>OZ007593.1:12460056-13710056 GCA_963931845.1 Maratus michaelseni | reverse complement strand
TTTGGGGATATTCTGCCGGAAGGTGGACCTGCAATAGCGACTTTTGTCGAATTGTATGAAGTTATGCCTAGAAATGAACCAAATTCTGTTCTATGTTTTTGACTATGGCCTGCAGTCCCAGTTGAATTTGGGGATATTCCACAGAAAGGGGGCGCTGTGATACTCATTTAAAGATTTCAAATTCAAAAAGATGGATAAAAATATTTGAAATCCTAAAAGTTTTTTTCGTTAAATGTTCGACCTTGATCAAGGAATTGTGGAGCAATTTTTGTTTTGCCTCTTTCTTAAAAAATTGCTGAGATAAAGCAGTTTGAAATTTTAGGGTGGGTGACATTTTGAAACAAGACAGCAGGATTCCTCCATAAAATCCATTTATGAGTTTTAGTGAACTTTCTGGCGAAGTTTCTTCCATTGTTGTAACCATCGTTGCAACTCATATGTTTAAAACTATATATTCATATTAGCTAGTGTCAATTTCTCGCCAAGTTTCGCAATATTTCACCAAATGTCGCTAGACATTGCGATATTTGGATAAATATCGCCTTATTTGGCGATATAAATAGGTTGCTACAAATCAAGACAATTAGGCTATAATTTGGCAGCATTCTCATTCAAATTCAATATTGATTAGAACTGGGAATGAATCTTCAGTAATCGGGTTCCACTCATTTTAGCTTCGTGTTTTCCAGTAAAATTAGCGAAAATAAAAAGTAAGATATAGGGAGGCTATCTATTCCTGCCTGACCAGTCCAGAAGGACTTTTCATAGCTGTGCTGTACATTGTATGCTAGTGCAACGAAGGGTGCTCGCATCCAGGTATCCCGACGATTCGCAAGCAATTGACGTACAACAGAATGACGAAAAATATTGGCTTTATTGACGGTGCGATAGCGAATTTTGAAGTATTAACTTGATAGAAGAAAGTTTTGGAAATGGCACATCCGACTAGTTTTTCTTTTTGTTGAATTTCTAAAAAAGTGCTGAATCAATTTTGATGAAATTAAAGTGGAACGATTTCAAGAGTATTTTGTTTCAATTAAAACAAAATCACATGACTCGGTCGCGTAGTTTCATAGTAATCGGTGAGCATACATATAAAAAAAAACATACGCGTCGAATTGAGAACTCCCCCCTGTGTTTGAAGTCTGTGAATATAATTTCCAGGGCTGCGGAGTCGGTGGGAAAAATGACCTCCGACTCCGACTCTGACTCCTGAAATTTTAAATGAACCGACTCAGACTCCAAGACGTCTGAAGTACTAGTATTGCCTGTTGATTCCTATTATTCAGATTGCTTTATTGCTGTCATTTGTTCTGAAATAGTAATAATCGCTTTATTAAATTTGTCATTAAATATAGAAAATATTACTATTTAAAAAAATGGCAGCAATCAAGCAATCAAAATTAAAAAAAAACTCAACTGGCAACACTGCAACTTGCTGCTACCTTCCTGTTTGTCCTTGAAGTGTATGATGTGTATATTTTTGCATGAATTATAGATATGAATTGTGATAGGTAGTCAAGAGTAGGACTCATTTACTGCAGCAGCAAACTTCTCACAGTATTTTAGTATAAAAAGTTTCACCTTTTTTCGCCAAAATATGGGGTAAAGGATGTTTAATTTTGGTTTTATATCTATTCCTGCAGACCTTCAAAATAGGAGGCGAAAATTTTACAATTTAAACATCAGTTGGGGTCTCCAGAACCCGAAAAATTACGGGGAGAATGCAATAAAAATAAAAATAAAAATGTTACTATTTTAGCATTAATTCTGTTCTCACGGCTTCGTAAAAAAAGGGCAGAAATTTTATATTTTCAGCATTATTAATTGTACAATTATGGGTCCAAATATTGGAATCTAAAGAGGTAAATAAAATGGAAATTTTACTATTTCAAATCCCGCTGACTTGGAAAAAAAAATGCAAAATGTTGTAATTTCGGAGCTATTGTGTCTTCCAGACCCGAAAAACTCCGATGTAAGGGAAGAAAAACAAAGAGGAAAATTTTGTATTTCCTGCATTAACTTTATAATTTTGGCTTTATTTCGGGTCTGCAAGACTTGAATAACGAAAGGAGAAATATAACAGAATTTTCTCTATTTCATCATTATTTTGAGTACTGTAGATTCAGGAAAAAAATTATAATTTCACTTTTTTTTGTGGGCGGGGGAGGCGGAGGAAGTCCTATGCACACTAAAAAAAGGGGGAGAAAATTTGCTACAATTTCAACGTTCCACCTGGTCCCACAGGCCTGAAGAATCTGAGGGAAACAAGAAAACAAAAGGAAAAAAATTTCTATTACAATGATATTTTGGATTCTGTGGACTCCAAAAAGAGCAGAAACTTCCAATTTTCGCATTACCTCGGGTTCTGCAAATCCCCAAAACCGAGAGAAATTACTGCATACTAATATAAAATATAAACTAGAGATTTCAATTAAAATCAGTTTTCATATACGCTGTAAACTGGACAGTATATTGGGCCTGTTTAACCTGGGTTTCCTTGTATATATAGTCCAAATATAAAAATAATAATTTAGTTTATAAAGTTAAAATTACATAGAAGTGGTTTAATTTAACTTCAAACTGTTTAAAAAACAAGCTGGAGTCAGAGTCGGAGTCGGCCTGTTTTTTAGTGAATCCGACTCCTACTCTTTTGTCCAAAAATAGGCCTGACTCCGACTCCGACTCCGCAGCAATGATAATTTCTATATATTCAGAGTGATTTTCGTTTGAACTTTTTCAGGGGAAGTAAGTGTGTTGATCTAATGCTCAAAATTTACATGAGTTTAAGAACAATTTCATTCGAAAATAAATACTTGCAAATTTTATTTTTATTTCACGTAAACTATACAAATAAAATATTTTCAAAACTTTTGGGTTAAAATTAGATAGTTTAAATTATTACAACCGCCCTTCAAGGTTTAAAGTAGGATTTAAAAAAATAAATTATCTAATGTTAAGCATGTAACAGTTGAAACGATGGTTACAACAATTAAAGAAAATTTGCCGAAAATATATTCACTAAAGCTCATAAAATAAACCCGTTAATGGAGGAATTGCGCTGTATTGTTTTAAAATGTCAGCCACCCTAAAATTTCAAACTACTATATCTCATCTATTTTTTAAGGTAGAGGCAAAAACCAAAAATGCTCTGGAATCCTTGGATCAAGGCCAAACATTTAAAGCAAAAAAATTTTGGATTTTTAATTTTTTTGTACATCTTTTTGAATTTGACATCTTTAAATGGCTATCACAGCGCCTTCTCCAGACGCTATATCCCAAAATTCAACTGGGACCTGCAGGTTTCAATTATCTACATAACTTCATACACTTTTCGATGATACAATAGTGAAAACGGAACAAAAATCGCTATCGCAGCGCCCACTTTTGTCGAAATATCCCCAAATTCAAGTGGGACCTGCTGTCCATAGCCAAAAACATAGAGAAAAAATTGGTTCAATTTGAATCATAACTTCATATACTTTCCGATGATACAATGAGGACAGACGGACAGACAGACATTTTGTAAAAACATGTTTTTAGGGATCTCTGACCTCTAAAACGTATAAATCCGTCGGGAATCTGAAGTCGAAAAAATTTTCGATTACAATATTTTCTTCTATTATAGATAGAAGAAAGTAAAAACAAAACTTAAATATAACGGCTACTTCGATTTTATTAACAGTTGAGCGCAGTTAAAATGTTCAATGTTTAAAGAAAATTATCCAATGTGCAGTTACTATAAAAAATAAAAAATAAAAATGCATAGGTTTAGCTAAATATTTCAAATAAACTAATAATTTTTTTTCTATCCTTAAACGAAATAGATTACTTGTAAATCAATCAATAAAATTTGGAAAAATTCGTCATTTTATAAAAAAAAATGCGTTCTACTCTCATTTATTACATAACTTTCAAAATTTAATATTGTTTCTGATATCATAACTGTAATGAAAATGCTTACACAAAATTCATTAAAAAATAATGGTTTTCATAATTTTTTTATGATTATAAGAACCTCAATTGTCCTTTAAATGTTTTTAAAGGGAATTCAATTGATATTTATCTATACTGCCCATAATAGTTTTTATATCAGACTTCCAAAAGTTATTTCTGTGATTATAACGCGAAACAAAATATAAAGTAATGCGTGCTTTTAAATTTTATTGGTATTTAATACCAACGTAAACACCAGTTATTTATTGAGGCTTTCGAATTTTATAGCTTGGTAGCCATAAAATATGTTTTAATCACAAAGTATATTCGTGATAGCTGAGTTGTAAAATGTATTATATAATATCAGGATGAGAACGACATTTATATTGGCAATAAACTGATGTTATCTGATCAGTCTGCAGGTATGTACTAAATAATTATGGATTTACAATGTTTAGCAATTTTAAAATATTATGTGGACGTTTTAAGATATGTCTCTTTTTGCATAACTGTTTGTGTCATTTTTTATACAAACATTATTTTCATTTACTATTGTTATAAAGATTACAATTTTCTACTACTGCAACTAAAATAATAACAGTAATTTTAATAACTATAAAATCACTTAAATAATATAATGTATAATTAATTTCACATTGTCTGCTTGTTTTCTTCGTTTCTAGAGGTTTTCTTTTATTTATTTATTATTACGAGGATTTATATGTCGTTTAGTGTTCTATGTAGTTATAAGAATGTAATACTTAAATAATGTACTTACTATACTAATAAAATAAAATATAAAATAGCTTATTTAAAATTATACTGCTCAATAAATTTCATTAAATAATTTTAAAATATATCAATTTGTTACTATATAAAATCATTTTTTCCGTTTGAAATTAGAAGATACAATAATTTAAATCAGTTAACATTTAATAAAATTTCGATTGAAATTAATATTTTATAAAAGAATATAAAAGAATCTGCTTATATATACAGTTTTAATTGAAATAATTCCATTTGGCTTAAAAAGTAAAAAAAAAAGCTATGCATGAAAAAACTTTTTATGCTAGTAGTAGGAAAACTACAGTTCAAACTCAGGAAGTGCACAGTGGCACCGTCCCATCTCCTGTGCCACTTCTCATCCCACCTCTCGTGCTGCAACCCGTTCTACTTCCCGTGAAGCCTCCAAGACTGATTCCAACGCCCCCTAGCTGGAAAAATAGAATTTTTAAGGAAATAAAACATCTAAAAGACGATTTAAATTCTAATAAGGATTACATTTTTTAAAGCGAAAAGCATCAACTACTTAAGCGACTTTGAACTTAATTAATAGTAATAATTAAACAAAACAACAACAAAAATATCCACTTTTTAATAAAAAAGGTATTTTATAAAAATAATTTTATTGATTTTACATGATTTTTGAGGTTTGATTGTTCTATAAGACAATAGTTTGTATAACTTTAAATTTAGATGACTGCCACTCCAAGAAATATTAATAATAATAATAAAATAATAAAAAAAAATTAATTTTTAATTTAATCAATAGCTGTAACTGCTACATTTTGAATATGTTTCCTCCGAAAGACAAATTATTTTAAATATATTTACCAGAACCGATTTCTGCGCCTCCTGACAAGAAAAAGAAGAATTTTAATGAAATAAGACTAATTTAAACACATTTTATTAATTTTTCTATAAGTTTTGAGATTTGATTTTACTGCAAGACCACAGTTTGCATGATTTTAACCCTTAGACGAACTTAATACAGAGAAATATTCAAATTTAGAACATTTTGTAGTGGAAATTTTACCAAATTAATTAAAATTAATTAATTTTTGTATGTTTTTCCACGTTTGAATTTACTAGATTGTAGTTAATATTTGAATTACGATTTATTACTATTCAGAGATTTGAACCCTGGTTAAAATTCATTGACATATTAATTTTTATACATTATTATTCCAAAATTTATTTTTATATTCATGCATTTAAATATAAAAATAAGAATTTAGTGAGTAAATAGCAAATTTTTAGCTTGTATTTCACATAACACATAGTATAACTTAATATTTTAATAATGATTTATTATGCTTTATTTACAGCGATTAGAACCCAAGTTAAAAAAGATACACAAAATGGTTTACACTGCTTTCATTTGATATTCTATCGAAATTTATTTCAATTTTCACAAATTTAAATATACAAATAAGGATTTACTATGTAAATAGCTAATTTTTAGCTTGCAGTTGGTAATTTTATCACATTCAGACTGATTTTACAGTGTTTGGACTGAATTTAAAACATATTTTAGACTTATTTTCTTTTTGGTTTTTCTAATTAGCTAGCATTAATATTTAGTTAATAATTCCCATACGTATTTATTATACAACGGCACTGTTCATTTAAATTATAAAGTTAGGATATATGAAACGAAACGTGATTTTTTTTTTTGAATAAAACCATACCTTTTTTGTTACGCAGATATAGAAGGGAACGATAATGGTGGAAGATTGAATAATAGAGTGTAACAATGATAAAATTTGCGTTAGTATTTTGACTCCTTGACATGTATGTGGTACGTGTCAAGGAGTATACTACAAATATGCTACAAGTATGCAATACTTTTCAGGTGTTTACAAAAACCCATTGGGAACTTATAGGGACAGGTAACCATTTATACAATTTCTTGAACTTGAAAATTTAACAGCGAATCGATCTTTGCTATGAAATTTTACTTATCCACAAGAAACTTCAATTTTTTCTCTATACTTTGGTTTTACAAATTTTTAACAACTATTTTTACCTAAAATCTAAGTTAACTTCACTATTTATCAGAAAATTATTCAATTACAGAGTGATTTGTGTTACATATTTTGAACACCATTTTTGCTTAGATATTCTAACAATTATCAGCTATGTATCCCTCATAAACATTACCTATTTTAAAACAGTAAACACAATTAAATTTATATTAAATATTACATAACTCTATACACGAAACTTAATACTAAATAAAAATGCATCAATTAAAATAATTTATCAATTAATATAATTAAATAAGTAAAATATCGAACATAAAATTAACAGACGAATGAAAAATACCAAATTCAAAGTTCTTTCTTAAATATACTAATAGCTATCGGCTATGTATACCACATAAACATCTCTATCTTAAAAAACTCTATAGAAAATTAAACATACATTAAACCTGTGTCTGAATCTTAACACTGAATGAAAATACTAATAATCAATTAAAATATTTAACTATCACATAGCAATTTCATCTACAACAAAAAATGTTAATTATTGAACGAAGAAATATAGAAGTTACTGAAAAATTGCAATATTTTTCTAAAAAAGTTTTAAAAAATTAACAGATGAATAAAAAAATATACAAGTTAGTAAAATAATTTCAACATTTTCTAGAATGTTTTCGAATTAACAAACAAAAATTACAAAAAGTTTATAAAAAATGCACATGTTAACCAAAAAGTTTTTAAAAAATGAAAAAAAAATACAAACAAATTTATAATAATTACACAAATTTAAAAATGTTTAAAAAAATTACAAATTTTTTTTTCAAAAATTCACATGGTAACAAAAAATTACAAGTCTGTGAAAAATGCTCAATGTTTTCTAAAAAAAGTTTGAAAAATTAACAGATTATTGAAAAAGTATAGAAGTCAGTAAAAAAATTTCAAAGTTTTCTAAAAACATTTATAAATTAAAAAAACAATGTACACAAAGTTTTAAAAAATTACAAAAAGCTTTAAAAACTCACACAGAATGTTTTTAAAAAATCACAAATTAACAAAAAAAATGACAAGTTAGTTTAAAAATTATTCTGTAAAGTTTTTTGTAAAAGGTTTTTAAAAAATTACAAGTTAGTAAAAAAGAATGTTTTTAAAAAATCACAAATTAACAAAAAATTGACAAGTTAGTTTAAAAATTATTCTGTAAAGTTTTCTGTAAAAGGTTTTAAAAAAATTACAAGTTAGTAAAAAAACAGTAAAAATCGATAAAAATCATTTTCTAAAAAACTAAATAGATACAACACAATAAAAAATGAATATATTTACCTTTTTATCGTGAGAAGATTCAGCGAAATAAAAAGTGTCTTGACAAGAACTCGTAGGACGAAGTGTTATCTTAGTGTAGTAATCATTGGTAGGGTGATATTATGAAATACTCTATCAACAATTTTCTACACCGAGACCGGCTTCTCCAGCTTTTCATCTTTCCAATCCACTCTCTTAACTCGATCTTCGATAATTTCGTGTTGTTGATCTACTCATTTAATGTCAACTTCTCTAAACATTTGCTTAAATCGCAAATTTCGTGTAAGGTAGGTGAGCCAAAAGAGGCTATAATTAATCTTTGAGGATATTTTTTATAATTTTCTTGTTAGGTGTGTGAAGCTTATTTTTTTTATTATTTTTTTATTTACACTTATCTATAACTTGTTTTCACTATATTTGCACTTCGTTGTAATCTGTCGTACAATTTTTATTTATTTTTTCTAAATATTTAGAACTGTTTTAATTATTCAATTTGAAAATTATATGCCAAATTTATAACTTTATAAAACTTTTGGAATTTTGTTGTTTTATCAGGGCTTGCAGCTTTCTAAAATTTTCTGCCTTTGTTACCACTATTATAAGACAGTAAATATTGTGGTACAATTCTGTTGCAGATGTTAAAGATTCTACCAAAATAATTTTTGCATTAAAGATGTAGAAAAGTTACAAGCCCAAGTTTTAAAAAAGAATTGGTACTAAGAGAATTACTCTTTATATTCTCGTACTCTGGTCGGCGTTTAAACGAATCAAATCCACAGTTAGTAAAATATTGTGCATTGATCACAGAAACAAGCAGAAAAGTATATCAATAATATGACATTTTTAATTATATAAATACTTAGCACCTATAGTCGTCGTCTGGACCGTCCGTCTGTCTGTCCGTCCGTCCGCCTATAACAGTGCGAAAACTTACCCAACTGAACGATTTGAAATTTAATATATATAATCATTGCAGAAATTAGTCGAGTTATTTTAAATTTTGTGAAAATCGAAACAAAACTTTAAAATATATTAATACAAGTTTTCTTCTTTATATGAATTCCTATAGTAGGTAATCTATATAACAGAAACGCAAGTCATGTGTCTGAGGAAAACAAATACGGGCTGACCATTTCTTTTTTCATATGTCAGGAGATTATATTTATTCAAAATAATTTTTTTTAATAAAATTGCATAAAAGTTACATTTTTAGAAATATTAAAAATTTTTCAAAAACATTGTTTGTTTGAGAGATGAGATCAAATATGTATAGATTCTGAGATAATTTAGTTGAAATCAGGTTGACAGACTAAAATCTCCATCCATGAAAGTAAATAAACACAAGAGATTCGTTCATCATGAATCAAAAGTATTATTAAACCATGGAGGTAAACATGTGAAAAGTAAGATCTCCATGGTGAATTTTGCAGCACTGTCTGGTATCGAAAAATAAATTCACATCTGCAAACGTGGCATACGTAATAAAAGAAAAGGCAAGGCATGCTCATTTTTACTCATAACAGAAAATAACTGAAATAGTAACGATGTTTTGTTTACGTTGTAAAACTAGTTATAGTACGAACGGACCTCATTTGTCACTTTTAACGTACAATTTTAAACTTGTTTTAATCTTACCAAAATCATTGGCAATTTCTTTGTCTGTTTCGCTGATGAAATATAATTATATATTGGTCAAAACTGTGATATAAGTCAGGTGTTTTTTCCCTTCAGTATAATTCTGTCAATTACTATGATAGAAATAAGAAGGTTTTTTTCCCCCATAATCTTTCTAAAGAAAGTCTTTTTTATTTGAATTGATCTAATTTATATAGTAGTGACGCATAAAAATTCAAAAAAATAAATGTTAAAAAAATACTGCAAAACTATTTTTTGCAATGTCATTTCGTATCTTATGTTTTCTTTTCAACTGCTTTCATGTATTCAGCAAGATACAAAAAAAAAAATAAGTTTCATCTTTTTAGATAATATATGTATTCGTATGTGTATTCGTATACTTATATCGGCGTTAAACACATTTTAATGTACAGATAACTAAATATTATATACACCTTATTTTAATAAATAGAAAAAATATATATCAATTACCCAATATGCAGTGCACACTAAATGTTTCATGATTTAAAACTTTAGATATTTGACAATAGAACTTATAACAATCCATGACTAAAGATGCAGTTAAAGAATTTATTGGAATTTATTCGACATTAAATTTTAGAGGATTATCTGAAAGTCCTTACAAACCTAAATAATCCATGTCACGATTTAAATCTTACATTAATAAAACAATCAAATAAGATCAACATTTAAGCATTTATTACGTATTTCGTTTAATAAGTATTCTACTACTTTCAGAAAAAAATGTGTATTTGTGTCAAAGAATTAAGTCTGTTTGCTTTAACATACGATGTAAATAAAAATATCCAATGTGAAATTTATTAAGAAGATGACATTTAATTTGTTGAAACAAAAGATTAAATTGAAAACAATTGAATAAACAAATTTTATAAGATCTTCTAAACATTTTTACTATTTTACGTTTCTATCAATACCATTTTATTCTGCGTTTTACCGGATTGTTTTTTTTAATTATTGACACTACTTTGCCTTACGATTTACATATTTTTATTTTGCACATTATTTTGCCTTTTAATCACAGATATAGTTATAAATATATTATAATAAATCTAAAATCGTAAATGTGAAAAAACATACGTGTCTGTCTCAATACTATCTCACAAATGTTATGCCGAAATCTTACATTATTGTATAATTGACGTTATGACTTGAATGAAGCCTTGATTTGATATAGGTATATAGATATTATTTGGTGGAAACTCGCAAAAAAATTAAACTTTAAAAATTCACAAATCATTTTAACCATCCATAAATTTCCAGATTGCAAGACAATATTTTCTCTTAAACTGTTAAAAATATTAATCTCCATTAAACAAACGTTTGGTGCGGCAGCAGCTGCAGACATAAGATGGTGAAATCCTTTCCAACAATTGCAGCTATTGTTCAACGGGAGCTCCATATTCTGAGACGAGATATTGTTGCAGTTACTGCAACACCAAAATTTTTTCAATGGAACTCAATATTTTTAACAGTGTAAGAGACTCCATATGCCTTGCAATGTAAAAATTTACGGATGGTTAGAATTATTGGTGAATTTTTTAGAGTTTCCGCCAAGTAATATATATATATATATATACACTGGTGTGCAAAAATTAAGGACGGAGCTGATAAATTAGCATAAAAGCCAAAAAAGGCAACAGAACTAAATGATAAACCAATCAGGGGATAGATCTGAAACAAATGCAGCAGGACATGCCCATATATGGCATATCGCGTAAAAGGAGGAGGTGCTAAGGGGATAAAAGCACAGACGCGGTGACCGTTCAGAAATTTGGTGAAATCTATTGCACTGTGTAAAGTGATTTCGGCGACTTTTTTTGCTATTACTGTGTGATATGGCCAAGAGGCAATCCAGAAGATGTCATCTGGATGACCTTACACGAGGTCGAATCATTGGGAAGTTGGAAGAAGGTCGAAGTGTGACAAGTGTGGCACAAGAGTCCGGTATCGCTCATAGCATCGTTTCACGAGTCTGGAGTGCATTTCAAACGAAGGGAACAGCTGTCCGAGCATTCAGCAGTGGTCGTCCACGCGCAACAACAACAGCGGAGGACAGTTATATTGTCCTACAGGCGAAAAGAAACAGGCGTCAGACAACTGGAAAAATCTCAAGCAGATGGAGCAGACTACTGGCCGTCGTATATCACGTTTTATTGTGGCTAGGAGGTTGCACAAAGGTGGCCTGTATGCACGACGACCAGTACGGTGTGTACCACTAACGCCTGCTCATCGGAGACGCAGGTTTATGTGGTGTCAGGAACATAAGAATTGGACACAACAGGAGTGGGGTCGAGCACTCTATACGGATGAGAGCCAATTCAGTATGACGAGCGATTCTGGACGTATACACATCTGAAGAGAGCAGGGAACACGTAATCACCCCTCCAACATCATCGAAAGGGACCGTTTTGGAAGTGCTGGAGTTCTTGTTTGGTGTGGTATCATGCTTGGTAGCCGTACTTTCCTCCACGTCTTCTAAGGAGACTCAGTCTCTGGTGCCCGCTACTGCACCGAGATTCTCTTGCCTCACGTGCATCATTTTAGAGGTGCTGTATGTCCGGACTCCCTGTTCATGGACACAAATGCTTCCTCTCATCGTACAGCGGCTGTCGAAGAGCTCCCGGAGAGTGAAGATATTCAACGCATGGATTGGCCTGCAAAGTCCCCTGACCTTAATCCCATAGACCACGTGTGGGACCTTCTCGAGAAATGCTTGGCATCACGTGATCAGGCGCCAGCAACGATTACTTAGCTGAAATTGGCGTTACAAGAGGAATGGGATTCTATTCCTCAAGAGCTACTAAACAACCTTGTCCTCAACATGGGCAGACGTTGCAAATCCTGCATCGCAGTCAAGAGTGACCATAGCCCCTATTAGAGACTGATTTTTTCCTGCCAGGTGCTTGTAAGATGAACGTTTCTGTCTTCTCTGCATTTGTGCTCCAAGTGACCTTTTCAATAAAATTCTTTCATATCCTTTTGTTTCTTTGTTTAGATGGTTTTTATCACTTGTCCCATATTTTCACATCTTGAAGATCTTATGGTATGATTTTGGTCCATGTGGAAATCTTCTGTGCAACGTTACATTCGAAAAACCCTCTCGTCCTTAATTTTTGCACACCAGTGTATATATATATATATATATATATATATATATATATATATATATAAGGTTGCAAAAGAAGGCGGGTGATTGCGTATATTTGAAGTTTTATCGCCAATAAGATAACTTACGTTAATCTCCACCAGTTATGGACATTACTTTTTTAGGACCGTGATTTTTATATATTCTGGGATACAGTGATTTTATAATTGAAGCACACTGTATAAACAAATATTTAACATGAACATTTTTATAGTACTAAAAAATGTTGACAATTCATTCAAAATTGCTTTAAAATTTTCAATATTTTTTCCTTCTATTATTATGAATTTTTGGAGAGTTTACAAATTTGTCGTACAGAATTAACTGGCAATGCGATTTTTAAAACAAATAGTTTTAACTACATAAAATAAATGTGAAAATTAATACAGATTAAAAATTGAAAATAATATTATTTTATTTTAGAAATGTTTCAAAAAAGATTGAATTGTTGAAACTGAAAACTTATTTATCCAGAAATAAAGAATCTTTATTTTTTACTAATTCTCAATAGAGGGGGAATTTCAACCTTTTGATAATTTATTGTGGATAAAAATTGGGATGATGTTCGTGAAACTCATTTAAAATTTTGCGTAGAAAGTATTTATAAACTATTCTCCAAACACTGTTTCATTCTATTTTCATATCTGAAATTATTTAAAGTAAACCACACAATATTATTATACAAGCTGATATATTCTGGTTTCGTTTGAATTTTGAAAAGGTTTTATAAATCTACTATATATATAAAACACAAACGGAAATTTCGTTCCGTTCCTTTATAAGTCGAGTTCCACTGAATGGATTTGGATGGAACTTGCACTGTTCGAAAGATAATTTTTCAGGGAAGATTTTAGTATATAACATATTGTTCTACGTACATTACTTACAGAATTATGATGGAAAGTTCTGTTATTTTGAACGAAAAGGTTGCCATTGCTAATTTTTTGGCGACCATTATTGTTGCAGAAAGAAATGAAAAGGCTATACATCTCGAAAAATAAAAGAAAAACTGTTGCTAATTTTATTTAAAAAAAAAGAAAGAAAGAAAGAAAGAAAAAAGATAGAAAGAAAAAAGAAAGAGAAGGAAAAGAAAAAAAGAAAAAGAGTTTTGATGAGAGATAATATTATAAAACGAAAATATTTAATTTAAACATAATTAGGAATGTTCGTAACACTTAAAAATTATTCAAGGGGCCAGATTGCTTTTGAAACAAAATTTGGCGATTTATCCGATTTTTATTTTACGTTTGACTCCAAACAATTTGATTTTAAGCCAAAAAGTGTTTTTTTTTTTTTTTTTTTTTTTTTTTTAGAAAGAATTGAAATGGCTATACATCTGGAAAAATAAAAGAAAAAACTGTTACTAATTTTATTTAAAAAAAGAAAGAAAATAAAAAAAAATAAAAAAAAGTTTTGATGAGAGATTTTAAGCCAAAAAGTGTTTTTTCAAGTGCACCACAGCATTTTTGCAGTATTTTTTTGGGGCACTTTTCGGTTAGCTGGGCGCCAGTGATAGATATATACATGTATATATATACACATATATATATATATATATATATATATATCTACACAAATACATATATATACATACATATATATACACTTTTATGTATGAATATATACATGTATATGTTCAGAGTTTCCCCCAGGTTTAAAAAAGGGCAGGGTGCTACTGGTGAGAAAAGGGCACTTTTTTATTCTTAAGGGCTTTTTTGGATACTTGAGGGCACTTTTTTTAATTGCTAAAGGTATTATTTTGTTTTTTAAAGCCACTTTTGATATTTAAAAGTCAGGACACTCTTTTCACGACAACATTGAGTCAATTTTCACTATGAAAGCAAATTTTGTAACGCAAATAGGAGAAAGGGCACTTTTTTTACTTAGGGGCAAGAAGGGTGCTAATTATTTTACTGAGGGGGCATGAAGGGTGCTAATTCTTTTTATGATGGGCAAGAAGGGTGCAATTTTGCAGACCAAAGGGCAGGCAGGATGCAGCACCCTACTGAAACTGTCTGAGGGAAACTCTGATATGTTTATACATATATATTTATATATGTACATATATCATTGGCTCCCGGCTAGCCGAAAGTACCTTTTTTTTAATTCAAATGCAAACTATACTAATGGCAATATACTTCTATTTACTTCTACATATATGAAATTTCGTTCCGGCTGCTTATAACTCGAGTTCTGCTGAATGGATTTTCGTAGAACTTAAACTGTAAGATAATTTTTCAGGGAAGGTTTTATTGTATAACATATCGTTTTACGTAGCTTAGTTACAGAATTATTATGGGAAGTTCTACAATCAGATCAATCCGATTATGAAAGATTAGCCTTTTTAAAAGATTTTGCCGAATGAATTTCGGTGGAACCTACACTGTTAGATAATTTTCTAGGGAAAGTTTTATTATATAACATATCATTCTACGTTGCTTAGTTCTAGAATTATAATGGGAAATTCGAAAATCGGGTGACCATTTTTTTAATCAAATATTAGCCTTTTCAATATTTGATTCCGATTATGAAAGCCTTCTGAAAAAGTTCTACTGGACGGATTTTGATGAGAATTGTATTGTTAGTTAGTTAAATGCTATTTCAGGAATGGTTATAGTGTACTACATATTGTTCTACGTTGCTTAGTCAAACAGTTATGTGTGAAGGTTATATAGTCAGGTGAACCCGATTCCGAAAGATTAGCCATTCTGAAAGTGTTTACTGGGCGTATATTTTGCGACTTGCATTGTTAAGTAGATAATTTTTAAGGATAGTTTTAGTATATTTCATATCGTTCTGTTAGTTTTAGAATTATGTGGAAAAGTTCTATAGTCAGATAAACCCGATTACCAAGAATTAACCTTTATAAAAACTTCTACTGAATGGATTTTGTTAGTTAATTTGTTTGCATTGTTAGTTCGATAATTTTTAGTATATTGCATATAGTTTTATCATTCTTTAGCAAACCCTAATTGTAAATGACCAAATAAAAGAGTTGGTCCTTAACAGCTAAAATTTTGACTGCTCATTAGAAAATATAATAGCGGAATGACGCCATTTTTCAGTATTCCAGGTAAATATACAGATTGCTTTCAAATACAAGGTCAAATTAAACGATATATTTCGTTTGATTCAAGGTTCATTTGTAGAAACCGACCAGCGCAGCGGGCGTAGCTTGCTAGTATTTTATAAATTAGCCTCTCTATTCATATTATAATCGTTCTGCTCATATAATTGTACGAAACATATTTTAACCACTAAAGTGTTTCTATTCTTGCAATCTTGTAATTAATTTTGCATGCTTTAAAAATTTTACGTAAGTAATCAGTATAGTTTCCATTTGCACGTAATAAACATAATTTTACATAGGGGAGTCATTTGAAATTATTCAAAGTTCCGCTTGAAGATCTGAGATTAAAGGTCATGGTAATTTGAACAACGATTTATTTTCAACAAAATATATGACCTGATAAATGTTTCTTTTTAAATTTTATGGAAGTAAACTATGTCCTATATAATGTAAATATATGCTATTACATTTGTAGCATATTTATTACATATTTAATTACATACTTTCAGCATTTTTAACTAATCATTTATTGCATAGTTGGTGTTTTAATAAAACAAAAGAATGTGTTAATAGAAAACCTTTAGCAATGTCTTAGTTATGTCCCAATCGCACTTACATAAAATAGATATAGTAGTGTGGTATAATCGTTAAATAAAAATGTTCCCTAGGTCGGAGTCTGACGATGTACTTTTCATTATTGATAATTTAATATGTTAATATACGTTGTCACATATATATATATATATATATGTGTGTGTATGTGTGTGTGTGTGTGTGGGTTCGTGTTTCAGGGGAAGCGCGGACGAAAACAGGTTTACACGCCCGCTGACTGAGGACGCATAGGGAACCGAGGACGTCCTCGGATAGAAAAAAGTCATTTTCCTTCGTTTTTAAGCATTTTTATGATTTGTACAAATTGTTATTGGTTTTTAAAATTTGTCCTCAGTTGGAGGGTTTTGCTGTTTTCTGCTTGTGTGTCGGTGTATAATTGTGTATTAGGGAGAAAAAATGGTCCACTGAACCATGGTAATAAAACTTACTAAATGTGTGTCCTTAGATTACCTTAAAATCAAGTGTTGTGTGTATGAGTCCTCTGAATCCTTTAACATTTAGTGCTCTGTGTATGGGTCCTCTGAATCCTTTAAAATTTAGTGCTCTGTGTATAGGTCCTCAGAATACTTTAAAATAAAGTGTTGTGTGTATGAGTCCTCTGAATCCTTTAAAATTTAGTGCTCTGTGTATGGGTCCTCGGAATCCTTTAAAATTTAGTGCTCTGTGTATGGGTCCTCAGAATACTTTAAAATAAAGTATGCTGTGTATGAGTCCTCAGAATACATTAAAATAAAGTTTTATGTGTATGAGTCCTCAGAATACATTAAAATTAAGTGTTCTGTGTATTAGTCCTCTGACTCCTTTAAAATAAAGTGTTCTACGTTTAGGGTCTTTGTTCTCATTAAAAAATGCCATTTCTAAATATTTCTCTATTTTTTAGCAAAACTTCTTATTTCTTTATAAGGGATAATAAGTACTAATACATTTTTTTTTTATATCTTCCAGCAATAAGTTATAAATATAAAAGTTTTAATTACTCCTATTTTTATTCTTAAAACCCGTAAACCCGTAAACATTTTAATATTTTAATGCCTGAGGAAGACCGCTCGGCTGAGGGCGAACCCAGCCGTTGAGCGTTTAATGTCTTCCCCGGCACGCAGGGATTAAACGTGGCAGTACAGACTTCGCCATGGCGGGTCCTGCCGGGCAAAGCCCCACGCGACAGGTGGCAGGAACTAAAGACACAAAAAAAAAAAAAAAAAAAAAAAAAAAATTACAGGGTCTGTCGCTGGAACCAGCGTTCCTACGCGACAAGGAGCGACAGACAGGATGGACGAGGTCCACAGGTGCGCCTGCACCAGTTGTACAGTCCGCTTATTTAGTAGAAGGGTGCAGTTCTTAGGTAAGACTGTACCATTTGTACAGTTCGTAAATGACGGCACTTGAGATGTGGAGGTGCCAGTGTGAGATCCCCACGCGACAAGGAGCGCCACACAATTGCGCTGAAACCCTCACACTGGATGGAGGCTGGATGCACTTTGTGTGACGATACGTTGCTTGCTGACCAGACTTGCGGTTCCCGATAAGAATAGATAATTAATGGGGACTCAGCCCCTGCTAGGAAGAAAACATTACTTGCGGATGAGAGAAACAATTAAGCTGCAAAATAGCTAAAGGAGAAAGCTAAGCAGATAAAAAATGATGGAATGATTACGTTAATGACTAAAATAAGCGATTTATTATTAATTTATGGAGAAAGAAAACTGCTTTGAATGATTAAGTTCTGTTAGATAGGTCTAATAGTAATTTGTAAATTTCTGAAAGTTTATGAGTTAAGATGGGACGCGTAATTATGTTCAGCAGCCAAGAAGGAGGTGGGTTAGAAGGAGCAGGCCTAAGATGCCAAGCAACAGTCAGTGGGCAGGAGAAGTAATAATGCATGGGGGTACCAATATCGCCGCACTCGCACACATTGGTTCGTGAAATTTTAAATTTGAAGAGGTAATTTTTAAACGGGCCATGCCCGGATAAGAAAGAACCCGTAAACATTGTTAAATTTGCGAACATACAAATGAAATTTTGAAATTTGGGATTGTTTCACAATTTAAATAATTTCATTATATCGGAAATTGAGCGCCTTTTAATTGAGAGTCACGATATGTTCCATTGGCCATCTTGTTAAGGTGTAGCTATTTTTAAGTTTGCAAAAAATGACTCCTTAAAAAAATATGCAATTTTGGACAACTGAATACATTGTAAACCTTTTTCTCCATTTCTAATTAAGATACAGAAATGATTCTTCTTTTTTCCGAAGGCAAAGAATGCAATATAATTTCTATACCTCCTAAAACAGAAACCTGATTAAACAAAATAACTTTTTTTCGTCTTTTGTGATTCTGCTTTAATGAATTTAGGTAAAAAAAAGGCAACGCTACAAAAAAATAATTATTATAAATACTTCATTGAACCTAAAACTGAGATATGTTAGTTATTAGGGTACATATATGTTCAGTTATAGAAAAACACGTTATAAGCCGAAAATTGTAGAATACCGCGGCACTCATATATACAGCAGGTTTCATATCAAAGAAAACGCAAAAAAACGCCTAACAATAAATCAGCAAATGAATGATATATTGTTCTGATTTTTTTCAAAACAGAGCATCCCCCCCCCCCCACACACACACACGCACACCACCTTCACCTCCTCAGAGACAAGACAAAAAGTACAGTAATCTCCGTATTTATAAATTAAATGAAATAAAACAAAGCTAAAATCAATATTGTTTTTATTTTGTTCAAAATCCGCCAATATACTGAATCAAATTCTGTTCAAAAACTTTATTAATTTAAACGGTTATTGTAAATTAAAAAAATCCCTGACGGCTCGGCCTACAGGCACAGGTAGATTTCGAAGACGCAGACCGTGGGGCACCTAATTGTCGGGAATTGCGGAAGAAATGACCTTTTTGCGATGATGCTGCAGTTGGAACCGCATGCTTCGAAACCAAACTTGTTTGCAGGCGGAGCCAGCAAGGATTTTTTTTTTTTTTTTTTTTTTTTTCTATAAGAGTTGGTCTTATAAAAAACATGTCAATATAAAAGTTTTAGATAATATTAAGAGGATTTATAATAAATTTAAGCGGATTTGAAATTTTGGAAATTGACGAAGTTATGAATTTTTTTCTTCCCTCCCCTTAAGACAATTTCTAATTATATCAAAAATCTGTCATACATAAATTTTCGGCCCTTCTCCTAGAAGTAATAATCAAACGGATTCGATATGTATCATAATTAAGAAATTATGGGTTTTTTTCTGTTTTCACAAAAAGTCCTCCCCATTCCCCCCCCCCCTGGTTCGATTTTGCCCATTAACGAACTTGACCGAGATTTTATGCCCCTTGATTTTATGTATCAGTTTCGAAAAGATGCGGGAGTTGGAACCGCCTACTTCGAAAAATAACTTGTTTGCAGGCGGAGCCGGCAGGGATTTTTTTGTTTTTATTTTTTTTTTGCTATAACGGTTGGTCCTATAAAAAACTTGTCAATATAAAAGTTTTAGATAATATTAAGAGGATTTATAATAAATTTAAGCGGATTTGAAATCTTGGGAATTGACAAAATTATGAATTTTTTTCTTCTAAAACCCCACTTCCCTCCCCCCCCCCCCACTTAAGGCACTTTTTAATTATATCAAAAATCTGTCATACATAAGTTTTTGGCCCTGTTCCTAGAAGTAATAATAACTTTAAATGGATTCAATACGTATCATAATTAAGAAATTATGTTTTTTTTTTCTGTTTTCACAAAAAGTCCTCCCCATTCCCCGCCCCCCTCCCTCCTTGGTTCGATTTTGCCCATTAACGAACTTGACCGAGATTTTATGTCCCTTGATTTTATGTATCAGTTTCGAAAAGATGCGGGAGTTGGAACCGTCTACTTCGAAAAATAACTTCTTTGCAGGCGGAGCCGGCAGGGATTTTTTTGTTTTTAATTTTTTTTGCTATAACGGTTGGTCCTATAAGAAACTTGTCAATATAAAAGCTTTAGATAATACTAAGAGGATTAATAATAAATTTACGCGGATTTGATATCTTGTGAATTGACGAAGCTATGATTTTTTTTCTTTTAACCCCCCCCCCCTTTTTCCCCCACTTGGGGCCATTTTTAATTATATCAAAAATCTGTCATACATAAATTTTCGGCCCTTTTCCTAGAAGTAATAATAACTTTAAATGGATTCGATACGTATAATAATAAAGAAATTATGAGGGTTTTTCTGTTTTCACAAAAAGACCCCCATTTCCCCCCCCCTTGGTTCGATTTTGCCCATTAACGAACTTGACCGAGATTTTATGACCCTTGATTTTATGTATCAGTTTGGACGAGATTTATGCAGATTTTTTCCAGTTATCGTGGTCAGAAAAAAGTGACATAGATAGATAGATAGATAGATAGATAGATAGATAAAGTTTTGAACTGGGGGTGGTTTTGGGTTCTGGGAGTCATGATAGGCGTAGATCTGCAAAAATTTTTCAAAATTTCCAACTTAGGTGAGAATGTAATAGGTAATATTTCTTACGAAATCTACCTAAAAGGGAGGGAAAACATGGTTCGGTAACGGCTAGCACGGGTCACCTCTAACAATAGAATTTCCATTCTCAATTTTACATCAACTTGGATTCCTGATGGATTACAACTCTGTGAGAAGCTGCATATTAGGCAGTTTATCGCACCTTTGGCTAAGTACTTTCTCCTGATAAGTAGTTAGTTCATCTTTAATAACGCAGAAATATACTGAGCAAGAACATTTAGTTAGGTGTAGTCATCTTAGTTGAAATTGCAGATATAGAATTGTATGCAACAAGTAAAATACTATTGATTATCATATTATTAAAGCTGAATGTTACAGTTCTCTGTTTTACTAATTTATTACATCCCAAATTTATAATATATATATCTATATTATATTTATATGTATTTACAATTGATAAGAAAGTAACAAGTGGGTAAGCGTGATCGATTATCGCTCAAAGGGTTTCGTTTAATATTCCTTTCAAAACACTTTATCCTTTCTTTAATAAATCCATTCAGCAACCAAAAAAAAAAAAAAAAACGGTCATGTTTTTATAAAGTAAAAATTTACGGTCTATTTTTTCGTTTTTTTTTTAATATCTAAGTGTTATATTCTGTCTTAATAATCTGTCATGCGGACTAAATGCGATATTTAAAAAATAATAATTTCAAAATTAAACATGTTGTACACCTTCAAAATATTAAAATATGCGAATATTTCCATAATCGGATTTTTATCACGATTCAATATGTTTCTCAAACTCATATATTTACTATTCTTTATTACTCATTTTCATACTCACATTGTATTATTCTCAAATATTTGAAAAAATTCGTTAAACTTCCAATAGGACGTCAGATTCTCTTTTTAATTCTCTATGACGTGACCTGCTTTGTGTACATAAACATACTCATACTCCTTGTATTAATGATAAATCTTAGAAATTTTCCGCTTTATTACTACTATGACGTCAAGCAATTTTATTTCATTTTTTTTTTCAATTGGTAAAACTTTTTATTTCATTTTCACTTTTCTCGTGAAAATCGTCTGATTGAAAATTAATTATTGTAGAAAGAATTTCATTGTGAATTTTAAATCTTTGGCATCTGCTTTAACGAAAATGTTTAAATTTAAAAGGAAAAGGCTGTTAGAATTTAGGTTTTTTGTCTATATTTATTAAAATAATACGAATTTTTCAAATTTTAATATTTTCAGCTCTTCACAGCTGATATTCTGATTTATACACAAAGTTTCAACTCTGTAAGTTACATAGTTTTCTAGAATGGCTCTGTGACAGACAGACAACGGAGCGGGAGCAATAGGGTTTAGTGAGATGAACGAAACCCTAAAAATGAGACTTAAATAATTTATAAAACGAAATAATTTTGTATCAGTTTTGATTTCGAGAAAAAATTTCAAATGTATGAATTTTATAACCTATAGTTATACAGATTTTTTTATATGTATAATTGATAAGAGAATGATATATGAAAGAGATTGAGGAAGAAATGCATAAAAATTGAATATGTTAAATAATTTATAAATTGTAATAATTTTTTAACTATTTTGTTTGAGAAAATTTCGTTTAACTCAATTCAATTTTCAAGTACAATATGTTATATGGATTAATTTTTTCCCCACATTTAATATGAGAATAAGTAAAAACTAAGTACACTAAATAATTTAGAAATTTCAAGAATTCTTTAATGTTTTCAGTGTTGAAATCAGGCATTTTTCTCAAAGGAGTATTTTGAAAGCTCCGGTGGTTTCGGGGAGGATTTGTACTTAAACAATATTAATAAGCATTAAATTTAAAATCTTCCAGTGGGGTTGCCCCCCCCCCCCTCCCGCACACACACACACACATATACCAAGGCTACCTCCTAAATTTGTCAATGAGGATTTTTGTTTTGAAATATTTTTAAAATATTCTTTACGTGAAGGAGACAAATGAAATTTTATGCTCTACAATAAGACAATTAAAAGGGAAATATTGAAAAGATTGCAGTAATGTAGGTTTTAATGTGGATGTGGGGCTTGTGAAGATGACTTTTATCTTTTTAATTTGTATTTAACATATTAGGGATGGATTTGGATTTAAAGCACTTTTTTTAGGGTTTCGTTAATCTCACGAAACCCTATTAGCCCCGCTTCGTTGTCTGTCCGTCATAGAGCCGGTTCTCAGAAACTATGTAACTTACAGACGTGGAATTTTGTGTACTTACAGCTGAATACCTACTATGAAGCTGAAAAGGATAACATAAAAAAATCGTATTGTTTTAATATAAAGAGATAAAAAAACAAAAATACAACAGCCTTTTCCTATTAAATTTAAACATTTTTCGTTACAGCAGTTGCCAACAATTAAAAATCCACAATAAGATTCTTTCTACACTAATTAATTTTCTATTGAAAGATTTCCACTTGAAAAATGGAAATGAAATAAAAAGTTTCACCAATTGAAAAAAAGACTAATATGACTTCATATTGGTAATAAAACGGAAATTTTCAAACATTTCTCAATAATACAAGGGGTATGAGTATGTGTAAATACAGAAAGCAGCTTAATATAATGTCATTAGAGAATTAAAAAGAAAATTAATCTGACATCATATTGGAAGTTTAACGGACTTTTTCAAATGTTTGAGAATAATACAAAGAGAGTATCAATATAAGTAATAGAGAAAGCAAGTAGATAAGATGACAGCAAGTGATTATAACGTCATTAGAGTTTGAGGAACGTATTGAATCATGATAAAAACCCGATTATGGAAACATTGGCATATTTTAACATTTTGAAGGTCTCTATACAAACATGTTTAAACTTGAAATTGACTTTTTTTTTTTTTTTAATATCGCATTTAGTCAACATGACAGATATTATTATGACAGAGTATAATAGCGGGCTTCGCCCGCTATCGGGCCGGTTCAGACATTCGAAAAAGCGAGAATAAAACAGACAGGTAAATTTTTACTTTATAAAAAACATGATTTTTTTAATTAAATTTATTTTACTTTATTAAAGAAAGAAGATAAAATTTATTTCACTTTATTAAAGTGTTTTGAAAGGAATATTAAACGAAACCCTTTATGCGATCTTCAATCACACTTACCTTTTTTTTTTTTTTTTTTTTTTTTTTTTTTTTAACCTGGCATATTTTATGCCAATACAAAAATATTGATTTTTAAAGAAATGGGGGAGGGGAGGTAGGGAGAAAACGTGGCAGTAAATTTTGCATGTACTGTATTATGTCTGTTTGTGCCGTATTATTGATTGCGTAATATTTCAGTTTATATAAATATATTCTTTTTATCAGATATATTGGATATTTTTTATAAGGGCCTTTTTTTTAGATTTTAGAGGTGCAGGCAGAGCATAATTTTTAACTATTTCCAACATAGTTGAAAAATGTTTATAAATTCGGTTTGTGTTTCTGTCCGTGCTCTAACTCACATAAATATATCAGGATTATCATGCAATTGATATATGTTATTGAGGTTTCCTATGGCATGTTTGCTATTGAAAATGAAGTGTGTAGCACTTGTAGTTTTTTATATAGGGGCACTCAAAATAATTCTTTTACATTACGCTGTATGAGGAAAAATCATTTGCGGATTATTTTACTATTGTTATGCAATTTCAAACGTATTGAAATTGATATATATCACTACAGTACACTACAAGAGGCTTAGAATACAATATTGTGTGTACAGCATTCATCGTTCATTTACAGGGACACACAAAAGAATTCGGTACTGTCTGTTAACAGTAATTCCTGGAAGTGCATTGTCAGTTGCTGAACGAGTTTTTAAATATAACTCTTTTTTTTTTTGGTCTATTACTTGGTGTGTATTAATTGTATATATCATATACAGGGCAGCAGGAAAGTTCTCGTGCACATTTTATTTGGAATTTCTGTACGTTTATTGTGGAAATTCCAAAGGGGAACTTTAAACTGTGTTACATGTTTTTTAACTGAAATAAAATTTTGCATTCTATGTAGTACATATACATAATCTATAGATCCTATACAGGGCTGCATAAAAGAATTCGGATATTTTTGACGATATTGCTGGTAATTTCTGAAATTGCGTTTTAAATATGTTATGGGTTTTCCAAATTGTTTACTTAGATATCATCTTTCACCTTATTAGAAGATGTAGTGAAAAATTATTTTGGAAGTGTTGGAAAGTGTTACTTAATCTATGCTTGACGAATGATTTTTCGTCCTTGCTATTTCTTTCATCAGGTTAACAAGTAACAATTGTTACTGAAATAAAATATTGCAGTTTTAAAAAAATTATAAATTATTTATCCTGATAAAATTTTATTGGGGTTGCAAGGAATCTTCAAAAAATTCTGACAAAATGGATGTTTAAAACTAATTTTTGAGACGTGTTTGTCATGAAGAGGCAGTTTTACTCTATGTAATGGGCCTTATACTATTTAATAAGGCCTTATTCTAGGTGTATGTAATACTAATTTTTCCTAAATGAAATGATAAAAATGATTCTTGGCTTGAAAGCTTCATGAAAACTTTTGCTCATAAAAAATATTCAGAAATTAATATAATACTTGTTTGAGCAAAATTGCTTTGAATTGTACTTTATCATATAAGATATATCATATAAGCACCCGGCCTGAAAGATCAGCGGCCTTGGCGAAGCTCCTTCACTCATGGTTCTCCAAAGAAATAAGTCAGTAAGACTGTCAACGTTCACACCCCACCCCCCTTAACCTTTGGGAAGGAGAATCAATTAAAGCTGCCTCGTGAAACGACTCCAGCCGACGTTGTTATCATGACTCATGAGGGGTATATTTAAACACCTGCTTTGTTGTCATTCATAGCTAATACATTCTGCCCGTTCTTAAAATACACAAGAAAAATAAACAAAAATAAAAGTGTACAAAATTGAAAAACCGACGTATGAACGATTTTGTGCATCGTATAAAAGATATATTTTTACATTACAACGAATAGGAATAAATTGGGGCCACACTAAAACGTCGTATAAATGTAAACGTCGTATAAATGATCGTCGTATAAATGATGCTTTACTGTAGTACAAAAAAAGAAAAAATATGAATTAATTGAGTAAGAAAAAATAACAAGGATAGTTCAGAATTATTACTTCCATAGTTTAGAATAGTACATAATTTAATTTAGGAAGATAATATAAACTAAATTTTCTAATAAAAATTATCAAAATTATATATTTCTGTTAAAAAAAAAAAAAAAAAAAAAAAACTCCAAAGGCTGAATTAACCGGCGCGTTTGGAAACTCTGCTGATTGCCGAATTATTTAAATGTCCAGATAGCTGAGTGCTACAAAATCTATATCTGATGAGTGGGCCATCGATAAATTAGTGAAGCAGGAAAATATTTTTTTGCCAGTTTTCCTGTCGAAGTCAGCCAAACAATTCTGATTTTTTTATTTTAATATTTTCATTTGGTAAACTTATTTTTTTTCCAACAAGTTAAAAATATTTTTCTTTATAGTTTCTAAGTTTATTTCTCAATATTAAAGAGAGAGAAAAAATGAATTTAAGGAAATTTCAAAACCACATTTCTCCTACAATTTTGAAAAAAAAAATAAAAAATAAGGAACATTATGAAGTAAAAACCCTTTTCCCACATTTACAATTTTGTGATCTTTCTGTATCTTCAACTGATTATTAAAATTGAATATTTTATTTTTTTTTATTTTATTGAATAAAAACTCGATTGACTGGTTAAATAAAAATAATTTATGTTAAAATATATTATTTTTTGTAAGAAATAGATAGTAATATAAAATACATGTTTATTACCTGATGAGAACATTGTTTGGCAAAGTATTAGCGGCTGAAATAAATCAAGAGACAATCTGTGACAGATAATCATATTCCTAATTTCCGATGTGGTGATGACTTTTAATAAATGAAAATTCTTATTTTTGCAAGAAAGAAATTAATAGGTTTGAACTTTCCAAGAAATTTTTCTCAAATACATACAAAACCTGTCAATAAGATGTTTAGATCAACAAGATTATTATTAGTATTATTATTATTACTATTATAAAACAGAATTGTTCAATTTAAAATTCTTTTTAAACAAATAATAAGTTAAATATTTGTATCACAAAATCATTTTCCTCCATTCATCCCTAAAAGCATATATGATATTCTCATTCAGATACAAAATGACTGATCCATTAAATTTACTTTGAAATTTGCCTTTTAAAAGTCAGCAAAAATTAGACTTACAAAATACTTTGAGAGTCAAAATCATGAAAAGTGAAGAGTCATCTGTTATTAAAATTATCTATCATTATCTATTATTTTATATTTATAGGACGTCATCTATTATTAAAAAATATATTTTTCTTTTCATAGATAAATAAAACTTAATTTGAAGCACATGCGTTAATTTAATTTCAAACAAGAAAATCTTAATGTTATATGGATGAAAATTTCTTCATTGTGTGTCATCAGATTTAAGATTAATCCAAAAAGAAAAAAGAAATTTCCCGCAAAATTTTGTAACCAATTTTAAACGTAAAACCATGACACTTGCAGACATGACTATTGAATTGATTTGGAATAGAATATTTCTAATCTTTTCCAATTTTCGATAAACAATTACATCTTGAATTATAAGCGATTGTTGTTTCATGATGATCTTTTTCAGACTATCACGTCTGGAATTCAGTTCAAAACGCCAACTTTGACAGCATTTTCTGAAATATCATATTTCTTTAACGAAAAATGCAATAACCGTCCGATTTCATAGTTTCTAAATAAGAGTACCTGCCAATCACACGTTTTTACAAACAATTGTGTATTCAGAAAAGTGTAAGAAAGTAGCCAGTTTGCATTTGAAAACAGTCTTAATTAGAGCTTAAGATTTTTTTTTTTTTTACACTACTTTGGGGCGCATATTTTTTAAACGATAATGTAATTCTTGGTTTTGAATTAAAAATAATTTAATGTTCGACTTCTTATTATTTTTATGTTCTAAACATATGCCCATGTTGGTCGTGTGTAAATATAAAAAAAAATGTATATTCAGTAAAAATTCAAATTTATCAATAAATTCTTTTTTTAAGTTTCAGTTATAAAACATAGTACAATTGACTTAGAATTTCAAAATGTATTTAGGATTGTGGAAAAAAATATATATATTTTACTACCACTAGGGTTCAAAACAAGTTAATAATAACAATAATAATAGTAAAAAACAATAATTATAATAAGTACTAATTCATGTTCATAGGAGTACTCGTGTTGTACTAATTCACGTTCATAGGAGTACTCGTATTCCAGCAGCAAAAATATTCGTTAATTTTCTTTCTTTTCTTTTCTTTTTTCTTTTTTTTTTTTTTACGATATTATTTTTCAAAATTCAAGAGAGAATAAATTTTAAGATGAAAATAATTTCTAACACATTAATTTAAAACACGAAATATCTTTATATAAATGTTAATATTGTATTATGCTTAAGGTTCTTAAAGAAACCTAGAATGCCACATCTGAGGACATAGTCAATAAGAAATTTGACAAACTGTTTCTATATCTAATTAATTAGATATTTCTAAAATATATTTTTGGACGAAAGATAAAATGTTTGAAACAAAAAAAGAATCACTGTCATTATTAAACAACAAGTGTTATTGATTTCGAAAATTTCCTCTCACAAAATAATTTAAAATTTTTCCGCAACGTTTGAAATTCTTGTTAGAAAAATATATAAGATTTTTCCAAGTTTAAGAAAAATCATTAAGGTAAAGCCAGGAGAGATGGCTCGGTCGGAGAGATTGCGGACGTAGAAGTTCGAGGGGAAGCAGTAGATTGAGCGCACAGCGACTCCAGGTAGTTGTACAACAGCAGTAGTGGAGTGTCTACTTGAAAGTGCACGTTGATTGTTTTGACCGTCTAAGATAAAGCATTGCTATTTTGTTTTGTTTTCCCAGAGTAAGTGCTTGAATTTTCATAGCTATTCATCAGATTTTCTATACAATGTCAATAGTACAAAATATTTTAAACTTAAACGATTTCTCATAAGCTAATAAATTAGACCAATAATGTGAACATCAACGGTTCGTTTTAATAGCGGCCATGTTTATATAAAAAGCCGCGCAATCTCTCCTACTGAAATTGGACAGTTTGCGCATCTGATACTTAGGAGAGATGGCACATTGTTCCCATTAGTTTCCATGCTAGGAGAGATTACGCAGATTATTGGTAAATTTGCATAAAAAATGAAAAATTAAAATGGACTAATTTTAAGTTAAACGTGTTATCAAGTAACTTAATGTTATTTTGTAATCTTATCCGGACTTGCTTTTTCTGATTCTTTAATTTTTTTCCCTTTAAGGTAAAGCTAGGATAGTCTGCGCACAATTCAAAAGAATAGCAATAAAAATTCTAAATATTAATTTTTGGCTAACCTTTCCATGAATAATTTTTACTTCATTTGTTTTTTATGCATTTCCATTGCTATTTTGTTGTTATGTTGCAATTTAATAGAACAGTTGTAATAAAACCAAGAAAGTTATTTTGCGCAATCTGTCCTTCCAGGGTTGGTGTAATTGCGCACATGGGTAGGAGAGATTGTTACTATTAATAACTACAATTAAATTGTTAACAATAATAATTACACTTAAATGACATTGTTGTAAGGTTTTTGTGAACAAATTTTATTGTATTGGGTGTGAATATTTCAACCTAATGCTGAAAGAATCAGAAAAAGGAAACAATTTTAAAAACGATTAAAAAATTTTAATTAAAGGAAAAAAAATAAAGAATCAGAAAAAGCAAGTCCAGATAAGATTACAAAATAAAATTATGTAACTTAATAACACGTTTAACTTAAAATTAGTTCATTTTCATTTTTCATTTTTTTATGCAAATTTACCAATAAACTGCGTAATCTCTCCTAGCATTTAAACTAATGGGAACAATGCGCCATTTCTCCTAAGTAGCAGATGCAAACTCTCCAATTTCGGTAGGAGAGATTGCGTGGCCTTTTATTTAAACATGGCCGCTACTAAAACGAACCGTTGATGTTCAAATTGTTAGTACCTTATGAGAAATCGTTTAAGTTTAAAATATTTTGTACAATTAACATTGTATAGAAATTCTGATGCATAGCTATGAAAATTCAAGCACTTACTTTGGGAAAACAAAACAAAATAGCAATACTTTATCTTAGACGCTCAAAGCAATCAACGTGCACTTTCAAGTAGACACTCCATTACTGTTGTTTGTCAATTACCTGGAGTCGCTGCGCTCTCACTCTACTCTTTCCCCCCGAACCTCTATGTGCGCAATCTCTCCGACCGCACCATCTCTCCTGGCTTTACCTTAATTAAAATTTTTTAATCGTTTTTAAAATTATTTCCTTTTTCTGATTCTTTAATCATTAGGTTAAAATATTCACTCCTAATACAATAATATGTGTTCACAAAAACCTTACAACAATGTCATTTAAGTGTAATTATTATTGTTAACAATTTAATTGTAGATATTATTAGTAACAATCTCTCCTACTCATGTGCGCAATCACACCAACCCTGTACGGACAGATTGCGGAAAATAACTTTCTTGGTTTTATTACAACTGTTCTATTAAATTACAACATAACAACAAAATAGCAATGGAAATGCATAAAAAACAAATGAAGTAAATATTATTCATGGATAGTTTAGCAAAAAATTAATATTTAGATTTTTTATTGTTATTCTTTTGAATTGTGCGCAGACTCTCCTAGCTTTACCTTACTTTTTATAGCCAAAGTTATCGCTAATGCGGCATTTAGTAAACACATTAACGCTTAATTACTATTCCAAGTTCTATCTTGAAGTTCTATCTGGTAGATGGTCTTGAAGAAGGACTTGAAGAAAATTTTTCGTCCAAAAATAGAGATATTGTTCACAATGGTTGGCGACTCAGCTGATCTATACAGAGAATGTGTTACTATTTTGGAGGATGAGATAATAGGCGGCATTAATATAAGATTATTAAAACTCGATTGCATTTTAAAACAAAAATTTGTTAAATCATGCGCCATTTATCGTTCTTATATAGATATCGATAAATTACAATTCTAAAAACTGTGAATATAAATTTCACGTTTATTTATTTTAAAATCCCATGTATATGTGGCATGTAATAAATCACATATACATCGATTAAAAGAGTGGTGAATGAATGTATTTAGTAATTTGAAAATAAGTACAGACGTTATACCAATCGTACTGCGGGAAAATACTAGAGAAGCTTTTAACTAAAATGCAATTTTAATTAAAATGCAATGATATCGGCAAATACCCCAAAACTGATCCTATGTATTACCAAATAGCGGTAACCGAAAAAAAAAGTGACAGAAAAAACAAGAGCGGAAAAAAAAAGTGACCGGAAAAAAAGTAACCGGAAAAAAAGTAACCGGAAAAAAAGAAACCGGAAAAAAGTGACAAGGAATTGATAAATATTTAACTTATTGATAAATATGTGTTAAAAACTAACGAGGTAACAAATGTCAGATTTATATAATTCTATTAGACGAATATTTGCTGTAAATATTTGTAAATGGTATTAGCAATAGTGTAAAAAAGTGGGAAAATTCGCGTACGAGAATGCTCATATTTATCACTATTTGATTTTTGACCTTCGCATTCGCTAATACTGAAAAGTGGTGTTAATATTCGCAGAGACATCAACGCAAAATACTCGTATTCGCGTTCACGAATGTCAAAAATCAAGTAGTGATTACAATGCGTATTATCTTATGCAAATATTCACACCACTTTTCAATATTCGCATTCGTAGACATCGACGAGAAATATTCGCTTTTGCGAATGTCAAAAATCAAGTAGTGATGAATACGAACATTCTCGTACGCGAATAGTCTCACCTTTTTTACACTGTTTTTACTGTACTTTACTATGTTTTTACTGGAAAGTCTGGCACAGTTTCTGCATAAATTTACGTCATTATCAACATTATTCAACAATTAAAATTCTTTTATAAAGGATGTTGAAAACATTTTTGTAGAAAAACTAGCAGAACCACCCGGCTTTGCTCGGGTTAACATAAATTAAAATACAATAATACGACAATAACAATGACGGAGCTTTGTGCATTATCGACCATAAATCGATAAAAAAGACAATTAGAAAAAAATAGCATTACTTTGACTCAACCACAGTAAAATTTCTCAGCTTTATAAATGAGAATGCGCGTTTTCTTTGCGCATACAATAAAAAAATATTCGACTTTCCTGACAATTAAAAAAAACAAAAACAAATGTCGTTTGCGAAATTTGCTTTATCCACTTTATATGTCCAAACATAAGAAAAAAGAGAGATAATTTTTTTTTCTTATAATAAAAATACGGAGTACATTGCATGTAATTACAGTCAAAAGTGTTGCATTTAATTACAATGAAAGAATTCCGGTTACAATGTTTTAGTTCACTTTAGTAAATTTTGTTCTCGACGATTTTTGAATTATTAGTGATTTTTTACGAGATTTTTAGCATTCTCTTGCGATTAGCGGTGATTTTTTTTATATTCGTTAAAAGAATTTTGATTCAGAATTTTAGCCTAATATAGTAAATTTTGCTCTCCGCGATTTTGGAAACTTTAGCTGTATTTAATGCGATTTTCAATGCGATTCTCAGCGATTTTTCTGCTGCGTTTTTTTTTTTTTTTTTTTTACATTTGTAAAAAAAATTCGGTTTAAAACTTTTAAGCTAATTTAGCAAATTTTAACTTCCGCGATTTTTGAAGTTCTTGAGATTTTCAATACAATTTTTAGTATTTCCTCGCATTCCATGGCGATTTCTTCACATTCTTAAAAGAAATTCGGTTTCAAATATTTAGCCTCAAAATTTAAATATTTAGCCTTAAAAGGGTTACTGTAATTAGTATTATAGGCGTCATTTTTGCCGCCGTGTATTTACTTGGCCCGGATAATACGTACGTACCATATTTAGAGGTAGAAACATAAGCTTCGTTTTAAAAGCTTTTTATATTTTACTGTGTGTACTATTTCACTGTGTACTACTCTCCCAAAAATAATATTCAAATATTTAGATAATATATTAAATTTTGTTTTCCACGATTTTTAGCGTTTTCTCTAGCCGATTTTTTGATATTCGGAAAATATTTCTTTTTAAAATATTTTAGACCACTCTAGTAAATTTTTTCCTCGGAGATGTTTTAATTTTAATTTTTAGCAATTTTTGTGCAATTTCTAGCGTCTTTTTATTTTGTTTTGTTTTTGGGCGATTTTTTTAACTTAGTAAAACGATTCCAGCTGTAAAATTTTAGCCCAATATAGTAAATTTTGTCCTGTTTTCAATCGTTTATTCGGAATTTGTACAAGGATTTTTGAATTTTTCTATGCGATTTTTAGAGTTTTTTACCGTTTTGCGGCAATTTTTTGATGTTGTTGAAAGGAATTCGGTTTCAAACCTTTAGACTAATATAGTAAATTTTGTCCTCCTCTATTTTTGAAATTTAGAAATTGTTCGTGTTCTGCGGCGATTTTTTGACATTCGTAAGAGACATTTGGCTTCAAACTTTTAGCTTAATACAGTAAATTTTGTCCTCCGCAATTTTAGAATTTTTTATGTGATTTTCAACTCTTTTTCTTCGCGTTCCGTGGCAATTTTTTGACATTCGTAAAATGAATTCTGTTTTGAACTTTTAGCCTAATATAGTAAATTTTCACACCTATGAGTTTTGAATTTTTAGCAATATTTAGTGTTTTTTCGCGTTCCGCGGTAATTTTTCTGACATTCGTGAAATAATTCCTGTTACAATGTTTCAGTCCATTATTAGTAAATTTTGTTTTCTACGATTTGTTTTATTTTTAGCGATTTTTAGCGTTTTGAAGCGATTTTTTGACATTCGTAAACGGAATTCGGTTTCAAACTTTTAGCCTTACGTAGTAAATTTTGTTCACCGATATTTTTTAATTTTTAGTGATTTTTAATGCGATTCTTAGAGTTTTTTCGAGTTTTCGCTTTTCACATTGAATTTTTTGACATTCGTAAAAAAAAAAATTCCGTTTCAAACTTAGCTTATCATATTAAATTTTGTTCTCCGCGATTTTTGAAATTTTTGTGATTTTTATTGCGATTTTCAATGCAATTTTTAGCATTTTTTGCGTTTTGTGGCGATTTTTTTTAATATTCATAAAAGGAATTCTGTTTCAAACATTTAGCGCAATATATTACATTTTGTATTCAGCGATTTTCAATGCTTTTTTCGCTTTTTTTCGCTCTGATGATTGATTTTCGGGAAAGAATTACGTTAGAATGTATTAGAATACAGTAATAAATTTTGTCCTCTGCTATATTTTTAAATTTTTAGCGAGTTTGTTTTTGCGTTTCGCGGCGATTTTTCCACATTAGTGAAAGGAATGAGGTTTTAATATTTTAACCCAATATAGTAAATTTTGTCCTTTTTTCAATAAAGTTTATTGGGAATTCGTTCAGCGATTTTTTAATTTTTTGTTCGATTTTTAGATTTTTTAGGAGATTTTTGGACATCCGTAAAATATATATTTTTTTTCTTACCAGATACGGTAAATTTTGTCCTCTGCGATTTTTGATTGCAAGTTTTAGCATTTTTCCGCAATTCGCTGCGATTTTACCACATTGGTAAAAGGAATCTGGCATCAATATTCTGCCCAATCTAGTAATTTTGTTCTCTTTACAATAAAGTTTATTCGGAATTCATGGAGAGATTTTTATATTTTTCGCAATTTTATATTACATTTTTTAGTTTTTTCGCGCTTTGTACAATTTTTTTATGTGGCCGGGCAACGCCGGTCGGGTCAATTAGTTAAATTATTCTAGCGAATGAAAATACAATTATTTTTTAATATTAGGGTGATATAGTAAATGATTTTGACAAAAAAAAATTCAAGACGAATTAGTATAGAATTATTTATTTCACTGTTGATAGTTGTGTTTTTGTAAATATTACAGATATAAAATTAAATCTTCATGTATACAATTTCAAATAAACATATGTAATTTTCTATTCATAATTTTTATTTTTAATTTCAAGAATATAATGCGTAGTTTGTGTTAGTATGTTTATCTATTTTTTCTTGATAATGTGATTGCTTTATGATATTGATTTCCGTATAATAATAAATGACTTCACCAAAGAAAAATAAAGGAAAATTAGATCTTTGTGTTTTATTTTTAATAATTATTTTCTTTTAAATACTACTAACGGGGGATTTTATTTTTGTGCATATTTCAAAAAGATATAACTTGTTATTGATATAATTATTTTGCTGTTTGAAATTCTATACAAATTTTTAATGTAATTGGATTGTTTTTAATGTTTGACATATTTTGGCTTAAAAATGTATATTTTAAACTCAGCTTGACCTCATGCAACTGTTTTTTTATTTCCTAATATTCATAACGTCGATACAATAAATGCATTTTCAAATGGAAAAGCAAGGCGAATGAGATTTTGAAGCGTAGCGTCAGTTTAATTCTTGATAAGATGCTTTCTTGTAAATACTACTTGAGTAATAATATTTTTATTCATTTAATAATTTCAAGTTAACTGTTGTTATTTTTTCAAAATAACGGCAAAATTTCTTAAGTAATTAGATTATTTTAAATTTCTTAAATGTAAATTATATATATATATATATATATATATATATATATATCACTACATAGTATAAAACAAAGTCGCTTTTTCTGTCCCTATATCCCTATGTACGCTTAAATCTTTAAAACTACGCAACGGATTTTGATGCGGTTTTTTTTAATAGATAGAGTGATTCAAGAGGAAGGTTTATATGTATAATAACCATATGTTTTGCTTTGTAATTTCAGATAAATCACTACATAGTATAAAACAAAGTCGCTTTTTCTGTCCCTATATCCCTATGTACGCTTAAATCTTTAAAACTACGCAACGGATTTTGATGCGGTTTTTTTTAATAGATAGAGTGATTCAAGAGGAAGGTTTATATGTATATCCATTAAATAGTGGAGAAATACTGTTATTTTTGAGGTTTTTAATGTGATGTCGTAAATAATTTCATTTTTTCCGCTTATACATTGCAAACGCAGGCTGAACCCTACAAGATTTATCAAAATAATGTACTAATTATTGTACACATTAAAAAGGTCTACAGAAAACACAAAGAGATGAAGGTTTTCAAGGTTAACCCGAAGCAAAACGAGGGAGGGCCGCTAGTATATTAATAAATTATAGTTAGCAAAATTAATTTACTTATTCTTAAAAAAAGTTTGAGAAGTGGTGAAAAAACAATCACGGCATAGGGGCGGCAAAATAATGCTTGCCTCAGGCAGTAAAATGTCTAGCGCCGGCAATGGGTACTGTCCATAACATTCGGAAGTATCCGACGTTGGAGAGTGTGGGGGGTCCTCTTTACTAATTTCTCAGAAAACATATGCAGTGCACCTGTTTGTTGAGATTGCAAGGGAAAGGTTAGAATTAGAATAAAGGGGTTTTCCCGCTTTCGGTTCTCAGGCAAAAGAGGGTAAAAATACTGAAAGAATAGCTTAGCAACAGAGCGTTATATTGGACTTGCAACGTTTTAAAACTGCAAAAGAGGCGCCTGAAAAGTGCCCCCATGAAAAGTTCCCCCATACGTCATTTTTACGTCACAGCAGATGGGGGTAGATTTCCAGTCATAGAGAATTTTACTTTCGTCGAAAATTGGAAAACTTCCCCCTGAAAAGTTCCCCCAAATCAGAAGGGGGAAGTTTTCCAGTGAGATGGGATTTTCTTTTCACTGAGATCTTGAAAACTTCCCCCATGAAAAGTACCCCCGTACGCCATTTTGACGTCACCACAGATGGGGGCAAATTTCCAGTCCTAGAGAGTTTTACTTTCGTCGAAAATTGGAAAACTTCCCCCATGAAAAGTTCCCCCAAACTAAAAGGGGGAAGTTTTCCAGTGCCAGCCAATTTCTTTTTCACTGAGATCTTGAAAAGTCGAAAATTGGAAAACTTCCCCCATGAAAAGTATCCCCATACTTCATTCTGACGTCATAGCAGATGGGGATACATATCAAGGGGGAACTTTTCCAGTGCTAGAGAATTTTCCTTTTACTGAGAGCTTGAAATCCATCCCCATGAAAAGTGTCCCCATATCTCATTTTGACGTCACAATATAGGGTCACATATCCAATGCTATAACATTTTACTTGTTTCGAGAGCTGAATATCTGGCACTCGAAATGTGTTTCTCTTTTATGTCTAGTTACTATTGTTATTGTGAATTATTATTATACGGACTTGAAGAAATGCGCAGAAGAGATTTAGTGCGTAATGTAAAAGTATCTTGCTTACTTTTCATATTCGGTTATCAAACACATACTAGGCGGTCAAAAAGGATTTAAGTATTAATGTTATATAATGTTGCTCAAAGCATTATCTGTTAGAAGGCTCATGGAAACTCATCGAAAACAAAGATTTTTGTATTAGCGGAAAGTGTGTGCATATGATATTTGTTGTTGAGTAGAGCATCAAATGTGAATCTTTAATGAAAAATTCCCATTAGTTATTATTATTATTATTATTATTATTATTATTATTATTTTGAAAATTAAAATTATTTGCTCTTTTTTTTTAATTTTTTGTTAATATTCCCAATCAAATATCCAATATTAATAATTTAACACAGTAATGATCACTTTAACTTTTCTACTATTATATAAAAAAAAACAAGTCATTAAATATCCATCATCAATCTATAACATTAATAACTAGAAATTAAAAATTAATTTTTTGAAGGTATTTCATGTTTTTGGCAAACATTTCCGTAATAATTTGACATCGAATTCCACTATAAAAAATATACAGATTTTTTACGCTTGGTAGAAATCACAAACAAGCGAATTTTTTCAAAAATACATATTTTTTTTTTAAAATCTTTTTTAAGGTAATGCAACTAAAAAGAAAAAAATAAACATTATTTAATTTCTTATTTTAGAATTTAAAATTTGATTTCTCAACGCATAATCGTAAATTAATTAAAATTAAATTACTATTTCATAAAAAGCTTTTTTTTTTTTTTTTTTTTTTTAGAATATAAGTAACTTTTATGGATAGTACCAGATTTACAGGTATATTAATAAGAAAGAAAGGGGGTGCTTCAACTAACTCATTAACCACATGGTTTCCAAAAATAATAAACAGATTAAGAACTCTTAACTTTTATGCAAATTTTGTGCCTAATCCTTTTACAACCAAAAGGTGTTGATATTAATTACCACATGTTTTCTTTGCTTTAGCAATTAAAAATAATTATTTTAACTTCCGTAAAGGTGCGCCTGTTGTCTTTCTATTTAAGTTGCTATATTTCTTTTTTATAGAATTTCTTCTAAACACGAGCATTTAAATAAAAACAAAGTCTAAATTAATCTAGTTTAAAGCATTATATTTACATTATTTTTTATACATTATTATTAAGAGTGAATGAAATTGGGCTTCAGTACCAAGCGTGAATACTGCCTTTAAGATTTCACACAGTTTTCATGTATCCAATAGTAGAGAAGAAATGGGGATCCGACCTCAGGAGGTGGGCTGTGGGCACGGTGCAAGGTGCAGCACCTGCCCACATGCCCACCTCCCAAAGTGCAGCACCTGCCCTCTTCTTCCTCCTCCTCCTCTCAAAGTGCGCACCTCCTCTCGATGTGCCCTCCTCCTCCTCCACCATCTAAGATAAGGGGATTAATGATAATTAATTTTAATTGCGGGACTTAGAAATTTTTCGAAGCCATTTTTTTTTCGGAGAATTTTCTACTAGAATACGAGGTGTGTTTCAAGGGATTTATTTTAGCGAATTAGAAATTTAATTAATTTTAATTTTAATTAATTTTAATTGGGGAACTTAGAAATTTTTCGTAGCAAATTTTTTTTTCAACGAGAGTATGCAGTTTGATTATGAGTATATGCAGTAGAAGTGAATGATTAATTAATTAAAAATATTAATTAAACATAGTAATTAATTAATTTTAATTGCAGAACTTAAGAATTTTCGCGAGATTTTTTTTTTTTTTTCAACGAGAGTAGGGTATTCGATATACACGTTAGTGGAGAATTTTAAAAGTCAATAATGGTTTAATTAAAAAGGGTCATTCATTAATTTTAATTAGGGAACTTAGAAATTTTTTTGCGATTTTTTTTTCAACTAGAGTATGCTATTCAATATATATATTAGAAATAATGATTCATGCATTAAAAACGGTATTAAGATTTTTTTTTCTTTTAAACCAAAAATAGAATTTAGAGTTAAAATAGAATTTTTAGTTTAAAAAATTGCCAAAAGTAGGATTTTAAACTGAAAGTAATCTAAGATATAAACTCTCAACTGAAATGAATTTTGCCTTAAGGTGTGAGCTTTTAGCTAGAAGTGACCTAGAGTCAAAACTTCCTGGTCCCAGGAATCACCACGGGAGGGTTATAGTAAAAAATACAGGCTCCCGTATGAATTATACTGCACTCAATTCTAATAGCTCGCCCCCTCCCTTTTTTTTTTACTCAGGGGGGTCCTTCGATGGACTAACAATACGCACTTCCAAAAGTATAGTGTACTATAAAAAGAATTTTAGCGTATATGTAAATAAACAAGTATGTAAAATCAGGCATAGTAGCATAATTCATGAATCACTTTCCAACATTATCGAAATGTTATGTGAACAAAATATAATTTTACCATCTAGTGCATTAGTTAATTAAAATAGTGAACAGTTACAGATCCCCTTTTTAATAAAAAGGCCCAAGGCCCGTCACAAAAAATCCAAAGAATTCAAGAAAAAGCTTTACCCAACTGATAGCCAAAACATATAGGATTCTTAAATGGATTGAAGTATACAAATAGGTTCTACAGGAATACATTTATTTAGGTTAGCATGTAAAAATAGTTAAAAGTTATAGGGAAGCCTTCGAATGGAGTGATTATACGTTTTGGGGACCCTTCAAAAGAAACTGGAAACAGTTATAGATATTGAACCCTTCACAAAAAATTGGACAAATCCCCTTTTTAATAAAAAGGGCCCCTTCACAAAAATTCCAATGAATTCAAAATATGCATAAATACTAGAACCCTTCATACATTCAGTTCGTCGATCCCCCTTTTTTTTACCTTTCGAAGTGTGAACTCGCATTAGACTAAAGGGTCCCTTCATAAAATAAATGAGATACGTGCCCTATTCAAATAAAAACCACCCTTCACAAAAACTGTAGGGGTTCCCTTTTGGAATAAAAAAGCATCCTTCACAAAAATTCCAATCATGCATAAGATCCCTTCATAAAATCAGATAATTTACACTTTCGCCTTTTTTTTTTTTTCAATTCAAGTTAGGCTAAAAGTACAGCTTGCGCGTCGATATGTTCAAAACACATAGTTATACATATTAAGCTACCTTCACAAAATAAATTCAATAGATTCATGTTATATTATGGCGACAGAAATACAAGGGATACTCACCTTCCATGAAAATGCAAGGTCCGCTGTTTGAATGAAAAGGCCTCCCTTCACAATATACCCTTTAAAAATATTATGATTCCACAGATATTTTAAGAAATAGAGTACTAATCTCAAATGAATACGAATTCATGCAATGTAAAAAATAGGTTTTACACGAACACATTTTTAGTATAACGTTCAAAATATAGTTTTTAGAAAAAAGATTCATGTTTCACCAAATTTATCATACAAGCCTGTAAAATAGGGTAGATCATTTCATGAAAAATAATTGAATTTTCGAATGATTATGCTTTAAAATACATATTTATAACTGCAACTAAGATTTGAATGTTACCCCCTCAACATGCATATCGCTGAATCATAATGAGTCATATTATCAGATAAGCGAAGATCTTGCTTTGATTTCACCCCGTATGCGATAATGAGTCACTCCGCGATAAGAAATACCTGAGACTCGTAATTTCTGACACATTTTTTGTAGGTAAATGAACTATTTAAAACCGTCAATGTATACGAATTATTTCGTGTAGTTCTATATAGGTGCTACTCTTCATATATACATATGGTGATATATACTAAAATCTGTTAAGTTTTAAAAGGCTTCACTGTGTATTCATTGTAAAATAAGAAATATCCCTTAAGAATTTTGAGTATAAGAGACGGGTTTAAAGGAATTTGAATCTGTTTAAATGTACCTGTGTTTAAATGAATTTGATACAGCTTAGGGTAAAAAATATACAGGAGTCCCTATAAAATATAGGAATTAAATTTTAAATAATATAAAACTAAATTACATTAGTCTATGCTTTTTTTGTATAGAAAAATTATACTAAATTGAGTTTTTAGTATTTTAACTTAAAAACTTCTTTTGAGGAATGAATAACTAACCTTTTGACTTTGTTTTTATAAAATATATATTGTACTATTTAGTTAGGGCATTATTTAAAAAAATTTTTTTTTAAATATTGAAAAAAAAATGTATCTTACCTAAATATTTAAACCATAATGTACTGGAATTCATCCAAATTTGATCGACTGCATGCATGTCTTAAAAGAACTAAACGTGTTCGCTTATCTCTTAAAACCACGGGATATTATAACGTTATGGATAAAGCAAAGGGTAGAATACAGAATGAATAGGTATTATAAAGCAGAATCATAAATTTTGCATACTTTACACTTGTAGTATGTGAAATGATTGCTACTATTGCCTATATGAGAAAATGAATCATCAACGAATCTTATTAGTGTATGTTATATTTAACCAACAGGCTTGAAATGCGTGAATTTTGACTAGAATTAATCATTGAATGTAAAAATGATTTATTTTTAGATCTAATATTTATATCGTTTAACATTTTAAAATATATACATAAATTAATCTTACCTTATTCACAAACTTGCAATCCCGTCTTCAATATATGACTACAGCATGAAAAAACATGCGTGCTACTTGTATAGCAACAGACCAGAAATGATTTCAGTACAAGTCCATTATCTTATCGTTAATCTATAGATTAGTAACATCACGTGACTGATTGCGATAACATTCTATATAAGATTTACTGATATGAATACATTTCAATTCATTTCTCCCAAAAGCAAGTGTATGAGTTGGTTGTGAGATCTAGGTAAGTATCCTTACTTTATATGTTTAAAGTTATAATATATGACTAGATATAATATTAATGTATTTTTTCAATATGTATGGTAGGCAAAAAGGAATAGGTAGGCAAAAAGAATAGGTATTATTGCATGTTTCCTCTAATTTATTTTTAAAATAATTATTTTAAAAATACATACTAACAATTTATGCGATGAGTCACACAGCATGATGGGACGACATATGAAATTTATTTTTATATTATACAAGCTCCTATATACAATTCATATGGGTGAGCAAGATTATTTTTAGAATTTTTCACTCTTACCCTCTATAGGCTATACTTTTAAAATAGTAGTATTCGAATACTTGTTAAATGTAATTATAGCTTAGTAATTTTCTAGTCTTTTAACTATGCCGTTGAAGGAGTATTGTCATATTTAACTAACAGGCTCGAACATGCGTGAATTTTGACTAGAATTATTCACTGAATGTAAAAAAAAAAAATGATTTATATTTAGATCTAATATCGTTTAACATTTTAAAATCCTATTAAAAGTATATACATTAGTATGCTTGTGAAAGGCCTATTGTTAATACGAAACGTTGTGTGAAGTGTCCTGTTTTAGGGTTAAAAGTTTCGTGAAGGAGTCTGTTTGAAGGAGCCTGTTTCGAAATGACTTAAGAACGCACAATTTATTCCTAAACATTCAACTCGATTCGTTATATATGCTTTATTAAGTATTCAATAAAAAATAATAACTAAGAAATAAAATTAAAAATAGTAATTAAGAGATATCCTTAAGAATTCTTGCGATAGGAGATTGGTTTTAATTAAATAGGTTAATGAATCTAATTCGATACAAGTCTTGTTAAAACAGAGATTATAGTTAAAATACACATTAATTATACAGCATTACACTGTATTACACAATGCGCTACCTCACCTATATTATCACAGAAATACCTTCGATAAAATTTAGACTAACAATACGCACCTAAAAAATATATACAGAGTACCCAGAAAATGATAGGAATGAATGAAAAATTTTAACGTAAATTATAAAATAGGATCTACAATAAGTGACAATAAATAAATATGAAGGAAAAATCATGAGTCATGGTATACTTTATGAAACACTTTCCAATGCTATGTGACTATCGTTAAGAATTTGAAATAAGTGAATTAGATTTAATAATTCATACTGGAAATGTATTTTTAAAAAAATTAATAGCTTCGTCTACTTTTAAATCATTCAAGACATATGATGAAGATTTAACCGCTGCAGAACGACTAAAAACTAGTATCTTAATGAATCGACCTATTTACGTCGGGTTCACAATTTTAGAATTATCTAAATTAGTTATGCATGATTTTCATTACAATTTTATAAAGAAAACATACAAAGATCATGCAGTTTTACTCTTTATGGATATAGATTCCTTAACTTATCATATTCAAACACATAATATTTATAAGGATATGGAGCACCATCATGATTTTTTCGACTTTTCTGAATACTCGAAATCCCATCGTCTAAACCGCACAAGTTTCGAACCCACAAACATATAATCAGACTTGACATTTTATAACCAGGACGCTAACCACAGGGCTAAGTGAGCCCCCGCTTATTTTATAGTCACCACGCTGACTATTGGACTTAGTTAGCCCCAGGCTAATTTATATCCACCACGCTAACTATTGGGCTTAGTGAGCCCTTGCTTATTTTATAGTCAACATGCTAACTATTGGGCTTAGTGAGCCCCAGGCTAACTTATACCAACCACGCTAACTGTGGGGCCTAGTGAACCCCCGCTTATTTTATAGCCACCATACTAACCACAGGGCTAAGTGAGCCCCCGCTTATTTCATAGTCACCATGCTAAGTATTAGGCTGAGTGAGCCCCAGGCTATTTTATACCCACTACGCTAACTAATGGGCTGAGTGAGCCCAAGGCTATTTTCTACCCACCACGTTTACTGGGCTTAGTGTGCCCCCGCTTATTTTACAGCTACCACGATAACCACAGGGCTGAGTGAGCCCCCGCTTATTATATAGTCCACATGCTAACTACTGGGCTGATTAAGCCCCAGGTATTTTATACCCATCACGCTAAGTACTGGGCTGAGTGAGCCCCAGGTTATTTAGTAGCATGAATATGATTTCCAAGGTATATATCCTAACATGATTTAGACCATTGCCTATGGTAAGATAAAGCTAGGAAGTAAATTGGTAAACTATGTACCTCGAAAACTTACTTGTATTTTATTAAATATCTGCAGAAATTAGCATAGTTTATTAAAATTATGTACATTCTTATTAGTTTATGAATCTACTAACTTATAATATCTATATGGTAACTTGGATTATTAGTATTCCCACTTAAAAATTTCTTTTGTAGATTTAATATGATAAACACTAACATGAGACTGACTAAACTTTTACCATTTTCATTTCAACTTAGTTTTAGGAAATTTATCTACATAGCTTTAAATTTTACTGTTTAGTAAGTCTATTATTTCAAAGTATTATTTTTTAGTTCTAATATTCAAAACATATTCATATCGTTTTACATAGCAGGTATCAAATTAATTTAAAGTCATATTAAAAAAATATATATATATATACAAATACTATTCTTACCTAACACGCCAGCTAGCTAAGCACCCAACCATCTCACACCAAGACTCTGAGAAAAGTGAATGCTTGTTCAGGGCCTTATCAGCTAATATAATCACTGATAAGACTTGATCACGTGACATGTGACGTCACTGTTTAAGTGATATCACGTGATCATGTGGTATCATTCAATACGTCACCAATGACGTCAGAGATCACGTGACTAGGCCATAAAAGAACCAATTGCTAATTGCAATTAACAATTTACCTTTAATTGATTTGTATAATATAGATAAATTAATACCTGATTTTTCTATTATTTCGTAAAACAAGGTACATGTGCTATGTATTACGAAATAATACATAGAAAAATCAGGTATTAATTTATCTATATTATACAAATCAATTAAAGGTAAATTGTTAATTGCAATTAGCAATTGGTTCTTTTATGACCTAGTCACGTGATCTCTGACGTCATTGGTGACGTATTGAATGATACCACATGATCACGTGATATCACTTAAACAGTGACGTCACATGTCACGTGATCAAGTCTTATCAGTGATTATATTAGCTGATAAGGCCCTGAACAAGCATTCACTTTTCTCAGAGTCTTGGTGTGAGATGGTTGGGTGCTTAGCTAGCTGGCGTGTTAGGTAAGAATAGTATTTGTATATATATATATATTTTTTTAATATGACTTTAAATTAATTTGATACCTGCTATGTAAAACGATATGAATATGTTTTGAATATTAGAACTAAAAAATAATACTTTGAAATAATAGACTTACTAAACAGTAAAATTTAAAGCTATGTAGATAAATTTCCTAAAACTAAGTTGAAATGAAAATGGTAAAAGTTTAGTCAGTCTCATGTTAGTGTTTATCATATTAAATCTACAAAAGAAATTTTTAAGTGGGAATACTAATAATCCAAGTTACCATATAGATATTATAAGTTAGTAGATTCATAAACTAATAAGAATGTACATAATTTTAATAAACTATGCTAATTTCTGCAGATATTTAATAAAATACAAGTAAGTTTTCGAGGTACATAGTTTACCAATTTACTTCCTAGCTTTATCTTACCATAGGCAATGGTCTAAATCATGTTAGGACATATACCTTGGAAATCATATTCATGCTACTAAATAACCTGGGGCTCACTCAGCCCAGTAGTTAGCGTGATGGGTATAAAATACCTGGGGCTTAATCAGCCCAGTAGTTAGCATGTGGACTATATAATAAGCGGGGGCTCACTCAGCCCTGTGGTTATCGTGGTAGCTATAAAATAAGCGGGGGCACACTAAGCCCAGTAAACGTGGTGGGTAGAAAATAGCCTTGGGCTCACTCAGCCCATTAGTTAGCATAGTGGGTATAAAATAGCCTGGGGCTCACTCAGCCTAATACTTAGCATGGTGACTATGAAATAAGCGGGGGCTCACTTAGCCCTGTGGTTAGTATGGTGGCTATAAAATAAGCGGGGGTTCACTAGGCCCCACAGTTAGCGTGGTTGGTATAAGTTAGCCTGGGGCTCACTAAGCCCAATAGTTAGCATGTTGACTATAAAAAAAGCAGGGGCTCACTAAGCCCAATAGTTAGCGTGGTGGATATAAATTAGCCTGGGGCTAACTAAGTCCAATAGTCAGCGTGGTGACTATAAAATAAGCGGGGGCTCACTTAGCCCTGTGGTTAGCGTCCTGGTTATAAAATGTCAAGTCTGATTATATGTTTGTGGGTTCGATACTTGTGCGGTTTAGACGATGGGATTTCGAGTATTCAGAAAAGTCGAAAAAATCATGATGGTGCTCCATATCCTTATAAATATTATGTGTTTGAATATGATAAGTTAAGGAATCTATATCCATAAAGAGTAAAACTGCATGATCTTTGTATGTTTTCTTTATAAAATTGTAATGAAAATCATGCATAACTAATTTAGATAATTCTAAAATTGTGAACCCGACGTAAATAGGTCGATTCATTAAGATACTAGTTTTTAGTCGTTCTGCAGCGGTTAAATCTTCATCATATGTCTTGAATGATTTAAAAGTAGACGAAGCTATTAATTTTTTTAAAAATACATTTCCAGTATGAATTATTAAATCTAATTCACTTATTTCAAATTCTTAACGATAGTCACATAGCATTGGAAAGTGTTTCATAAAGTATACCATGACTCATGATTTTTCCTTCATATTTATTTATTGTCACTTATTGTAGATCCTATTTTATAATTTACGTTAAAATTTTTCATTCATTCCTATCATTTTCTGGGTACTCTGTATATATTTTTTAGGTGCGTATTGTTAGTCTAAATTTTATCGAAGGTATTTCTGTGATAATATAGGTGAGGTAGCGCATTGTGTAATACAGTGTAATGCTGTATAATTAATGTGTATTTTAACTATAATCTCTGTTTTAACAAGACTTGTATCGAATTAGATTCATTAACCTATTTAATTAAAACCAATCTCCTATCGCAAGAATTCTTAAGGATATCTCTTAATTACTATTTTTAATTTTATTTCTTAGTTATTATTTTTTATTGAATACTTAATAAAGCATATATAACGAATCGAGTTGAATGTTTAGGAATAAATTGTGCGTTCTTAAGTCATTTCGAAACAGGCTCCTTCAAACAGACCCCTTCACGAAACTTTTAACCCTAAAACAGGACACTTCCCACAACGTTTCGTATTAACAATAGGCCTTTCACAAGCATACTAATGTATATACTATTAATAGGATTTTAAAATGTTAAACGATATTAGATCTAAATATAAATCATTTTTTTTTTTTTTTTTTTTTTACATTCAGTGAATAATTCTAGTCAAAATTCACGCATGTTCGAGCCTGTTAGTTAAATATGACAATACTCCTTCAACGGCATAGTTAAAAGACTAGAAAATTACTAAGCTATAATTACATTTTACAAGTATTCGAATACTACTATTTTAAAAGTATAGCCTATAGAGGGTAAGAGTGAAAAATTCTAAAAATAATCTTGCTCACCCATATGAATTGTATATAGGAGCTTGTATAATATAAAAATAAATTTCATATATCGTCCCATCATGCTGTGTGACTCATCGCATAAATTGTTAGTATGTATTTTTAAAATAATTATTTTAAAAATAAATTAGAGGAAACATGCAATAATACCTATTCTTTTTGCCTACCTATTCCTTTTTGCCTACCATACATATTGAAAAAATACATTAATATTATATCTAGTCATATATTATAACTTTAAACATATAAAGTAAGGATACTTACCTAGATCTCACAACCAACTCATACACTTGCTTTTGGGAGAAATGAATTGAAATGTATTCATATCAGTAAATCTTATATAGAATGTTATCGCAATCAGTCACGTGATGTTACTAATCTATAGATTAACGATAAGATAATGGACTTGTACTGAAATCATTTCTGGTCTGTTGCTATACAAGTAGCACGCATGTTTTTTCATGTTGTAGTCATATATTGAAGACGGGATTGCAAGTTTGTGAATAAGGTAAGATTAATTTATGTATATATTTTAAAATGTTAAACGATATAAATATTAGATCTAAAAATAAATCATTTTTACATTCAATGATTAATTCTAGTCAAAATTCACGCATTTCAAGCCTGTTGGTTAAATATAACATACACTAATAAGATTCGTTGATGATTCATTTTCTCATATAGGCAATAGTAGCAATCATTTCACATACTACAAGTGTAAAGTATGCAAAATTTATGATTCTGCTTTATAATACCTATTCATTCTGTATTCTACCCTATGCTTTATCCATAACGTTATAATATCCCGAGGTTTTAAGAGATAAGCGAACACGTTTAGTTCTTTTAAGACATGCATGCAGTCGATCAAATTTGGATGAATTCCAGTACATTATGGTTTAAATATTTAGGTAAGATACATTTTTTTTTCAATATTTAAAAAAAAAAATTTTTAAATAATGCCCTAACTAAATAGTACAATATATATTTTATAAAAACAAAGTCAAAAGGTTAGTTATTCATTCTTCAAAAGAAGTTTTTAAGTTAAAATACTAAAAACTCAATTTAGTATAATTTTTCTATACAAAAAAAGCATAGACTAATGTAATTTAGTTTTATATTATTTAAAATTTAATTCCTATATTTTATAGGGACTCCTGTATATTTTTTACCCTAAGCTGTATCAAATTCATTTAAACACAGGTACATTTAAACAGATTCAAATTCCTTTAAACCCGTCTCTTATACTCAAAATTCTTAAGGGATATTTCTTATTTTACAATGAATACACAGTGAAGCCTTTTAAAACTTAACAGATTTTAGTATATATCACCATATGTATATATGAAGAGTAGCACCTATATAGAACTACACGAAATAATTCGTATACATTGACGGTTTTAAATAGTTCATTTACCTACAAAAAATGTGTCAGAAATTACGAGTCTCAGGTATTTCTTATCGCGGAGTGACTCATTATCGCATACGGGGTGAAATCAAAGCAAGATCTTCGCTTATCTGATAATATGACTCATTATGATTCAGCGATATGCATGTTGAGGGGGTAACATTCAAATCTTAGTTGCAGTTATAAATATGTATTTTAAAGCATAATCATTCGAAAATTCAATTATTTTTCATGAAATGATCTACCCTATTTTACAGACTTGTATGATAAATTTGGTGAAACATGAATCTTTTTTCTAAAAACTATATTTTGAACGTTATACTAAAAATGTGTTCGTGTAAAACCTATTTTTTACATTGCATGAATTCGTATTCATTTGAGATTAGTACTCTATTTCTTAAAATATCTGTGGAATCATAATATTTTTAAAGGGTATATTGTGAAGGGAGGCCTTTTCATTCAAACAGCGGACCTTGCATTTTCATGGAAGGTGAGTATCCCTTGTATTTCTGTCGCCATAATATAACATGAATCTATTGAATTTATTTTGTGAAGGTAGCTTAATATCTATAACTATGTGTTTTGAACATATCGACGCGCAAGCTGTACTTTTAGCCTAACTTGAATTGAAAAAAAAAAAAAAGGCGAAAGTGTAAATTATCTGATTTTATGAAGGGATCTTATGCATGATTGGAATTTTTGTGAAGGATGCTTTTTTATTCCAAAAGGGAACCCCTACAGTTTTTGTGAAGGGTGGTTTTTATTTGAATAGGGCACGTATCTCATTTATTTTATGAAGGGACCCTTTAGTCTAATGCGAGTTCACACTTCGAAAGGTAAAAAAAAGGGGGATCGACGAACTGAATGTATGAAGGGTTCTAGTATTTATGCATATTTTGAATTCATTGGAATTTTTGTGAAGGGGCCCTTTTTATTAAAAAGGGGATTTGTCCAATTTTTTGTGAAGGGTTCAATATCTATAACTGTTTCCAGTTTCTTTTGAAGGGTCCCCAAAACGTATAATCACTCCATTCGAAGGCTTCCCTATAACTTTTAACTATTTTTACATGCTAACCTAAATAAATGTATTCCTGTAGAACCTATTTGTATACTTCAATCCATTTAAGAATCCTATATGTTTTGGCTATCAGTTGGGTAAAGCTTTTTCTTGAATTCTTTGGATTTTTTGTGACGGGCCTTGGGCCTTTTTATTAAAAAGGGGATCTGTAACTGTTCACTATTTTAATTAACTAATGCACTAGATGGTAAAATTATATTTTGTTCACATAACATTTCGATAATGTTGGAAAGTGATTCATGAATTATGCTACTATGCCTGATTTTACATACTTGTTTATTTACATATACGCTAAAATTCTTTTTATAGTACACTATACTTTTGGAAGTGCGTATTGTTAGTCCATCGAAGGACCCCCCTGAGTAAAAAAAAAAGGGAGGGGCGAGCTATTAGAATTGAGTGCAGTATAATTCATACGGGAGCCTGTATTTTTTACTATAACCCTCCCGTGGTGATTCCTGGGACCAGGAAGTTTTGACTCTAGGTCACTTCTAGCTAAAAGCTCACACCTTAAGGCAAAATTCATTTCAGTTGAGAGTTTATATCTTAGATTACTTTCAGTTTAAAATCCTACTTTTGGCAATTTTTTAAACTAAAAATTCTATTTTAACTCTAAATTCTATTTTTGGTTTAAAAGAAAAAAAAAATCGTAATACCTTTTTTAATGCATGAATCATTATTTCTAATATATATATTGAATAGCATACTCTAGTTGAAAAAAAAATCGCAAAAAAATTTCTAAGTTCCCTAATTAAAATTAATGAATGACCCTTTTTAATTAAACCATTATTGACTTTTAAAATTCTCCACTAACGTGTATATCGAATACCCTACTCTCGTTGAAAAAAAAAAAAAATCTCGCGAAAATTCTTAAGTTCTGCATTTAAAATTAATTAATTACTATGTTTAATTAATATTTTTAATTAATTAATCATTCACTTCTACTGCATATACTCATAATCAAACTGCATACTCTCGTTGAAAAAAAAATTTGCTACGAAAAATTTCTAAGTTCCCCAATTAAAATTAATTAAAATTAAAATTAATTAAATTTCTAATTCGCTAAAATAAATCCCTTGAAACACACCTCGTATTCTAGTAGAAAATTCTCCGAAAAAAAAATGGCTTCGAAAAATTTCTATGTCCCGCAATTAAAATTAATTATCATTAATCCCCTTATCTTAGATGGTGGAGGAGGAGGAGGGCACATCGAGAGGAGGTGCGCACTTTGAGAGGAGGAGGAGGAGGAAGAGGGCAGGTGCTGCACTTTGGGAGGTGGGCATGTGGGCAGGTGCTGCACCTTGCACCGTGCCCACAGCCCACCTCCTGAGGTCGGATCCCCATTTCTTCTCTACTTCCAATTATTTATCTCATGTTTAATATTTTCTTACGTTTTTGTGGCTATAATTTGAGAATATGTAATGTGCTAAGTAGAATAATTTAATTAAAAGTAAATTATTTCTGTGAAATACTTCATTTGGAAATAGCATATTTTGCCGTAATAATTCAGAGGAAAACAAACGTCGCGAATATAACAGTTTAGAAATTGTTACATAATGTATGCTTAGTTTTATTATTATTATTATTATTATTATTATTATTATTATTATTATTATTATATTATTATGCTTTCATTTTATTTTATCTATCTCGTGCTTTTAATGTGCATATAGTATGTATAGCACTTATACAGCAGGTATGTCAAACTCGTTTACCGCCGCGGACCAAATTAAGCGTTATATACAAAGCCAAAAAAAAAAAAAAAAAAAAAAAAAAAGATAATATTATTACCATTGCACAGAATAAAATTTGTTCGTATAAAACACATCCATGTTAAAGAAATGTGCATGTAAAGTTCAAAAGTAAATAAAATTCATAGCTTGTTTTATCTTATTTTACGAAAAAATACTCGAAATTGCTTTCTATCAACCGAATCAACTAAATTTAATTTATTTTTTTTCTAATTTGTATTTATTTTGCAATTTGGTTGTGCACGATGACCTGTTAATCTTTTTCCTAGCAAAGAAATAGCTGCCAATCTTCCGTATTTTTTTCCAGTGAAAAAGAAAACATATTTCGAATCAAAAAATTTCTTTAAAAATTTGTGTTTTGTATCTATGCTCTACTTATTCTTTTTTATTTTCATTTATTAAATACATTTTCTGGTTTAACGTATTTGACTTGAAAAATAACAAAAGGTTGGCCGCTATACGCAAAGAAGCCGTACAAAAGCGCGCTTGTTCAAAAAATGTCCACTCCGATGTTTTTCTAATAATGTTTGGCAACATAAAATAAAATACATTTTCTTTTTGAAAGTTGTTTTGTCAAAATAATACATTCTATTTGAAAATGCTAATCATGGCCGGATTAAGGGGGGGGGGGGGCTACGGGGCTGCAGCCCCGTGCCCCAATCCGTCAGGAGCCCTCGTCAAAAAGCTTAAGTTTTATCAAAATTTTGTTTTAAAAATTACTTAAATTTCTAAAAGAAAGAAAGAAAAAAGAAAATTTTTGCTTCTAAAATGAACAAACTTTTTCTGAAATAACGAGATAAAATCGGGTTTCAAGCGTCATCACTTTTTCCTTTTGCAATTCCAAAACTTCGAAGTACGATTTAAGGGTAGTCGTCACTCCCTTGAAAAAACCCGATAGTTATTGTTAAACCTATGGCCAGGTTGCTTTCAAATTTCTCGTTTAAATTTAAATACTTTTAAAAGATTTTTTTTTTGCATAAGATAGCTGAGGTCGATCCGTAATATGACGATTTTTTATTTTTTCGATTTCAGTTGCAGATCTGTTTAGTAAAGGTATTTTCACTTTCGGAACCGGTTTTGAAAGTGAAAGTACCTTTATTAAAAAAATCTGCAACTAAAATATCAACCTCAGCTATCTTATGCAAAAAAACTTTTCAAAATATTCAAATTTAAATGAGAAATTCGAAAACAACATGGCCGTACGTTTAACATTAGCGAGCGGGTGTTTTCATATTCTTTTACTATTTTTACCCTACTTTTGCCCTATAGAGAATGTGCATGTGACGTCACGAAACCGTAAAGAACGAACGGTAGGCAAAACATACGCATGCCTACTGTATAGTCAGCTGTGTTATGTGCTTATTATTCATATTTTTTAAATTAATTATTCATTAATTTTGCCTTTCTTAATAGCAGCGGATAGCCCAAGGTAGGTCCTGATGCACCTGAGGCTCGGATTTTTTATTTTTTGAGACCCCGGCCCCCTGGGGCCCCTTTAAGATTTTTGCCCTAAATTTTTAATAATTTACCCAATTTTTATCCGATCCTCATCGTTTTTGGGACCTTTTTTCCGTTTAGCTTTCACCCCCATTTCTACGTTCTAGTTATGACCCTGGCCCCCTAGGGCCTGGTACGGGGCCCGTTGAAGTTTTTGTTTCCTAAACTGATAATTACTTGTCCGCTTTTAATCCGATTTTCTTAGTTTTTGGGGCCTTTTCTTCATTTAGTTATTTCCCCATTGCTACTTTCTAATTAGGACCCTTCATCTTAGGGCCCTACTCAAAACTATCGGCTGGTCCCTTTTTGGGCCCCCTACTATAGTTCCCCTAAAAATCGTCCGATTCACTAACTTTTTTTTTTCTAACAACTTAGAACTTCCAGCTACTACATGAACAACAAAAACAAAAAAATTCGGTGAAGATCCGGGCCCCCTGGGCCCCTTGAAGTTTTTGCTCCCTAAATTGTTAATACCTTGGCCCCTTTTAATCCGATTTTCGTTTTTGGGGCCATTTCTCCATTTAACTTTCCCCCCATTTTTTTCCCCCATTCCAGTTAGGAGCGTTCATCTTAGGGCCCTGCTCAAAACTATCAGCTGGCCCCTCTTTGGGCCCCCTACTATATTTCTCCTAAAAATAGTCCGATTCACTAACTTTTTTTTCTAACAACTTAGAACTTCTAGCTACTACATAAACGACCAAAAAAAAAAAAAAAAAAAAAAAAAAAAAAAAAAAGAAGAAGATCCTCGAAGTTATTGTTCCCTAAATTGTTAATACCTTGTCTCCTTTTAATTCGATCTTCGTTTTGGGGGGCGTTTTCTCCATTTAGTTATTTCCCCCATTTCTACATTCCAGGTAGGACCGTTCATCTTAGGGCCCTGCTCAAAACTATCAGCGGCCCCTTTTGGGCCCCCTACTATAGCTCCCTTAAAAATCGTCCAATTCGCTAGCTTTTTTTTCTAATAACTTCTTAGGATTTTCAGCTACTACATGAATGACCAAAAATTTCTCGGACAAGATCCGGGCACCTGGACCCCTTACGTTACCCATAACTTCTTAATTATGATACGTATCGAATCCGTTTAAAGTTATTATTATTTCTAGGAAAAGGGCCGAAAATTTATGTATGACAGATTTTTGATATCCTTAAAAATGGCCTCAAGTGGTTGGGGGGGGAGAGAATAGGAGTTTAAGAAGAAAAAAAATCATAACTTTGTCAATTCACAAGTTATTAAATCCGCTAATTTATTACAAATCCCCTTAATATTATCTACAACTTTTATATTGACAAGTTTTTTTTATAAAATCAACCCTTAGAGAAATTTTTTTTTGTGTGCTCCGCCTACAGACACAGGTAGATTTCGAAGTGAGCGGTCCCAACTGCCGCATCATGGCAAAAAAGGTCATTTCTTCTGCAATCCCAATAAATAGGCTGCCCACGGTCTGCATCTTCGAAATTTACCTGTGCCTGTAGGCCAAGCTGTCAAGGATATTTTTTGAAATATTAATCTTCTTTTTCGGCATCAACTTACGTTTACTCACCACAGTCGTAAATTAGAAATCGCGTTACTGTTAAAGATAAGGGGTTAAGTTTAGAAAGTGGGGGGGGGGGGGGGGAATGCATCCGTAAATTAAATATTGCGTTAATGTTAAAGGAAATTCGTTAAATTTACAGGGGTGCATATTCCACCGCCTGGGGACTCATTTTTAACACTTTCCAACCTAGTTGAAAAGTGTTTATGACTTCGGTTTGTCTGGCCGTCTGCCGTCTGGCCGTCTGGCCGTCTGGCCGTCTGCCGTCTGCCGTCTGTCCGTGCTCTAACTCCCGTAAATATGCTCGGATTGCCCTGCAAATTTTATATGTTATAATCGTTATCTATAGCATGTTCCCTATTTCAACGGAAGTGTGTAGCACTTATAGTTTTTTTACAGGGACACTCAAAAGAATTCCGTTACATTGCGGTCTATGGGGAAAAATCATTTGCGGTTTATTTAAATAATGTTTCAATACTTTAAACGCATTGAAATTTATATATATCACTAAGGTGCATTAGAAGAAGCTTAATATGGAATAGGGTGTGCATAGCACTTATACTTACTTTACAGGGACAGTCAAAAGAATTCCGTTACATTACGTCTATGGAGAAAAATCGTCTGCGGTTTATTTAAATAATGTTTCACTATTTTAAACGCATTGAAATTTATATAAGGTTCATTACAAGAGACTTACTACAGAATATTGTGTGTATAGCAGTCATCGTTCATTTACAGGGACACACAAAAGAATTCTCTACTGTATGTTAACAATAATTCCTGGAAGTGCGTTTTAAGTTACTGAATGCGATTTTAATTTTAAATCGCTTTTTGTATATTACGTGGTGTGTATAAATTCTGTAGATCCTATACAGGGAAGTACAAAAGTTCGGGAACACATTTCCGTATTATTTAACTCCAGACGGAGAATTTTAAACTGTGCTACGTGTTTCCTAACTGAACTAAAATTTAGCATCCTATGTAGTATATATACAAATCTATAGATCCTATACAGGGCTGAATAAAGTATTCGGATTACTTAGATGTTATCTTTTAGCTTATAAAAGAGTATGATTCGTAAAATTATTTTGGAAGCGTTGGAAAGTGTTACATAATCTATGCTTGACGCATGATTTTTCGTTCTTGTTTTTTATTGGGTTCTAAGGGCTCGATTTCAACAGGGTTTGGTTCATTCGACTCGATATTGAAAACTTGTTTATTTTATTATTTTTATTATTTTTTTTATTTATTATCACGGGCGCTAGTCAGTTCGTTATTAATAAATGTTTGGTTCGATTTTGAGTAACTGGATATCATCTTTTGTTACAAAATGTTATTTTTCACAAAAATATAACAAATTTCAGAAAAATAAATATTATTTTTCACAAAATGCCCCCCCCCCCTTCCAAAAAAAAACTGCATCGACACCTGATTAAATGCTTTTTAAATGGTAAGGTTTTTTCAAAAACATGGCATCTATTTTTTTTTTTTTTTTTTTTTTTTTTTTTTAGATTAAATTATATAATTCTCTTTTACAAAAAAAAAAAAAAAAAAAAAAAAAAAGAGTAAAATGTTTCTTAAAAAAATATCACCCTTAGTACTTCATTAAATGTTTCATATAAGTTAATTTTTTGTTTTGTCCTGTTTTTATGCATATTATTAGAATAGTAAAAATATTTTTTTTAAACCTAAGGAGTGTTTATTTAGTATAAAAATTATTTCAGCTAATAAAACCGAATTCTGACAAAACTTATGCTTCAGTTTCATAGATTTTCTTGTCATAATACAACATGTTAAAATTATATAAAAGTGTTTCAGAAAATAAGCAGTTTTGATTTGAGAACACTCATAGGTATCATTTTAATCGATCATTTAATCTGAATATAACGAGATTTGTAAAGATTTTCCGATTAGCTCAAGCAATAAAAAGTTACCATACGAACAAGAACAAATTGAACTACAAGTAGAAAAAAAGTAAATAAAACGTTAACTTTACGACATAATAATAATTAAAAAAAAAAAAAAAAACTAAAATTTTTTTCCTACCAGCTACAACAAGTTGAAACGCTTCTTGAGCACTTGAATTCTTCCCTGGAAACTTTTTTTAAATAAGTTTCAATATCTGATGAAGCAACCGATGGCCAAAAAGCCATATCTGCTTTCCAATCTGCATCCACAATAATATACGGATCATCTAAAATAATAACACTACTAGATGGAACCCGTCAAAATTTGACGGCAAACAACTTGATAATACCATAAAAGTAAAATTTATAGTTGCTTTAACTTGACAAATTTCATAGTGGGGAGCATAATATGATTAAGTGGTCACAGACTTTTCCATCGATAAATCACATGAGGGGTGTATGCAAAATTTAGAAAAGTACACCCTTGGGGGGCCAAAGTGGGGGGATGGACATGGGAGATGCATAATATGATTAAGTGGTGACAGACCTTTCCAATGATATATAACATGAGGTTGTGTGCAAAATTTAGAAAGTACCCCTTGGGGGGGGGGGGGGCAAAGTGAGGAGATGGACACCGGAGATGCATAATATGATTAAGTGGTCACAGACCTTTCCAATGATATATAACATGAGGGTTGTGTGCAAAATTTAGAAAGTACGGGGGGGGCAAAGTGGGGAGATGGACATCGGAGATGCATAATATGATTAAGTGGTCAAAGACCTTTCTAATGATATATAACATGAGGGTAATGTGCAAAATTTAGAAAGTACCCTTTGGTGGGGGCAAAGTGGGGAGATGGACATCGGAGATGCATAATATGATAAAGCAGTTACAGACCTTTCCAATGATATATAACATGAGGGTAATGTGCAAAATTTAGAAAGTACCCTTTTGGGGGGGGGCAAAGTGGGGAGATGTACATCGGAGATGCATAATATGATTAAGCAGTTACAGACCTTTCCAACAATATATGACATGAGGGGTGTCAACAAAATTTAGAAAAGTATCTCTTGGGGGGGGGGCAAAGTGGGGAGATGGACATTGGAGATGCATAAAATGATTAAGTGGTCACAGACCTTTCCAATGATATATAACATGAGGGTAATGTGCAAAATTTAGAAAGTACCCCTTCGGGGGGGGGGGGAAGTGGGGAGATGGGCATCGGAGATGCATAATATGATTAAGTGGTCACAGACCTTTCCAATGATATATGACATGAGGGGTGTCAACAAAATTTAGAAAAGTATCCCTTAGGGGGGTGGGGGGGGCAAAGTGGGGAGATGGACATTGGAGATGCATAATATGATTAAGTGGTCACAGACCTTTCCAATGATATATAACATGAGGGTTGTGTGCAAAATTTAGAAGTACCCTTTGGGGGGGGAAGGGGGGCAAAGTGGGGAGATGGACATCGGAGATGCATAATATGATTAAGTGGTCACAGACCTTTCCAATGATATATAACATGAGGGTAATGTGCAAAATTTAGAAAGTACCCCTTCGGGGGGGGGGGGGGCAAAGTGGGGAGATGGGCATCGGAGATGCATAATATGATTAAGTGGTCACAGACCTTTCAATGATATATGACATGAGGGGTGTCAACAAAATTTAGAAAAGTATCCCTTAGGGGGGTGGGGGGGCAAAGTGGGGAGATGGACATTGGAGATGCATAATATGATTAAGTGGTCACAGACCTTTCCAATGATATATAACATGAGGGTTGTGTGCAAAATTTAGAAAAGTATCCCTTAGGGGGGTGGGGGGGCAAAGTGGGAAGATGGACATTGGAGATGCATAATATGATTAAGTGGTCACAGACCTTTCCAACAATATATGACATGAGGGGTGTCAACAAAATTTAGAAATGTATCCCTTGGGGGGGGGGAAGTGGGGAGATGGGCATCGGAGATGCATAATATGATTAAGTGGTCACAGACCTTTCCAATGATATATGACATCAGGGGTGTCAACAAAATTTAGAAAAGTATCCCTTAGGGGGGTGGGGGGGCAAAGTGGGGAGATGGACATTGGAGATGCATAAAATGATTAAGTGGTCACAGACCTTTCCAATGATATATAACATGAGGGTAATGTGCAAAATTTAGAAAGTACCCTTTGGGGGGGGGGCAAAGTGAGGAGATGGACACCGGAGATGCATAATATGATTAAGCAGTCACAGACCTTTCCAACAATGTATGACATGAGGGGTGTCAACAAAATTTTGAAAAGTATCCCTTAGGGGGGTGGGGGGGCAAAGTGGGGAGATGGACATTGGAGATGCATAATATGATTAAGTGGTCACAGACCTTTCCAATGATATATAACATGAGGGTTGTGTGCAAAATTTAGAAAGTACCCTTTGGGGGAGGGAGGGGGGCAAAGTGGGGAGATGGACATCGGAGATGCATAATATGATTAAGTGGTCACAGACCTTTCCAATGATATATAACATGAGGGTAATGGGCAAAATTTAGAAAGTACCCTTTGGGGGGGGGGGCAAAGTGGGGAGATGGACATCAGAGATGCATAATATGATTAAGCAGTTACAGACCTTTCCAACAATATATGACATGAGGGGTGTCAACAAAATTTAGAAAAGTATCCCTTGGGGGGGGGCGGGAAAGTGGGGAGATGGGCATCGGAGATGCATAATATGATTAAGTGGTCACAGACCTTTCCAATGATATATGACATGAGGGGTGTCAACAAAATTTAGAAAAGTATCCCTTAGGGGGGTGGGGGGGCAAAGTGGGGAGATGGACATTGGAGATGCATAAAATGATTAAGTGGTCACAGACCTTTCCAATGATATATAACATGAGGGTAATGTGCAAAATTTAGAAAGTACCCTTTGGGGGGGGGGGGGGGGGCAAAGTGAGGAGATGGACACCGGAGATGCATAACATGATTAAGCAGTCACAGACCTTTCCAACAATGGGGCGGGATGGACCCCGGAGATGCATAACATGAATAAGTGGTCAAAGACTTTTCCACCGATATATCACATGAGGGGTATGTGCAAAATTTAGAAAAGTGTCCCACTTGGGGGGGGGGGGGGATGGACACCGGAGATGCATAACATGAAAAAGAAGTCACAGCCGTTTCAACTTGCAACCTTTTTCTCGAAGGCATTTGACAATATTAAATTTTTTTTTACCCAAGACAATTTAATGATATTCTTATTTTTTTTTGCGTAATTCGTCAAACGTTCATGGAAAAAATCAGGAAATTCGCTAATCAATAGTTGATAAATTATAAAATTCAACAATCGATAGCAGTAAAATTGGTCAATCGATAACGGAAAAATCACGAAATTCATCAAATGGTCTCCCGTAAAAAAAATTGTCCTGCACACTGATGTGATGATCAAAAGGGTTTTGAAGTATAGGACAAAATTAGCACTTGCCAAACAGCGAGTAATACTGAAAATTTGGCAATGGACTTTATTGCCACCACTGGTCAAACATAATAGTCACACTCACCAATTGCGATGATTGAATGGAAAAAGATTTTTTTTCTCTGCTGTCGCGCGACAAATTTTGAAACCATTTGGTAAATTTCATCCCCGAAATTGGCAGATTGTGAATTTTTTTCTCGAAGAAATTCGACGATATTCGAAAAATTTTTCTCCCGAAACCAGTTGATGAATTTTGCGATTTTTCCACTGTGTAGATTAATGAATTTTGCACTTCCGCTATCGATTGACGAATTTCGAATTTTATCGACTATCGGTTAACGAATTTCACGATTTTTTCCATGAACGAACAAATTGCACACTTTCTGCTAATTGACACATTTCGCCCTTTACAATTCAGTCAATGAGTTGAACGTTGTTTCTTTCGAGAAATGTCAGGAATGAAACAATGATTCTTTAGGTTGAATTTACTTCATTCGATGCCCCATGGAAGAATGTGTGCGATGCAGCAACGGGCGTCACAGACTTTTTAGGGCACCTGCAGACTAAAAACATCTAACCAATCTTCGCGGGGGGAAAATAACAGATTTTGTCAAATGATTGAGGAAAAAACACTACTTTATCAAAGGATAATGGGAAAACATGACTTTTGTTAAAAGACCACAGAAAAAACGTAATTATGCAAAAGGATCGCGAAAGATAAGCAAATTTTGTCAAAGAATCGCAAAAAAGGAAATTTCACCAAAAGATCACGCTTTTTTACTAAATTTCGTCTAAAAATTGCGGAATAAAATGTATTTTATCAAAGAATTGCTGGAAAATGCGAATTTCGTTAAGGATCGTGAGAAAAATGCGAAATTCTTCAAAGGATCGCTGAAAAAACACTAATTTCGTCAAAGAATTGCTGAAAAAACATGAATCTCGCCCAATAACAGAAAAATCATGGTTCATAATCATTATATCTAGTAGTATATGTAAATACAGTTTGTGATATAAGACAAAATTAACATTCACCAATCGGCGAGTAATACTGGAAATTGGTGATTGATGTTATTGCCACCACTGGTTAAACTTAGTCACACTCGCCAATTGCGATGATTGAATGTAAAATGAAATTTTTTTTCCCGCTGTCACTCAAAGAATTTTGAAACCATTTGGTGAAGTTTTTTCCGAAACCATTTTGTGAATTTCCCGATTTTTTCTTCAAAATCATTTGACAAAGAGACTTTTTTCTCGATGGCATTTGACAATATTCAAAATTTTTTTACCCAAGACAATTTGACGATATTCTTAATTTTTTTTGTGCAATTCGACAAATGTTCATGGAAAAAATCATGAAATTCGTTAATCAATAGTCGATAAATTGTGAAATTCAGCAATCGTTAGCGGTAAAATCGTAAAATTTGTCAATCGATAACGGAAAAATAATGAAATTCATCAAACGGTTTCCGGTAAAAAAATTGTCTTGCACGCTGATGTGATGATCAAAAGGGTTTTGAAGGCATTTATTTTATTTGTTGTATTGTGTATAAATACCTAGGTGGAAACAGTTTGCTTATTTTGTCAAATGTTTCAACAATATTCGACCCAATACGCATGCATAAAAAAAAATCTTCCGGTAGGACCGGCCAATGAGGTGAAGGTCTATTACGGTCTCTAGAAACGTGTTTGGGATCATCTCCTGTTGTTTTTTTCTTGCACTTTGCGTTAAACCTAGGAAGGTATTTATATAGAACTCACTGTGGAGTGTTTAAAAGGTATTTATTTATTTCATTTATTATAATTTGTATGAATACTTAGGTGTCCATTTCGGATTTACTGTTTAAAAATGAATTTAGGCTCTTTTAACGTTCGCGAAATCAATCCCGATGGAAATTGTCTTTTTAGATCTCTATCATTTTGTTTATATAGTACAGAAAATGATTATTTAAATGTATGTAAAAATATCGTAGAACACGTAATACAAAATTGGACCACTTATAGTCCGTTTATTATCGGGGATGAATCTTATGGTGTTCCGATTGCTAATGAAGACAATTATGTAAATATATGGTTCTTCATAGAGGTATATGGTTCTTCACACTTCAATAGAAGCATTGTTTAAATTAATATAATTCTACAAATATGATGCAGTTTTAAAATATCGAGTAATGATTAATACTGTCAAAGAATATACTCATATACGTAATTAAGTTTTGGTACTTCTCTATTATCTCATCGACCACTTTTCATAAAAAAAAAAAAAACTATCGCCAAATAAATGGGAGAACGTTGTCATTGGAATATCAAAATAAATAAATAAAATATAAGAATTTAAGGATACAATTGTTATTTTAATTAATGAAATAACTAATAAATCAAATAAACATAATGAAAAATACACGCAAATGTTGAATTAAAAACCACTTGATGACATAAAAAACACCTATAATGTTTTCGACATCAAGTAAATGGGACTGCAATTTTGGCATTTAATCATACAGTTTGGCGATAGTATTTTGTTATGAAAAGTGGTCGATGGGATAATAGAGAAGTACTCAAGTTTTTTATACCAAGTTTGAAAATTTATCTTTTTTTGACATTTAAAAAAAATAACATAAAAAAACATTACAAATTTGCCCATTTAAAACATTCAAGATTTGTATATATACAAACAATACAATGTAAATATTAATATTGTTACATGATACATTATATACATTGTTTGCATATATACTTCTTTGTATACATATATTGTTTGTATACATACAAACAAATATAATGTAAACATTATTCAAATATTAAGAGTTTGCAAATCAAAACATTCTAAAGATTTGTATACATACAAACAATATAATGCATACATACTCTTTACAAATAAAACAGCCCACAAAACTTTTAAATCGAATAGAGATAATATATTTCTGTTTATTTTATAACTTATACTCAGATGCTCAGATTCTGCTTTTTTCGAACACATAATAAAAATATTACTACCGTGCGTACTGTCTTTTGACATTATATTTACATAATCGAATTCATTATCAATCGGAACACCATAAGATTCATTCCCGATAATAAACAGACCATAAGTGGTCCAATTTTGTATTACGTGTTCTACACGTTTGAATAATTATTTTCTGTACTATATAAACAAAATGATAGAGATCTAAAAAGAAAATTTCCATCGGGATTTCGCCAACTTATGAGCCTAAATTCATTTTTAAACAGTAAATCCGAAATGGACATCTAAGTATTCATACAAATTACAATAAATAAAATAAATAAATAAAATAAATACCTTCTAAACACTCCACAGTGAGTTCTAGATAAATATCTTCCTAGGTTTAACGCAACGCGACAACAGAAAAAAACAACAGATGATACGATCCCAAACACGTTTGTAGAGACAGTCATAGACCCTCACCTCATTGGCCGGTGATTTTTTGACGCATGCGTATTCGATCGAATTTCGATGGAATAGATTTGACAGAATTACCAAACAGCTTTAAATATATGGATTATTCGGTTTGACAAATCTAAGCTTCGTTAAATAATCTTGATTAGCAACAGAATCTAAGTTCTGTACATAATCTGATAAAAGAAAATTTGTTTTTGAATAAATATGATCCATAAATTGAATGCAAAATTTTCGCTTTCTCATAGGAAACCATAGGAAATAGCGCATTGAGCGGAAATGTTTTGCCTACCGAAGAGGCGTGGTCTAGTGAGGAACCAGTTTGTTGACAAACATGCGCATTCTCTATTTTCCGCTTCTACCACCTAATCTCAAAAATCATGTGCACGCTCAGGGGAAGAATCTTGAATTGTAAGGTCTATTGTGTGCACGGCATACGATTTCTTAGAAATTAGTACAAGGTCAGGACCCCCCCCCCCCCCAATGCCTAACATCCCACACTTCCCAAGGGCAACCCCCTCCCCAATGACATGACCAGTATCTTTCAACAGTATTTTGCGTAAGAACTGAGAACCATTGGCCAGTGCATTGAGAATCATCTCTGTCTGCCTCTCCTGCATAAAAGTCTATGGGGAAAAAAAAAAAAAAAAAAAAAAAAAAAAAAAAACACAGACAGATAATCAAAAAGAATGTTTTGTTCGTAAACTTTTATTTTAATATGATAAGAAGTAGATTTTAGGAAGTGTGTTTGCTTCCCTTTTCCTTTATCTTTAATGTTTTTATTTAATACTAAGTAAAGAAAAGCGTTTATTTAATTGAGAAAAATGCTTATCCTTGAGTATGAGTACATTTAACTTGTAGAAAACCATTGTTTTTACTGCATGTGTTTAGGTGGCTTAAAAAAATGAAAGAGAAAAAAAAGGTTAAATAATATTACACCTCTTATGGGTTCGATTGTTTGTGAAATATTTTTTATCGCCATCTTTTATCTTATCAATTTAAGTTAAGTTGATTAATTATGAATTTCATTATTTAAATGGCTTTACACACATCCTTATTTTATTAAAATTCCCATATTCATATATAAATTGTTTCTTTTGTGCAATTTTTACTAAAAATCAATACGTATGGGTTAAATTCTTTAATATACTCAGATTAATTTGTTTAAGGCGGTTCTCAAATTCCCTGCTCAACAACGCGAAACTACCTGACGTGTTTTCTAACTCATTTTTAAATGTAAAGGCATACAATTGGAAAATCTGACTATTGGAGGGATTTAGGATCGAAAAGCGTTTTAAATTTTTTGATAAATATATTAAGTTATAAGAGATTCTTGTCAAGTGACGACAAGTTTTAATTTTTTCTCGTGCTGCTGCGTCCGGAAATTTGATTTAAAATGCCATCTTTGACAGTATTTTCTAAATGAGCTTCTGCCTTTTCCAAAATATGTAAATCGCCATTCGATTACATAGTTTCTGAATAAGAACACTTGCCAATTTCATGCGTTTCCGAACAAAAATGAATCAGAAATGTGTCACAAAGTAACTCCTTTGGATTTGAGAACAGCCTTAATAAAATTAATCATATTTTGCACATAAATTGACATATTTCAGTCAAACTGGAAAATTTTAGCATATATCTACCCTATATATATAAAATCCTAATGAAACGAATTTGTGAAACGATTTTATGAAACGAATTTATGAAACGATTTTATGAAACGACTGATTAAACGACTGATTATGTTTCAGGGCTATTTTTAATAAAATATTAAACGCTTGATGGTGAAATTAATACAAATTGTCCATAAAAATCCGCGGATGTCAAAACTGGTAATAGAATTTTGAAATTGGAATTAGTTTTCGAGATATTAATTTTTTTCTAATTTTGATGACATTTCTGTAATGATGGCAACTAATTACTCAGTTTTTTTGTGACAAAAAAGGGAAAAAAATCGAAAAGGATAGGGATTATTGATTTCTTTTTAATCGTCATTTTCAAATTGAAATTGAATTTATCTTTTATTTCAATCGATAATGAAGACAAGATTGTGATTAAATTATGTTTTTCAGGAAAATTTGAAAAAAAAAAAATCACATTTCTATCGTCAGGATTCAATCGCCTGTCAGCATTTAATTTAATTTTAAAATTGAAAATATTTTGAATAAATTCATCCAAATGACGTCATTTATGTAAACGCAAAAGAAAGGGGAGGAAAGGAATTAATAGTAATTATTATTTATTGATATCATTTTGTTATTTTTTTGTAAAATTTAATTAAAAGAATTTATTTATTTTTATGTACAAAAAGAGGTAAATTGAAAGACAATTATAAATAAATTGTATATATACATATAAATACATGTATAAACAAGCATAAAAGTTCGGTGCTTTTCCAGTATATGGGGCCTTGACGAAACAGAGAAAATAGACTTGGCGGAAAAGGAAATTTGGCAACATACTTTCCGTCAACCTATTCACTTTGTCATTTCGTATACAGAAGCATTTTTTCAATATTTATACAATTTGTTTAGCGTAGAATGTCATTTATCCTATTTTATATATAATCAGAAGTAATTTGTATAGAAAAAATAATAATAATATACGTATAATTAAAATACGCATATAAACAAAAAAATCATCGAATTTGTTTCCATGGCTGTTTATGTCATTTGGCACCAAATCTCACTTTCTGATGCCGAATTGCGCCAAGCTTTTTAAAAAAGCGTCAAGACCCCCTATAATAGAAAAGCACCAAAAGTTCATCGAGTTTGTTTTTATAACTTTTGGCAACAAATGTATGTATATTAACGAATCTATCCGTTTTTGAAACTCGAATTACGCCAAACCTAAAAGCAAAGGATCCTACACTGAAAAAGTACCCGATTTTCTTATGGACAATATTCAAGTGACATAACATGGTGTAAAATTATCGCGGATAGCAAATTTGTTTAAATATCTCAATTGATGCCGAATAAATGCAGGCATGCATGCACAAAATATTTAATTAATTTTGTATGATAAATAATTATTAGAAAATTCATATATATAGATATTAATTAAAATAAATAATTTACATATTTAAAATAACATGAAAATATGCATGATGGTGCACTAAAATAGAGAGAAAATTAAAACCTGTTACTGAAAATGTCTATAACATAGTACTTTTCAATACCGTGGTTCTTAATGTTATTCACAAACAGATGTAATTTTTTTCATCCTTAAACGCAAAGGAAGAATAGAATACAGATCGTTGTTATAAAAGTCCGAGAGGTAGCCACAATTTAAACCTAACCATTTTATACAAGCTGGTTTTCAAGGTGTAATTGATTATACTTATCAATCCCGAAAACAGTCGTCAGTTGTCGCAACAGTTGTATATGAGGCCATGATAATAAAAAAATGCCCCCATTAAAACGTTAAAAGCATGGCAACCCAATTACAGATTTACCAATATTTTTAAAACAAAGCACGCTGTCATGTTTGTAGTGGCCTCGAAGTCTGAGCGGGGGTTGGCGAGCGTAGCTCGCAGGGGGTAGGCCCCCTAGTATATATATATTTAGATATTTTAATTCATTCTCAAGATATAGATTCCACTAGAAAAGTAAATTTTTTTAAAAGTTTGAGGTGTTGCATATTTTTTAATCAGAAAAAAATTGCTTTTTGTAATAAAAGTTTTATCTCACATTTATATTTTCTAACAAAACTAGTGGGCTCTGCTCCCAACTCCCGTGCATACCCCGCAGAATCGAAAAACACGTTAATTGGTCTAAAAACACGCTAATTTTTTCTATTTTAAAAAGATTATCCGATTACGGAAGACTGGTTGCAATGAATTTATTTAATAAAATTTCATATATTTTGCACAAAAATTGACTTGTTTTAGTCAAACTGAAAAATTTTAGCATGCATATTTATAACATTTTGCTCATTGTCAAGATATAAATTTAACTTAAAAAGTAAATTTCCTAAAAAGTTTGAAGTGGTGCCATTTTTTAAAATCAGAATTTTTTTTTTTTTTTTTTTTTTTTTTTGTAATAAAAGTTTAACTCACAGTTACATTTTCTAACAAAACTAGGAATTTCCACCCCCAACGAGCTACACTTCCCAAGACTTCACAGGCTCTACAAACACAATGATATAATCTGTTTTAAAAAGATTACTTGATTACGAAAGATTGGATGATATTAACACGACCAGTAGTGATCTTTTATAATCGGTTATCTATTCATTTCCCTGTGACTTGAACATTCCCAGGGCCGCATCCACCGCTGTCGCAACTGCTGACGGTCTAACTGCTGGAAGATTTTTTTCTTTTAGACGCTATAAGAAAATAGTTTTAAATAAATATATATATATATATATATATATATATATATATATATATATATATATATATATATATATATAATATTTTTACAATAGATGGCAGTAGTATAGCTTATTTAAAATATTAAAACTTGGAAATTTAGTATGGAGGTAATAATATCTATGAAATACTTTCAAATTATCAAGTAATATTATATATTTTAATTTATTAAATTAAAATTAAAATAAATTAATTAATGGTTTTTATTTATATGTATATCATAATTTTTTTTTCTACATTTTTTAAAATGTTGTAATCTATGTAGTTAAAACATAACTGTAACTGTAGGATACAATTTATGATCTGAAGGATTCTCTATTTAACTGTGAATTTAACCTCTTCTTTTGGATACAATTTTGTACATGTGCTCACACTATACTAAATATCTAGGGATATTATTAATATAAGTAATATATATATATATTTTTTCTTCTTTTTCACACTCCTTTTCAAATTGTATGTATAATTTATAATATTCCATTGTAAAGGTCTTGCTATTCAATATTGTTTCAGCGATTGTTCGGGCGAGATATGGCACTATATTTAGCAAAAGCTGGTGTCATATACAGAAAACAATCGTTCTTTGCTTATAAATGTGATTTTCTTGCCCTTGAAAAAGTAAATTACTTTATAAGCTTTTATTTGTGTATATACTCGTGTGGTTTATATTTCATTCCTTATTTTCTATTTATTTATTTTTTTTTCTTCTTAATTTGAATTAATAATGTTACATTTATTAGGACTACAATTTTAATTTGTAAATTGACAGGGCTCTTTGGTATCGGATTTCAGTGTATGTGGTCAGTTTCTTATGTTTCAATGGTTAAATTTTACTTAAAGTTTTATATATATATATATATATATATATATATATATATATATATATATGTATATATATATATCAATCATAATCTTTACCACTGAATGCTTTCCGCACATAAAAATGTAATTATTTGAAAGTTTTCTTTCTCTTTTAATATTCACGTGTAAATATTTTTTCGAATTGAAAAATATTTGGAAATATTATTATTTGGAGTTTTTAAATACAATGCAAATTTCTTCATTAAATGCTTTACACACATAATAACTTAATTGTTTTAAATTTTCCTGTCATTTTTAATATTCGCGTGTAAATATATTTTGCAAATGGAAAATGTTTAGAAATATTACTTGGGCTTTATAAACATCTAGCACCAGAGGTAAAAAACGGCTTTTTGGAAAAAAGAAATAAATATCCATTCAAGTAATACAATTTTGGATTAAGGGGAAAAAAAAACATAAACATAAAATTAGACACTATATATATATATATATATATATTCGACACAGCATTTCATAATCTAATCACGTAATATATATATATATATATATGCCTTCAAAAGAAGGTTAAATTGCTGTGCATAGTTTTTAATCCTATAAAATTTATGTAACTGAATTATATTCACCGATTTCAACATTAAACAGAGGCACTTAAAATAATTATTCGATTTTAAAACTCTATGTTTCACCATGTTTATCATACATTTCTCTATAAAACTATCATTTTTCATGTTTTTCTGTCAATTACAATACTCAAACATTATAGATAAAGATTCTCTAGGCGCTTAACATTTTATTACGAGGATCTTGGCGATATTTTAAAAATAGAAATGAAATATTTCTCGGAATGTATTAGAAATGTAGATATCCAATGCTGTCAAGATGCTGTTAATCAATGATAAACAATTAATATCTGTTTTCCCAAATGTACTGCATATTGCAATTATAGTATATAGTAGTACCGCTTACAAACTTTGAAGCAGAATGATCATTTTCCAAACTAAAATTAATAAAGAACAGACTAATGATCGTTTATGATGGAGCCCAAACTTAGCGGTTTAACACTAATGTCACTAGATAATGACATAACAGAACTGTTTGCATTTCATGATGCCCTGCAATCACTTGGAAATTTAAATACAAGGATTTTTTTTTTCAATTAACTTAATTTTTAGTAATGAAAATCTAATAATAATAAAAAAAAGCTTAAACATGTAATTAAATTTATTTATATTAATAAACAGATGTATTGAAATTATTTTTAATGTATTCAGTTTTTATACGCCTGGAATATTTCTATTTTTTTTATGTTTATAAAGTAATTGTTAATTGTATATGTTTAAACAAACTAATTAAGAGCACTATTGAAGATAACAAACAAACAAACAAAAAAAGATCTTGATTAACAATATAAATATATCCATTTTTAAAATTTGTATTTCAGGATTAAAAAAAATAATAATAAAAGGTGTGTGTGGGGGGGGGAGGGGGGATAAATATTCAGTATCGTGGGAAGGGGCACAAAATTTCCAGTAGCAGGGGAAGAGGGGGGGGGGCAAAATGTCCAAAATAGCCCCGGGCCAAAGAAATGCTTAATCCGGCTCTGATGCTAATACTATCAAATGACATGATGAAATTATGAAATTTGCCCTGAGGTTGAAGTTTACTCAGGTGCTTTTATTAAAAATGAAAACTCCAAGTACTTTGTCTATTGGTGGTCTTTTAATAATTCACATTCATAATTTGTCAATTTAAAATGAAAATACTTACCTTGTTTAACATTTCGTAATTAACAGTTAAACTTTTATGATGGAAAGCCGTCAAATTTTTGTATAAGAAGGTAGATCTGGTTATATTCGTTACCAATATTATCAAGATATTTTCTAAATTGACGATGATTAAGCATGTGCGTACGAATATGATGTAAGTTTATAAACATGTATCCGGCTTTTATAAATCGATCCGGCTATACAAAATACTTTTTAGCAATGGTACTTTTGCTTATAGTATTTTCAAACTTCTTTAACTGTTCTGCGCATCCTTTCTTCCATTTCCTAGTAAATAATTTTGAATCACGGGATATTTAATGCAATAATTATTTTATAAAGTAAATGTATTTTCTCCAATAGGCTTGGTGAAAGCACTCTCTTTTAAGAAGTGTCAATTTCAATTCTGACAGTTTTTCTTTCTGATGTTTGGCCAGATTTTTAATGCTTTGTCCTGTAGCATCTCTTAATGTTCCATTCTTTCGAAACTCCAACAATGTTTGGATATCAACATAGAATTTCAGTTTTTCTTTTAATATAATGGTATTGTGAATCAACTTAATTTTTTTTTAATGTTTATTTTCCGTCAATTATATATATCCATACTGGTAGAGTTTAAACTTAAAAAAAAATTCCTAGGTTGTTTATCAGTATGTTATTAAAATATGTGTAAATCGGTAAAAAAAAAAATAAAAAATAAATAAATAAATAAAATAAAATAAAAGAAAGAAAGAAAGAAAGATCAAGCAGGTTTCATTAACAATGACACATTTACTAACCTAAGTAATGAAAATAATTAAAGAACTTAAATCCAAAATATTTTTGTAAAACAAGAGTGGAGAAACTAGATGACATGACGTATTCGGGGGTTTTGCTTCAAGCACAAAAGTGATAATTTATGTCATTTCGAAAGCAAATCATTTAAAAGCCACTAAATTTTATACTTTGATTTTAAAAAAAGTTGTAACTGTTCTTAATTAGCCCGAATTTTATTAATTTTACTATACATTTCTTATTATTTAATAAATATAGCATGTGTAAAATTGAAGAGAGTAGTAAAACAAGTTGGAAATTGTACGTCAAACGTTACAAACGAGGTGCGTTCGTACTATAAAAAAAGTTATAGTTCTATAAAAGTTATAGTTCTATAAATATTCAGATCTTGATGATTTTTAATTCTGTGAAATGAATTATATCGTCTGCAGATTAATTTCTGTAATAAAATAAATTTCTCGGTCGCTTGGCGATCAAACTTAGAAAGCTCCTATAAAAAGAAAGCACCGATTTAAAAAAAAAATCAAATTTCTTAATAAATGTTTTTATTAATATTTTCTAAAGTTTTGATTAAATTTTTTAAAAAATTGAAATGTCGCGATAAAATTCTGCAAAGATAATATATCTTAAATTTCAAACCATTCGGTTGGGTAGTTTTTGCGTTGCTATATGCAGACGGACGGACCAGACGACGCACCTAATAAAGCAATAGTTTCGTCATAAAACACATAAATATTATAAGAAAAATACTGTAAAAAAATTACGAATCTTTAAATTTTTAGACTCGAGATTTCGCACTTTGTTACATTCCGATTAGTTAACTGTGTATCTGCAATTTCTTGGAGCTAAAAATTAAAACTTTAAAACTGAGCTACATCTGTCTATATACATCAGTTATGCCAAAAGAGCGGATTTTTTTTTTTTTTTTTACTACCACATTTTGAAGAAAAATATTTCCCTTAATTAATGACGAAATAAATAAGACAAAAATTACTATTAAAAAAAGTGGTAGCAATTGTGAATAAAAAAAGCAACTGGCAATACTTACATACATATGTTTGCCATCTCTAAGACTATTTGGTGTAAGTGAGTTCCTCAAAAGTGTATTTTCAGCATGCGTGTTCGAGCAACTGAATAAATGCCAAAATAAATGCACAGGTAAAATGCCAAAGGCTTCGCGGGCCACAGAGAAGTTGTCGGCGGGCCAGTTGTGGCCCGTGGGCCACGTGTTTGACATACCTGCTTTACAGGGACACTCAAAAGAATTCCATTACAAAACGGTCTATGGGGAGAAATCGTTTGCGGTTTATTTTATAATGTTTCAATATTTGAAACATACTGAAACAGATATATATCACTGAGGTGCATTACAAGAGGCTTACTATAGAATATTGTGTATATAGCATTCCTCCTTCATTTACAGGGTCACATAAAATTATTTTGTTAAAGTACTGTCTGTTAATAATAATGGTTGGAAATCCGTTTTCAGTTGCGTTTTTAAATGGAACTTTTTTTCCCCCTATTATACTTGATGTGTATAAATCCTATAGGTTATATACAGGGCAGCACAAAACATCTCGAATGCATTTGCGTTTATTGACGGAAATTGCCGACGGGCTATTTTCAACTGTGCTATGCGTATCCTAACTGAACTAAATTTTTGCATTCTATGTAGTATATATAAAAATCAGTAGATCATACACTGGGCTGCGCAAAATAGTTAGGATCGTTTTCCGAATATTGTTGGTAATTTCTAAAATTGGATTTTTAAATGTGTTATGCGTTTTCCAAATTGTTAACTTTAGCATCAGACTTAGACATTCTTAAACGGTAAAGATTTCTATAAAAGCATTTTGGAAGTGTTGAAAAGTTTTACATATTCCATACTTAACGCATGATTTTTTGTTCTTGTTTTTTTTTTTTTTTTTTTTTTTTTTTTTTTTTTTTTTTTTACTAGGAGACAGCAATTTAAAACCTCTGTCCCCCCACCAAAACAGGAAAAATCTTACGAGTTTCATCTGGTGACAACTTATTAGAAATATTTCCAAATTTTTAAAATGTTTTTAATTAGTTGTTTGTTGAGACACGAAAACGAATCTAACCATTCGTTCTATTAATTTTTGGGTTTAATTTAACAATTTAGATTTCTTTATTATTAGTTTTTTAGAGTTTAACGTGTCTGAAAAAAGTAATAGAAATAGAATCTTATTTTAAACTCAAAAGGTCACTAATTCAAGAGATAGAAAAATGGTTTTCTAGTTTAAAAAATTGGAAAATTGTTTGAAAAATTCTTTTTTAGTTTCTAAACTAAAACTTTTATAGATTGTCAGAAATCATATGGTTAAAATAGACGTATCAGATAAAAAATAAGAAGTTGAAATTTATTTTCTATTTTTCTGTTGAATAAGTTTCCATAAAATGTTATTATTATTGAAAAAAAAAAAAAAAAAAAGCATGTACTAAGTTTCACATATGCTTTTTTTTTTTCTACAAATAATATTTGAGTTATTTTAAGATACATTATGGTTGATGTAGCTACATTGCTAAGCTAAACAAATGTTTATTTTTGTTATTTTTTAGTAAGTTTTATATTAATTTCTGTACAAAATATTTTAGAATTATTCTTTATTCGGGACTCAAACTCTTCCATGAATATCTTACTTCTTTCTTTCTGTATCACCCTTTTTTTACTGTATAAATTTGACATAAAGAAAAACGAAATATAAACTAGTCGTTGGGGGCCACCGTAATACTTACCCATCATGGATATGCATAATGTAAAATATTAAAATAAAAATGTGTAAACTACTTATAAAATGCATTGCAATTCAAATAAAATCGTTTCTTGATGACGTCACAAACTTTAAAGGCTCGATTACTGAATTGCTTGAAAGAAACATCCTTATAACTCCAAAAATAATAATCCTATTAACTAGCGATTTATTGCATCTGATTAAGCGTCAAATTTTCAATTAAAATATATCTTTGAAGTGAAATTTGAATGAAATACAGGGTTATGAAAAATCGAAGAGTGTGGGAAATAGGACTCCAAATATCTCAACAACTAATTATCCGATCGACTTCATGCTTTATGCAAAATTTATGTTTTTTTATTGTCTTTTATATTCATTTCTTAAAATAAACAATTTCGAAAATTTTTATATACCTTTCATCAGAATGAATATTTCGAGAGTCCGAAAAAAATTGTTCCGGTTAATCGAGGTTATTGAAATGAAATAGGCTTCTTACCATTATTACATACTAAGTACATACCAAATTGCAAGTCTCTATCTCAATTTTTTCGGGAGATAGAGCGTTTACAGACACACAGACACACACACAGACACACAGACGGACGGCAAAATTTTTTTTCTAAAAATATGTTTTTCGGAATCTCCAGTGTCTGAAACGTGTAAATCCGTCAAAAAAAATTTTTCGATTTTCAAAACGATTACAAGACTTACCCTATACTACGTATGATGGGTAAGTAAAAGTGCTTAATGTGTATTTATAATTCAGGAGAAAGGAAAAAGAAGCACATAGAAAGGACTAGCAATTTGAAGCCAAAACGAAGGGTTGACTTGATAATGTGTTAAAAAAATAAGACTATATCGTTAACTTTATAGTTCCAGATTTTTCGGAAAACGCAAATTAATAAATATAAAATAATGAATCAAGAGTATGAAGTATTGTTTTATTTTCCTAATTTTTTTATTTCCTTAATTTTAATTATTTTACGAGCATCCTGATTTGATTACTTTTATAATTTAAAAGAAAACTAAAATAACCCCATATTTATTTATTTATTTATTTATTTTTTGAATTGCCTTTCTTGATTAAAGTGGTTATCAAATTCCCGGCTCAATAACGCCAAACTTTCTTACTTCTTTCAAAACGTCATGGCATAAAATTGGCAGGCCTGACTGCTGAATGAACTGCGATTTGGAATCGAATGGCGTTTTCATTTTTTGATAAATAAATCACTTATTGAGTTAAAAGCAATTGCTGTCACGTGATGATAGATTTTTTATCCTTTCGTGCGCCCGGAAATTATGTACAAAACATCAACTTTGACAGTATTTTCTGAAAGATCACCTGCCTTTACTAAAACATTGAAAACACCACTCGATTACATAATTTCTGAATAAAGAACACCTGCCCATTTCATGCGTTTCCGAACAAAAATTAATTCAGAAATTTGTCAGAATGTAGCTCCTTTGGATTTGAAAACAGCCATAATGCTATGCAATAAAGGGCTAATTTGTAAAACAAGTAACTAAAAAAATGCCATTACGAGATATTCAAGATTAAAGTTTTTTAATAAAGTAAAGAAAAATATAAACTATACTATTGTGATTGCTTCCTCTAAAATAGCTTATTTGTTAAAGACTGTATCCTCAGTTAACGTATGTGCAGCATATTTTGAATAATATATTTTATTTTATTGAATTTACGGAGTCTTCGTTTATAAAATTCACATCCCTGAATATCATGGCATATAGTGATTAAAAAATAAAACTTGCACGTTTTAAAGGTTGTCAGGCCAGGATGCAGTTTACATGAAAATGAGAAAAACATTTAAAAGTACAGTTACCATCGCCGCGGTGGACAGCCCTGCTCAAAGGCACCCACTCTGTCTGTAATTGATTACACATTTCAAAAATCTTAAAGATAATATTCTTTACTGAAAGCTGAATAAAATATTTCGATAAACTCTGCCAATTAATTCATAATATAGCCGATCTGGTTCGTTGCTCACATAAATAAGAAATAGAAAATGAATTAATGTTTTTCATGCTTTCATGTGTATGTTCCGTTCAGATAATCTTTTATATTTCTCAACTCTTTTACTGCAAATACGGTATTTTTAAAATATTTTCTTCCTTTTTTTTCTTTCGAAGAAAATTATATGACCGTTTAATTTTATAATTAAAAATAATTATAATTAAAAATATCTTATTACTTTATAGTGATGTTTCACTTTATTTATATCATATAGTATTTAGAAATGCATTTAATAATTGATGCATCTTTTATACATAAAGTTTGAGATACTAGCGAAAAAAAGATAAGAAAGACAGAAAACAAGGGGGGAAAATCGTTTCATATAATTCATAGGATTCACAGTTAATTATTCACATTAAATATTCATATCTTACATAAGAATATATATAAAAAGTTTGCATTATTTTGATAATATCGAAAAATCCATATTAAATAGAGTTTGAGTTTCAACCCAAAAAAAATTCATGGTTAAGCTGTTTCGCTAAGTACTGACTTGCAAATAGACTGTTTTCTACCCCGCCCGAGGCGAGGCATCTGTTTGCTTCACACAGCCCGTTCAGCGTCTTTTGTTAATGACTTATTGAGTGACCAGGCTATATTTCCGCTAACAATTCAAACGTATACAGAAGATGAAGAGTGGAAAACGGGTTTAGTACTCTGTACATTCTTCCTTTTATAGTGATTTTTCTCGGAACTAGAGCTCCTATTATAGGAGTCTTACTCGGAACGGTATTTCTACCAAAATTTTCACTTTTCATTCAGAAGAATAAATGAAAAAAAATTTATTCATTCAATTTTAAACAAGAACGAAAAATCATGCGTCAAGCATAGATTCTGTAACACTTTACAACACTTCTAAAATAATTTTACAAATCTTTACCATTTAACAACATTAAAAGAAAAATAAATACATTAATTAAGAAAATTATTTCATTCCCGATAGTTAAAAACGTTAATAATTAACTAACTATTTATCTTATTTCATAGGAGACAATACGGTATTTTTTATTATAGGGACCTTGACATAACCCAGTCTTAAAAAAGTGAAATTTTTTGCCAAATAATCGCGAAAATAAAATTGCAACCAATGCAATAAGGAGGGCCAAATAAAATCGTGGAAATAGACGAATTGGGTAAAAACAAATATCAATTTTACCTGTTAAAAAATTTTACTTTTAAGTCTTTGTGAAACGTTTTAACATCCTTAAAAAAAAAACCTTAATTGGAAATAGTATATGCTTTTTCTTTAAATTCAATTCTGCCTCCTTGGTTTAATGTATAGTTGAAACAAATCTTGTTTTCTAAATGACAGTATGTTGACAGGCACTTTTTGTTCTCCAGAATAAATTGATTCATAAAGTTTGTATATGTGAAAATATGTTTTTGTTTTTCGGAAAATTTACTGAAATCAATTCAGTTTTAATGAGAAAATGGTGTAAAAAATATACTAATATGTTTTATTTCTCCTTTTTTATACACAAATATGGAGTAATTTCCTTTCCGTTTTTAGATAAACTTCGTTAAAATTTACAACAAAAAAAAAAAAAAAAAGAAAAGAAAGAAAACGAAAAAAAAATCTTGGAATATAATTTAATTTTTTAAATTCTGAGAGTTTGTGCGACATCCTCGGATCAAGTAAATCGAGTTGCTTTCAATAATCTAAGAGTAGTTGCGAAATACAAAAACACGGTCAGATTTTAATATAATAGATTCGTGTTCATTTTCCTTTTCTTAAAATTATGATGTGATTTTTAGCAGAAAACTCTCATCTGTATATAACGGATACTCATGCTTAATAATCAGTATAGATAACAAAACATTTAAATTTTTCGTTATAAATATGGCGTGAAACTCATCTACTTTCTATACTTACTGATCCTTGTATTATTAATGTAAGGAATTAATTCACACTCATTTTAAAACATATTGGAAAATTCCCGTTTTATTTCAAATATGAAGTCTCTTTTTCACCAGAGAAATCCCTTTTTAATGACATAATTCTTGTTAATTTTCTTTTCCAGGCAATTAATTTCAATACTGGCATAGGAGAAATTAAGTCATTTTAACGAAATAATATTAAATCTTTAGGTTTTATCAACAAAAATGGAACTGTTAACATTCGTCATTTTTTTTAGGTAATCGAGTTATTTCTTAATAGTTTTAAGAAATAGTTTTAAGAATGAAATAACTATTTCTCGCTATCCATGACATCATTTTCGACATGGATAATTTTGCGGAGCATATTAATGACATTTGCTAACCATTTTCTTTTGAAACTTCTTTTTACTTTTTAAAAATTTAAATAAAAAATACGGTTTAGTTATATTAGCCGTGCGCAGACGGTAAAACGTCAAGTATTGTTACCATACAAAAGAAAAAAAAAAAAGAAAAAAAGTGAAGAAAAAACCCAAGATCATTTTATTTCCCCACTTTATTTTAGATGAATATCCGCTTTATTTTAGATGAATGACGTCATATTCGCCTGTTTCATATGGTTACACATATTGAGACCTTGTATTATTATCAAAAAATTAAAAAAGTACGTTTTATTTCTAATAATATTATTTTATCTTATTTTTAATTCTTTAATTTTTTTATTTCATTTTCATTTTTCATTGAAAAATTTTCAGTTGAAACTAAATTGTTGAGTAAAAATTATTAATCCGGGTTTTGAATTAGTTTTCGCAACGATAAAGTACTAGCAACGGCAAAGTAAATTTAACCATTTTAAAATATTATACGAAAAAATTTCCATTTATTCTCTATGAAAATAATGAAATTTTGAATTATTAAGAAAAATATTTGAATAAAATAAACAAAAAAACAGCCTATGTTCATTTGAGGGTTATTATCAACCTATACGCAAAGATACAGGATCATTAAATGTTCCATTTTGACGCTGGCTTCAGCCTAACATTTGAACGCAATCAGATTTATAATATTATTAGGATAGGATGTAAAGAAAACATATTTTTAATTTCCAGTTATAGATGTTATAAATTTATGATGGATATTTAATGACTTGGTTTTATGTAATAGTTGAAAAGGTAAAGTTCAGTTTACTATTTAAATTCGTTTCAATGGGTTATTAGTAGTTCGAAATAATTTATCCTTTTAAAATAAAAATTCAAAACCGTGAAAATGCATTATGATCCAGACAACTGTGAGAGGTTGGGATCTTAGACCAAGACCCCGATTGTTAACAGGTTAACGCGGCACTGCATCCAATGTCTGCTTTGCTAATAAATTGTAGTATTTATGAGGATTTTATTTTAATGTGTCTCGATTTTTTTTCAAGAATTACAGCTGTTGAGAATAGGCTCTTCGTTTTCGTAAAATGTTAAAAATGAAAAAAATAATAATAATAATAACGATTTGTTCCTAGTCGCTTTAAATTGAAAAAAAAAAAAAAAAAAAAAAAAAAAAAAGCAAAGCCCTGAAAAAAATTGCCTTTGCCTCAACAATCGTAGGACAATTTGGTAAAAATAGTTTTTCTTAAACTATAAATAGGCTTAAAATTACACAATGTGCTAAATACTTAAAAGATGACAGAAATATTGAAAGAAAATTTTTATAATTATTTTAATTCACAGTACTTTCAGGCATAAACATAGCCGCCGTCAGAGAATACAATAAACCAATTAAATTGTTTTAAAAATATTTTTATCATCTTTTAATTAATCAGCACATTCTATAATTTTAAGTCTAACTTTTAAAGATGAATTTAGCATTCTATTTATTAATCTATTTGCTCATATAAATGGGGTATCACAGATTAATCAATTAAAAAAAAATAGTAATTTTGTTACAAATTCTGTTCAAAAATCAGATTTCTTATGTATTTTATGGTCTACTAAAAGTTAAAATTCCATTTATATTTTTGAAGCTAATGTTCGTTTACAACAATATAATTATTTATTTGTAAGTTTGTTGTACACTAATGACATAGTATCTTTTTTAGTTTGTTCTTAAGATTTGTTTACCTTTCAATTAATATGGTTATTTTTTTAAAAACACAATTTTAAAGATAATAATAAAGAAGTTGATAGTTGATTTCAATTCTAAATTCTGATCTGCTGATTCAAGAATTATTTGTTTTTGTGTCAAATTATTGATATTGGATATTTGATTTGGAATATTAACAAAAAAAAAAAAAAAAAAGAGAGCAAATTCTTATTTTTCCAAAAAATTTAAAAAAAAAGTAAATAACTTATGTGAATTTTTCATTAAAGATTCACATTTGATGCTCTACTCAACAACAAATATCACATGCACACACTTTCCGCTAACATAACAAAAATCTTTGTTTTCGTCGAGTTTCCATGAACCTTCTAACAGATTATGCTTTGAGCAATATTATATCACATTAATACTTAAATCCTTTTTGTCCGCCTAGTATGTGTTTGATAACCGAATATGAAAAGTAAGCAAGATACTTTTACATTACGCACTAAATCTCTTCTGCGCATTTCTTCAAGTCCGTATAATAATAATTCACAATAACAATAGTAACTAGACATAAAAGAGAAGCACATTTCGAGTGCCAGATATTCAGCTCTCGAAACAAGTAAAATATTCTAGCATTGGATATGTGACCCTATATTGTGACGTCAAAATGTGGTATGGGGACACTTTTCATGGGGATGGATTTCAAGTTCTCAGTAAAAAGAAAATTCTCTAGCACTGGAAAAGTTCCCCCATGATATGTATCCCCATCTGCTATGACATCAGAATGACGTATGGGGACACTTTTCATGGGGGAAGTTTTCAAGATCTCAGTGAAAAAGAAAATTACCTGGTACTGGAAAACTTCCCCCTTCTGGCTTAGGGGAACTTTTCATGGGGGAACTTTTCCAATTTTCGACGAAAGTAAAACTCTCTAGGACTGGAAATCTTCCCCCATCTGTAGTGACGTCAAAATGACGTATGGGGACATCTTTTCATGGGGGAAGTTTTCAAGAACTCAGTGAAGAAGAAAATTACCTGGCACTGGAAAACTTCTTCCTTCTGGTTTGGGGGAACTTTTCAGGGGGAAGTTTTCCAATTTTCGACGAAAGTAAAATTCTCTATGACTGGAAATCTACCCCCATCTGCTGTGACGTAAAAATGACGTATGGGGGAACTTTTCATGGGGGTAGTTTTCAGCGCTCCCCTGCAAAAGGAAAAAATGATGCATGTTGACACTTGAACCATGACTTTTTTCTCATCATTTGAGAGTATTGTTACCATTTTAGAGACAAAATTATTTTCTTTCTTTTTTTTTTTTTTTTTTAAATAGAAATTAAGTATGTTTTAAACGAAATTTTGATACAACTTAAGTCATTGCCGAGGGCCTCTGAATCAATGATGCCCCCCCTACCCCCACCCCCTTATCCGGCTATGAATCAAACAAACTCTGTTTGCAAGTCAGTAATTAGCGAAACAGCTTACACATGAATTATTTTGGGTTGAAACTGAAACTCTATTTATATGGATTTTTCGATATTATCAAAATAATGCAAACTTTTTATATACATTTAAGATATGAATTTCTATAATGAGAATAATTAACTGTGAATCATATGAATTATATGAAACTACAAATTAATTTTAGAAAATTGATTTTTTTCCCTGTTTTCTGTATTTTCTTATCTTTTTTCTCGCTAGTATCTCAAACTTTAGGTTTAAAAGATGCATCAATTATTAAATGTATTTTTAAATACAATATGATACAGATAAAACGAAACATCACTATAAAGTAACAATATATTTTTAATTATAATTATTTTTAATTATAATTATTTTTAATTATAATTATTTTTAATCATAAAATTAAACTTTCACATAATTTTCTGCGAAAGAAAAAAAGTAAGAAAGTATTTAAAAATATCGTATTTGCAGTAAAAGAGTTGAGTAATATCAAAGATTATCTGAACGGAACATACGCATGAAAGCATGAAAACCATTAATTTATTTCCATTTCTTATTTATGTAAGCAACGAACCAGATCGGCTGTCTTATGAATTAATTGGCAGAGTTTATGGAAATATTTTATTCAGCTTTCAGCAAATAACCTCTAAGATTTTTGAAATGTGTAATCTAATACCGACAGAGTGGCTGCCTTAGAGGGTTGTCCACCATGGCGACAGTAACAGCACTTTTTAATTTTATTTCATTTTCATGTAAACTGCATCCTGGCCTGACAACCTTTTAAATGTACAAGTTTTATTTTTCAATCAATGTATGCCATAATATTCAGACATATGAATTTTAAAAACGAAAACTCCGTAAATTCAATAAAATAAAATCTATCATTCAAAATATGCTGCACACAAATTAACTGAGGATACAGTCTTTAACAAATCAGCTGTTTTACAGGAAGGAATCTAATCAGGATGCTCGTAAAACAAATAAAATTAAGGAAATAAAACAATACGTCATACTCTTTATTCATTATTTTATATTTATTAATATGCGTGTTTCCGAAAAATCTGGAACTAAGTTAAGGATATAGTCTTACTTTTTGAAGAAACACTTTTTTCAATGATTGTGTACCACAAATGCTTTTCACATTATCAAGTTTACACTTTTTCCCTTCGTTTTGGCTGCAGATTGTAAGTCGTTTCTATGTGCTTCTTTTTCTTCTTACCTGAATTATATACACATTTTGTAATTCGTTTTTCTTTATGACAAATTTATACAGTAACAAGTTGGAAATTGTACGTTAAACGAGACATATGATTTTTATACGTTCATTTTATAACTAGTTTCACAATGTAAAAAATCATCCTTATTATTTCAGTGAAATGAATTATATCGTCTGCGATGAGCGAAATTAGCATGCCTTTTTCTTCTTTTTTTATTACGTATGCCACGTTTACAAATGCGATTTATTTATTTATTTTTTTATTTATTTTTATTTTTTTACACCAAACAGCACTGTAAAATTCACAATGGAGATTTTGCTTTGCGAATGATTACGTCCATGGTTTAATAATTTTATGACTCATAATGAACGAATCTCCTGTGTTTATTTACTCTAATAGATTGAGATATTCGACTGTTAACGTAATTTCCACTGAGGTTATCCCAGAATGTATACATTTTTTAATGTAACTCATCTCTCAAACAAACCATTTTTTTCAACGATCTTTCGAAAAATGTAACTTTTATGCGATTTTATTCGAAAAAATAATTTTGAATAAAAATGACCGCCTGGCATATGAAAAAAGAAGTGGTTTGCCCGTATTTGTTTTCCTCAGTCACATGACTTGCGCTTTTATTATATATATTACGTACGATAGGATTTAATAGAATAAAGAAAAGTTTCATTAATATCTTTTTATGTTTTGATTCGATTTTCATAAAATTTGAAATGACTCGACAAAATTCTGCAACGATAATATATATTAAATTTCAAGCCATTCGGTTAGGTAGTTTTTGCACTGTTATATGCGGACATACGGACGGACCAGACGAGGACTATAGGTGCTACGTATTTATATAATTACGAACACACCTAAAAAGGGGGTGATACAGAAAGAAAGAAGTAAGCTATCCATAGAAGAGTTTGAGTCCTGACTAAAGAATAATTTTAAACTATTTTGTACAGAAATTAGTATAAACTTACTAAAAAAAAACAAAAATAAACATTTGTTTAGTCTAGAAATGTGGCTACATCAACCATAAAGTATCTTAAAATATCTCTAGAAAAAAAATGCATATGTGAAACTTAATACCTGCTTATTTTAAAAAATAACAAGAACGAAAAATCATGCGTCAAGCATAGATTATGTAACACTTTCCAACGCTTCCAAAATAATTTTACGAATCATACTCTTTTATAAGCTAAAAGATAACATCTAAGTAATCCGAATACTTTATTCAGCCCTGTATAGGATCTATAGATTTGTATATATACTACATAGGATGCTAAATTTTAGTTCAGTTAGGAAACACGTAGCACAGTTTAAAATTCTCCGTCTGGAGTTAAATAATACGGAAATGTGTTCCCGAACTTTTGTACTTCCCTGTATAGGATCTACAGAATTTATACACACCACGTAATATACAAAAAGCGATTTAAAATTAAAATCGCATTCAGTAACTTAAAACGCACTTCCAGGAATTATTGTTAACATACAGTAGAGAATTCTTTTGTGTGTCCCTGTAAATGAACGATGACTGCTATACACACAATATTCTGTAGTAAGTCTCTTGTAATGAACCTTATATAAATTTCAATGCGTTTAAAATAGTGAAACATTATTTAAATAAACCGCAGACGATTTTTCTCCATAGACGTAATGTAACGGAATTCTTTTGACTGTCCCTGTAAAGTAAGTATAAGTGCTAGGCACACCCTATTCCATATTAAGCTTCTTCTAATGCACCTTAGTGATATATATAAATTTCAATGCGTTTAAAGTATTGAAACATTATTTAAATAAACCGCAAATGATTTTTCCCCATAGACCGCAATGTAACGGAATTCTTTTGAGTGTCCCTGTAAAAAAACTATAAGTGCTACACACTTCCGTTGAAATAGGGAACATGCTATAGATAACGATTATAACATATAAAATTTGCAGGGCAATCCGAGCATATTTACGGGAGTTAGAGCACGGACAGACGGCAGACGGCAGACGGCCAGACGGCCAGACGGCCAGACGGCAGACGGCCAGACAAACCGAAGTCATAAACACTTTTCAACTAGGTTGGAAAGTGTTAAAAATGACATTTTATGGAAACCTATTCAATAGAAAAATAGAAAATAAATTCATGTTTAAATAAATTTCAACTTCTTAATTTTTTATCCGATACCATATGATGCCCCATCTGATTTCTAACAATCTATACAATTTTTTGTTTAGTAACTAGAAAAAGGTTTTTCAAACAATTTTCCAATTTTTTCAGACACGTTAAACTCTAACAAACTAATAATAAAGAAATCTAAATTGTTAAATTAAAGCCAAAAATTAATAGAATGAATGGTTAGATTCGTTTTTGTGTCTCAACAAGCAACTGATAAAAAATATTTTAAAAATTTGGAAATATTTCTAATAAGTTGTCACCACAGGCAGCTCGTAAGATTTTTCCTTTTTTGGTGGGGGGGGACAGGTGTTTAAAATTGCTGTCTCTTAGAAGAAAAAAAAAGAACGAAAAATCATACGTCAAGTACACATTATGTAAAATTTTCCAACACTTCCAAAATGCTTTTAGAAATATTTACTGTTTAAGAATTTGGAAAAAGTGTAACACATTTAAAAATCCAATTTTAGAAATTTCCAACAATAAAAGAAAAATATCCTAATTATTTTATGTAGCCCAGTATAAGATCTATTGATTTTTATATATACTACATAGAATGCAAAAACTTAGTTCAGTTAGGATACGCATAGCACAGTTGAAAATACCCCATTGGCAATTTCCGTTAATTAACGCAAATGCACTCGAGATGTTTTGTGCTACCCTGTATATGACCTATAAGGATTTATACACACCAAGTAATAGGAAAGTAATAGGAAAATAATTAGTTAAATTTAAAAACGCAAATGGAAACTCAAATCCAGCCATTATTATTAACAGACAGTACTTTAATAGAATACTTTTATGTGTCCCTGTAAATGAACGATGGATGCCTTACACGCAAAATTCTATAGTAAGCCTCTTGTAATGCACCTCAGTGATCTATATCAATTTCAGTATGTTTCAAATATTGAAACATTATTAAAATAAACCGCGAACGATTTCCCCCCATAGACCGCATTGTAAATGAAATTATTTTGAGTGTCCCTGTAAAGGAACTATAAGTGCTAGACTCATATTCTGTAGTAAACTTCTTTTGGTGCAGCACAATGATATACATCAATTTCAATGTTTCAAATAGTGTAACATCATTAAAATAAACTGCAAATGATTTTTCCCCATAGACCGCAATGTAACGGAATTATTTTGAGTATCCTGGTGAAGGAACTATAAGTGCTACACACTTCATTTCCAGTGCCGAACATAGTAAACCTCAATCACACATATCAATTCCATGACAATCCGCGTACATTTATGCGAGTTATTACAGCACAGACAAACAAACGGCAGGCAGGTAGACAGAGATACAAACTAGATTCATAAACACTTTTCAACTATGTTGGAAAATGTTAACTTGTAAGAACTCGTGTTTTGATCATTAGAAAAACATAGGTGGGTTTAGCTATCAATGTAGTATTTTCTAAAGAAACTATATGAAGCAGTTCTCAAATCCAAATGAGCTACTTTCTAACTCATTTTCTAATTCATTTTTTTTCGCAAATTTATCAAATTGGTAGGTGTTGTTATTCAGAACATTTGTAATCGAAAGGAGTTTTCCATTTTTCTGGTAAAGGCAGAAAATCTTTCAGAAAATACTGTCAAAGTCGGAGTTTTGAACCAAATTACCGACACTGCAGCACAAGAAAAGAGAAAAAGTGTCGTCGCGTGACACGAATCTAACTCGATAAGTAATTTATTTATCAACAAATGGAAAACTCGTTTCGATTCCAAATCACTTCAATAATCAGGCCTGCTAATTTTATGCATTTAAAATTGAGTCAGAAAGTTTCGCGTTGTTGAGCAGGTCTTTTGAAAACCACCTTAAGGATTAATCAATCATTTAGTGCATTTTCCGTCTTATTTAGTTTTTAGCATCTTGCGCGTCTCTCTCCACCCTCCAGGTCCATAACCAGATGGAGGCTGGGGGGATTGAGCTCCCCTTAGGTAATAACTAAAACCATTTACCTTTTTTTTGTTTTGTTTTGTTTTATTAACAAAATGTATATTTTAACTTACCTCAAAAAAAAAAAAAAAAAAAAAAAAAAAAAAGCTATTTCGGCGAGAAAGCATTTATATCTTTTAACTGCCTTTGAACGCAATGGTATATCCAAAAACTTTCTATTCAAAACCATTTTAGTTGTGTTATATGATCTAGCGGCACAATTCTCAAAATTCATGTTATAAATAGGAGCATTTCCTTCACCAGAAAAAATTACGTCCAGCTGCGCCGAACTAGCTACAAGTTGTGATAGATCGTGAGATTTTGAAAGGGTGAATGGGGCCAGGCTGAAAGGAAATACAGATCTCCCTAGTAAATACACATGTTTTGCTAATCGGTAATTAGTGAAGAAATAGTCAAACGTATTCAAGTTAGTCTCTAAAACCACGTTTTTCTAAATTATAATAATGGTTTGTCTGTGGCTGAGGGCAATATGTGTTTGTAGTAGATTTATTTAATAATGCAATATCTCTTGAAAACGACAATGTTTGAGGAATGAAGTTAGAAAAAATCATATAAATAAAAGAAGAAGAAGAAGAAAAAAACATTGTTTGACCGCCATTACTTGTTTCACCCATGTGTGTATAGGCAGGGGTATATGAAAGCGAGGAAAGGTCTCGTACGTGTTTGGTTCTTGAAATTTTATAAAAAAAATTTATCATATGTTTCATGACTTTGAAAAAAAAATTTTTTCAATTTTTCTTATAACAATTGAACATTAAGTGAAAAAGCATGATTAAGTTTAAGTTTATTATAAGGTTACGACCAAAACATTTTCAATTATTTGGTGAATATTATATCTGTTTTCAAGTTTGAATCTACTACTTTCTGACACATATGTGAAATACTTTTATTGATAAAGGCATATTATTTGCAAGTAATAATAATCAGGTTCTTGGAAATCGAACAGTGTTCCTACAAAAGTAAACAAACTAATGTATCAGAAAATGACGGCACATTTGATGCTTTAGGCAGACTTATATAACATGAAATGACGAAATGATAGTCATCGAGGAGCGATTGACTATAAATTCACGATATATGGAATTTAAAGGAAAATAGAGAATGACATTTAAAAATTAAGCGCATGACTATGAGAACCTGAAATTTTTAGGGAAATGAAGAGAAAATCACTGTTTGAATGTGTCAGGAAAAATTGTGTTGTTTAATGAAAGAAAAATATTTTTAGGACCCTTACAAATGGGGGGAAAGCGTAATAATTAATCGCCACCTATATTTAAGCTGCAAATAGACTACAGTTGGCAATTGCTGCTACTTTCATGTGGTCAGTCTCTTTCTGATATGCGGCCAGTCTCCTATAACTCGGCAGCAGGTCTGTGGTCAGTGGAGGTGATCCCCGACATGTTTATCACCATCCCTCTCTTTTGTTGAGACATCTTTTTTGTTGATAATCACAAGGCCGTTGGAAAAGAAAGCTTAGAGAAATAATTTATGATTTTTTGTAGCAAGTGTTGTTTGAACGCAACTTTAATGAAAACTGTTCAATTGTTTTGAAAATGGGCTTTCACGCTTTTGTGCTGTTGTTTCGAAATGAGATTGGATCATCCGATTTCAGAAAACACGTGTAAAACGTTTGCTTTTCAAACATATTATTATTATTTTTCTTTTTACCTTTAAAATAACTTTGTTATCCTTAAATCCAACTTGTTTTCTCTGATAAAATTATCGAATAATAGGACATTCAAATTACAATATTTCTTTCATAAATTCAGATATGTTTCGAAAATATGTAATCAATTTACATTTATAATAATTGTTTCATATTTGAAATGATTTAATCTTATGCAGAATTTTAAATTTAATTATTTTTGCGAATTGTTATAAATGGTTAATTTTATAAATCATGTTATAATCTAAAATAAACTCATATATAAAATAAACTCATATATAGTAAGTATAGTTAGTTTAAAAGACAAACAGCAGTACTAAATTTAATCATATATGAAACAGTTGTGACTTTAAAACGATCTAATAATTTAAAAGGAAACAAAATGTTAATAAAACTAAATAAATTACAAATAACTATTAGTTAATGTTATTAAAACGTGTATGGAATTAAGATATTACAGCATTTTTTTAATGATAATAGTAAGTTTGTGAATAATTCAATTTAATAACTTAAGGGCACATATAACCAAAAAATTTCTTATTTTTATAATTTTCCTTCGTCGATTTTATGCTGCTGTTTTGACAAAAAATTCGTCTCGTTCATAAAGGCACCAATAAATAAGAAAAACTAAGAAATTTTCTTCTACTCCATTTTCTAGCTTTAAGAGCTTTTCTTCTTTCTAGCACTTTTAAACATAGTTGTGAAATGTTAATTAGGTTACCTTCTGTCTGTCTGTCTAACAGTCTGCCCGTGTTCTGACTTTCATAAATATACTCGGATTTCCATGTAATTTTTATATGTTATTTAGATTAACTATATAACGTTCAGTATTGAAAATGCAGTGTATAGCATATATAGTGCGTTTAAAGGGACACACAAAATAATTCGGTTACATTCAGTTGTAATATGGAAGAAAATCGTTTGAGATTTTTTTTGTTGATGTTACGATATTACAAACATAATGAGATTGATATTCATCACTGAGATGGTCTGCATCACGCTTTGTGTGGTGTGTAGAATATGTAGCAGTTATAGTTCATTTACAAGTTCCCACAGAAAATTTCGTTTATAGAACGGACAATGATCAATAATAAGTGCTGGAAGTATGGATTCAGTTGGTAAATAATTTTGAAATTAACTAATTTATAGTATATTAATTGGTGTGTTTAAATTCTGCACATGACATACAGGACTGCAGAAAGAAGGTGACACAATACCGGATATGGACAGCAATTGCCAAAAATTAATATTTACTGCATTATGTGTTTTTATTATATTCCTTAACAATATTCTTTAAGTGTTGGAAAGTGTGTCTTAAAAAGTGTCTTAAAAATGAATGACTAAAAAAAGTTATCAATACGATGCAGTATTCACATATTCCAGAAGATGACTTAACATTAGTAGCAATAGTGCTGTACAAAAAAGCAAAGAAAATGAATAACATAGATAGAGCACAATAACATAATGTTTGTTTGTAAGGTCTACATTGGAGTCCTGCGCGAGTAGGCTTATTTCCGAACAGAAATCGAGAATTCTGCTTCAAGTCAACCTGAAACCAGACACACTTCAACCAGAATCGAATTCGAACCCAGAATGAAAGTAAAATTTATTCTTATTTTAATACAATAATAGAAAGGTAGTCTACAATTATATCTCTAATATAAATTTTATCTCTTTTGTATTAAAATGAACATATAATTCATTTTCAAAGATATAGTTTTTACGTGCGTTCGTAATTATGTAAATACGTAGCACCTATAATCGTCGTCTGGTCCGTCCGTCTGTCCGCATATAACAGCGCGAAAACGACCCAACCGAATGATCTGAAATTTAATATATATAATCGTTGCAGAATTTTGTCGAGTCACTTCAAATATCATGAAAATCCAATCAAAGCTCTAAAAGTTATTAATGAAAGTTTTCTTTATTCTGTTAAATCCTATCATACGTATAATCTATATAATAAAAGTGCAAGTCATGTGACTGAGGAAAAGAAATACAAGCTAACCACATCTTTTTTCATATGCCAAGTGGATTCAAAATTATTTTTTCGAATAAAATTGCAGAAAAGTTACATTTTTAGAAAAGTCGTTAAAAAAATGGTTTGCTTGAGAGATGCGTTACATTAAACAATGTATAGATTCTGAGATAACTTCAGTAGAAATTAGGTTACCTCCGAATATCTCAGTCCGTTACAGTAAATAAACAAAATAGATTCATTCATTGTGAGTCATAGAAATATTAAACCACATGGAGGTAATCATTCGCAAAACAAGATCTCCATGGTAAATTTTGCAGTGCTGCCTGGTGTCGAAAAAAAAAATTCGCATTTGTAAACATGGCATATGTAAAAAGAAAAAAAAAAGGCGTGCTCATTTCGCCATAACAGATGATATAATTCATTTATCTGAAATAATAACAACTAGTTACACCCATCGAAATTCGACGCAACAGAATATATTAAATAAATATATTACAATTTAAACTTATGAATAAAAGAATAATGTAATGAAAAAAGAAAATGACTCTGAAAATTTAAAGCATGATATTCACCCAAACATACTCAAAACTTTGCACATGAACACCACATTCCATTGAAGATCTGATCTCAGTAAAAATCTAGACATTTACGTCATTTAGCTTTGTTAAAATTGAAATTTTGTGTTTGAAAATGCAAGTTTTAAAAATGATATCATTTTCATAAGTAGACGATTTAGCTTTTAATTTCAGAGTATGTGGAATATAAAATTTGGAATATAAAATCAGTTTTATGAAATTATATAGGAAATTATTACCGTAAGAGTCATTTAACCAATTGTTTAAAATTTTTCATTAAATATTTATTATAATTAAATAGAAATGATTTACTTTTCAGAAATATTTTATTTTGTGCATGCCAAGGAAGTAAAAAAATAGCAGAAGTTCTGTCTATTTAGATGCAGTTTTAAGGGTCGGTTAATATGGCGTCACACTGACACAAGACTAGTAAAATACTTTATATTCATGGAGGAAAATTCATTTTTTTGTTTTCCGAATGACATCATTTTCTTCATCGGAAACATTTCGTTTTTCATATTACTTCTTATGATAGATTATTTACTGTTGTTTTATTTACATAGATTACTTAATATTATTTCTCAACAAATAATCTGTATTCTGCTCTTCTGTGATTACTGCATAATTGACCGCAATCACTTTACTATGCTTAAATTTTATGAAAAACCATTGAGATTCTTTTTTTAATATGACGATATATACACTGACTGAATCCCGCTTCTGATTGGGGGAAAGTGATGGCAAATTAATCTTATGTTGTAGAGATAAAATCTTAACACAAATACCAACATTTTACAGAAATTTCATAAAAACTCTTAAAATTAGAATATAAAAATGGGAATATTTAAAAAAATAGCTAGTGCTGGCACATCTGCCAATGAACAGATTTCATTAAAAAAATACTAATAATTATCAAAATTAATTCAATAGAAATTTCAAGGCAGATGACTAAAAAAACAGTCTTCTGTTTTAACTATATAGATGATTTTTTAACATTGTAAAACTAGTTATAGTGCGAACGCACCTCATTTGTAACTTTTAACGTACAATTCCCAACTTGTTTAAATTGAAAAATATTCAGGACTTTCTTTACGATTCACTCCCTATAACTTTTGACGGAGAAACCTTTTTTATGCAATTGATTAATCTCCACGTGCAGCGAACGATTGAAAAACATGTTAAAAACCAGACCCTAATTACCAATAAGTACTTCAAGTGCCGCAGCTGAAAAACATAGTGAACAAAACCAGAGACTGTCGAAACTAACTAAGTGGAGAGATACTGCAGATCTCCCTCCTACAATCTACAGCTGTTTGTCCCGCGCGTGTGCACAGAACTCAAATAACAATCTCCCTTCAGTTTCCAAAATGTTTCCGAGCAGTTAAGACGCTCTTGTATATATATGATGTAAATATATTTTAATATAATGTAAAATTGGAGCACTTATACGCAGCCTCCAAAATGCGATTTTAAACATGTACATCTAGCCAAGAATTATATTATATTCAAAGGAAAATGAATCTTCTGTTTATTTCACACAATTGTTATTTTCTACTAATATTACTTCTTATTCTTCCAATATAAGTGAATCAATGGATCAGATAAATATCGCTACAACACTATGGATTACTGTGGATATCACTTGGCGCAAAAAGGAAAATTTCAGGTAAGCTGAACAAACTTCTTTAACATATCGAAAGATGAAAATGTATATTAAATTTGAAGACTGATTTAACTATTTATAAAAATAAGAAAATTCATTACGCTACCGACGGTTCCCCTAACAAAGATTATGAGACTGAAAAAAGAATATCCCAGTATTAAAATAAAAAAAAAAAAAAAAAAAAAAAAAAAAAAAAAACGATAATTTAACAAATTTCTAAAATATAATAATAAATAAAAGAACGCTAAAGAAAAAAATGAATGCGATAAAAGAAAATACTCAATTTATTGAAAAACTCAATTCTACGAATTATAGTACATGGAAGTTCAAGATGCAGATGTTCCTGATTAAAGAGGAACTCGACGATATTATAGTACAAGATCCACCGGATCCAGCCGATCCTGCATGGCACAAAAAAGATCGCAAGACTAGAGCTCTAATAAACCTAAGCATCGATGATTCTCAAATCGTAAATGTAAAAAACTTAGATACTGCCAAATTAACATGGGAAGCTCTGAAAAATATACATGAGAGAAGCAATTTATCTAGTAAGCTTTACCTGTTACGAAAATTATACAGTACTAAATTAGCGGAGGGTGGAAACATGATCTCACATATCACTAATATCTTGCAAATTATAGATAAACTTAATGCCATTGGAGAAAATATTAGCGATTCACATATTTCCGCGCTATTTCTGTGTTCTCTTCACCCCAGTTACAATACTTTGATAACTGCGTTGGAGGCGAGACCAGAAAATGAGCTCACCCCTGATTTTATCAAAAACAAATTAACGGATGAATATAATCGTAGACATGAAATGTCAGAACAATCACATAGCGGATATAACAACAATGAGAGAGCATTTAAAACAAATAGGAGATATACACACACTGAAAATAGAAGAGAACAAAAATATTGTAACAACTGTAAAATGAAAAATCATTCCACTTACGAATACTGGCACTACAAGAGCAGAAACACGGTACAATCCGGAAATCCTCGTAACAATCAATTCAAAAATAAAAAGAATTTCTCATCTTCATTATGTTATGAAAAAAACGAAACTCATAGGGAAAACAAAGTTCCAAACGAAAGAAAATACGCAAATGATCAGACGCAAAATAAAGCATTAATCACTCAAAAAGTAGGCAAAAATAACTGGATTCTCGATTCAGGATCTACCTCGCACATTTGTAATGATAAAAGCCTATTTAGTAAATTTATTGATTATAATAAAACTTCAGTAACGATCGCGAATGGTAATAAACTGACAGCGTTAGGTTCAGGAGAAGTTTTTATAAAAACATTAACCCCCGAAGGAAAAGAAAAACTAACGAAATTACGCGAAGTGCTTTATGTCCCAGACTTAGAGTCGAACCTAATTTCGGTTAGTAAAGCCGCTAAAAACGGGTGTAAACTAATCTTCGACGATAATAAATGCGATTTGATCTTTGATGAAGAAATATATATTAGGGCGAAAAATGAGAAAAACTTATACATTATTGAGGAAATGGACGATGTGGAAGAACCACAAAATTATGTAAACATAACGTCCTAACTGTGACAGCAAACAATGCATAGATCTCTGGCATCGCAGACTCGGTCACAGAGATTATGACGCGATTAAATCAATGATAACAAATCAAATTGCGGACGGAATAAAGATAGGAAAATGTAAACATCAAAATAAAACATGCGTAACTTGTATCGAAACTAAATTAACTAACATGCCGTATCCTAAATCAGCAACAAACCGAGCTACTAATATTGCGGATTTGATCCACAGTGACGTGTGTGGACCTCTAGATACACCGACCTTAGGCGGAAAAATATATTTTATGACTCTTATTGATGACTATTCCCGATATACTACGATATATTTATTATCTAAAAAGAGCGAAGTTGCTGAAAAGATAAAAGAGTACGTAACGATGATATACAATCAGTTCGGTAAAAAACCTAAGGAAATTAGATCGGATAACGGTCGTGAGTATGTAAATCAAGAGATCGATGAATACTTAAAACAGAACGGAATTTTACACCAATTGACTGTCCCGCATAATCCGAGAAAGAATGGAGTTGCAGAGAGAAAAAATAAAAGTTTATTAGATATGACTAGAAGCATGCTATCACAAGCAAAATTAAGCAAACATTTTTGGGGTGAAGCCATAAACACCGCAACATACTTACAAAACCGACTCCCAACCAAAGCAAACAACAACAGAACACCTTACGAATTATGGAAAGGAATTAAACCGAATTTAAAACACTTAAGAACATTCGGTTGTAAAGCGCTATTTTACGTCGATAAAGTAAATAGAGGAAAACTCGATAACAGGGCTCAAACCGGAACGTTTGTAGGTTATGATACACGATCGACTGGTTATAGAATTCACACACAAAGAAAACAAATTATAATAGCGAGAACGGTAAAATTTCTTGAGAATGAAAATGTACACTCAGATAACATTGAGGAGATACAAATCACCACAAAAACATCAGATGACAATACACAATTACCGGATAGACATGAAAATCACTTAGAAATAAAACTTGACAGTGAAGAGACACCATCCGTGCCCAAACAGCAACCAATTGAACCAAGAAGGTCTAATAGGACAAATAGAGGCGTTCCTCCTGACAGATATGTTTGTCTCATAAATAGTTCATCTGAAAACATTCCCGAAAATTGGGAAGATATCGAAAAAATGGAAAATACTAATGATAAACAAAATTGGATAAAAGCAACACAAAATGAAATCCAATGCCTAAGAAAAAATAACACTTGGACTTTAACAGATCCACCACCCGGAACAAAAATTATCGGTTCAAAATGGACCTTTAAACTAAAAAAGGACAATTTAGGAAATATTCAAAGCTATAAAGCGCGTCTAGTAGCACAAGGATATAGTCAAAGATTCGGGATTGACTATGATCAAACTTTCGCACCTGTAGTTTCGCACGCTACAATACGAGCATTTCTCATCTCTGCATTGCACAAAAATTTGAACGTGAAACATGTTGACGTTACCACAGCATTTTTGCACGGTGAATTAACTGAAACTGTTTATATGAGTCAGCCAGACGGGTATATTAAACCCGGCGATGAAAGACAAGTTTGTAAACTTCAAAAAGCCATCTACGGTCTTAAGCAAGCCGCAAAGGCCTGGTACACTAAAATATCGGAAACACTCAAAAACAATAATTTCATACAGAGCAAAAATGATCCATGTCTGTACTTTAAATCAAATCAAGAAAATCCGATATACATCATCATTTATGTAGATGATATCCTGATAGCAGGAAAAGACAGTGATATCGAAGAAACAATAAACCAACTTAAGAAAGAATATTAACTAAAAAACTTAGGAGAAGTGAATAATTACCTAGGAATAAACATTAATAAAATCAACGATACATATTACCTAAATCAAAACAATAAAATACAGGAACTAGTGAAAAAACTGAATTTAAACGACATGAAACCTCATTACACACCCATGATTGCTGGATTCAACAGACTTGAAGACGACGATAATCTTTTACCTAGTAACACGAAATATCGACAAGCCACAGGCACATTACTTTACATATCAACAATCACGCGTCCTGACATATCTGCAGCAGTCAACATATTATGTCGTAGAAATGAAACACCACGCCAAAAGGACTGGACAGCAGTAAAAAGAATCATTTCATACCTTAAAACTACAGAAAATTTGAATTTAACTCAGCGCAAACAGCAAGCCCATCCTAACAGCATACGCCGATGCAGACTGGGCAGGTGACTTGAAAACACGTAAATCAACGTCAGGAAATCTATTCATGCTAGCAAAATCGCCGATTTACTGGATTACAAAAAGGCAAAATTGCATTGCACTTTCGTCAGCCGAAGCTGAATACGTTTCAGCTAGCAACGCAGCACAAGAATTAAGTTGGATAACAAACTTGCTTAGCGATCTCAACATTCCACAAAAATTACCCATCACGATATTTGAGGATAATATGTCCTGTATAAAAATGACTGAAAACGATAAAGATACTAAGCGATCCAAACACATCGACATACGTTTCCACAACATCAAACTGATGAAAGAAGAAGGAAAAATCGATTTACAATACTGCCCCACTGAAGAAATGATAGCCGACACTCTCACGAAGCCCACTCCCAAACCTGTGTATGAAAAAAACCGTAAGAAACTGAACCTTCAACCATTCCCCACACAGGAGATTACGGGGGAGTGACGGAGAAACCTTTTTTATGCAATTGATTAATCTCCACGTGCAGCGAACGATTGAAAAACATGTTAAAAACCAGACCCCAATTACCAATAAGTACTTCAAGTGCCGCAGCTGAAAAACATAGTGAACAAAACCAGAGACTGTCGAAACTAACTAAGTGGAGAGATACTGCAGATCTCCCTCCTACAATCTACAGCTGTTTGTCCCGCGCGTGTGCACAGAACTCAAATAACAATCTCCCTTCAGTTTCCAAAATGTTTCCGAGCAGTTAAGACGCTTTTGTATATATATGATGTAAATATATTTTAATATAATGTAAAATTGGAGCACTTATACGCAGCCTCCAAAATGCGATTTTAAACATGTACATCTAGCCAAGAATTATATTATATTCAAAGGAAAATGAATCTTCTGTTTATTTCACACAATTGTTATTTTCTACTAATATTACTTCTTATTCTTCCAATATAAGTGAATCAATGGATCAGATAAATATCGCTACAACACTATGGATTACTGTGGATATCACTTGGCGCAAAAAGGAAAATTTCAGGTAAGCTGAACAAACTTCTTTAACATATCGAAAGATGAAAATGTATATTAAATTTGAAGACTGATTTAACTATTTATAAAAATAAGAAAATTCATTACGCTACCGACGGTTCCCCTAACAACTTTTGCACAGTTCTGCACAAAAATAAAAAATGTTCAATTCCCTGAAATTCGGTATTATTTTTTTCATATACTCCAAAGTTGAAATACACAAAATCATAGAATTTATTAATTGGCACTTTTGTCTAGAACCTCCGCTTGGTACACCGTTTGTATGCCCCTCCTTCCCGTAAGCAATCTGTGCACAAAATTACTTTCCAGAAGCAAGTGCGTACAAACTCAGAGTCGCTAGTCCCAGTAGATTAGCTTTAGTACACACACACCGCACAATACCCTTTAAATAGATTTCAATTTTTTTTCCTACTCAATATCTACTCAATATCGGGATATCTAAAATAGCAGAAACTATTTTTTGGTACTTTTGTCTAAATTTTCGGACAAGAAAAACTGAAAATCTAAATGAAAACCTAACTCATAAATCTGTCGTCTAGGATTTTTTTAGGTCTTACGTTTTCTGTTAAGATTATCGAATTTTAAATACGAATAAGGGAACTAGAAAATCATCGCACGTTTAGTACCTTAAAAATTTAAATATCATCTGCCATGCGTATATCCATTGTCATATAAGTACGTCCACTGATAGATACATGAAGGGCTCGGAAGTAGCGCGCTACAAGTAGCGAAACTACAGTAGCCGCTACTTTTTCTAGTAGTTTGTAGTGTAGCGCGCTACATTTTAAAAAGTGTAGTGTAGCGAGTAGAACGATACAAAAGATCAGTAGTCTGTAGCGAGCATCAACGCTACTTTTGACGCTACTTTAGGAGGGAGGAAAAAAGTGCCAATCTTGTGATCATAACTCGTTTCATTTGTGCGAAATATATTCTCGGCAGCAATTTGCGAATGTCAGCGAAAAATCTCAGTTGCGGTATCATAGATTTTTTCATAGACGACGGCCACGGCACAAATTAACTATCATTTTCACAGTTTGGGTGTCAGAAACTTCGTGTATTGTCATTTAAATCCATAGAAATCTTCTCAATATAATGTATTTTATACGATTACGATTGTTTTTTATCAAAATATAGTCGTCTGGCTATGTTAAGTCTTTATCTGACTATTTTCTTCTCCCTTTTTCATCCCACCCCCAGCAAGCAAAGAAATGTAAAATCTGTATTTTTTAAAAAAAGGACGGATTTATCTAAACAAAAATCATCTAAATTGTCCCTTAACCTCCCATAATTTACTCTTCTTCTCCCCCCCCCAGGCATACAAATGAATCTAAAAACTTTAAGTTATTTTTTTTATATAAAAAAAAAATCTCTGCCCTAAATAGTGCTCTGTAGTGACGATAAATAATCAGTAATATAAATTATCCCCCTTCCCCTAAAATTTCCTCCACCTCTCCATATACAAAATTTAAAACTCTTCTTTTTTTTTTTTTTAAGTTCCGTATTCTTTGCTGTCCAGTAGCATTAAATAAATAAGCAATCATCTAAAATATTCCCTTCGAACAAAATTTCTGCTCGCTTCCTGCCAGTTTAAAATCGTTGGAACTCTAATTAAAGTATGTTCGAAAAAGCACAGAAAAAGAACAAGTACAGCATTTTATTATTATTGAAAAGTGCACTAGGAAGGAATGATTTCTGATTTCAAACAAACTAGCAGCTGAAACGTAAAGCGTCAGCTTGCCCGTTAGCTATTATTTGCTGGATTTGCTAATAAAACCGCAAAGTATTCATTCATCAAAAAAATTAATTTTCTTGCTGGCAACCCTTTGTCTTCTTACTCATTATTAGATCTTGTTTTTTTTAATGTGGGGATTCTTCTTTTGAGATTGATGTAATAGAATGGCAGACAAAAATAGTATAGAATTGCCCTGGTCGGCATATAATGAATATTTTGAAGTTATAGAACAAGAAAGTAGTAATTATTCTGTAGCATGTAAACTTTGTCCAATTAATAAAAAGTTATCAGTATCTAAATCATCTGCTTACATTCTGAAGTTGCACATCTAGGTGAGTTAGCATTTTCTTTATTAATAATAATTACTGGATCGCATCTCACACCGAATATCTAAATTATTAAAATTATTATTCAATTGTACTAAATTACTTACTGAAAGACGTTTTCCATTATTCTTTATTACATATATATTTTTTTTGGTAACGACAGAAGAATTTTCAGAAAACACTGTCAAAGTCAGCGTTTTCAACCGAATTTCCGACGCCACAGCAGAGGAAAAGGGAAAAACGTGACACGAATCGCTTATAACCCGATAAGTAATTTATTTATCAAAAAATGGAAAACTCATTTCGATTGCAAATCGCTTCCATAGTCAGGCTTGCCTGTTTTATGCCTTTGTGTTTAAAAATGAATCAGATAATGTGTCAGAAAGTTTCGCGTTGTTGAGCAAAGAATTTGAGAACCATCTTAAGGGCTACTGTGCTATATTACTCTCATAAATTTGTAAGATTATAAACAATTTTTGCTTTCAAATTTCCTCTTTTTAACACTTTCCAACATAATTAAAAAGTTTCTATGAATTCACTTTGTCTGTCTGGCCGTGCTCTAACTCTCGTAAATATACTCGGAATGCAGTGAAAGTTTTATATGTTATTGAAGTTTACCATAAAATGTTCAGTATAGAAAATGAACTGTGTAGCATTTATATATCGCTTACACGGACATTCAAAAGAATTCAGTTACATTATATGGTCTATGGGGAAAAATTGTTTGCGGTGCATTTAATTAGCGATGGTAACTAAAGTAGCGAAACGTAGCAAAGTAGTGACTACTTTTGAAAAGTAGTTTGTAGTCGCTACTTTTTAAAATAAGTAGTTGTAGTTGTAGTTAACTACATTTTTCACAAAGTAGTTGTAGTTGTAGTTCGCTACAAACAAATAGTTTTTCCGACCCCTGAATACATGTATATGAATGTCCCCGGACAGATGTATGTATACATATGTCCACGGATACATGTATGTATAGGTATGTCCACGGACACATGTATGTATAGGTATGTCTACGGATAGATGTATGTATGGGCATGTCCTCGAATAGATGTATGTAAGGGTATGTATGTCCACAGATAGATGTATGTATGGGTATGTCCACAGATACATGTATGTATGGGTATGTCCACAGATAGATGTATGTATGGGTATGTCCACAGATAGATTTATGTATGGGTATGTCCACAGATAGATGTATGTATGGGTAAGTCCACAGATAGATGTATGTATGGGTACGTCCACAGATAGATGTGTGTATGGGTATGTCCTCGGATACATTGGGAAAAAAAGCGTATCTAAAATAATTAAAATTTCTAAATTTCTAAAACAAATACGTATTGTTAAACATATATTTATTTAAAAAATATAAAAAACATAGCTAAATACACATTTCGTGTGATGTCCTCAGTGAACCGGATTCTGACCGTGTCCGCACTCACCATGTTACACGAGACTGTGTGTGTGTGTGTGTGTGTGACGATATATATATATATATATGAAGAAACGTTTCTTTGTGTAATCTTTGAAGCTACCGAACTGATTTCAATAATAATTGTGGTAAAATGATGGTGACCGTATCTGCTCCATCAGAGGCAATATTATACGTCGCGTTGGTACCACCACCTCCACCACTCCAAGAGGTGCAGGAGCATTAAATCGTTCTATACTTGCGATTTCTTTGATACTGTTCGGCTAGGAGCTCTAAATTTGGCATGGTGGTTAATTTTTCATATATAAATGCTCGCTAAGAACATTTTGAATCATGAATGAGAAATCACTTCGCATTCAGGCACGATGACCTGATAGATTAAAATGCATGACATCGATTTAGTTTTAGCGACTTTACTATAGACAGCGAATTATTTTTATCTTGTCGATTTTTTTATAAGAAATTGTGAAAAAATTATAAATGAAATAAAACGAAAATATTAGGGAGGTCTAGGGGGTGTTATTCATATTGCTGTTGCTCATGGAAGAAAAAATTAATTTGAAATTACCTTTAACTTACGGACAGGTTTTTTTTTTTACTCTGTAATATAGATATAAATGTTTCAATGAATTATGAATTCAAGAACATTATGTTTAATATTAATGCATCCTATATAATTTTATCATTTACACGTACATATATGCATTTCATGTGATCCATTTTACTTGAAAAATTCAACACTAATTAAGATGAGATTTTATTGATCAGTATCTAAATATTAAACTTAATGAACCAAATATATTTCATTAATTTTATATATTAGCATTAAAATATTCAGCGTGAAAGCACATCTGTTTCAGAAACACTCGCAGCGAAAATTCCAATACCTAAATTGAATATGAATTATAATATTACACACTGGAAAAAATTACCCTTTCAAATCTCTGTAAATCGAAGTTTTCATTTTGTTATGAATTTTTTTGTTTCAAATAGGACAACCCAATGCTTTCAATTCTGAAGAACAAGAAGTACTCAGAATATTCAAGCATGGACATACCCAAAAAAAAAACTCATAGAGGTCAGTTCATACTCATTTTTGAAACATGGACATACTCAAAAAATATTAGAATCAGTTCAAAATCATTTTTTAAACATGGACGTACGCAAAAATGAGCACATAGAAGTTACTTCATACTCATTTTTAAAACACGAAAATACTCAAATATAAGCACATGATGTTTTATTCTTGAGTGTGCGCATGTTTTCAGAAATGAGTATATGCATGTTTCAAACTTGATTAATTTTGATTCGGAGCCATTCTGACTATGCGACATACTCAGATTTGAGTATTTTTTGCTCAGTTTTCAAATTGTCGTTTTTAGAGTGTAATATTTATAAGTGATTAAAATAATCGAAACAGTAAAGGCTACTTTGTCAATTTATATAATTATTATAACAATAGATAATGAATATTCATACCAAAATTCGTGTGCGTAAATTGATAGAATTAGTATTTCTTTTGAAATTATTTGATAATACATTAAATGCTATAATCTGCGATAACAATTTACAGGCAGGGAATAAAACTGGAAGATACAATCTACTGTGCAAGAAATGCCGACCTTTATGGCAGGCCCGAATGCGCATATAGGAAGATTTATCCATTTGCGAACACTGTTAATGAATTTATGATTAACTATTTAAAAGTGATAATAAAAGGTAAAGTTGTATATGTAGTATTTACTTAAGATATATACGCATTGTTACTGTTTCTTGTGTTTCTGTTTACAGAAAATACTGAAATAAAACTGGATTTTTTTTCGACCATATTGAAAATAAATTTTTAAATTAACTAAAACATCTTTATCATAAATAGCTCTGTAACAATATGAAAAGCGAGAGAGAGAAACGAGTATTTTAAAATACATAGTCAATAGAAATTCTTTTTGTCTAAAATGTTCAATAAATTACAAACAAAAATTGGAATTTTTATTACATTTACGTGATTTTTTATAACCTATAATTTATAACTTATTTCTGAAACCCTCGTGTGACAAATATTCTCAAGGGGATTTTAGTGTTTTTCTCGATAAAAATATTAGTTGATTCAATTGTTTTTCCAGATCATCTTTATTATTTTTATTTATTTATTAGAAAATGTAATGTTTTTTTCGTTATATTGAAGTGTTATTTATATATCGACGCTTTCAAAAATACATTTTATAATTATATTTTTCATTCATTTTACACTAAGAGGACAGATATACACATCAGCTCACAGCATGTAGGGCGATTCGTTTCAAACGAGTAACTACATTTATATGCTTTGTTAGTGACTCAATAACATTTAGAAAGTATGATGACAGCACATTCCACCAAAAATAAAAAATTGCCTGTCGGAAGGCACGCACCGAAAATACTTTTGAAGTAAGAACTAAAATTGAGCATACTGGTAGGTTCCACAATTCTCAATAACAATCATATTTGGTAATACAAGTGCTCATGCGAGTATTTTAAACTCTTTGGAATGCTGTTTTATCCAATGTTTTTGCAAAACGTGATGAATGTGAAGTTTATTTAGCGTGTTGAAAATTTTAATTGTCATTCAGGAAAAGGGATATGATATATGTAGATGATCATGCAATATATTAAAATTACCCGAATCCACTTTAGATATCTCCAATGCTATGAAAGAACTTAGAGATGCCTATGTCAATGCACTCTAGATTGTTGTGTCAGTACCACCTACCCGTACAGTTTCCGTCTGTCTCCCGGGATCTATTGCTTCTTTAGGCTTTTAACCATCAGCATGTCAAAATTAAAACCTTGATTCATCTTTGACCAGAACATTTCAATCATCAACGGTTCAATGTCTTTGATATTTTGAAATATGCAGCTTCAAAACTCTGCCTTCGTGCTAGAAGAGGTTAAGCGATGTAGTAGTCACCTGTTACAAACAGATTTATCGATATTTTGGTAAACAGGCGCTGTGCATGTACTTGAAGATGTACCTTCAGTAAAAGTTGAAGTGCGCTGTTAAAAATATGATTTTAAGTTCTGAAATGTTATAAAACTGATGTTTCATTGACCCCGATCATTTGTCACTGGGGTATGACAAAACATGCATAAAAATTTGACTGCAACTGAAATGGAACACCCAGCTTTAAGAAAGCCAACTACTTGTTCGAAATCAAATACACTTAAATCGTTTCGTTTACTAATGGCGGCTCTTTTTTTTTTTTTTTTTTTTTTTTTTTTTTTTTTTTTTTTTTTTTACCGTCCGAAAGTTTTATGTATATGCTATTCATTCTCCATGGTTATTAGCACGGGGTTAAGCTTTTGTAAATTTGCATGTTCTCATTTATTACTGTTTGCAATAAACTGTCCATTAAATATAGCGTGTGCACCAAATGTTTGTTTAAACTTTAAAAGTTCAATTAAAAGCAACAAATGATGCTTAAAGATTGCGGTTTGCAGGAATGAGATTAGAGGGATTTTGGATTTTTTTTATAACAATTTGTTTTTTAAAAATTACCGATAGATGGCGCTGTATGCATAATATGCGTAACATGGGATAAATTTATGCAAATTAGGCTGTCCACAAAACCCCTGAATACACACAGATTCTTCATTCGATGTCATCAGTATGCTATCGGTACCCGATCAAGCGCTGTTGGTTAAACACTTTTACAAGAATGGGGAATCGGCAACTGGCGCATTGTGAAAGGCAAAATGACTGAAAATGAGAAAAGGGCCTGTTTCATTTGCTCGGATACTAAAGCTTGTCAGACACTTCGATGTAATGGGTATTTTACAATAAGCCTAATTTGCACACATCTACTTCATGTTATGCATTCTAGCGCCATCTATCAGTAATTTTTAGCGACAACTTTTTTTGTTATTAAAAAAAAAAAATCTTATCTTCCTTTAATCCCCTTCTTGCATTTTTTTTAGCATAATTTGTTTATTTTAACACGTTCACTACCGAGGACGCATGCGTGGCGTCGCTTGGTCACTCATTTGACATTCCTTTTTTAATTCAAAATTACGAATTTATACCGGAAATTTTGGAAAATGAATTTTATTGTATGTATTAAATGTCTGTCATTAAATAAGAAAAAAAACCATGTACTAAATTTTACTTAACTATATTTAAATGTATGGCAATGAAAACTGCCCCTTTTTTTTTTTTTAATTGGGGTAGCTTTACGGTCTTTTTGCTTCACTTTATTTATTAGCGCACGAACTTCTTTTTGTGACAGCTAAACATACCTTTCTCTTCATTTTCTCACTTGTTTATATTCAAAATTATCCTTTTTTTTTTACTCAATACTCTCATTCTAATGATTATTATTACTCTCTTTCGATCTTAAATCTTAAGTAATTCCTGATTGGCTGCTCTACGCAAGCTAAATCTTGATTGGCTAGCTTCTAATTTCGGTTTGGCTGTTGGACTTGACAGTGCAATCCATAGCTTCCCTTTCTGTTTTACGTGCTTTTTTATGCTTTTTTTTAGATGGCTCCTTTAAGATGTGATATACAACTATTCATAGACAGGAAGTGGAGTTGCTTGCAACTGGATATCCCCTTGAAACGATAAACTGTTTCCTGTTTCCTGTCATTAGATAAAGTAAATATTGCTGGTAGTATTTTCTGGTATGAGTTCGGATTTTCTAAATAAAATAAAATTCCGTTAATTTTAATCTGGTAATGGACGTGTTAATGAATTTTTAAAGTTTTAGCTAATTGTTGGCGCATCCGGTACATATTAAACAATGTAGACATTGAAATAATAGAGTTCTTTAAACACTAATGTAAAAAAGAGCCTTTAATGTTTTGATTACAGGACCGGACTGCCTACTATTTCTATATTCAACCGCACTACAATTAGCAAAATATATTCTTTCTGGTAGATATTCCTTGAATATATGCTACTATAAGTGTATGGAAGATATTATTTTTTTTTAAATTGTTGTGAATGGAATATAAAAATATGTATGTACGCTGTGACGTTACAGTACCCGAACCCCGTACTCAAAAGCTTAGCGTAAATTAAAGGTACTACAAATTAATTAAAAGTTTAATTAAACAGATTAATTAAAGTTTATTATTTAAAATTTGCAACTCACAAAAATATCTTTGTTGTTTTAACAGCTACTTCGAAATTCTATGATTTTCAATTTAAACTCGTATTTTTAAAAGATGTTTCAGGATATAAAATGTTAAAAGAATGTTATATCTTTACGTAATAGATTTACATTGTAAAATTGTCATTATTTGATGCATATTAAATATGCTAAAGCTGATATTTCTTGTAAGCATATATCTAACACCAAAATCCAATAATGAAACAAAAGCAGCTACAATATTCGATAAGCAAGGAAAAGTTAGACTTTAAATTGAAGTATTTCAGTATTTAAAAAAATAAATATATGTAGTTTCTAAAAAGTATCCTTATAATGGAATGATATTTTTGAAAACACCTTTCAATTTTGAACAGTAATGTATGTGGGGATTTTTTCTCAAAATAACCGGTATTTATAATAAATTCCAGTATATTTTTTGTATTTGGAAGAGAGATTAATTAAAAGTTTATTATTTATAACTGGAAAATCACAAAAATATGTTTGTTGTTTTTACAGCTACTTTGAAATTCAATAATTTTCAATTTAAACTCGGTTTTTTAAAAGATGTTTTAGGCCATAAAAAGTTAAAAGAATGTTATATTGTTACGTACTAGGTTTACATTTTAAAATTGTTATTATTTCATGCATATTAAATATGCTAAAGCTGATTTTACTTCTACTTACATTACTCTGAATAATGTGTTTGAATGTTGTTTCATAAAATTATTTTCGCATTACTTTTCCGTATTTCATTTTTTGAACATAATAAATTTCTTACTTTAGTTGAGTTTTTGATATCTTATGTGTAAATTATCAAATCAGTTATGTTAAATTTCTAGACGATATTATAGCATTGGTTCTTATATCATTTTAAATTAAAACTATTAGTTTCATTTGTAATCTTATCTTTTCGTTTTCAAGTATACTTTTATCTTCTAATTCATTAGTCATAAATTTTATGCTGATCTCGTGTATCAATGTTACATATACATTTCTAATGGTATTAAATAATTTATCTAAAATGATAAAAAATATATTCATGAATAATCCCTGAATTCAATACACAATTATCGTATACATTCTAGCAATTTCTTTCCTTTAACATACTTGATAAAACTTAAGTACCAGAATACATATTCGAATTAAAAAGCAACCATGCCATTCATTCTTTAAAAAATTAACCATTACAATTTTTTCGTCATGCATTTTCCAATGCGAAAATGAACAGTGTTGTGGTGCAGTTATTTTGTGCGGTTTAAAGATGAGAAAAGCCGTGATTTTTTATAACTTCTGTGAAGTAGGTGAGAAGTAACAATGCGTAAACTTTTAGATCAATAACCATCAGTTCTCGTCCTGACATAGAGAAACATACTCCAAGTTAATTAGGACAAATTGGTAAACTTTTTATTGTTCATAACAGGAATATTACAATATGCGAAGAACTATCAGAACAGGACAGAGAAGGATGGCCCTCATCAAAATTTTTAAGCGTCTTTACAGCAGCACTGTTGAAATCCAAGTGCCTCCTATAACATTATTTCATATCGCCAACATAATATTTTTTTATTGAGCCGTGGTGAAATAAAAAAGCCAATAGAAATAACCGTTATGAATTAGCAATATAAAATTTAAACAAAAACTGTGTTTCAATTTGGCAAAATTATCCCAAGCTTAAAGATGAAATAAATTATGGTAAACCTGTACAAAGCAGTCATTTAGCTCGAAATGGTCGTAAACATTTCAATTGATTGAATGTTGACATATATTACCAACATAAATCTGTAATATTTGATTCTCAAGGAATTGCGTAAAAGACGTGAAATATAAGAGATGAAATTATATTCGATCATTAAAAATAAATGTTGACAGATTTATGATCACTTATATTTTGAAATTGGTGTAAATACTGTATAATAATTAAAAGTAAGAGTTGTATAACTGAAAGGCAAATGTGACCGTTAAGTAGAAAATTAGATAAATAACAAAATCATTAATTTGAGTTATGCAGCGGCATTTGACAGCTATCAATCAGAAATCAATTGCAGAAGTTAGGAAGATCTAAAACAGTGATTACAGAATAAAAAATATCACGATGCAATACGTCATTTGAAATTAAGATAGAAATGAAAGAGCAAAGATTGATTTTTAATATTATTTTTTTCTACTTTTCTATCGTCGGTACCATGTCGAACTATCGAATGTGCAAAAAGCATTTTTCATTATTTGTAAAAATTGTCCGATGATTGCCACCACTAAATTTTAATAATTTTCTTCAGCAGGGTTGCCAGTTTGGCCTCTTTTTTTTTTTAAATTCAGAAATTCCGCATTGATACCAGAAATTTCAAGCAGAAATTTTTGCTTTATTTAATGACAGCTATTTCGTGAATACTAAAAAGTAAAATTTTTTCTCCCAAAATTTCAGGTATGTTCGTTATCTCTCAAACAGTAACAAGGCCAAACTGGCAACCCTGTTCTTTACAAAAATTTTATGAGAATTCTTGGCGAAGATTTCTAATAAAATTTATTGGTGACAATCGTCCCATTTTTAAAAGTAATGGAAAATGCATTTTTTCGCATTCGATAGTTTGACATGGTAGCGACGATATCATGCAGATATGATGAAAAGAACCTAATAAATAGAAAAACGGTTTATTTATAATAAAAGGTAAAATGATTTAGCTTAAACATTAAATTAGAAAGATGATTTTCTTTTATTTACGTCAAATAAAGAGAGGAATATATTTTAAGATTACTTTAACTTAAAAATATATGATTTGCATCATAAGTGTGAAATAAAATTTAAATAATTGTTGATATTCTGATAAAGATATTTTAGACAATATACATTTTTTTTAACAAGAAAAACATTATTCGTTGAGTATTTGTTGCTGTAGTAGTTGTTTTAAATTTCCAATCTAGTAAAAATTCAAATAATTTATCATAATTATCATTCAATTATTATGTCTAAATTAATAATTTGAGTATTGTACATTACTAAAATGCCTTATACTACTTTCTTTTCGAAAAATAAATATAGAACAACATGTATATTTATTTCCTTTAAAACTTTACGGACTTAAAGTAGACTGTCAATAATTATTCCAGATTCATTAGATTCTACTTTTTTGCAAAAAATCTATATACACACGTAAAATTGCGCAAACATGTAAATGTAACAACTTCATATTAAATGCGAGTATAAAAAGAACGATTTTCAATATGTTCTATGAATTAAAGTTCATTTATTACAAATATTTTGTTTTCGAATATACACTACACTGTTAAAAATTTGCAGCAAACTGTCCGGTCATTTGACCGTTTTTGTAGAAAACGGATACATAACCGTAATTTAACTATATTCTGACCGTATTATTGCTGATTTTATGGTCATAATATAGTTAAATTACGGTTATGTAACCGTTTTCTACTAAAACGGTCAAATGACTGGGCAGTTTGCTGCAAATTTTTAACAGTGTAGATAACGAACTCGTATATCGTAATAAATATTTTAAATAAATTTATAATTAATACACTTTTTTACATAAGCATCAAAATTTATCTCTTGTTAAATCTTTAATCAATTTAAAAACTTTTAAAATAAATTCTGATGAATTTTACATTCGACTTTTAGTTTCCCAGGAAGAGTTTATACCGAATCTATAACTCAGTTAATTTACTCATTTAAAATTATCTGTTAGCACTTTTACCTTGCATGAGCTAATTAAAGTTACATTTTCCTGGAGTTTCGTTTTACCGGAAAAGAATTTGGAAACGCAACATTAAAAGTAGGAAATTAATTGATAACAGTGACGAAAAACGCCCGACTAATTTTATATATAATTACTTGAGACGTTAATTTGCAAGATATTCAAACTTCCCAAATAGAAATATTGATTCTAAAGCAGAATTTTATCGCTGATGGAGTGTTTTAGGGAAGCTATATAATATTACTCTACTAATGATAATTACGAATTGTATAAAATCCATTGTAAAGGGCCTTTGCCGTTTAAATCAGAATATTATTTCTACATAATTAAAAGTCTCATAGCGTTTTCTGTCGTATATGTTATTGTTTGGATAGATATTGTTCAATGAAAAAAGTTCTGTATTTGTGCAAAATATAATGTAATAACAAGAACGAAAAATCATGCGTCAAGCATAGATTATGTAACACTTTCCAACGCTTCCAAAATAATTTTACAAATCATTACCTTTTAATAAGCTGAAAGATAACATCTAAGTAAACAATTTGGAAAACGCATAACATATTTAAAAGCATAATTTTAGGAATTTCCAACATATAAAATATTCGGAAAAATATCCGAATACTTTTATTCAGCCCTGTATATGATCTATAGATTTGCATATATACTACATAGGATGCTAAATTTTAGTTCAGTTAGGAAACGCGTAGCACAGTTTAAAATTCTCCTGCTGGAGTTTCTGTCAATAAACGGAAATGTGTTCGCGAACTTTTGTGCTTCCCTGTATAGGATCTACAGAATTTATACACACCACGTAATAGACAAAAAGTGAGTTCAATTTAAAATCGCGTTCACACTTAAAACGCACTTCCAAGAATTATTGTTAACAGACAGTAGATAATTCATTTGTGTGTCCCTGTAGTAAGCCTCTTGTAATGCACCTTAGTGATATATATAAATTTCAATGCGTTTAAAATAGTTAAACATTTTTAAAATAAACCGCAGACGATTTTTCTCCATAGACGTAATGTAACGGAATTCTTTTGACTGTCCCTGTAAAGTAACTATAAGTGCTATGCACACCCTATTCCATATTAAGCTTCTTGTAATGCACCTTAGTGATATATATCAATTACAATGTGTTTGAAATTGTGTAACATCATTAAATTAAACCACAAATGATTTATCCCCATTGACCGTCATGTAACGGAATTCTTTTGAGTGTCCCTGTAAACAAACTATAAGTGCTACACACTTCCGTTGAAATAGGGAACATGCTATAGACAACGATAATAACATATAAAAATTGCAGAGCAATCCGAGCTTATTTACGGGAGTTAGAGCACGGACAGACGGTCAGACGGCAGACGACCAGACAAACCGAAGTCATAAACACTTTTCAACTACACTGTAAAAAATGATTGTCAAATTCACTGCATTTATTCCAGTAAATCGCAACGTAATATTTCCGTATGCAAAAATACCGCAAATATAACAGTAGATTTAACCAGCGTTTTCGCTTTCAAAATCCTTTCATGCGAACAACCAATCAGATCACATCATTCATTTTCTAATCGGCGCCTGCGCGCGCAAAGCGTGTCAAAGACATTTTACTAGCATGATTTGCGCAAGGAACTTCTATTCAAAAGTACGTGCTCTTTCCCGCGCGACGACGAAAGCGAGCAAAATGGTGTGTTTCTTGACTTACGCTTAGGAGCCTGCATTGTTTATATATCAATGTTTAATTACAAATGGTATTTTATATTTGTATTAGATAAACGTAAGCTTGTAATTCTAGTCCAATTATCTAAAATTTATATATATATATATATATTATCTAAATTCTTCTCGTCCTTCAGAATTGAAGTGTTTCTTTTTTTAGTACTACAAATATACTCTCTCTATACATAATGTATTTACACATAGTATTATAATGAATATTTGATGTCTCAGTTTTGCCACATTAAAAAAATTCCTATTAATAAATTCTGAATTCTTATATATATCATATACAAAGCAGTAAAGAAATGTTTTATATGGGATTGAATTTCTATACATAAAATAATGAATTCCAATGTTTTTCAAACAAGCGATGAACTTTATGACTATTCTAATAGTCATCTAAAAATGAAAGTTGATTAAAATCAATGATTTAAAAAAAAATATGGCTTTTAAAATTACAGCAGCTATTGTGATAATTTGTACGGAAATAGGACTGTTAAAATTACAGAACTTTTTGTGGTAATTTGTACGGAAAAAGGGCTGTGAAATTTACTACATTTATAACCGTTGAAATGACGGAAAATATGCGATAAAATTTACATCGATTTTTACTGCTATTTTTACGTAAAAACTGCTGGCAACATTGCTGCCTGCAGTTTTTGCCGTAAATTTAACGGATTTTTTTTACAGTGTAGGTTGGAAAGTGTTAAAAACCGCCATTTAAGTACCAAAAATGAATAGCTTTTCTTTATTATTAACTATTATTTGCTATTAAACTTTCAAATACAGTATTTTTAAAATTAAATAAAAAACATTATTTTAAATATGTATTTCATAAATTATATTAACACCACGTTTTACACACCTTTAATAAATTGTTGTAAAAATAATGACATTAAAAATATCATTTTTTTTCTATTCAATCCTGTACATAAGATACATGTACCGGCGTGTTACTATATGGTTTCTGTAATTCCGGATGGAAACCATAGAGATTGTAACACGTAAAAATGAAATATGGAACGATGCAGTCTTTTAACTTAACGAAATTGTGGCTCGAGTGACTCCATGGTTACAAATATGGAAATAAACAACCAAGTAAAAATAAAAATAACGTGGGTTATTTTTAAAAGGTACATCAAAATTAAATGATAGCGTTTCAAATAATAACTTTTAAGACCGTACAATTATATAATATTCTCATTTGTTTTTGAAAATGGCTCGGAGTGAGCCGAAACATGTCAACAATCTAATAAAAGTTATTTTACTGTATATTATGTTTTTAGTTTACACCTTTTAGCATTTAAAAGATATCACGTTTAATAAGCGATCCCGCTTAGTACGCGACTTTTGTACAGTCCCTTGAAACGCATCTTAACAGGGTTCGACTGTATTACGTCATTTATTTTTCATTATAAACATTACATTTTTGAACATCATTGATTCTATTCAAATTTTAATTGCTTAATAGGCGTAAAACCAACATAGTGAAAAAGTACCCAAGCCGGGACTCGAACCCGGGTTATCAGTACAGTGCACAGATATTCTACCAACTGAACCACTTGGGAACGATACTCAGCCAGGAAATTTCTCACTTTAACATGTTGGCAAGGCTTCTTTCTCACTATAACATGTTGGCAAGTCTTGCCAACATGTTAAAGTGAGAAATTTCCAGGCTGAGTATCGTTCCCAAGTGGTTCAGCCTTGCCAACATGTTATAGTGAGAAAGTTCCAGGCTGAGTGTCGTTCCCAAGTGGTTCAGTTGGTAGAACATCTCTGCGCTATACTGATGACCCGGGTTCGAGTCCCGGCTTGGGCACTTTTCACTATGTTGGCTTTACGCCTATTAAGCAATTAAAATTTGAATATTATGAATGCAAGGCGTGAGAAATTCTCTATGAAAATTTCCAAGTATTAAATCATTGATTCTATTAAATAATGTGCAATTTTTTTTTCTCTTGCTATGGTAATGCATTTATTTTTTACCATTATTTTTAGTGATGTTTGTCTATTGAAAAGAGTTATTTATCTTACAAAGTGAATGATAGGAAGGCGAAAAAAGTAGAAAGATTCTTTGACATTATACATATTCTATTTACTTCATTAGGGGCGTTCGTAATTATATAAATACGTAGCACCTATAGTCGTCGTCTGGTCCGTCGGTCCGCATATAACAGAGCCAAAATTACCCAACCGAATGTTTTGAAATTTAATATATAGAATCGTTGCAGAATTTTGTCGAGCCATTTCAAATTTTATGAAAATCGAATCCAAACTAAAAAATATGTTAATTGTCTGAGTGCAACGAAGACTCATACACAGCGCAGTATTACTTTGCCCCATATATAGCTACGATGGATATTAAAACCTTTCGTTAAGCATAACTCAAAAAATATTTAAAGGATTTCGTTCAAATTTTTACAGCAGGTACCTATATATAGGTGACAACGTCGTCTATTTATTACCAAGAATAAGTGTCAAACCGTTTGGAAGTTATATTAAAAAAATAGATAAAAAAGCCCAATTAAAGTACATACGTCACTAAATTTTGTGCGTACGTCATTTTCACCAGCGGGAGATTTTCGTAGACAATCGGAATTGAAAAGTTCATGGAATACATGGAGCAAAAAAATATGCAAGCACTAATATTCAGCACAATAAAATATATTTCAATTTAATAAAAATGGAAAGTTAATCTGGAATTTTTTCTGTTTGAAAAGTATTAGAGATTAGTAAGAGTAGTATTAGTATTAGAGATTTGGCGTAAATCACACCATTAGCAGCTTTTTTATTTCGCGTGTGTATGTTAGGAACTATTATTTGATGTTTAAATAAAAGGTTTCGATTTGTGGCATTATTTCTTATTTTCTTTTCCTTTTTAGTATTTTAAATGGAATTAGTGAAAGGCGTGTATTTTAAATTAAATGAGTGAAATACGTGTATTTTTAATGTATGTATTTCAAATGAAATCAGTGAAAGATTTATATTTAAATGAAATGAATGCAATATGAAGATGTTATGAGAAAAATATTTGGCGATTTATCAACTGCGCCAAGTTAACATAAAAGTACCAATACATATGTGGGTACTTCTCTATTATCCCGTCGACCACTTTTCATAACAAAAAACTATCGCCAAATAAACGGGAGAACGTTGTCATTGAAATATCAAAATACATAAATAAATAAAATATAAGAATTTAAGGACACAATTGTTATTTTAATGAATGAAATAACTGTTGAAATTAAGTTTTGAGTTTCATGTTAATTGATATTAAGAATCACGTGAACTTAGCACATGTACATTTTATCTGTAGAAAACAACTAAGCTGTTTGTTCTAAGAAAAAGGTTTTTTAAAATGTAATGATGGCTGTATTTATCCAAGATATTAGTTTTCTATTAAAATTTCGTCAATAGTCGTTTTCTTTTAGTAAGTTATTTTTCTACATCTTTAATAGGTTATGGGCTACATCTCGCTATGAACTGCGATAGTTAGTTAAAGTCTGATTAATTAAAATTAGATACAGAGAAATTAAGTTTTACTCATGGTAACTGAAGTAAAACATTAGTTTAGCTTAGTAGAGAAGATTATCAAATAAATTTTTTTTTTTGAAATCTTATCCAAGTTTAAGATTTAGAAATGGATTTAGCTAAGCAAGTTAAATTATTGACTGGTGAAGTCGACTGGCCAATATGGAAACGCAAGATTAGAGATTTACTTGACTATCATGAAGGAGCACTTGATGTTATTGATGGTAAATTAAAGAAACCTGAACCGCTAAGTAGCAGTGCTAACGAAAAAGAAATCAAGGAACATAAAGTAAGTTCTGATTTATATCGTAAAGCTAATAGTTACGTAAAATCCGTGATAGCAAGTACAGTTACTGACGAAGTTTATCAGAAGATTATGGATAAAGAAACAGCACATGAAGTGTGGGAAGCCTTAAAGCATCATTTTGAAGCTACGTCAAAAGACCAGTTATTTAAGATATGTACAGAGTTTTTCGCATTTAACTGGACGTTAGGCGATGATGTCTCAACTCACATAGCTAAGTTAAGAACCATTTGGAGTGAATTAAATAATGGACTTACAGATATAGGTGAAAATAAGTTACCGGATTTGATGTTAGTTTGTAAAGTCTTGCAGATTTTACCACGCAAATTTGAAACATTTAAGTCCAGCTGGATGCTGTTGTCTAAAAACGAGGACAGAACATTTGATGAGTTGACAGAGCAACTTTGTATGTTTGAAAGAAATTTTATCAAAACCGATGACATTACTGATCAGGAAGCGTTAGCTGTTTCAAGATTAGAAAAACAGAATAAAGATAAAAATTTCAAATTTATCAGGAAATCATATAAAGGAGATACTTGCAACTACTGCAATCGTAAAGGTCACTGGGTAAGAAATTGTAGAAAACGGATTTCGGATGGAAAACCTGCCAAAAAGTCGCCAAGTAATGATACTAAAGATATAAAGAAACCCGCCAATGGGGCACTGATGTCTATTTCTGTCGAAACTTATACTTCGGAAGCAGATAATTCAACAGCTTTTTGGATCGATAATGGAGCAACTCAACATATCACGAACTGCGCAGAGTATTTTACAGATTTCACGCAATTTCTTAGTCCTTGTAGCATTAAGGCTGCTGGAAAGGAAAGATTGGCTGCTGTTGGAAAAGGAACTATTCGTTTTAAATCTTTTGTTGGTAGAAAATGTCAAGAAATTCAGCTGAATGATGTCTGGTATGTACCTGAAGTCAACAAAAATTTATTTTCGGTGTTAGCTGCTCAAGACAGGAATCAAAATAGTGAATTTCGATCGACATCTACTGAATGTTGGTTAAAGATAAATGGTCAAGTGGTAATATATGGAGCACGCAGTGTATCTGGATCTTTGTATAAAGCAATTATTGAGCCAATTATGCCAAAGAAAGTTTTAGAAATAAATAATACTGAGCAAGACTATTCTTTATTGCAACTTTATCATGAAAGATGGGGTCATCAAGACAAAAGTCATATCAAAGAGAAGCTTGAAAAAGAATTAGGAATCAAAGTTCGACTGGAAAATAAATTATGTGAACCATGCATTTATGGAAAAGCACATCGCTTACCTTTTGGAAATAGAAACAAAACAACTGAACCAGGTGAGCTTATTTCGGCTGACCTTTGTGGTCCGTTTCCTGAATCTTTTCAAAAGAAACGATACTTAGTTGTATTTAAAGATAGTTTTACAAAGTTTCGGTATGGTTATATCATAAAAGAGAAGTCAGAAGTCAGTAATGTGTTTAAAAATATGCTTGCTCATGCTAAAACTATGGGATACAGAATCAAAGAATTTTTGAGCGATAATGGTGGAGAATTCGACAATGGAGAAATTAAAGCAATTCTACATGAAGAAGGAATTATGGAAAGATTCACTGCACCTTTTACACCACAACAGAATGGATCAAGTGAAAGAGAGAATCGAACAATTGTAGAAATGGCAAGAACATTCAAATACTCGAATCCTGAAATTAGTTTTCCTGATGCAATGTGGGCTGAATTAGTTTCTTCTGCAATATATATCCTAAATAGAACGGGAAAATCTTCAGTTGAAGGATTTAGTCCTTATGAATTGTGGATCAGAAAGAAACCTAGATTAAAGCATTTACGTGTTATAGGTTCTACGTGTTATGCTCATATTCCTGTACAAAAGAGAAGAAAAATGGATAGAAAAGCTATCAAAGGTTATCTAATAGGTTACGATTCTGATGAGCGTTACAGAATTTGGCTGAAAGAAGAACACAAAATGATTTTTTCTAGAGATGTAATTTTTCATGAAGAATTAAAAAAATGCGATAATTGTGTTCATTTACCATTCAACGATAATGAACAAGAAAATATAAGTGATATTTCTAATCAGGGAAAGTACGAAGAGAAACAACTTCAAGAAAATGAAGAGCAAGATAATATAAACGATAGTGAAGATTACAGTGATGAAGAAACTAAGCCATCACATGACATACAATTAAGAAAACGTGACACAATACGGAAACCTGTAAGGTTTGGAGATTATATAATGGAAGCTGAGTCACTAATTCATGAAAATGAAAATCCCGAGACATACATAGAAGCAATAAACAGCAAGGAAAGTTCAAATTGGACAAAAGCGATGGAAAATGAAATAGCCTCTTTAAAAGAAAATGAGACCTGGGAATTAGTTAATTTACCAGAATATTCAAAATCTATACCATGTAAGTGGGTTTATAGAATTAAAACAAATCCAGATGGCAGTGTTAACAAATATAAAGCCAGGCTTGTTATAAAAGGTTACAGTCAACGTAAAGGCATTGATTACAGTGAAACATTTAGTCCAGTAACAAAATTGGAAACAATACGAGCAGTATTGAGTATTGCAGCTGAAGAAAAAATGCATTTATCGCAATTTGATGTATCGACAGCATTTTTGTATGGAGAAATAGATGAAACAATCTACATGCAACAACCAGAAGGATATGAAGACGGAACAAAAAGAGTATGCAAGCTTAAGCGAAGTTTGTATGGTTTAAAGCAAGCTCCACGTTGTTGGAATAAGTGTTTTGGTCAATTTTTATTAAAACTTGATTTTAAAGTAAGTGATGCCGACCCATGTCTATACATTCGTGAGAGAAATGGGAAAAAGTTAATTATAGCATTGTACGTAGATGATGGATTAATTGCTGCAAATGATCAACAAGAGTGTGAAATATTCATCGAAAAATTGAAAGCCAGATTTAAGATAGTTACTGGAAACGCCTCTTGTTTTCTAGGACTTGAAATTGAATATCAGAAAAACGGAGCTATTACTATTAGTCAGAAAGGATATGCCAAGAAAATTCTTAAGAGATTTGGATTTGAAGAATGCAAGCCAGTAGCAACACCAATGTTAAAAGAATCAAGATCGCAAAATACTGAAGAAATTAAGAAAGTTGATTTTCCATATAGACAAGCCGTTGGAGCTCTAATGTATCTAATGGTAGGAACGAGACCTGATTTAGCTTACAGCGTAGGAGTTTTATCAAGAACGTTAGGAAATGCATCTGCTGAAGATGTAATGAAAGTCAAAAGAGTTTTTCGCTACATAGCAAAAACGAAAAATTTTGGTATTAGTTATCGTGTAACAAGTTCAAGACGAGTATTACAGTGTTACAGTGATGCAGATTTTGGAGGATGTACAAAAACTGGAAGATCAACATCAGGATCTGTTATAATATATGCTGGTGGTGCAATCTCGTGGCACAGTCAAAGACAAACTGTTGTAGCTACTTCAACTACAGAAACTGAAGTTATAGTAGCATCTGAATCAACTAAAGAAATTATTTGGCTCAGAAGATTATATGAAAGTATAATAAATCTAAAGGAAATACCTATACTTCAAGTAGACAATAGTGCAGCTGTAAAACTTGCACATAATCCTGAATATCACAGAAGAACAAAACATATAGAAATAAAGCATTTCTTCGTTCGTGAGAAAGTATTAGAAGGCAAATTAGTTGTAAAGCAAATTTCAACTGATAAACAGATTGCAGACATTATGACTAAGCCATTAACTAAGACCCGATTACTTATCTTATGTGATCAAATGGGATTAACAGACTAGAGACTAAATATGCAATTAACAAGGGAAAGTGTTGAAATTAAGTTTTGAGTTTCATGTTAATTGATATTAAGAATCACGTGAACTTAGCACATGTACATTTTATCTGTAGAAAACAACTAAGCTCGGGTTGTTCTAAGAAAAAGGTTTTTTAAAATGTAATGATGGCTGTATTTATCCAAGATATTAGTTTTCTATTAAAATTTCGTCAATAGTCGTTTTCTTTTAGTAAGTTATTTTTCTACATATTTAATAATAACTAATAAATCAGTAAAACATAATGAAAAATACACGCAAATGTCGCGTTAAAAACCACTTGTTGACGTAACAAACACGTATAATGCTTCTGATATCACGTAAATGGGACTGCATTTTTGGCGTTTAATCTAACAGTTTGGCGATAGTTTTTTGTTATGAAAAGTGGTCGACGGGATAATAGAGCAGTACCTCTATGTGAAATGAAACAAGGCACAGATGTCATATACGCACCACGTTGGCGCGATTTTTCCCTCCACCAGCTTAGGGAAAACTTTGTTTTTGAATATTAGTTACAAATAGTGTGACAAATAGTACACGTGATTTTTTATTTCAATATAAAAATAAAATAACGTAATAAATGAAACAGCTTCTATTATTTTAAAAAAGGAAATAAAAATAAATAAATAATAGTTTGATATAAATAAAGGCGCGGATGTCATATACGCACCAAATTGGCGCGATTGCAACAAAATGGCAATTTTATGCCTCACATGGTAACCCGGTTATTTTGTTTCAATTGTTGTTTATTAACTTTTATTTTTTATTTTAATTCTATAAATTGTTTTTATTATATATATCAATATTTATTTATATCAAACTATCATTTATTTATTTTCATTTCCCATTTTTGAATAATAGGAGCTATTTCATTTATTACGTTATTTTATTTTTATATTGAAATAAAAAAAATTACATGCTATTATTGTATGGTATTTGTAACTAATATTCAAAAACGAAGTTTTCGCCAAATTGGCGGGGGAAAAATCGCGCCAATCTGGTGCGTATATGACGTGTGTGCCTAAATTAATATTGATATACATATAAAAATAATCTATAGAATTAAAATAAAAAATTAAAGTAAATAAACACAACAAACAGTTTTCGCCAAAGGGGCGGGGGAAAATCGCGCCAACGTGGTGAGTATATGGCATCTGTGCCGGGATTTTTACCCTTTTATCTGTGCTTTCGGAAATATAAAAAAATTAAAAAATTCTTATATCAGGTGTATAATGTTTTGCATTTTTATACGGACCACTTCTCCATTTTAAGATTTTAAATGCTATTTATATCAGATATTTCTTTCTTGAGATTCCCACAAGTTTTTTCCGGTAATTCTTTTAGTTCGCTTATTAATTGTTTACAATTTGCCCCCCTGGCATTAACAATTATTTATCACAAAAAATGGGTACTTCTCTATTATCCCGTCGACCACTTTTCATAACAAAAAACTATCGCCAAACTGTAACGCTAAATAAACGGGAGAACGTTGCCATTGAAATATCAAAATAAATAAAATATAAGAATTTAAGGACACAATTGTTACTTTAATGAATGAAATAACTAATAAATCAGTAAAACATAATGAAAAATACACGCAAATGTCGAATTAAAAACCACTTGATGGCATAACAAATACGTATAATGCTTCTGGCATCAAGTAAATGGGACTGTATTTTTGGCGTTTAATCTTAGTTTGGCGATAGTTTTTTGTTATGAAAAGTGGTCGACGAGATAATAGAGAAGTACCCAAAAATGGCTTAGTTTTGTTAAATTTGTTTGTTATGTATTTTCATTTCTTATTAAAATATCGAAAATGGCAATAAAATTTTATTTTAGCACCGTACTTAATTTTTTAAAATGGCTCAAAAACATGGTTTAATAAACGTATATTTGTAAATATTTTAAAAAACATGTTTTTCCGCTCTCTAGAAAAATTTGTAAGATTCTACAACTACCTTTGGCACCAACCAGTACATGATACGGAACTTTTCCCTATTCAGATACACAGAAGAGGTTGGTCACAAACAAGAGTAATGCTAGCAACAATATTGTTTTAACTCTATAAGAGTTTCAAACAATAATGATATTAAATTCCCCGATTAGCTTAGGGCCCGATTACGGAACTTTCTCCTAGAAAAAAAAAACTGTAGAAGTCTTTTACATTTGTTTCGAATGAAGCTCGAACAACAAAGTATTAATTGATAATACAAACAACACTAATATTAACATGGGGGCAAAAGTTTGAATTTAAGTGTATATATTTGGAACCCTCCCCCCCCCCCCCCAACCACCCACCAAAAAAAGGAAAAGAAAGTTACAGAAATGAATTTAAAATGGCGTGAAGCCACCCTTTCTGACATAAGAAATTGGCTGCGAACCCGATTACGAAACATTCACTTAACTTAATAACATGTATCTAATAGCCCTGAGGACAATTCCCCTTCCCAGTTATACGGACTTTGGGGCTTTTTTAAAAAGCTTGACGCAGTTCGGGTTGAAGAAGTTGAGATTTACTGTCAAATGACATAAACTACTATTAAAATAAAACTGGTGAATTATTATGCTGGTTTATGTATGTATTTAAAAAAATTGCATCTGATTACACTCTTTAGATAAATTACTCCTGTTTGCATTTAATAACAGATAAACGGCTTCCGTTTACTAAATTGTTTAAATATTGGGAAGAGTTGGCGAGAGATAGATAGACGTGTAAACAAACGGGTAGACAGACGGGTAGAGAGACGGATAGCGACAGAGATAAGCTAACGGGTAGCGAAACGAATAGACAGACGGGTAGCGAGGCAGGTGCAAAAAAGGGTTGACAGAGGGGTAGTGAGATGGGTAGGGAGACGGGTAGCGTGGTGGATATAGAGAGACGAGTACAGAGACGACTTGACAGACGGGTAGAGAGAGGGGTATATAGACAGACAGACGTGTTGATAGACGAGTAGTGTAACGGGAAGCGAGACAGGTAGAGACACGATTAAAGAGTCGGGTAGAAAGACAGACGGATACTGAGACGAGTATACAGAAGAGTAGAGAGACAGTAGACAGATGAGTTCGGAGAGAGACACAGCTAAGACATACGAGTAGTTAGACTGGTAGACACGTTTGTAGCAAAGCATGTTATCAATGTGGTTTGAAGTATACGAGTTTCTATAAATAGTTATACAAATAAACAAAGGAAATTTTTTTAATTCAAATATTAAATATTTGATTTAATATTTCAATATTTAATATTTTATTTTTTAATATTTTATTTAGATATTTGTCACAAAGAAAATGTTGCAAAAATTAAATTAAATTTGCGTTAAACTACGCTTGCTAAAATACGCTATTGGCTGCAAATCTGATTATGTGACTTTAAAAATATCGTTTTAAAAGATCCGGCGGGTTTTTTTTAAAGTTTTGAGCAATTCCCGCTTAAGAAAATGAGATTATTTGCCAAATGTTATAAAAAATGCATATGAGAACATAACAGTATATGAATTTATATATGATATTTTGTAATTATATCATTTAATTTGCTATTTTTCATATGTTGTATCTTTATCTATCTCTTGTCTATCATATGCTGTATATTCACTTAGATTCTTGTTGATATCTTCTTTATATCGTAATTGTTAACTTTATGTTCTCAGCAATATCACTCAGACTAATCCCTTTGAGGGAAGTCCTAGTAAAACTTTTCTTCATTCGATTAAATCCTATCGTACGTAATCTATATAATAAAAGCACAAGTCATGTGACTGGCAAAAACAAATACAGAATAATCACTTCTTTTTTCATATGCTAAACGGCCATTTTTATTCAAAATTATTTTTTCGAATAAAATTGCGTAAAAGTTACATTTTTAGAAAGATCCTTCAAAAAATAGTTTGCTTGAGAGATGAGTTACATTCAAAATTGTGTATATGCTGAGATAATTAGGTTAACAGCCAAATATCTCAATCCATTAAAGTAAATAAACACAAGAGATTCGTTCATCGTGAGTCCTAAAAATATTAAACCATGGAGGTGATCATTCGAAAAGCAAGATCTCCAGGGTGAATTTTGCAGCTCTGTCTGGTGTCGAAAAAAATCGCATTTGTAAACGTGGCATACATAACAAGAAAAGAAAAGACATGCTTATTTCGCTCATAGCAGACGATATAATTCAATTCACTGAAATAATAACGATGTTTTTTAACATTGCAAAACTAGATATAGTACGAACGTTTGTCACGTTTAACGTACAATGTCTAACTTGTTTTAAATATTGTCAAGTTACGGGACATCTTACAGATTTTTAATATATTTTTATTTCTGTTGCACACGTTTGGGAAATAGTTACTAGGTAACTGCTAAATGAAAAGATATGTGATTAAAAAACGTTTACATGAAAACTTAAAATGCTATATTGGAACAGAGGGAAAATATGTCCACCATAATTTAAAAATCAAATTTTAAATCTTTGACAAATGCGTCCGTAATTTAACATCGAAAGGATTTATCGAAATCTGCCGTCATATTTTGAGCAAATGATAAAATAGTAAAATTATCTGAATTCCCACAGAAGACAATTACGACTTGAAAAAAAAAAATGCTCTACATTTTTTGAACGAATCTAAATGAACAAAAAACTAGTCGGATGTGTCAATCCCAAAACTTTCTTCTCTCTCACACAGGTTTCGCATACACTAATTGAATCAGCACCCATTTATAGCAAAGTCTAACTGAATCTAAAATTTTATTGAATTCCGTGCATTAGTTCTTGAGCTAGGACTATTGCTAAAATCGTGCAAATCCTGCAAAATGTAGCATAGCGGCGCCGCTTTTTGGGAGATTTAGACCGAAACCTAATCAATAACAACTTATGTCAACGTCTAACTGAAACTGAAGTTTGATGAAAATCAATGCATTAGTTCTTGAGATATAGTTATCGTGTTGATAATGAAAAAAGTAGCATAACAGTGCCACCTGTTGGGCTATTTACACCAAAAATTAATAAGCACCAATTTATATCAGGGACTAACTGAATAAAAAGTTTGATTAAATTCCGTGCATTAGTTATTAAGATCTACAAAAAATAACTTTTCAAAAGTAAAAAAAAAACGAAAGTTGTGGCTAAAAAATGGTGTGATATCAAATTTCCAAGCTTTTATTATAGTACTTATTTAATTTTTTTCCATTAAAGAAGTTATCATATATATAAGTCGAGTGCTACGTATATGTTAATAGAAATAGTTTTCTCCTGTACTTTATACATCCTAACGTGTTTCTGAAAATTCAATTTTTTTTCAAATTATGCATGATGGGCTTGGCGGCCATCTTTCCATATTATACACAAAATTCTAAGCGCCCATATCCGTAGTTAAAATCCGAAGTTCAAAATTGTAACTTAAGCAAGCTTAACTGTTCGTAGTTAAAATCTGAAGTTCGACATTGTTATAAACATATTACATTGCAAACATATTACGCTTTTACTTTAGAAATTTGAGGGCTTAGAAATATGGAAAGATCCAAGCCCATCATGCATAATTAGAAAAAAATTGAATTTTCAGAAACACGTTAGGATGTATTTAGTACAGGAGAAAACGATTTCTATTAACATATACGTAGCACTCGACTTATATATATGATAACTTCTTTACTAGAAAAAAGTTAAATAAGTGCTATAATAAAAGCTTGGAAATTTGATATCACACCATTTTTTAGCCACAACTTTCGTTTTTTTTTTTTTTTAAGCTTGGCTGTTTTTTTACTTTTGAAAAGTTATTTTTTGTAGATATCATTTCTTTTTTTTTTTAAAGAGATTATACATAATTTAAATAATCTACTCTATGAAATTAACATGAGAATGTTATGTAAAATTACATTTTACTTTCAGTTATTGTTTAAAGGGTTAACTTGAAATACCAGTAGATTTTTCAATTAAACTAATTACACCCTTAAAACAACATATTAAATGTGGCTTGTTATAATTCTTGTTATCCTTTGTTAAAAAATATCACTGCCTAATCCATGAGATGAGTAAAAATGGAATATGTACATAGCGCGTAAACGCTGCTTTTGATTTCAAACGTGATATCATGCTCTTTTATTATTAGCGTTAAATCTCATTCATTGGCGAATCTTTATAAAACGTAGTTAATGGTGAAAAGTAGCAAATTATCTTAGCAATTTCTTAGATTTACATTATTTTATTCAATTAAATACTGTACTCTTACAATAAATTTAAGTGGAAACTTCACTTCGAAAATAAAAACAATTTAACAACTGGATTTCATTAATTTATAGAAAAATGATGTCAAAGAATTCTCAGCCTGCGAACGAAATGCTTGTCTTTTACCATGGTTTTAGAGAAATAAATTAATCACATTCAATTCCTTTTCGAAAAGTTTGTTTACGTTCGGAAAGAAATTTGAAATGCCGATAACTCTTAATGTATACCTTTTAGAAGTGAAACCTCTTCTCTCAAAAATTATTTTATTTTTAATGATCTTTCTAAAAATGCAAATTTTATGAAGTTATATACATATTAAAGCATGAACACTACGTCTGATTACTTTATTTTACAATATTCTAAGAACACGCACTTTATCAGACAGTTAAAGGAACCAAACCAACATGAGTGAAAAATTGACCTGCGCCAGGACTCGAACCTGGGACCTTCCGTGCTAACGCTTTACCACTAAGCCACCTAGATCGACATCCTAAACCGGCAATTTCTCATTCTTATTCCTGTTGGAAACAGTCACCGGCCACAATTTGCAGTCACATTTAATTGTCTGATAAAATGTGTTCTTATAATTATGAAGTTTTATTTTTAAAAAAAACATCTTCAGAAAAAATGGCTGACTTGCAGATGAAATTTGATATGATTAACCCGTAACTGATTTGTGCTATTATAATACAGATGGTATACGGTTGTTGGCAGAGTTTTATCTCTGTTTTGGCATAATTTTTTAGTTGCCAAGTTAGTTAACAGTTTATTGCTAATTAAGGATAGAAATTTATTTATTTTTTTCACTGGATTTTATAAAAGCACGTAGATTAGGTTATTACTTGTTCAAAAGTGCAATCCGTTTTCATTTCTGCCCTATATTTTTTGTCTGTAGGCTGTTTGAAAAAAAAAAGTTTGACGAAGAAAAAAGTGATCATTTTAAGTAACTCTACGTTTAAAAAAAAAATCTATATCTCTGTTTATAAATCACTTATGAAGATGATTTTTGTCTCAAATTGAAGAATTTCTTCATTAGATTCTTTTAGTTTTCGTTATTTTTCCTGTGACGCTTGGTTCATTTGATATCTGATATTTTAATCTGGCATGTTTGGTCGATTTAACATTGCGAAGTTTCTTCCTGTAAGTAAGTAGTAGCGGTTTTGTAGTCCAGTTCTTGGCATTTTTTATTTGGCGTATTTTTAATGGCTTGGTTTGGCAGAGCGACCGCCCTGCTTGATATAGCTTTCTTAAAAATCACGAGAAAAGTGGTTTAGCAGCGCCACCTGTTGGGATATCTACGCCAAAACATAATCAGTATCTATTTATGTCAAAGTCTAATTGAATCTGAAGTTAGATGAAAATGAATGGATTAGTTCTTGAAATAGAGCTATTGCAGAAATTCCGAAAAATGTAGCATAGCAGCGCTATCTGTTGGGCGATTTTCACCAAAAACTAATCAGCTCCAATTTATATCAGGGACTAACTGAATATAAAGTTTTATTAAATTTCGTGCATTAGTTCTTGAGATAGGTCTATTGCTAAAATCGTGTAAATCCTGCAAAATACAGCATAGCAGTGCCACGTTTTGGGAGATTTAGATCAAAACCTAATCAATAACAACTTATGTCAACGTCTAACTGAAACTGAAGTTTGATGATGTCGCCACAAAATTTGTGTTACATACAGACAGAGACACACACACAGACTCACAGACAGACATTTTCTAAAAACCGTCAAATCGTGTTGAGGACCTTCTAAAACGTATAAATCCGTGGAAAACCAGAAGTCGAAAATTTTCATGAATCCAATACCTTTTTCTTGTAAAGATAGAAGAAAGTAACAAACTATACAACTGAACACTACATAAACTAAACATATCTACTCATTTCCACGCTAATCGAAGACCTTTTGCGAGAGAAGGTGTTTTTAGCACTTTCCAACCTAGTTGAAAAGTGCTTATGACTTCGGTTTGTCTGGCCGTCTGCCGTCTGGCCGTCTGCCGTCTGCCGTCTGCCGTCTGCCGTCTGTCCGTGCTCTATCTCCCGTAAATATGCTCGGATTGCTCTGCAATTTTTATATGTTATTGTCGTTATCTATAGCATGTTCCCTATTTCAACGGAAGTGTGTAGCACTTATAGTTTTATTACAGGGACACTCAAAAGAATTCCGTTACATTGCGGTCTATGGGGAAAAATCATTTGCAGTTTATTTAAATAATGTTTCAGTATTTTAAACGCATTGAAATTTATATATATCACTAAGGTGCATTAGAAGAAGCTTAATATGGAATAGGGTGTGCATAGCACTTATAGTTACTTTACAGAGACAGTCAAAAGAATTCCGTTACATGACGTCTATGGAGAAAAATAGTCTGCGGTTTATTTAAATAATGTTTCACTATTTTAAACGCATTGAAATTTATATATATATATCTAAGGTGCATTACAAGAGGCTTACTACAGAATAGTGTGTGTATAGCAGTCATCGTTGATTTACAGGGACACACAAAAGAATTCTCTACTGTCTGTTAACAATAATTCCTGGAAGTGCGTTTTAAGTTACTAAACGCGATTTTAATTTTAACTCGCCTTTTGTGTATTACGTGGTGTGTATAAATTCTGTAGATCCTATACAGGCAGCACAAAAGTTCGCGAACACATTTCCGTTTATTGACAGAAACTCCAGAAAGATAATTTTAAACTGTGCTACGCGTTTCCTAACAAAACTAAAATTTAGCATCCTAACATATACAAATCTATAGATCATATACAGGGCTGAATAAAAGTATTCGGATATTTTTCCGAATATTGTATCTGTTGGAAATTCCTGAAATTGTGTTTTTAAATATGTTATGCGTTTTCCAAATTGTTTACTTAGATGTTATATTTTAGCTTATTAAACGGTATGTTTTGTAAAATTATTTTGGAAGCGTTGGAAAGTGCTACATAATCTATGCTTGACGTATGATTTTTTCGTTCTTGTTTGCTATACAGGCGTGTAGGAACATACGTTATGCATCCAAAACGTTTGGTATCATCATAGTGTTACCTCAACAAACATTTCGGCAATAAAATTCAATTTTGGGAGTTCCGATTAAAGATATATTTCTTGTCTCACATAAGAAATAGCAATTTTGGTCCTTTTGTTTTTTATTAAAACTTCTTTTTTTATTTCGAATGTTAAGAGACAATAACTGTGATAAAATCAAAATGATTTCTCTCATGTCGCGACAAAATTTCACTTGAATTTAAATGTGATACATTGTATAGTACTCACTAAAACTTAAAAATGGAAAGAATCACATAACGTAAATATTTCTTAAGAGGAAAAACCATTTATAAAATTTTCAAATTGCTTCGCGTTTATTTTAAAACGTTCACTTAATACACTATTCAAGCATTAATGGATTTAGTCAATAAACAAATTTAATTAAATTAGTAATATAACTTTTTAAGTAATATGCAATAGAGAACGTAAATTAAATCAAACTGCGTTAAATTAGATTCTGAAAGAATGTAATATCTAAATTACAGAAGTAGAAATAACATTAAAATGGCATATGCAATTAGTAAGATGTTTCTGATTTATTTAATTATTAGCACGATAATCATTAAACAATTCAGCCATTAAATGTTGCTGCGTCATATAACATATGCATGGCTAAGTTTAATATTCAAAACGCATGTTTCATGCTAAATTACACATATGCGCTGAAACTGTTTTGCCCTGTGCAGATGCATGACAAAACATTTTTCCCTCATTAATTGGGATGTCAGTGGCAATCATAAAATTTACCAAATTCCAATAATGTGTCTAATATTTTAATTCATATTTAATTATGCGAAAGTATTTCTATATTTAAATATACCAGTGCAGTATGTAAAATGCATTAAACATAAACTAATTTGTATTGCAGTATCTATTAGTAGATAAACTTCATCTTTAGGGAAAAATTATCATTCATGGAAAAAAAATCAATTTCTTTTTTAGATTTTTCAAATTTCTGTCGTGTCTAGAATAAGTCCCTAGAAGAATTAGTTGAAAGTCAAAATATTTAAGAAGTTGCAGTCAAATTTTTCACTCCGTTGGTTGTACGCTGTTTAGCAAAGTGAAAGGATATTCACATCCGTCGTAGTGTCATTTAAAGATTTATGGCATAGTTTCAGTCCTGCTGAAAATTTAATTGGAAATTTAGATATATATTATCCGATGCTGGCAACTTATTCGTCTTATGTACGCCATATGCTCATGTATGACATTCCATATCGTCGCTGCGCAGCTGCAGCATTGCCAACGTATATATAAGTGAAAAATGCCAGACTGGATGTCGTCCAGATGGCTTAAATGGTAAAGCAATTGGTGCGCTATACCAGGGTATCTGGGTTCGATCCCCGGTCTGGACACATTTTTCACTCCGTCGGTTGTACGTTGTTGTGAAAAGTTATTCACATGCTTTGTAGTGGAATTTAAAGATTTATAGCGTACTTTCAGTCCTGCTGAAAATTTACCTGGAAATTTAGAAGTTGTAGTCAATTGAAAGTGAGCACGGAGCTGCGTAAACATAGGTATACCCCACCTGTCGTGACCAGAACCTGATTATCCATAGGGCACGTGAAATACATGCTTCCCCTATAAAATTAAAAATGGCTTCAAAGTGACTGTGAAGAGGGCCCTCTCATTCCTATTTTCATTTTTTTTCTATTGTATGTTGAATTTTTTTTTGAAAAGAAAGTTTGCTTAATCCAAGAGCAAATTCACACACAACTTCACGAAAACTTATTTAACAGGGAAATATGAATGCCATGAATATAGGATGTTAACTAATCATATATAGCATCCTGATGTGACTGTTAGAAACCACCCGGGAAATTGAGCATACAGCTATATGTACTAAATGTATCGGAAGTATTTACAGGGAACAAAAATGTTTTTAATGAAATAGAAGTGACCTCGGGTAAGCTACTCCTGGGGATAATATAAGTATCATTCGTGAGTTTTTATGAATGAAAACTTAAGAAAACGTTTGCCAAACGAAAGAGACCATCAAAATGATACCGTTCTTCTCCTAGATTCAAACATTAATCGGGTCTGAATTATTTGTTTCGTAGGTATAAATCCAAGAATCGCGGACTAACTGTAAGTTGCAAAATATAACGATTAACTGAACAGTTTTATGCTGTTTTTTTTAATAAAACCTTAAACGCGTTTTTCTTGAAGCGACATTTTTCAGCGCGCTGCGTAAAGTAGCGTTTAAATGGATCAACTAAACAATATTTTCCTTTTTAGCACTTTCCAACCTAGTTGAAAAGTGCTTATGACTTCGGTTTGTCTGGCCGTCTGGCCGTCTGGCCGTGCTCTAACTCCCGTAAATATGCTCGGATTGCTCTGCAATTTTTATATGTTATTGTCGTTATCTATAGCATGTTCCCTATTTCAACGGAAGTGTGTAGCACTTATAGTTTTTTTACAGGGACACTCAAAAGAATTCCGTTACATTGCGGTCTATGGGGAAAAATTATTTGCGGTTTATTTAAATAATGTTTCACTATTTTAAACGCATTGAAATTTATATATATCACTAAGGTGCATTAGAAGAAGCTTAATATGGAATAGGGTGTGCATACCACTTATAGTTACTATACAGGGACAGTCAAAAGAATTCCGTTACATTACGTCTATGAAGAAAAATCGTCTGCGGTTTATTTAAATAATGTTTCACTATTTTAAACGCATTGAAATTTATATATATTACTAAGGTGCATTACAAGAGGCTTACTACAGAATAGTGTGTGTATAGCAGTCATCGTTCATTTACAGGGACATACAAAAGAATTCTCTACTGTCTGTTAACAATAATTCCTCGCGTTTTAAGTTGCTGAACGCGATTTTCAATTGAACTCACTTTTTGTCTATTACTGGATGTGTATAAATTCTGTATTTCATATACAGGGTAGCACAAAAGTTCGAGAACACATTTCCGTTTATTGACAGAAACTCCAGAAGGAGAATTTTAAACTGTGCTACGCGTTTCCTAACTAAACTAAAATTTATCATCCTATATAGTATATATACAAATCTATAGATCATATACAGGGTTGAATAAAAGTACTCGGATACTTTTCTGAATATTCCATCTGTTCAAAATTCCTGAAATTATGTTTTTAAATATGTTATGCGTTTTCCAAATTGTTTACTTAGATGTTATCTTTTAGCTTATTAAACGGTATGTTTTGTAAAATTATTTTGGAAGCGTTGGAAAGTGCTACATAATCTATGCTTGGCGCATGATTTTTCGTTCTTGTTTGAAATTAAAGACTGCTTATTTTGTGTGCCATGAACCTTTCATATGTAAAAATAATAATAATAATAAAATTTTTAAAGCCACGCTGAATTTAAATGAAATAAGGACGAATCGATGACACACTCTGAAAACGACATTTTCAAAACTGAGCAAAATATACTCAAATCTGAAAATGTCGCATAGTCAAAATGGCTCCGAATCAAAATGACTCAAGTTTGAAACATGTATAGACTAATTTCTGAAAACATGTACACACTCAAGTATGAAACATCATGTGCTCCTATTTGAGTATGTCCATGTTTCAAAAATGTGTTTGAACTGATTCTAATCATTTTTCTGTATGCCCATGTTTCAAAAATGAATATGAACTGACCTCTATGTGCTTATGTTTGAGTATGTCCATTAAGGTGGGTCGAAAAAACCGAAATTTAAATAATCGAAACATAATAGTGCGGGAAAGTTGGCATTGGTAATAAGGAATAAATTCTCAAAATATTACACCAAATCGTTAATATTTTATACCGCCGCAAGAGGGCCAAAATTTTGAAAAATCGCAAAAAATTGTTTTTTTTTTAACAAAAAATATTAAATTATCCAACCATGGCAATACAAATTCTAATAGAATGCAAAAGCTACATCAAAATGTTAGTAATGTTCCAATAAAATTTCATTATGGTCAAATCATTTCTATTACCGCCGAAGGGGCGGACAAAAGTTTGAAAAAAAAACGGCAAAAATTTAAATTTTCTGCTTTTTACAATTTTTACCATTTTTATTATATGGCTAGAATTAAATAAATTTACATTATATCTAGTAATAATTTATAAATGTCTAGTAATTTTGATTATGGGCGTTACCAACCAAGGGCGAGAGTGGCCCGCCCCCCCCCCCTAAATTTGAGAGAAAGGGGCTTTTTGAAGGAATTTTGGGGATTTTTTGTAGGGGGGCTCCATATATTAATTCCCCATCATTTTCTACTTTTCAGGTCCCTCCTACGAAAAATATCCCAATAAATTTCCAGAAAATCCCCAAAATACCTTCAAAAAGCCCCTTTCTCCAAATTTAGGAGGGGGGCGCCCCCTCTCGCACCTCGTTTGCTACGCCCATGATCAAAATTAATCGACCTTTATAAGTAATTACTGGATATAATGTAAATTTATTTAATTCTAACCATATAATAAAAATTGTAAAAAATGAAAAAATCAGAAAATTTAAATTTTTGACGGTTTTTTTTTTTTTCAAAATTTTGTCCGCCCCGGCGGTGGTAATAGAAATGATTTGATCATAATGAAATTTTATTGGAACATTACTAACATTTTGATGTAGCTTTTGCATTCTATTAGAATTTGTATTGCTATGGTTGGATAATTAAATTTTTTTTTGTTGAAAAAAAAAAAACAATTTTCTGCGATTTTTCAAAATTTTGGCCCCCTTGCGACGGTAAAAATTATTAACGATTTGGTGTAATATTTTGCGAATTTATTTCTTATTACCAATGGCAACTTTCCCGCACTATTATGTTTCGATTACATAAATTTCGGTTTTTCGATCCATCCATGTTTCAATACTCTGAGTATTTCTGGTATTTCAGAATTGAAAGCATTGGATCGTCCTATTTGAAACAAAAAGTTTCATAACAAAATGACAACATCTATTTACTCAGATTTGAAAGTGTCAATTTTCTCAGTGCACTTTTGTTCAAATCCATTAAAAATATGGCCAAATAAATTTAATATATTTCTGAAAAATGTAATTTCTTTTGTTTCAGATGACTTTGATAAGCTCTGCACTACACGGCGCAGGGTAATGTGCGCACCGCATACCAATACACAACTGTGAATATCTCCATCGATTTTAAACCTTTCCGTTCCCAGTGATGGAACACTGGCGCAGCAGAGAATCAATTGACACCGTTAAATTTAAATTGTACTGTTTGTCTAATTTAAGGACAGTCCGAACAGTTGAAGTCGGTTAAGGGGCTTCCGAGTTGCTATCAACTTTACGCCCAGTCTATTGTGAGAAGAAAGTCTTGTAAAGATGAGCCGTTGGGAAAAGTTAAAATACTTCAATGAGCAATTAAAAAAGAAAAGAAGAAAAATTTAAATAATGGTAAAAAGTAAATATGGAATTTATAGTAAAGCAAAGGAGATTAAGGATAGAGTCTAAAAATAGGAAAATAAAATGTAATAGCTGTAGTAAGTTTACTGCTGGTAAAAAAGTTTAAGTAGTAAAAAATAAGGTTCGGGACATGTTCGATAGAACAGCACAAAAATTCCAGTTGGGAAAAGGCAGGCAAAGCTTAACTATGCCTGCCTTTTCCCACCTGGCATTAAGTGTTGCCATTTGCAAAATGACGCCATCGTTACGCACTGACAGGTTTGTTCTTTATAATATAGATAAATTAAATACAAAATTGATTAACTCTCTTCACACTGTTGACTATTTTATTTTTAAACACATGTTTCACTTTTTAAATTTAAAATAGGGGCTACTTTTCCAAACGAATAATTTGTGATAAAGCATAAGAAATAATAGAAAGTTGTTACGTCTGCTAAATTATCTTATAACACCTCATTTTTCAAACGTCTTCAGATATTCTTCCTTGTCATAAGAATAGTACGTAGAGTGTGTCATACTTCGTTAGATTTCTGTAACGTGACATATGATTTAAATTTCAGTAAACCTTAACTTTTGTGATTTGCATAGCTAATTTTAATATTATTAATTTAAATTATATTTCGAAAAAAAAAATCGGAGCCCAGTGATGGAACAGTGCCGCAGCAGTTAGGCGATTCTCACCACTAAATTTTAATAGTATTCTTCGCCTTAAAAAATTTCTGAAACTCTGTCCTTAAATAAATTAAACTTTTTTTACCAGTAGTAAGAAAGCTTATTTAAGGACAGAGTTTCAGAAATTTTTTAAGGCGAAGAATACTATTAAAATTTAGTGATGAGAATCGCCTAACTGCTTAAAAGGAGAATTCGGTACTCTCTGTTAACAATAATTGCTGGAAGTGTATTTTCAGTTGTTGAACACGTAATTTAACTGAATTTTGTCTATTACTTGTTGTGTATAAATTCTATAGATCATATACAGGGCGGCACAAAAGCCCTCGAGTATATTTACGTTTATTGACGGGAATTTTAAAACTGTGCTACGCGTTTCCTAACTGAACTAAAAGTAAGAATTCTATGTATAATATATATATAAATCTATATTTCATATACAAGGCTGCACAAAAGAATTCAGATATTTTTACGAATTATGTTGGTAATTCCTGAAATTTGGTTTTTAAATATGTTATGCGTTTTCCAAATTATTTACTTAGATATCTGGGCGGGGCTAGTTGAGCTTAAGCCGAAAGGTAGGCCTCCCCGCCCAGTTTGAGCTTGGCTTTGTTTACTTAGATATCATCTTTCACCTTATTAAACAGTAAAGATTTGTAAAATTATTTCGGAAGTGTTGGAAAGAGTCGCATAATTTATGTTTGACACATAATTTTTCGTTCTTGTTTAACATTTTTTATTTTTACTGAAATTTACTAGGAAGTTTCTTTTCGCTAAAAACTTTGCTATTTTTTAGAATGCTGCATTTATTTAAGAAATGTCAAAAAAATAAATGCTATTTTTTTTTCAATTATTTAAATATCAATTTTAGATTGTCGTACTATACGAAATAAATCACTAAATATTTCAGTTCAAATATATATAAATGAAACTCTCAAAATATGTATACGTATTAAAAAAAATAGGAAAGGTCACTAAAACCTTTATTTTAACACTTTTTTTAATGCATAGAAATAGATTTGTAATTGTTATTTTATACTTAAAAAAATAGTTGAAAAATTTACAAAATAAAGAAATGTTTGTAAAATTTCATGAAACATTCTTTTTATTAGAATTTTATCCTGAATGAGACAATAAGCAGTTTATTTATATTTACGTTTTTTGTCGTTGTTATTCATTTTCTTTTTAGTTGCGCTGCTTTTCAGAAAAAAAAAATATTTGAAAAAAAAAGTTATTCGTGATAATTTGAACTCCGTTCATTAAAAGTTTCGGGTAATTTGGACTAATCATAAATAAAATTCAGAAAACTTTATTCTAGAGCGAATGATAAAAATCAATTTGCTAATTTAAACGTTTTGTAAAAAGATCGGTTAAATCAATCTATACAAAAATTAAAGTATATATATATATATATATATATATATATATATATATATATATATATATATATATATATATATATATATATATATATATATATATACATATATATATATTATATATATACAGGGTGTCCCAAAAACATTCACTTCAGCTTTTATTCCTTAAATATTGATTATATATATTATGAATTTCAAAGTTACGTAAAAAAAAAAGTTATAAAATTTCAGAAAATAGATTAACACTTTCAGGGGATTAAATTTGAAGAAATACAAAATTTAAATTTTTAAACGGCCCCCATACAAAATAATTCCTAATGAGTAAATTGTGTCCCATACATTAATAAGGTGATTACATAAATTTCAGCATTTTATCATAAACGTTGCAGAGATATGGTTGAATAAAGTTGGTGAGGGATTAATCATAAATAAAAATGTAAATGATTACTGCTAGAGTGCAGAAATGCATCACAAGCGGATACAATATGGCTCTTATGCTTAGTTTTATTTCTAAATTTACAAAGCTATGCTTCCTGAAAAATAGCTTAAAATTTTACATTTTTGAGAAATTACAGAATAAAACTTGGAAATGGCACAGTCAACAAACATACAACAGTTTAGAAATGTTTCATATGCAAATACTTTCCTCTTGTCCGAAACCATTTTCAACAAACTTTATAATATTAGCGTAAAGTTTTTATTTCTACACAGTTTAGATACTTTTGTAACAATAAATAGCACACTTATTATTTATTTATACAATCATTGTTTTCATTCGCAATTTGCGTATGACCCTTGAAACGCGATCATCCGACATGATTTTTCCCTTTTGCGAATTCATATTCACAACTAGGCATCGAAAGGTGGTTTAAGTCAGCATTTATGTATTTTCATATCTCATCGACTTTTCATGCTAAAATGCTGAAATTTTGTACATGACCTTATAAGTGTATGGAAAACATGTAACTCATTGTGGAAACTTTTTTACGGGGCCGTATACAAATTTAAATTATGTAATTCTTCAAATTTAATCCCCTGAACATTTTGATTGATTTTTAAAAAGTCTGTTTTTTTTTAACATTGTTCAGAATAGCACACATGCTCCTCATAAACATCATCTCTTTGAAATATTATAAAACCACAGTATAAAAAGACAGTATAAAATATCATTAATGAATTTAATCCTCTGACGAAATCAAAATTACTATTCCAAAAAACGAATCATTAGAAATGTACTTTTATTTTGAGGTTTAAAATTTATTCTTTACTGTATTTTAATGAGAAACTTCGAATGATTCATTATATTAATGAAATACATTTTTTGGTTTGAATTGAAAAGAACATAGAAATAATATGATACATTAGAAAAACTTTCTAAATTTTTCAAATTAATTGAAATATAGATATCACTGTAGAAGAACCTGAAGAATCAGACAAAAAAAAAATATTTTATGTAAGCGTGTTTTAAACTTATGTTTCATTATTATACTTGTACCTCAGTTTAATTAAAAATATTTTAAAGTTTGAAAGAGAAGATTTTTTATTAAGATACTCATTAAAATTCATATCTAAGCTATATGGATTTCTTTAAATTGGATATAAAAATGCGTTTATTTTTAGTTACAACGTTCATTTATATTAAATACATGTTCATTTTTACATTAATATTGCTACCTCATTTATTTACACAAGAAATTGTTAAAAAAAAACTTAATACATACTAAAATGAAAGTATTTGCATTATTAATATTTATTTTTGATCTCACCACTCTTATTCGTGTCAATTTTGCCTTAATGTTATACAGATCTTTAAGTCCAATAAAAACCAAATAAATTCTTCTTCTGGGTAAATAGATTATAAATTCAAAACAGTTTGAACATTTTAAGAAACAAAATGACCATAAAATAAAATTAGTTTGTTATATTCTAAAAATCATTGTTTCAGATTTTCTATTAAGGTAATACGATACGAGATGTGAACACCCTACAAGTAAAGGGCACGTTTAAATTTCAACTGAAAAAGTAATCTTTAAAAGTCAGGCAGATGTCCCGCCCCTAACAACTGTCTAGTATTAACGCTTCTAACTACAGAGATTTCATGCCATCAGTTCCGAAGTGATGTGATTTCTACTCAAATGCAATGTGACAGTGCAGTCATCATATAGTGATTTTTGTAGTTAAGAAGAAGGTAAGGCTATTTTGTTTTGTTGTTTTTGTTTGTACATACGTTTAAGCATTTTTCCCTATATCTTTCGCTGTAATATGATTGAAATTGGTATACAAAATCTATTTATTGTGTTAATTTTAAGTTTTGTATCAACTTGATGCATTTCTTACTAGTGTCAGCTACTGGTTCCGCGACGTAACACCAGAGAGCCGTGTCAAACGCGAAATCTTTGAAATAAGGACCATTGTGGCACACAGTTTGAGACAACTGAAGACGGATCAGTACCGGTATACACTATATGTGAATAATCGACCAGAGCGAAAAAAGTGCATTGTGTTTTAACAAAGGAATCCAACAATTTAGTCTTAAGTAGCTGATAAATTAACAGTACCAAGATCTAGAAAAAACGCTGATGAAATAGTTCACTTCCATTGCAGCTTATGACGGTATAGACTTCGTGATATTTTATATCATTTTGAGTCGGTATCTCAATCGTATGGCGTTGGTGCGTTGTGTTACAGGAAGCGCAATTTGCGTAGTAGGTTTATATGTCTCTGTACATATCATGCCATAATATCTTAGTATTTACGCATTCATAAGTTTTTTTGAACCCGCACAGCGGCTTATGCGCTTCTTCCATAGTTACGATTTTGAGAGTGTCCGCTGCAATGATGACCTCTTTATTATGTGACACCAGTTTTAAAATAAACATTCGTCTGTGTTTAGTTGGAATATTTTAGTATTCTTATTGTTTTTATCTTGTTTAATATTGTTTTATCAATTTTATTTATAAGTTTTATAATTTTGTCATCTAAATATAATTTACTTTTTATATTTGATTCTGTAAGGCTATGTTATCTTGAGAATGGTTGTTTTGAATTTTATTTTTAGCAGAAACACGATTCTTCATAAAAGTACAGTTAACTACGTTGTAATATTCCATCAACTTACATTATAAGTTTTTTCGAATTTTTAATTAAGAACTAATAATTATGACTTACTTTAGAAAAGGCAACATATGAAATACAAAGGGCACTTCAGAAAAACCGATAATTACTTTTTACGTCGTGTCAACACCACGAAACTAAAAAATAAAACTGCAGGCGATTTTTTAAAATTGTTAACTGTATGTTTGCAAATATTTTAAATGAAGCAGACGATTTTATTTTCTTAGTATCGTGCTTGTTTAAAGAACTGCTTTAATTTGCCCTACAGAAATGAAGGTGAGTGATTCAGAGTTAAAAAACGAAATGTGTTGTGCCATAAAATTTTGCTATCATTTGGGCAAAACAGCTCCAGAAACAGTTAAGTTAATGAGAGAAGCTTACAAAGACAAATGTTTTGGTGAGTCTACGATTTTTAGATGGCATAATGATTTCAAAAAAGGACATTTGTCTGTAGAACTGTCTCCTAAACCTGGCCGACCAGAAAGTGTTGAGAAGGATCGAAATGTTAACACTGTGTGGGTAATCTTGCAAGAAAATCGGCGAATATGACATGTGAGGAGATAGCGGCATCAACCAAATTTCGAAAACGTCAATATTTCGCATTCTACGCAACAATTTACAGCTTCGCCATGCTTGTTCCAGATGGGTTCTTCATCACCTTTCTAAAGAAAATTTTAAAAATGCAAACAAAAATTCACCAATGTTCTGAGTGGAAACAAATGCTTCAAAATGATACGAATTTTCTAAAGACTGTATTAACAGGTGATGAAACTTGTGTGCATCCATTTACCAAGTCCGCAACAAGTGTATGGAAACACACTGATTCTCCGCCTCCGAAAGAAATCCGACAAACCAAATCTGCTGGAAAGATCCTGATGATTTTTTTCTTTGATCATAAAGGTGTAATCTATCAGAATGCGTTGCCTTGAATTCACGAATGAATTTCCGTGCTTCGAAAAACTACTGTGAACAGTGAATATTATGTTTTAGTTTTTTTTTAATTTTGCGACAACATTTATCGTGAAAGCGTCATGAACTGGTTAGGAATTGGACATTACATCACATAATGCCCTCCCGCATGTAGCTACTTCTGTTCAGCAATATCTTAGTAAATGCAATATTAAAATCATGCCACATCCCCCTTACAGTCCATATCTCGCACTATGCGATTTCTGGCTGTTTCCAAGGTAGAAGGAGAAGCTCTGTGGCCGAACATTTAACGCAGATTCTGAAATTTTTTCAGCAATAGAGGGTTTTTTGTAGAAGCTTCCAGAAAAAGGTTTTACTACTTGTTTTGAAAAGTGGGTTGAACGATGGGACCGTTGCATATCAGCTGAAGGAAGGTATTTTGAAAAAGAACGATGTATGTTTTGCTGTAAACACATTTCTTCATTTTTTATGGTTTTACTCTCAGTTTTTAGGGAACGCCCTTTGTACTATTAATTCTTTTTGGAGAATTAAAACAAAAAATTATTTTAAGAATGTGAGGAGTGAATGAGAGATCATTAAGAATTGATCCATCTTGATTCTCACGTGTTCTATAAAAGTCCATACTTTTTACGAATGCTCTACAATATACATATATATGTATATACAATTTTGATGTGTTCAAACATATAACATTTCAATGTTATAACGTTTAAATGTTAAAAGATAATTCGAAAAAGTTCTCTCCTCAAATCGGATAGTGTAATAGATTTTTGCTTGTAACTTGTTTATAATTTAAAATATAAATAAAGTTGTTTTTCAAATAACTGTACACTGCAAATAAAGGAGTCTTAAAGTAAGACAAAAAACCACTGAAAATGCATTTAAGACACATAAATGTCTTAATATAGAGTTTAGACATAATAGATACCTTAATTTAAGACACTTGTGTGTCTTAATCGACTGGTGGTAGAAATGAACCAATAGGGTTTCTGTGGCCAGTGTCTTAATATGGTAAAATGTTTTAAATTAAGACATTGCTTTTGTTGATCACATCTGAAATGAAAAGGGAGGAGGTCAGGGCAGACAGGTGTAGTGATGAGTATCAGAGATAGGGACGCCGGCATTACATGACGACGTAATGCATTCACAAATGTAATACATACAAGAGCTCCTTGGATTATAAAAGAAAATATAAAAGTAAGTTTTATCTTTAGGGTTTCTTATATGTTTGTTTTAATAACGTCACATAATTTCTATTATATATTTGTCAGATACGAATTTACTTTTTATTACGTATATATTTGTATAATAGCTTTCAAGTCACTTGCCTAGAATAAGTATTTTATCTTAAATCATTAAAAAATGATGATTTTGCTTGGGTTATGCGGTTGTATTGTAGTCTACTTTAACTATTACGTGTATTTTATCACAGGACTTTTTTATTATTTACGCATGAAATGTGTCTAAGTATAGAAGGTAAATTTTATCCATGCAGATATTTTTTTAATAAGATTCTTGTTCTTTATTTCTATATTATTATGCATTTTTCAAAATTCCATTTTATGCGTTGGTATTCAAATATATTTTCTAAGTCATGAAAATTTTGTGCTCACTAACAGTTTTCGGTTGCCTTTCGGCGTAGTTTAAATATTTATTTATTTAATATACTATTATAATTCACTAAATTTTCAAGTCTTATTACCACTAAGTTGAGTTTCGGCCAGTGATTTATTTTCGATATTTTTCTATTCGGCGGCGTATTACTGCTTATTTTACTGTTTATTACTGTTAATTTTACGTTATAATACTGGCAGCTGGGATGCCAGTATTATACTGTAAAACCAACACTATTTTTTTTTGCATTGTACACTCTCAGAAATAAAACACTCAATTTTGACTATTCGGCAATCTTTAAGCCCTATTTCGTTATTTTTGACAATCATTTCGTCACAGAGTCGCGTGGTTTTTGACGAAACGTGAATCCTCAAATATCTGACGAAACTGTTTTCTTACTGTCAAAAATAACACTCTCACTATTGACTATTCCGCAATTCTTGAGCTATATTTCAACATTTTTGACAATTATTTCGTCTCGAAATTAAGTGATTTCTAATGAAATGGAAAATCTGAGATATTTGACGAAAATGTTTCCCTATTCACGGCCAGATTATTTTTGTTGTTACAAAATCGTTCAAAAAAATTACACGAAAGTACCAAATTTACAATACATTAATGAAAACAGAAACAAAAATATTTCATCCTTGGGGGCCGCTATAACACGAAACTGCTAAATTTCTACTTTATTTTTCATATCTGATATTTTGCGTATATTCTTTTTGTAACTTTAACATTTTTGTAACGATTTTATGCATTTCTATTGCATATTCAAAGATAAATTTTGCTAAAGCTATAGAATTTCGTTAAAAACGCTTAAAAAATTCTTCTAAAGTTACAGAATTTTGGTTAAAATAGTAAATTGCGAACATCATTTGGTCCATTTTCAACCGAAAGCAGCAACCATTTTCCCAAAAGTAAAAAAAAAAAAAAAAATCAAAATTTTAAGAGCTTTTTTTCATTTAAGAAATATATTTATATAAAAATCAAATTAAAAATATGTCCCTTTAAAATTGATCCCTTTCCCCTCTACAAACAGTAACGTGTTAAAATCTCTCCTCCAATATGCAATTAAAAATTTATTATTTCTGATCAACAAATTAACTAGAGCATATTCTAATCATTCATTGAACAAAGGCAATTTCTCTAATTGTCTGAGTGCAACGAAGACTCATACACAGCGCAGTATTACTTTGCCCCATATATAGCTACGATGGATATTAAAACCTTTCGTCAAGCATAACTCAAAAAATATTTAACGGATTTCGTTCAAACTTTTACAGCAGGTACCTATAAAGGTGAAACCGACGTCTATTTATTACCAAGAATAAATGTCAAACCGTTCGGAAATTATATTTAAAAAATAGATAAAAAAGCACAATTAAAGTACATACGTCACGAAATTTTGTGCGTACGTCATTTTCACCGGCGGGAGATTTTCGTAGACAATCGGAATTGAAAATTTCATGGAGTACATGGAGCAAAAAAATATGCACGCACTAATATTCAGCACAATAAAATATATTTCAATTTAGTAGAAATCGAAAATTAATCTGGATTTTTTTCTGTTTGAAAGAAAAACCCCGCAATAACTTGTTAGACATGGTATTAGAGATTTGCCGCAAATCTCAGCAATAGCAGCTTTTTTTATTTCGCGTGTGTAAATAAAAAAAATATATATATATTCTTTGGTGTTTAAATAAAAGGTTTCGATTTATGGCATTATTTTTTTTCTCTTTTTAGCATTTTAAATGGGATTAATGAAAGGCACGTATTTTAATTGTCTGAGTGCAACGAAGACTCATACACAGCGCAGTATTACTTTGCCCCATATATAGCTACGATGGATATTAAAACCTTTCGTCAAGCATAACTCAAAAAATATTTAACGGATTTCGTTCAAATTTTTACAGCAGGTACCTATAAAGGTGACAACGACGTCTATTTATTACCAAGAATAAATGTCAAACCGTTCGGAAATTATATTAAAAAAATAGATAAAAAAGCACAATTAAAGTACATACGTCACGAAATTTTGTGCGTACGTCATTTTCACCGGCGGGAGATTTTCGTAGACAATCGGAATTGAAAAGTTCATGGAGTACATGGAGCAAAAAAATATGCACGCACTAATATTCAGCACAATAAAATATATTTCAATTTAGTAGAAATCGAAAATTAATCTGGATTTTTTTCTGTTTGAAAGAAAAACCCCGCAATAACTTGTTAGACATGGTATTAGAGATTTGCCGCAAATCTCAGCAATAGCAGCTTTTTTTATTTCGCGTGTGTAAATAAAAAATATATATATATTCTTTGGTGTTTAAATAAAAGGTTTCGATTTATGGCATTATTTTTTTTCTCTTTTTAGCATTTTAAATGGGATTAATGAAAGGCACGTATTTTAAATTAAATGAGTGAAAGGTTTATATTTAAATGAAATGAATTCAATATGAAAATGTTATAGGAACAATATTTGGCGATTTATCAACTGCGCCAGGATAACATAAAAGTACCAATATATAAAACGGTATGTAGTATGTGAAATAAAACAATTATATTATAATCGCCCATCGTATAAGAAAAAAAAACTAATATTCTGCATTCAGAGGGAAAAATCCATCTCCTGTGCCGTAAGATTTGTCGAGTTCTCTTTTGGTGATAAGTTTTTCGATGTGATTGTTGGGATCTGCAGGATTTGATTTACTTTTTCTAAATCTTATTTTTTTGCAGATGTAGTATTATGTAAATATATTTTTTTACAGATATTTTTCTATTTTGTATATTTGGCATTCTATTTTGTGTATTTTCTATTTGGCATTTGGAAAAGAGATTTTTACCTTTTTATCTGTGCCTTCGGAAATATTAAAAAATAAAAAAAGATTTACATATATCAAGCGTATAATGTTATGTTTTGCATTTTTTATACGGACCACTTCTCCATTTTTAGATTTTAAATGCTATTTATTATTTACTAGCCGTTTATTAATTGCTTACAATTTACCCCCCTGACAATAACAATTATTTATCACAAAAATGCCTCTTAGGTCTGTTAAATAAGTTTGTTTATGTATTTTCATTACTTATTAAAATATCGAATATGGCGATAAAATTTTATTTTAGCATCGTGCTTAAATTTTTAAGATGGTGCAAAAACATGCTTTAATAAACGTATGTTTGTAAATATTTGAAAAACATGTTTTACCGCTCTCTTGAAAAATTTTGTAAGATGCTAAAACTACCTCTTGGCACCATTTTAAATTTTTTTCGCCAACCGACTTAGGATACGAAACTTTTCCCCATTCAGATACACAGGCAAGGCAGGTCTCAAACAAGAGTAAAGCTAGCAACAATATTGTTTTAACTCTATAAGAGTTACAATAATGATATTAAATGCTCCGATTGGCTTTGGGCCCAATTACGAAAGTTTCTCCTAAAAAAAACTGTAGAAGAAGTCTTTTACATTTGTTTCAAATGAAGCTCGGTCTACAAGGTATTAGTTAATAATACAAACAACACTAATAGCATGGAGGCAAAAGTTTAAATTTAAATGTATATATTTGAAACCCTTCCCCCCCTACCCCCCCCCCCCCAAAAAAAAAAAAGAAAAGAAACTTACAGTAATGAATTTAAAATGGCGTTAAGCCACGCTTTCTGACATAAGCAATTGGCTGCAAACGGGATAACGAAACTTTCACTTAACTTAATAACATGTAGCTAATATAGCCCTCAGGGTACTTTGCAGTAATACAGACCTTGTGGTTTTTTTATAAAAGCTTGAGACAATTCAGGTTTAAGAAATTGAGATTTACTGTCAAATGATATAAACAACTATGAACACAAAACTGATGAATTATTATTCAGGTTTATGTATGTATTTTAAAAAAAATTGCATCATCTGATTACACTTATTAGATAAATTACTTCTGTTTGCATTTAATAACTGATAAACGGCTTCTGTATATTAAATATTGGGAAGAGGTGGCGAGAGGTAGAAAGACGAGTAAACAAACGGGTAGACAGACGGGTAGAGAGACGAGTAGCGACATAGGTAGGCTGACGGGCAGCGAAACGAATAGACAGACGACTAGAGAGAAAAATAAAAATAGGGTTGACAGAGGGGTAGCGAGATGGGTCACGAGACGGGTAGAGACACCGGTAGACAGGAATGTAGCGAGAACGGTTGCGAGACGCATAGCGTCGTAGATAAAGAGACGAGTAGAGAAATGAGTACAGAGACGAGTTGACTGACGGGTAATGAGATTGGTAGCGAGTCGGGTGCAAAAACAGACGGATAGTGAGACGGGTATACAGACGAGTAGAGAGACAGTAGATGGGTACGGAGATGGGTAAGAAGATGGGTAGAGAGGCGTATAGCCAGACGGGTAGAGCGACTGATAGACAAGTTGTGAGACAGATAGACAAATGGGTAGCGAAGTGGATAGAGACACGGCTAGACATACAAGTAGTTAGACGGATAGACAGACGGTTAGAGAAATAGATTGGCGGGTAGCGAGACCGGTAGAGAAATAGATTGGCGGGTAGCGAGACCGGTAGAGAAATATAGAGACAGGTAGAGAGACGTGTAGAGAGATAGGCAATCGGTTGGAGATACAGGCAGAAGAACGGATAGGGAAACAGACAGATTGTGGAGAGACAAACAGGCAGTCACAAGAAAAGTCTGCGGATTGGCGCAGTAAAGACTCAGGGGCAGAGCCTCCTAGAGAATAATCAAGAAGTATCTGTTAAGCTTAACTTTGAAATATATATAATTTTCAATTTTGCCGATATGGAGATTTAATGTAAAAGTTATTTTACAGAAGTCATCGAAAGATTTTTTGTATACTTTAATAGTAATTTAGACTATAATTTTGCAATCTGGTTTGTAGCAAAGCATGTTATCAACGTGGTTTGAAGTGTAAGAGTTACTATAAACAGTTATACAAATAATAGATATGTAATCAAGGAAGAAAAATTTTTAATTCACACATAAAAAAGGGTGCAACAATGAAATTAAATTTGCGTTAAGCCACGCTTGATAGAATAATCTATTGGCTGCAAATCCAATTACGTAACTTTAAAAAGCTTGGCGTTTTAAAAGATCCGGGTTTTTTTTTTGCACGTTTTGCGCAATACGCGCTTAAGAAAATGAGATTCTTTGCCACATGTTAAAAAAAAATTATGACAACACATCTGATGAACGGTACTTCTTTTCTATTTTTTTAACAGTGTATATGAATTTATATATGATATTTTGTAATTCTATCATTTAATTTGCTCTTTTTCTTTATATTGTAATTGTTAACCCTATGTTCTCAGCAATATCACTCAGACTAATCCCTTTGAGGGAAGTCCTAGTAAATTATATTAATCAAGCCATATTCTAATTATTTATTAACGATTGCTTTAATAAATAATTAGATATAACAATCTGGCTAATAATAATAATCTAGCTTTATTAATGAAAGCATGCTGATATTATAACAGCACCGATAAAAATATAATCACACATCAACATCCGGTAGATACATTTAAAATCAAGATCACACACGGTCTCACTGGCAAAGCAGGCAGCACGTTCGCCTCCCAAGCCAAAGGTTGCGCGTTCGAATCCCGTTCAAGACTTTAGAAATGCGATGTAAAATTCCCCTCCTCCTGCCAATTCGAGATGCTTCTAAAATTGTCAATAGATGATGCCGTCAGTCTTTTTTTTTTCGAACAAACAATTTGACGAAACGGCGGCTTTTTCAGACATTTCAAGTGTTTTAAAAATGGTGGCGTTTTAAGACGTTTCCAATGTCTTAACTTCAGATGCAAAAAGGCGTCTTAAAAATTAAGACACTTTTTTTTTCACTTAAAATGTGACCATCCATTTAAGATACTTTTTTAACTGAATTTCAGACGTTTGTGTTTACAGTGTATTTTGTTAATATCGAGAGACACACTGATAAACATAGACTGGATGAAGAAAATTGAAAGCAGAAGACTAATTATGACATTCCAGATGTATTTTGTGTTATTTCCAACTGCAACTAAGTGTATACAATACTAGCTAAATCGAAGTTATATTATGAGGCAAAATACTATGTTGAAGAAAGTAATCTGAATAATGATTTCGCATTTTCGACATACAAAGATTCTAATGATTTCCTGCTTTCGAGGTTCTCAATAACATTTCTAATGCACTAGTTTCAAAATTAAATATTTTGACATCAGTCTTCACTTTTAGATAATATTAAATTTTAACAATCAAAAATTAGAACTCTAACAATCAAAACTTTTAAATATTTTTTCAAGTGCTCATAAAAATTTATAATTTGCTTATTCTCCATAAATAGGAACTTTTATTAAAAAGTATTATTAAATTCGCGTTATTTTGTAGTGCATATGTAGTGCTAAAAACCCGAAAATAAATTAAGGCCATTTCAAATTAAACGAAGTGTCATGTGACTTTCACCTATGCACAATATAAACAATGAAAGCACAAGTAAACTTTTTCAGTGTGCAAATAATACATAAAAAAAAGAAATAAAAATAATATTTTATTTTTTTGGTTGAACATTTTAAATAATTAAGTAAATTGAATTTTACAGTATTTTAAAATTGGCAGCTAAACGAATTTTAACCTGCATTTCATTCATGCACAATAAAAACAATGAGTGCATAATACAGGTTTTTCAGTGTGCTAATAAGTAATAAAATATCTATATTAATAAAAGGAAGATGTTTGTCTCTCTTTTCACGATGGCTAACAAAATCTACCGCCAGGGCCGTAGTTAGCGTGGTGACAGGAGGGCTGAGCCACCCCTAAAAAATTTGAGCCCCTCTTGGGAGATTCCAAGGTCACCAAATGAAACTCTGTTCAAAAATCGAACTTAGATTTTGGGCCTTTTTACAATTTTACACAAATACTAAATTGTAGTATTTGTATAAAAACTGCAACTATGTGTTTTAAATTAATTTAATCAAGTGTTTTAAAAACAATAATAATAATTTTAAAATGTAAAATACATCCTTGATTTTGTTAATGTTTTTTATCACATAAAAATAGAACTTTGGAATTCTTAATGTCATGGAAGTTTCAGAAAGAATTAAAGGTTGCAACTGTTTAGGAAACAAGTGAGCTGTAAGCTTTTTATTTACTTGTTGACATCATCACTTATTATTTCACCCAGTATAATTATACACTGTTTATACACTGGACATTTTTATTCTGCAGCCTTTTCTTTTCTTAGTATAAAATGAAGTTATTATAAACAGTTTAATAAAAAACATAGTGTCTACAATATGAATGTGCACTAATTTATCTTATACATAATGCTTTGTTTTTGGTTAATTTGTGTGTGTGATTGTTTGTGCGTGCATTTGTCAGAGAGACAGAAAAAATATGAGCCTCCCCTACATTTTCTTGAGCTCCCGTCTTATTCAATTCTAGCTACAGCCCTGTTTACTAGACGTGAGGTATAAAAATTTGAATGAAGATAGTCCAAGACACCTGAATGCACCTGAGGCTCAGATATTTCACTTTTTTATAATTTTCCTATATATTAATTAAAAACCATAATGCACATCGCAAAATTGCGAACTTCCGTTCTACAGATCATTGTGCTTGCATATTTACCGTCTTTTCCCCGGATATTCACACAGACGAAAGTGAAGTGTTTGGTATTTTCTGCATTTTTAAATCGCAATCACCGGCATCCCCGTAAAGTTTTTAAAAATGCCGTAACATCCTATCTTCGCTCCAAAAAAATATTAATATTTACTATTCCAAAAAGCATTTTTATTTAATCTTGATTCGCGTCAGTTTACAAGTTTTCAATTTTTCTGCATTTTTAAAGTGTAACATCGCTTCCTAGACGAGGATACAAAAAATAATCATTAATTCGATGTACTCTTCCCTTTTTAACTTGGTATTTTGTGAACAAAAATATATTACTACTAAGGGGCTCTACCCATGTGCCCTTCGTGCACCAACAAAAAATAATCAGCAATTCCCGGACTGTAAGCAGACTTGTACGTTACAAATTTTTTCTTAACTCATCCATTGGTGGAAACACTCTGTAATCCACCATAATGATCAATTAAAATTTTTTGAATTAAGAACGTCTTAACCCCTTGACAAAAGGGTAAAATTGTAATATTGTTTTGTGTATAATTATTTTAAAATGTTAAAAAATGATGATTTTTCAAACTTTATATAAAAAACTTAATTACGTATATGAGAGTATTAATCATTACTCAATGTTTTAAAACTGCATTATATCTCTAGAATTATATTAGATTAAATAATGTTTCTATTGCAGCGAAACCCACAGCGGATATATCAGTTCACGACAGTGAAAATGTGAAATTAAAATTTTGTACGGATGGACAGACTAGAAGACAGACTAATTGCATATAACTTGCGTTTGTGTTGTAAATAGCAACTCAGCTGATAATTTAGTATTAATAATGAATATCTAATTTCATTTCCTTTTTATATTCATAATAATTTTAAATTTTGATTGCATTATAAAATGAGTTTAATATCAAAGCAATCACCGTAAATATTTTTATACGGTAGAACATAAAAAAAATCCACTTTATATAAAAGTTGATAGCCTTTTTCTCGCCAGTGATCACTCGGAACGCAAAATAAAGTTTTGTTGAATCAGTACAACCTATTTTTATCTTGAGTACTTCCGTCATACAACATAAATCAAAGATTAAATCAGTACAACCTTTTTTTTATCTTGAGTACTTCCGTCATACAACATAAAAAGAAAAACACTTTAATTTGAAAATTTTAATATATTTCTCGCTCAGAGGCTTTATCGATGTTAAAAAAAGTTCATTTTAATTTATTCTGTATAGTTGTAACAGGAAAAACATTAAAAAAGACATTTTAAAATTGTAGTTATGCAATTTTCCACCAGGGGCGCTACCAGCGGGTAAAAGCCAGCGTTCTTCAAAACCTGCATTAAAAATATATTCGTTTCGTATATTCATATTCTATAAAAATATATATAAAATAATTATAAATGTTATATACACCCTCTTCACCCTCTTTAAGAAAAAGCATGCTGTAGGTGACTGTAACATACTAAAATTGCATTGCCGTCAGCGTTCTACAAACTTCTAATTTAACATATATTCGCATTCATTTTTGTGGCCTAGTAAAATATTTATAAATGGTATATACACCCTCTTCAAGAAAAAACGTGCTGTAAATGACTTTCATAACATACTAAAATAACATTACCGGCAGCGTTCTACAACCCCCGCATTTTAAATATATTCGTTTCGTATCTATTCGTATTCGTTTGTGCGGTCCTGTAAAATAATAGTAAATGCTATGTATATCCTTTTCCAAAAAAAATACATGCTGTAGGTCACTGTAACAACATGCTAAAATTACATAAATTACATTACCGTTAGCGTCCTACAAACCCTGCATATAAAATATAGTCGTTTTATGTGTTTAATCAGTTGTTTCATAAAATTGCTTTGTAAATTGGTTTCTATGGGATCTTATAAGTATAGGTTAGATTTTATTATATAAAAAATAATAACAAAGTTCAATTGCATGTTGATTTTTTTTTTAAGTTTTCGGTTTTTTCACCATTTTAAAACTGCAGCGTCCTCTTCCCGGACAGATATAAAATAGGACACAAAATTTTGTTTTTGTACCTCTTCAGGGGAACCGCTACATTTTCAGCGCAGATTGTTAATACACTTGAAGATAACATTTCGCGTTTTAAAAGAGTGATGGATTGATGCTCTCTTTTTATCACTTCGGTTTTCTCAGAACCTTTCGGTCAAAATTGAATGTTTAATATATAAGAAATTAATCCGTTAATCACTGTAATAGTTTGTTTGTAATAACAGGCAGGGGCGTGAGTAACCCCCCCCCCCAAGGGTATGCTGTCGTAGGCAGTGGGGACCACAACTTTAGGATCCTTTAGACATATTTTCGTTTATAATCATAAAACCGTTCTGCACTGAATTTGGGTATATTTAAGGTTATTACCAGGGGATCTGGCAACATCGAGTGGGTCAGCTAGTAAATATTAAAAAAAAAAATCTTTATAACTAAACACATTAAATCGCTTAATAAAATGATTTTTATAGCACTATAAAACAAATGAGAAAATGATTCAAGCGACGATGAAAAACAGAATAGAAAATATTGTTCAGACATTTCATAATGAGTTATTACACTATTATATGTTATTGTGTAAAAATCGAAATTAAATGTTCTAGCGTAGTATCATACCATTAAAGAAATAGCTTCAAAAGAATTCATTACATTAAAATCCATTTCGCAATTTTCATTGAAATTTATTTTTATCGTAAGAATATGAAAATGTATGCAAAGAGGAATGCGTTGATTGTTTATGTATAGTAACCGTAATGGAATTTGCGAAACTACCAGATATAAAATAAATACTGTGATATAAAGTAATGTCTGCTTTTGCATCGTATCGGCATCTAATACCGCTATAACCATCCTTCATTTCATGAGGCTCCTACATTTCGTAACTCAGTAACCATAAAATCCGTTTTAATCACCTACGAAATAGAAAGTCATGAGTTATAAAATTTAATATGCAATCTAAAGATAATAAATAGAAAGTTACTGGATCATTCCAAAGATTATACTAAAAATTAATCCGTTTTGACTTTTTACCAATGTCAAAATAAAATGCAGGTATTTGTTTTTAGTTTGGAAGAATGCAGTTCTATTTGTTTTAGTTACTTATTATACAGAAATATGTTTTCATTACTGCTTATGGAACTACTACATTTTCTAATATTAGTAATGATGATAGTAATATTAAGCTAATGATAAAGATCAAACTTCACAATTTATTTTATGTTTTTAAATTTTGTACAAACTTAATTCTTGAACAGATATCTGAGTGTCATAATTACAAAAAGTTTCAAATTAATATAACATTAATGAAACTAATATTGGGGCATTATCAGCCATCCATTGGAAATAATTTTATTGCAAATACATCCTATGTGGAATAATGCCGTTTCATTGAAAATAATACAATGTAAATCTAACATTGCATTTCATTTTAAATATTTCAAATATAAAAGTAATAATTAAAGAATATTGGCGGAATATACTCATTGGAAATGTGTACAATATTAACGCATTTTTTTTTAGACAGTATTAAGGTAAAAAATGAAAAACAAACAATTCATTTCATTAGAAAATATTAAGACAAATACCTAAGAACCTAAGAGTCAGTTTAATATATTAAAAATCAACCTCGTCCATATTAAAACATTATAGAAATAAACCCGTTCTGAAAATCAAAGCTGGATTATGTAATTTAAATAACATACATTTATATTTATATATGTATATATACAAGGGGGCTCTGCTCCTGCGCCCTTCGAGCGCCAGCTCCCGCAGCAATATATGCTTCGCGGTCTTACAGAAATCTTGCGTTTCGTACGCTTTTTTACTGTGACTCATTTTATTTTAAATAATACACCAACACACATTAAAACAAACACTCATTTAATTTTAAAAATATATAATTACAATACAACTTTTCAAACAACATTTGTAATAGCCCCAGAGCATTGAATTTTTATGCCACTTTTTGATTGGCATCTGGACAAGACAACATATAACTGACCATGACTAAACAATAGCCTTTACACATAAGGTTAAGCCAGGAGAGATGGCACGGTCGGAGAGAATGCGCACATAGAGGTTCCGGGGGAAGGAGTAGAATGAGCGCGCAGCGACTCCAGGTAGTTGTACAACAACAGTAGTGGAGTGTCTACTTGAAAGTGTACGTTGATTGCTTTGAACGTCTAAAATAAAATATTGTTATTTTGTTTTGTTTTCCCAAAGTAAGTGCTTGAATTTTCATAGTTATTCATCAGAATGTCTATACAATGTCAATAGTACAAAATATTTTTAAATTAAAAGATTTCTCATAAGCTACTAATCTAGACTAACAATGTGAACATCAACGGTTCGTTTTAGAAGAGGTCATGTTTAAATAAAAGTCCGCGCAATCCCTCCTACCAAAATTGGAGAGTTTGCGCATCTTCTACTTAGGAGAGATGGCGCATTGTCCCCATTAGTTCCCATGCTAGGAGAGATTACGCAGCTTATTGGTAAATTTGCATAAAAAAATGAAAAATGAAAATGGACTAATTTTAAGTTAAACGTGTTATCAAGTAACTTAATGTTATTTTGTAATCATATCTGGACTTGCTTTTTCTGATTCTTTAATTTTTTTTTCCTTTAATTAAAATTTTTTAATCGTTTCTAAAACGTTGTTGTCCTTTTTCTGATTGTTTAATCGTTAGGTTGAAATATTCACTCCTAATACAATAATATTTGTTCACAAAAACCTTATAGCAATGTCATGTTTAAATAAAAGTCCGCGCAATCCCTCCTACCAAAATTGGAGAGTTTGCGCATCTTCTACTTAGGAGAGATGGCGCATTGTCCCCATTAGTTCCCATGCTAGGAGAGATTACGCAGCTTATTGGTAAATTTGCATAAAAAAATGAAAAATGAAAATGGACTAATTTTAAGTTAAACGTGTTATCAAGTAACTTAATGTTATTTTGTAATCTTATCTGGACTTGCTTTTTCTGATTCTTTAATTTTTTTTTCCTTTAATTAAAATTTTTTAATCGTTTCTAAAACGTTGTTGTCCTTTTTCTGATTGTTTAATCGTTAGGTTGAAATATTCACTCCTAATACAATAATATTTGTTCACAAAAACCTTATAGCAATGTCATTTAAGTGTAATTATTTTTGTTAACAATTTAATTGTAGTTATTATTAGTAACAATCTCTCCTACTATGTGTTCAATCACACCAACCCTGTAAGGACAGATTGCACAAATTAACTTTCTTGGTTTTATAACTGTTCTATTAAATTGCAACCTAACTACAAAATAGCAATGGAAATGCATAAAAAGCAAATAAAGTAAAAATTATTCATGAATAGTTTAGAAAAAAATTAATATTTCGATTTTTTATTGCTATTCTTTTGAATTGTGCGCAGATTATCCTAGCTTTACCTTATATTCCAACACAGTCAAAACTTTTCACTTGTGATTTTTTTGTAGTAATAGAAAATGCTAGAACTACAGAAAATTGTCTTCTGTGCAGTATAAATGGTGTGTTACTCACTCCTGTATCTAGATTAACACGGGGAAGAAATGCAACTTCTCCCGTGTGATTCCCCCAGTCATGATTTTACCGGCCGGCGGTAAAATGCTTATTGCTTATGCAATTTTACTATCTGTAATCTCGTTTCATTGCAAAGACCATTCTTAATACTTATTTCGAATGAGCATGACAAAGGATCCTATTTTCAATTGTAATTTATGTACAGTAAATATAGGAAAATTTATCGAATTTAAATTTTCAGTTTGATATTCTAATTGAACATCTTCATATGTTTGATCTACAAATCGATGTTTAAGGCTATCTATGCTTCTGTAACTATGAACCTTTCCCTCGACCAGGTTTAATATTTTGTTATTTAATGCACGTACATCAGCATTATGACAGGCCAGTATCATTCTATCTGATAAATCTGCATTTGAGGAAATAAGATGTGTCATAAATATTTTGAATTATGTCGGAAGATTTCCAACTATCTGAAATTTGTAAAGTTTGAATGGTGCCATTGCCAACGTTTAATAATCAGCTTAAATATTCAACATCAGATGATCTCATTTTTTTGTCAACTTAAATTGGGTGCATTTTCCCATATTAGCGTTGTTTTCAACGTGGAATTAATAATTTTTGAGGGTGAAGCATACTTTAAAACCTTTAAAATGTGGCAAAAATCTCCACTGAATCTCCAGTCAATCATGAGCACAACCCCGTTGGCATGCATGAGACAAATTATACCCAGTGGGATTGTGCTCATGATTGACTTTCCATCTTGTGCTGCGTGTTTGTAACCTTGCCATGTAAGAGTGAAAGAATGCTAGACTGGATGTTGTCCGGATGGCTTAATTGGTAAAGCACTTGGTGCGCTATACTAAGGGATCCGGGATCGAACCCCGGTCTGGACATTTTTTCACTCTAATGGTTATACGCTGTTTAGTAAAGTGATAATTCACATCCTTTGTATTTCACTAATTTACAGCGTAATTCCAGCTCTGCTGAAAAAATTAATTAGGTTATAAGATAACATTTTTTTGTTTAAATCAAATGTCTAATAAGATGTATTTTGCATTTTTATCAACATTTTCTATATATTCCTAAAATTGTCTAAAGCGCAGCTCTTATACCAAAGAACAAATAATCAGGTAAAATATTATTTTCCGCGAACGCAAAATATTTTGTAAATAATTATGTTATAAATACAATCTACTAAAACTAAGAAATCGATAACTAATATGTAAATTGGGACAAATAGTGAATATTTAGAATTAGTAAAATAGTATTTTGAGTCTATGATGTATTTGTTTTTTCCAGATACGTATTTTAATTTTATTACCGACTGAATAACACATGTTTAATGCAATATTACATTTTAATAAATATTTTTCACTTTTATAAGTGGATTTCGTAGAGAAACGCTTGAGTCATTCACGTCACATACAGATTCTAAAACATTAAATAAATATAACCTGTGCAATTTCTAAAATTAAATTAATTTTTATGTGTATCTTGAAAATAATCTTTTTTTTTTTCATTTTACAAAATCCCTTATTTACACAATTTACATGAATAATGTTCTCTTTTATAAGAGAATAAAATGTTCAGAAATAATATTTATCATGAAATGATAATGAAATTGAAAAAATGAAGTATAAAAATGAAGTTTTTTATTATCTTGTTTATAATTATATTTTCCTAGATATTTATGTATTTCACAAAAACTAAAAAATTGAATTATTATAATTAATTAGTGAAGCAATTGTGTTTCCATTATATTAATACATACCAAAACTGTAATTAAATATCTCATTTAATAGCATACATGGCTCAAGTATAAACATTACGAAATAAATTACATGTTCTTAACTTTTTAAATGAATTTATGTTCTTAATTTTTTCAAAGTTTTACAAGACGGTTAAAACGATAAGAAATTTTAATATTTCAGATAACAATATATCTGCAAATTTTTCGAAAACATATAAAAAATTATCTGAACATACTTTAAGTTTAATATTTGAAGTTTTTTATGTACCACGTGAATAATTTATTGGCGTAAATAAATATTTTGTAAAATTCTATTTTGTAATTTAAATTTCTGGTAAAAAAAAAAAACACATAACAGAAAATATCTTATGAAAAATTGCTCTGGCGTTCTAGATAAGCAGTAATATTTATACAGCTGAGTCCTCTTCTGTTTTTATTCATGTTTGATGCGTTTAAAAGTAAAAGTAAAATTCTCTAGAGTGTGATATATAAGGGCGAACAGATGTGTTTTTACAAGCCTCTGTGCGAAATATAACATAAAAATACATTTCCGAATTTTAGTGCGTTTAGACGTTTAAGTATATAATATATCATTCAATGTTGCTTAATTATAGAGCTACGGGTGAAATTCCTGTAATCAGATAAACCTCATTATGAAAGATGAGCCATTTTTAAAAATATTCTCTGAATGGTTTCGGTGGAACTTGCACTATTTCAGGAAAGAGTTTAGCGTATAACATTTCGTTCTACTTTGCTTAGTTATAGATCTATAGATGCGTGAAGAAGCCATGGTTTTGGTCCATCCCTTCCGATCCATCTTCCATGTAATTCGTCACGCCAAAAGAAAAAACAATGTTGATATAATAAAAATAAATAATAAAAATTTCATAGTATTACATTCAATGATTATTTCGTAATATTTCTTTTTTTTTTTGTAATCAGGGTAAGATTTTATGACAGCCCTGTATAATGCAAATGAAAATTTTATTACAGTGTCAGTGTGGTAATGGATGGAGGAATCTTTTTCTTGCATAACACATCGTTCTACATTGCTCAGCTTTAGAACTTGGGAAGAAAGTTCTGTAATTGGCCAACCCGATTATGCAACTAAATTTTATCCCGAGCGCTTATAACTCGGGCTCTATGGAAGGGATTTTATAGGATTTACATTGTCAAGTAGATAACGTTTGCGTGAAGGTTTTCGTGTGTAACAAATATTTCTACGCTGTTTAGTTCTAGAGTTATGAGAAAAAGTTATATCTACTATCTATATATTATAAAAGACAAACGTGTCCTTGCGTAACGCTGACATCATTTTGCTAATGGCAACACTAGACGATGAAATTTCAGTTTCGCGATTATTGCTACTGGAATTTTTTTAACTTCTACATCGCACATTTTCAATTTTTACACCGTTTTAAAGTTGAAAAAATTACTTTCAAATGCAATTTGTTTCAAAACTGTATCTTAATAGATGGATTTATTATAGCATTTAAATTAAATTTCAAGCATGATTTTTTTCTCTGTTTATCTCTATCGCTTGCAGATGATTACAAAATATTAATCTGTTTGCACTTTAAGCAATATAAAAAGTTCAGCATTTGTTTGCAGCCCGAATTCAGTACCAGGGGAATTCCAGCAAACTCCGTACCGAAATTAAAACTTCATTAAGCAATAAATTATATAGTACTAGCTGTTACCCGTGACTTCGTTCACGTAACATTAAAAAAAGAATAAATGCATTAACTTAGTAAAACATTCCACTTGATTATTAACAACATATATAATTAACCAAAGCTTTATCACATTTTATAGGAGACCATACGGTATTTCTTTGCTATACGGGCCTTGACATAACCCAGTCTTAAAAAAGTGAAATTTCATGCCAAATAATATATACAATCTCGAAAATGAAACTGCAACTAATGAAAAAAGGAGGACCCAGTAAAATCGTGAAAATCGAGGAATTCCTCTTCGTAAAACGAAAAACAACACTGCAGAATTCTTCTATACAACAGTGCATTTTAGGTGGTATTTGGTGTACAATTTGTATATGTGTGCATTGCTAAATGGGCATTATTATATTGTTTATTCGCATAGACATATGTTATACATTTCTTACTGCATTATCTTGTTTACGTATATATTAAATTAAGTGCTTCACGCCAAGTGGTGTAAATAGTGAACAAACTGCTTGTTGATTTTATAAATTGATAGATATTTCACAAAGATATAACAATCTGATGCGATTCTAAAATGTAAATAAAGGTTGCTAGAAAGTACTTTAAATTCTGCCCAATTTAACCTCGATATTTTCTCTATCGCGTCAAGAACACTATAAGCAAATAAATACCGACGACACAAATCTGATAATCTAAATTTACATATTTTTGTTAGTATATATAGGATTATTTTGATTTATTTCATGCGCTTGAAATTTTTTACGCTTTCTCTAGGGTTAGGTGTCGAATAAATGTACTTTCTTGTTATTTTATTTTGCCATTTCTATTTATTCTATTTTCCATTCATTCCATTTATGGATATTGATTTCATTTACATATTCGTGTCAAAGAATATTCTTTAAAGTTATTATCAGGATTAGGATAGGATAAGATTAGGGTTAGGATTAGGAATAAAAATTGAACGACAATGGCATGACCGATTTAGGTTTAAAGTATGAACCAGGAAGTCTATTTATATCATGAAGCAATAAGAAAATTAGAAAATTATCGGCTAATATTTTTAATATGTTTTACAGTCATAGTTGGCATCAAAGGTGAGCGGGGAAATGATCATCTAAAATACCATTAAGTGTTTACCACGCAAAAAACAAATCTGGTTACAACAATGTATTTAATTTTGCGCCAAATTTCACTTGATAAAAAAAAATCAAATTGACTATGGACCTAATTACAGACCCCTAACGATACGAATGATCATTGACATTTGCCATTCATTTTTTTTCAGAAATGTTCTACCTATATGTAAAAAAAATTCTACTGTATAGAACGCGCTTTCACGTTTATAATGTTATGAATTGGCACGATCGGCTTGTTCAAGTTTACACAATTCGGCTGGAAGAAAAGATTCATTACTTTTTTATTTCTTCTTTGCTTTTGCATTACGCGAATTTGTTGGTAAAATCGATTTTCTTTTCGATAACATTGTTGTTTTTTAAGTTTAAAAAATATTGTAATTTTACTTACACATTGCTCATTGCTTTAAAATCTATGCAATTTTTCTTATCCTACAAGACTTTACAAAAATCTATTATGAAACAACTTTAAAAAAAGCTATATTTAAAAAAAAAACCACAGTTTTTCCTATTTTAAAACTAAAAGAAATGTACAATTAAATTCCGGTTCGAAACGACGATTTACAAATGTGTTTTCGATTGTGGGAAAATGATAGAGGAAAAATGCTGTTACTTCGACACAATCATATTAAACCTTTAGCTTTTATGAGAAAAGCAACTTTCTTTTAAAAAATATAGTTATTTTTATTAAGATTTTCTGATTTTCGATACGGATAATTTTGCGATGCATATCATTGACATTTGCCATTCATTTTTTTTTTTTTTTTACTTTTTAAAATTTAAATTAAAAATATGGTATCTTTATGTTAGCCGTGTGCAGACGATAAATCGCCAACCTATCCCATCATTCGTATTGAATTCATTAAAAATATAAATCTTTCACTCATTTCATTTAAAACACAGAACTTTAATTTACAACACATACATTTAAAATACATATATTACGTACATTTAAAATAATTCCTTTCATGTGAAAAAGAAAAAGAAACAAGAACGAAAAATCATGCGTCAAGCATAGATTATGTAACACTTTCCAACGCTTCCAAAATAATTTTACAAATCATACCGTTTAATAAGCTAAAAGATAACATCTAAGTAATCCGAATACTTTTCATCAGCCCTGTATAGGATCTATAGATTTGTATATATACTACATAGGATGCTAAATTTTAGTTCAGTTAGGAAACGCGTAGCACAGTTTAAAATTCTCCGTCTGGAGTTAAATAATACGGAAATGTGTTCGCGAACTTTTGTGCTTCCCTGTATAGGATCTACAAAATTTATACATACCACGTAATAGACAAAAAGCCAGTTAAAATTAAAATCGCGTTCAGTAACTTAAAACGCACTTCCAGGAATTATTGTTAACAGACAGTAGAGAACTCTTTTGTGTGTCCCTGTAAATGAACGATGACTGCTATACACACTATATTCTGTAGTAAGCCTCTTGTAATGCACCTTATATAAATTTCAATGCGTTTAAAATAGGGAAACATTATTTAAATAAACCGCAGACGATTTTTCTCCATAGACGTAATGTAACGGAATTCTTTTGACTGTCCCTGTAAAGTAACTATATGTGCTATTCACACACTATTCCATATTAAGCGTCTTCTAATGCACCTTAGTGATATATATAAATTTCAATGCGTTTAAAACAGTGAAACATTATTTAAATAAACCTCAAGTGATTTTTCCCCATGGACCGCAATGTAATGGAATTCTTTTGAGTGTCCCTGTAAAAAAAGTATAAGTGCTACACACTTCCGTTGAAATAGGGAACATGCTATAGATAACGACTATAACATATAAAAATTGCAGAGCAATCCGAGCATATTTGCGGGAGTTAGAGCACGGACAGACGGTCAGACGGCAGACGGCAGACGGCCAGACGGCAGACGGCCAGACGGCAGACGGCCAGACGGCCATACGGCCAGACAAACCGAAGTCATAAACACTTTTCAACTAGGTTGGAAAGTGTTAAAAAAAGAGAAATTAATCACAAATAATTTGATAACCCAAGATCATTTTATTTCAACATCAAAATAAAAATTTGTTTTATTTTTCTATATATGACATAATATTCGCTTGCTTTCCATACTTACTCGTATTTATGCACTTTGTATTATTATCAAATATTTGAAAACGCACGTTTTATTTCTAATATGACATCATTTCATATTCTGTTTAATTCTTAAATAATTCATTTCCTTTTCATTTTTCACGTGGAAAATTTTCACTTGAAAATAAATTTGATTAAAAATTATTACTCAGGGGTTTTATTTTATATTGGCAACGATATAGTATTAGAAATGGTAAAATAAATTTAACCATTTAAAAAAAAGTTGCAAAACGGGCCCTTTGGGCCAAACCAACCAAATCAACCAACCATTGTAAAATATACGAAAAAATGTCCATTTATTCTGTATGAAAATAATGAAAATTTTAATTTTTAAGAAAAATATTGAAATAAAATAAAAGAAAACCAGCCTATATTCATTTGAGGGTTATAATCAACTTATATGCAAAGATACAGGATCATTAAATGCTTCATTTTGACGCTGGCTTCAGCCTAACATTTGCACACAATCAGATTTATAATATTATTAGGATTAGGATAAATAAAATACAAATTTAACAGATATGAAATTGAAATAAGCTCTTAAAACCGCTGAAATTATCAGAATTAAAAAAAAAAACTGATCTAAATAACGAAATTTTTAGCGATTTCTTCGACTATTAACTTCTGGCACGAGGCCAATATCAAATTACCGCTTTTATTAAATTTCAAAATTTTATTTGAATATATATTCGACATATTTCATTTAAAATTGTTCTTTGGTGTTGTCACTGGACAATCTATAGAAAATTATTAAATGTAAAAAAATCTATTAGAGTTTTCACTGAAAAAAAAATGTTTTCAGACATGTTATCTATCCCAAGAATTCCGGGTTTGATGCCCTAGTATATATAAAATGCAAATAGAAATTTCATTCCGAACAAATATGTTTTACGTTGTGGCAAAAATATTTTTATTGGACTTGCATTGTCAGTTAGGTAATGGTTGGTGGAAGGTTCTAGTGTATCATTTTTCTATCAGTGTTGAATTCAGAGGATGGCCCGGGGGACGACGAAAGATTTGAGATTTTATGCCTTTAATGGTCAAAAAGTGCAGATTCCGCCGGAACTCTATAATGCCCCCCCCCCGGAGCCACAGAAATCCCTCCCGGAGCATGTTCTATAGTTAGGTCAACCCTATTATGAAAGAGAATTGCCTTCCGAAAGCTTATAATTCACGATCTGAGAAACGGAATTTTATAGGGTTTACGTTGTGAACTAGGTAATTTTTAGGGGAATGTTTTCGTGCATAAAACATTGTTCTTCGTGGCTGAGTTCTATAGCAATGACTGAAAATTTTATCTACTATATATGAGGACCCTAGCCCTCTGACAGTCCAGCAAAAGGGCTAATTTTTAATGTTGTTTTCTCAGTACTTTATTTTAAAGGCTAAAAAAAGGGTGATTATTCCAAAATTATATAAAAAACTTAATTATATATTTGAATGTAAACGATGAGGGTATCAATCATTACTTAACGTATTAAAAATGCATTATATTCTTAGAAATATAGCATTTTAAAATTGCTTGTATTGTTGTGAAACCTTTAGCTTAGTGAAAGTATTAACACGGACTTGTCAGTGAGAGGACTAGAAGCCAAGGCATAAAAGTGACAAAATTTCAATTTCTAGTAAATTGAGTTCAAAGTTTTGAGTCAATAGTAGACTGAAATAATTATGAAACTGTTGCTTATTTCACAGTGGTTTTTGAACTCTTATTTCAATAGCTGTGTAAAGAAGGTGGAGTACACTTTTTTTTTATAGTTAATCAATATTGATAACAAGGGATACAAATTTCGAATGCTTAAGCATTTGACCTCCAAAACACAGCACATAATTAAAAAATCACTTATATTTGTTTGCGTACAAACAAATAGCCTTATTTCCAGAACGTCTATGAACTTAGCTCATTTTTTTCAATTTTGAAACTGATACCCCTTGGCTTCTGTAGTCCTCATATATAAAATGCAAGTAACAATTTCCTGCTGAAAGCTTATATCTCATGTTCTGCTAAACAGATTTTACTGGTACTAAAACTGTCAATTAAGTAAATTTGCAGGGATTTTCATTTGATTCGAGGTTTGTTTGGGGAAAAAACGACAAGTTTAGTTATCGACGCCTGCTAATATTTTATGTTTATTACAGTTTCTTGAAAAAAATAATTTAAGATTTCTATAATTAAGCTACACTATATATTATTCTAAAATGTTTATTTGTATGTTTGGGAATGTTTCTGCCCCCCCCCCCACTATATAACTGAATCCATGTACATCCATGTAAATATTCCATGTAATTGTGTTTATCACCGAATAGTTTGTCAAATATTTTTAATAAATGCTATCTTCTAATTATATAAATTAAATTAATCAAATAATAACAAAAACAATATGCGATAAAATATACTTTTAAAAATGTGCCGGTTTTAATTGTTGTTTAAAGTTGAAAAAATATATTTTTTTAAATTTTTATCTTGTTATCAATAATAATCGAAATTTTTTGAATGGACATTGGAAAATTAAGTATTGCAAAATCTCTCGAATAAGCCTGTCATGTGATTTTCTAAGAAAAATATTATTAAATTAAAATGCCATGCTATATTTTAGCTAAATTCTTTAAAAATTGGATAAACTGTTTTACGGCGCGAAACATCCAATTACTGCAAAATATTAGATACTCTAACAAAATTTCCACTTTTTCTAGCAAAGTAGAGCAGTAATATGAAAAATAAAATTTCTTTGCTTAAAGTGAATTTATTTTCTTCTTTTATAATGCAATTTTTCTTTAATGCATAAGCCTGCCACAACACAAAATATATTTTATGACGATAAGTAAAATTATCTTCTCTTCTAAAATAATATTCATTACTTTTATTATAGGTTTATCGGATATCTTTAACATTTATTTTATGAAAAATTGTTTCACAGAATTCGTTTAGTGCTTTTAAAAAAATAAAATAACTATTTCTTTCAGTTTAGTAATGAAATTGACAGCGTTTTTATTTATAAAATTACATGTAATTCTTCTAACCTATATCTAATTTTTTGATATAATTTTTAATTACAAAGTGATATGCTACTAGATAGCCTTCCACATTCTTTTGCAGTAAGCTTTTTTAGTTAAAATATGCATATAATGTAGATTTTGCATCATAATGAGAATATAAAAATTTTTACTCTTAATCTGTCGAAGTATTATTCAGCATTTTAACAAAAAAAATTAAACCCTGATAAAATAAAAATTAATTAAGATTTACTGAATAATGGAAATAATCCTAATAATATTATAAATCCGATTGTGTGTAAATTTTAGGCTGAATCCAGCATCAAAATGGAGCCTTTAATGATCCTGTATCTTTGCATATAGGTTGAGTATAACCCTTAAATGAACATAGGTTGGTTTTTGTTTATTTTATTCAAATATTTTTCTTAATAATTCAAAATTTCGTTATTTTCATAGAGAATAAATGGACATTTTTTCGTATAATATTTTAAAATCGTTAAATTTATTTTACCGTTGCTAATACTTTATTGTTGCCAATACTAAATCAAACCCAGGAGTAATAATTTTTACTCAACAATTTATTTTCAAGTGAAAAATTTGCACGTGAAAAATGAAAAGGAAATGAATTATTTAAGAAGTAAACAGAATATGAAATGACGTCATATTAGAAATAAAACGTGCGTTTTCAAATATTTAATAATAATACTACAGTGCCTAGAATACATAGTATGGAAACCGGCTATCATTGTAATGCTTTAAAAAGTGCTAAAAAGTTGTATCCTATAAATGTGAAACGGTGCTCCTACGATAATAAGGCGATCAATCCAGCCGAAACATTCACAATGTTTCCGTTCACATACATTGTTTACGCTGAGACGAGCTAGCAGATGGCGCTGCGATCCCATCGTTATCTTTTCAGCAACGTTGAACATTTATTGGATTCAATTTTTTAGTGCTATTTTGTAGCAGATTTCCACACTATGCATTCAAGGCTCTGTAATAATGCTAAGTGCATAAATACGAGTAAGTATGGAAAGCAAGCGAATATGATGTCATATATCGAAAAATAAAACAGATTTGCTTTGATGTTGAAATAACATGATCTTGGGTTATCAAATTATTTGTGATTAATTTCTCTTTTTTTTTCTTTTTCTTTTTCTTTTTCACATGAAATGAATTATTTTAAATGTACGTAATATATGTATTTTAAATGTATGTGTTGTAAATTAATGTTCTGTGTTTTAAATGAAATGAGTGAAAGATTTATATTTTTAATGAATTCCATACGAATGATGGTGATAGGAATAATGGTTGGCGGTTTATCGTCTGCCCACAGCTAACATAAAGATACCATATTTTTAATTTAAATTTTAAAAAGTAAAAAAAAAAAAATTGAAAGATATTGGATGGCAAATGTCAATGATATGCATCGCAAAATTATTCGTATCGAAAATCAGAAAAACTTAATAAAATTAACTATATTTTTTAAAAGAAATTTGCTTTTATCATAAAAGCTAAAGATTTAATACGATTGCGTCGAAACAGCATTTTTCCTCTATCATTTTCCCACAATGGAAACACATTTGTAAATCGTCGTTTCGAACCGGAATTTAATTTTACATTTCTTTTAGTTTTAAAATAGTTAAAACTTTGTTGTCATTTTTTAAATATAGCTTTTTTCATAGTTCTGTTTCAAAACAGATTTTTGTAAAGTCTTGTAGGATGAGAAAAATAGCATAGATTTTAAAGCAATGTTTAAGTAAAATTACAATATTTTTTAAACTTAAAAAACAACAAAGTTATCGAAACGAAAATCGATTTTACCGACAAATTCGCGTAATGGAAAAGCAAAGAAGAAATCAAAAAGTAATGAAACTTTTCTTCCAGTCGAATTGTGTAAACTTGAACAAGTCGATCGTGCCAATTCATAACATTATAAATGTGAAAGCGCGTTGTATATAGTAGAAAAAATTTCACATATAGGTAGAAAATTTCCGAGAATAGGAACGTTAGGGGTCTGTAATCGGGTCCATAGCCGATTTGCTTTTTTTTATTTATCAAGTGAAATTTGTCGCAAAATTAAATACATTGTTGAAACCAGATTTGTTTTTTTGCGGGGTAAACACTTAATGCTATTTTAGATGATCATTTCCTCGCTCAACTTTGATGCCAACTATGACTGTAAAACATATTAAAAAATATCAGCCGATAATTTTCTAATTTTCTTTTTGCTTCATGATGTAAATAGATATCCTGGTTCATACTTTAAACCTGAATCGGTCATGCCATTATCGTTAAATTTTTATTCCTAATCCTAAATCTAATCGTATCCTATCCGAACCCAAATAATAAATTTAAACAATATTCTTTGACACGAATATGTAAATTAAATCAATATTCATAAATGGAATGAATAGAAAATAGAATAAATAGAAATGGCAAAATAAAATAACAAGAAAGTACATTTATTTGACGCCTAACCCTAGAGAAAGCGTAAAAAATTTCAAGCGCACGAAATAAATTAAAATAATCCTATATATACTAACAAAAATATGTAAATTTAGATCATCAGATTGGTCTTGTCGGTATTTATTTGCTTTTAGTGTCCTTGACGCGATAGAGAAAATATCGAGGTTAAATTGGGCAGAATTTAAAGTACTTGCTAGCAACCTTTATTTGCATTTTAGAATCGCATCAGATTGTTATATCTTTATGAAATATCTATCATATAAAATTCACAAGCAGTTTACACCACTTAACGTGAAGCACTTTATTTAATATATACGAGGGCATTTCGAAAAGTAAAGATACAATGGCTCGCATTCATTAAAAAAAAACATTTATTTAGAAAACGTAAGTTACATCTTATTAACTGGATTATTTATTATTTTTCGATATAATCACCCCCGTTATCCAAACATTTGTTAAGTCGGGGCACAAGCTTTTGTATCCCACAGTCATAGAAGGTTTCCGCCTGCTGTCGGAACCACATTTCAACTTATCTTTGATCTCATCATCGTCGTGGAATTGTCATTGTCACTTCCGGTATGATCTGATGCAATTCTTTCAATTTGAGACGTCTATTCGCTTGAATTGCTTCCTCCGTTCTCTGAAGAAGGGCCTCAGAGATCACAGATGGCCGACCTGTTCTTTGTTCGTCATGAACATCGGTCCTACCTTCAGAGAAATGACGACACCATTTCGTTACATTTTGTCGATTCATAATGTTCCCATAAACAGAAACAATTTCTTTGTGAATATCCGCTGATCGCTGACCTCTTGCATCAAGAAAACGTATGACGGACCGCACTTCGCATTTGGCGGGATTCTGAATCGGCGGAACCATTTTAAACACGACCTACTCCAACCAGAATCAACTTTGAAATGCCGAACGACCGCGAGGAGAAAGCTAACGGTTCAAGGTTAACACCTGTGTTGCCAACTTGCTTGCCAAAACTTTTCTTTTCCTCCGGCGTACGGTGTATCTTTACTTTTCGAAATGCCCTCGTACATAAACAAGACATAAAATGATTAATGTAGTAAGAATTATATAACATGTGTCTATGCAAATAAACAATATAATAATGCCCATTTAGCAATGAACACATACAAATTTCACACCAAATACCACCTAAAATGCACTGTTGCATAGAAGAATTCCCCCAGTGTTGTTTTTCATTTTACGAAGAAGGATTTGTCGATTTTCGCGATTTTACTTGGTCCTCCTTTTTTCATTGGTTGCAGTTTCATTTTCGCGTATTATTTGGCCAATATTATTTGAAATGAAATTTCACTTTTTAAAGACTGGGTTATGTCAAGGCCCCTATAGAAAAGAAATAGTGTATGGTCTCCTATAAAATGTGATAAAGCTTTCGTTAATTATATATGTTTTTAATTATCGAGTCAAATGTTTTGCTAAATTAATGCATTTATTCTTTTTTTAATGTTACGTGTATGAAGTCACGGGTAACAGCTAGTACAATATAAAATGTTTGATGTCTGGTATAAAAAAATCCTATAACTCCATTTATATAAAATATAATTTTATATACAAAAAATTGCAATAAGACGATAAATCATTTTAATAATTTACACGAATTAGTTTAAATTATTTAAAAACCAATACGTTAATACATTACATGTTTGAACATTATTCTAACTGGCATTTTGTATCATATACTATATACAGAGAGAAAGTGAGAAGGAGAGTTGAACACCATGTGTTTATTAATAAGTAGAGTTATGTTTTTAGTGAAAACGCATTAATACAAGTTAATCTGAATGTAATTTCGTATTCATTCACGAAAAATTGCGTTGATCAATGGCAATAAACAGATAAAGTGTTAGGGATACTTTACCGTACCCTATTTCCTTTCGAATCGAAGCATATCTTTTTCATATTTGAAATTCAGTCCGTGATACCTAATATTTGTTCAATCCGTATATTTAAATTTACGACCGAATACATTTTGCGTAAATAAATATATTCATAAATTTAAAGTTAATGACAAAATTTTTGTAAGGAAATCACACATACGAGAAAGTGTTACAAGCTTCGTCGAAGAAGCGATGTGATAGTTTTCAGGTTACAGTTGTTTTACCAATATGCAAGAAATGTGATACTTCATAAATTTATTTTTAAAAATAAATTTCTAAAAGAAACTCTTTTGAAGTAATATCTAGTTCTAACTCATTAAACGTTTTCAAAACAAGAAATTCTCCCTCATACTGCAAAAATCACCAATAAATAGACAATAAACCTATAAAACACATTTCTACTTTCTTTAATTTTTCTCAGTTCATTCCCAAAGGGAAAAAGATTAGAAGAACTTTTGAGACGTTATCCCCAAACATGCGACGAAGGAACATTATCTGTTTGAAAGGGATTTTCTTTGGCTTATCTCAAAACATTAACCAAGAAAACAGCAATGAATGTTCTTCGAAAAAATTCTTCTATAAAGATCAGACAAACAACTGTGAAATATTATTTTTTGGATTTTGTAGATATTTCTGTGATTATATAAGGTAAAGCTAGGAGAGTCTGCGCACAATTCAAAAGAATAACAATAAAAAATCTAAATATTAATTTATTGCAAAACTATCCATGAATAATTTTTACTTCATTTGTTTTTTATGTATTACCTTTGCTATTTTGTAGTTATGTTGCAATTTAATAGAACTGTTGTAATAAAACCAAGAAAGTTATTTTGCGCAATCTGTCCTTACAGGGTTGGTGTGATTGCGCACATGGGTAGGAGAGATTGTTACTAATAATAACTACAATTAAATTGTTAACAATAATAATTCCACTTAAATGACATTGTTGTAAGGTTTTTGTGAACAAATATTATTGTATTAGAAGTGAATATATCAATCTAATGATTAAAGAATCAGAAAAAGGAAATAATTTTAAAAACGATTAAAAAAATTTTACTAAAGGGAAAAAAATTAAAGAATCAGAAAAAGCAAGTCTAGATAATATTACAAAGTAACATTAAGTCACATGATAACACGTTTAACTTAAAATTAGTCCATTTTCATTTTTAATTTTTATGCAAATTTACCAATAACCTGCGTAATCTCTCCTAGCATAGAAACTAATGGGAACGACGCGCCATCTCTCCTAAGTAGCAGATGCGCAAACTCTCCAATTTCGGTAGGAGAAATTGCGCGGCCTTTTATTTAAACATGGCCGCTACTAAAACGAACTGTTGATGTTCACATAGTTAGTCTAGATTAGTAGCTTATGAGAAATCGTTTCAGTTTAAAATGTTTTGTACTACTGACATTGTATAGAAATTCAGATGAATAGCTATGAAAATTCAAGCACTTACTTTGGGAAAACAAAACAAAATAGCAATATTTATCTTAGATGCTCAAAACAATCAATGTGCACTTTCAAATAGAAACTCCACAACTGCTGTTGTACAACAACCTGGAGTCACTGCGCGCTCACTCTACTCCTTCCACCCGAACCTCTATGTGCGCAATATCTCCGACTGCGTCATCTTTCCTGGCTTTTCCTTAATACAAAATTTCAAATTCATTAAAATAATTTCTTAAAAGATTGCTTCTACAATAATTTTAAACGTCAAAATGATTTGTAATAGATTACTGATTATTTCCACACTAAGCACTTTTGTAAATATCAAGACCGCATTTTAAAGTAATATCCTGTTCTGTCTTCGTAAATACTTTCAAAACAAGAGGTTTCCGTTTGATACAGCAATGGAAAAAATAGAAAACTGTTAACAGAGTTTTTAAATGCGAAGTGATATATGTTTGTACAGAAGTTTAATTAAAAGTACACTTAATACACTTAAATACACATAATACACTTGTTCACTTAAATGATGATGAATATGATGGCAGAATAATATGTTTATGAAACGTAGGTTTAAAAAATATATATAATAATTGAATTAATCTGCAAACATTCGTAAAAATAAGATTGTTACCGTTTTCCAAACGTTTACAAACTTAGACGAATATTATATGTCTTTAAAATCTAAAAAAAAATTTGTTCTGATATATACAATGAGAACGTTAACAGTAATGGCAGTAATTTTAATTAAAGGGAAAATGATCACTTTTAACTTCCAAATCTTGTATATTACTTAAACTTTAGATTTTTTTTTTTTTCAAATTTTGTGAACATGTTCCACTGCGTTTACCGAAGAGCTCAATTTGTTATTGTAAGTACTTACGATTTATTTTCAAATGATTTGGAAATATTTTGTAATTATAAAATAGAGAGCTTATGGATTATTTTACTTTTATAAAGTAAAACATTTTAACCTTTAAAAACGACTAATCGTCAGCATATGCATAGCTGTAAATAGTCTTTTATGTACTCATGCACCATTTAAAAATGTGCATTTTGTAGTTTTATTTGTAAATAATTTTTATGTGTCATTCTTTAAAAGTAATCACAGAAAATATTGTTAATGAACATTACTTTAAAAAGACTATTTGTTTGAATTTTATGTACCATTTCATCAAGTGATAAAATACAGTTTGTTTCCACTATCAGAACTAGCATTTTGAATAAAGAAGCGAAATCTTTTGGAGTGAATACTTTAGAAAATTGAATTATTGTGATGTATAAATACAACCAAATATACAGAGTGTCCCATAAATAGCGCCCAAACTCGGCACAGCCAGATTCCTCATTGGGAGTACATAAAAAAAGGCCCAAAGAACTGTACCTGTACGATCCATAGTTTACGAGACAAATACGAACAAGTGCGCAAGTGTGATCGAAGATCACACAAAGGGTTTCATTTAATATTCATTTCAAAAAACTTTATCCTTTCTTTAATAAATCCAAATAAATTTGATTTAGCAACAACAACAACAACAACAAAAAAGTCATGTTTCTTATAAGATAAAAATTTACCGGTCTATTTTTTTTCGAATATCTGAACAGGCCCGATAGCGGGCGAAGCCTTCTATTATACTTTGTCATAATAATATCTGTCATGTGGACTAAATGCGATATTTAAAAAAAAATAATTTCAAAATTAAACATGTTGTATACCTTCAAAATGTTAAAATATGCGAATATTTCCATAATCGGGTTTTTATCATGATTCAATACGTTCCTCAAACTCATATATTTACTATTCTCTATTACTCATATTGATACTCGCTTTGTATTATTCTCAAACATTTGAAAAAGCCGTTAACCTCTTGGGGACGAGCGACACGTATACGTGACACATAAGATGCTCAGAATCCTTGATTATTCCCACCAGTTATTTTTTATTGTAGGCTTTGCCTTATTTTATCGTAGCATTTCTGCGATTCAAATAGGCGAAAATGTCTGTATCGAAAAACCGGTGGTAGAAGATTAAAAATGCTGTAAAAAAAAACTTCTAATATGACGTCATATTAATTTTCTTTTTAATTCTCTAGTGACGTGATATTAATCTGCTTTCTGTACATACACATACTCATATTTCTTGTATTATTGAGAAATCTTTGAAAATTTCCGTTTTATCACCAATAGGACGTCCTATTAATCTTTTTTTCAATGGGTGAAACTTTTTATTTCATTTTCATTTTTCACGTGGAAATATTTCAATAGAAAATTAATTATTGTAGAAAGAAGTTTATTGTGGATTTTTAATGGTTGGCAACTGCTATAATGAAAAATGTTTAAATTTAATATGAAAGGCTGTTAGATTTTTGTTTTTTTATATCTCTATATTAAAAATGTTGGAGTGAGCGAGCGAAACATTTTTATGTGCGCAATCATACCTGCGCACTGCCTGCTTTCCCCTCCCACCCACACACACTCAGTCTGCGAGCGACCGTTAGATTGGAGAGATGTACGGAGAAGTATAAAAAGTTATTTCTGTGTGATACGATAAGCAAAGATATCGCTGTGTGATTAAGAAAAATTATATGTTTAAACTAATTGTTTTGTGTTGCAGTGTGTCGTCCAATAAATTGTTTTGTTCTGTAGAGATCCATGGTTTACTTCGTGAGTTATATTAATAACCGAACAACAAATGGTAGCAAGAACAGTGGTTGTTGAATTTTGAAACCGAAAGTGATTGTGTTAAGATAAACATGGACAAATTAAACGTACCTGAATTTAATGGAACCAATTACTTTATATGGAGCCTAAAAATTAAAGCAGCTTTAAGTCTAAAAAGATTGGACAATGTCATATCTGAAATTAAAGCTACAGATCTAAGTGAAAAAGATTCCATCGAATGGGACCAGAAAAATAATGACGCCGTAGCCTATATTAAATTGTCATTGTCGGATGAACAGGCATTACAGTTTGCAGCCGAAGAAAATGCGAAAATTTTATGGGAAAAAATAAAATCTACTTTCACCGGTCAAGCAGAAGACAGAAGGATTGACGCGGGTAACGAATTAAAGAACTTAGATATGAAATCAAACGAATCAGCAAATGATTATATCGCCAGAGCCCGGGGAATTGCCACTAAATGTCAAACGCTTGGATTGACTGTAACAGATCGAGAATTAGTGTTCTACACGGTACGTGGGCTGAAAGGAAAGTTTTCAAAAGTAAGGGACATTTTAAAGACACAGCGTGAAAAATCTATGGATGAAGAGTTAGAAATTCTACGGGAAGAAGAACAAACGAATACTCCGCGTTCTGAAGGGACCGCCGCTGAAGTATTTTACTCTAAGAAAAACAAAAGTCCAAGACTGTGTTACATTTGTAGACATCCGAATCACGTTGCAAAGGATTGTTTTTACAGGAACAATAGTTCTAGAAATGACAAGTCCAGTGGAAATCGACAAAGAAGAAAAACGCACTATGATGTAAATTATTCATTTAAGGACAGAAAAAATTCTGCACTGACTATTTCACCTCAAAACTATGAACTGTGTGACAATATATGGTTGTTGGACAGTGGTGCAAGTTCCCATATGTGTAATAACAAACTATGGTTTAAGACTCTAATTCCTGAAGAAAAGGATATATATCAAGCAGGTAAAAATTCAAAACTAATTTCGAAGGGTTTAGATATAGTATCCTGTAATACGGTAAGTAAAAACAATTCCATCCATTTAACTATTAATGATGTTAGCTTTGTACCAGATTTAAGATATAATTTACTATCAGTCACTTGTCTAATGGATAAGGGTTGTAAAATTATTTCTAAACATAACTGTGTGCTAATTTTTGATAAGTATAATACTTTTCTATTTAAAGCATTTAAGAATGATAATCGATTAGAGATTAAACTTGAACCTGCCTGTAATACTCAGTGTAATTTTACTCATAAAAGTACTAGTAATTATGAACTCTGGCATAACAGATTGTGTCATTTAAATTCAAAATATATGTTACAAATGAAAGAGTATATTGATCTTAAAGATGTAAATGTGTCTGATTTTAAATGGGATACATGTGATATAAGTAGGATAACCAGGAAAAGTCATCCGAACATTGATATTGACCAAAGTTCTGATATAATGGAGTTATTTCATGTAGATTTGTGTGGCCCGATAAAGCCTGAATCACTTGGTGGGGCAAAATATTTTATGATACTAGTGGATGATTTTTCTGGAATGTATTTTACTTATTTCCTCAAAAGTAAAGATGAAGTATTTGATATATTTTATAAATTTAAAGCTAAATATGAAAATCTTATGGGTAAAAGAATTAAAAAAGTGAGAAGTGAAAATGGACTCGAATTTGTAAACACAGAATTAGATAATTATCTTGCTAATTCAGGTATATTTCATGAAAAAACAATTCCATATAACAGTGAAAGTAACGGAAAAGCCGAGAGAGCGAATAGGGTTCTATTAGATAGGGCTAGATCTTTGTTATATGAAAGTGAACTTCCTAACAAATTCTGGGCAGAAGCTATTAATTGTAGTACACAAATATCTAATATAACACCGCGTAAAGGAAAAGAAAAAATCCCCTTAGAAATTTGGACAGGTAAAAAGCCCAATTTAAACTATGTGAGAAATTTTGGCTGTTTAGCTTACTTTCATATTCCTAAAACAATGTGAAATAAATTCGATGTACCCGGAAGAAAAGGAATTATGTTAGGTTATGCGAGAGATAGGATAGGATATCGTATTTATGATGTGAAAAATAAGAAAGTAATTGAAGAGCGTTCTCTTAAATTCAATGAAATGATAAAAGGGAGTAAATATTTTGGATTATGTAAATTTTCCGAGTGTTGGGATATTGAATCGCTAATAAATAAAAATTTTCAGGGGGAAAATAGGATTAATCAAAGTGAAAGGAATAAAATTATCAATATAGAGATTTCTGACGCAACAGAAATAAATAACAGTTGCGCAATCCCATCAACAGAGCTTAATTTATCTCCAGGTAGACATGACGGCGGCAATTTGACCGGAGCGGGGGAAGGAAATAAGAACAAAATGAAAACCCGAAATGAAAATATTGAAGTTCGAAGGTCAGAAAGATTGAAAAATAAATATTCCTCAGCTAATTTAACTGATAATGTCCCAAGTAATTATTTAGAGGCAATAAATAGTGTGAATTCACATGATTGGGAAAAAGCTATGAAAAGTGAATTGGATTCTTTAATTAAGCATAATGTTTGGGAAATTGTAGATATGCCAGAAAAAACAAAATTGATTAAAAGTAAATGGGTATATACTTTAAAAGAGGGCGATAATAAGGAAATAAAATATAAAGCAAGATTGGTAGCAGCTGGATTTAATCAAATTAAAAATAAAGATTATTCTGAGTCATATTCACCTGTTGTAAATATCGAGTCATTTAGATTACTAATTGCACTTGCAGCTAAATTAAATTTGATTGTTAAATTTTTTGATGTTAAAACAGCATATTTGTATAGTGACTTGCAAGAAACATTATATATGACACCACCACCTGGTTACGAAAATTTAATAGGAGTTAATAAAGTTTGTAAATTGAAAAAGAGTATTTACGGATTACCCCAATCCGGTAGAAACTGGTATTTTAAAATTAAATAAGTGCTCTGTAATATTGGATTAAATCAGTTAGGTTCTGATAACTGTATGTTTATTAAAGTTGAGAATGATAACATTTTTATAATATGTATGTATGTTGATGATTTAGCTATTTTTTGTAATAATCAAACAATGTATGAAAATATTGTTTCTAAAATTAAAAATGTATTTGAATTGTATGAAAATAAGAACTCTAAATTTTTAGGTATGGAAATTGAAAAATATGATAAAGGTATCAGTTTGTCACAAGTTGAATATATTGAATCATTGTTGGAAAAACATAATTTAGAAAATTGTAAATCTGTGAAAACACCTATTGTTAAAGGTGAAGATAAAAGTTTCCCTCCAACAAATGAATTGTTTGACATGACTAAGTATCAGGAAATTATTGGTGAACTTTTATATTTAGCTAATAGAACACGTCCTGATATATCATTTGTCACGACTTATTTGTCTCAATCACAAACCAAAAAAGAGACATTACATTTTGGCTAAAAGAGTATTAAGGTATTTAAAATGCACAAAAGATAAAAAATTATTTTACAACAACGAATTTGGGTATTTAAATAGTAGTTCAGACGCTAGTTGGGGAAATGGAGAAAATGGAAAGTCTTTTTCAGGGGGAGTTGTCTTATTAGGAAAGTCATTAATATCTTGGAAATGTCGTAACCAAAAAAGTGTTAGTCTTTCTACTTGTGAAGCAGAATTATTTTCTATTTCAGAAATTTGTAAGGATATAATATGGACAGTAAATTTATTATCTGAGTTAAATTGTAAACAATTTATAAAGGATGCCATAATTTTAAGTAGTGATAGCCAAGCAGCAATACAATGGATAAAATGTACAAGATCATCAAATAAATCTAGACATATGAACTTGAGATTTCATTTTGTAAGAAATTTGTTGTCAGAAGGTATTATTTCATTGGAATATGTTCAAAGTGAACATATTATTTCAGATTTCCTTACTAAAGCTGTAAATGAGGATAAATTGATTTATTCTATGGAAAGTATTTCATTATTATGATATGTGTAATTATTGTATGTAATTTGTGTGTAATTTTATGTAATTTTTGTATGTATATGTATTTGTGTATTTTTGAACTGTTTAAAGAAAAAAAAATGTATCTCTCGCAGGAGGGATGTGTTGGAGTGAGCGAGCGAAACATTTTTATGTGCGCAATCATACCTGCGCACTGCCTGCTTTCCCCTCCCACCCACACACACTCAGTCTGCGAGCGACCGTTAGATTGGAGAGATGTACGGAGAAGTATAAAAAGTTATTTTTGTGTGATACGATAAGCAAAGATATCGCTGTGTGATTAAGAAAAATTATATGTTTAAACTAATTGTTTTGTGTTGCAGTGTGTCGTCCAATAAATTGTTTTGTTCTGTAGAGATCCATGGTTTACTTCGTGAGTTGTATTAATAACAGAACAACAAAAAACAATACGATTGTTTCAAATTTTATGATTTTGAGCTTCATATGCCTGTAAATCATATAGCTTCTGAGAACGGCTCTGTGACGGACAGACAACGGAGCGGGAGTAATAGGGTTTCGTGAGCTGAACGAAAACCTAAAAACAGAGTATTTCGTCACAGACGGTGCAATAAAAAAAAACACTTTATTTGACACATCAACAGCAGTATTTGCGAATTTATAATTCGCAAATACTGCGAACATAGTGCGAACATACTGCGGTGAACATGGTGAACATTTGAGGCAGATGTTCAAAATGTTCACTGTGTATATCGAGGCAGGCTTGAGCACGCCGTGGAATGGATGAGTGCACACGTCGCAGCAGCGCTGTGTCCACCAAAGTACAAGCAGCATGCAGACGAGCAACTAAGTCCGTTTGTGTAGTCATTCCACGACGCGTGCGTGCTTGACGCGATATGCGCAGTGTTCGTCTTGAAACGTCATCGTCTAGAAAGATATGCAAATACTGCTGTTGATGTATCCAATACGGTGTTTTTGCTTTGCACCGGCTGTGACGTCATACTTTGACGTCACAGACACACATACTTTGACGTCATACGAAATATACTTTTTCGTATTTTTCTTGTAAACTATGGATCGTTCAGTTACAGTTTTTTGGGCATTTTTTATGTACTCCCAACGAGGAATTTGGCGGTGCAGGGTTTGGGCCCTATTTATGGAACACCCTGTATAAGTATAATAAATATTTCGGACAAAAAAGAATTAGCAGAACGTGGAAGTATATGAGACTATTATCCTTAAATAAGAAGTAAAAAGCCATTTCTTCAAATATAAACACCAATCTTCTTTCGCAATAGTTGCTGTATGGAAAAAATTATAAACTATGGGCTGTTAAGTAAGGGTATCTGAAAGTAATTAGAAAAAAAATAGCATGCAATATTTTATAAGGAATCAAGCTGTTATAAGATAAATTCAATTCTATAAAAAGTAATAGATTATTAATAACAAATTACTTTGTTAAGTTATTTTATAAAATCACCCTGCTATTAATATGGAATAAAAATAGCATGATGGAAAAAAGAAACAATTTAAATATATATGCAGATTTTTTTTTTTTTTTATGATACTTCTATTATATTATTATTATAATACTATCTATTATATAATTATTATAATACTTTTTTATAATACTTAATATTAATAGGAAACTATTTTAATCGTATATTCATAAATATATATTAAATAACTAACATTAAAATTTTTAATGAAATATTTCGGGAAGTATACGAGCGTTTTTGTACAAAAATCATAAAATTTATTTGGTAGAAAGACACACACTAACAAAATACTTATGAAGCATTTTCTCCGCAATAAATTACATTTTACAGGAAAATAACTTTTCTATGATGCTTGGTGTAGTTTAATTTAAATGTCTTTTAAAACATTAATCAAGAGCTATTGATTTGTAATTAAATGTTAATAAACGCTGTTTAATTGGGAATTATTTCATGTTTGTTTAATTTTTGATTAATGTAAAAATATTTAATTAATATAATCTTTTGTCAATCATTAATTATTTATTTATATGAATATTATTATATATTGGTATTCGGATTTATATTGCTTTTAAGTATTTTATCATACAAAACTAATGATGTTTAGTGTACAGTTCTTATATCAATCCTGGTATAGCGTAGCTTTGTAATATGTGTTATAAATGGGAATAGTATTACCGTATGTACTCTTTTATAAGTCGAGAAGTTTGGACAAACCGAAGTACGACGTTGGGGGAAAGGGAGTAAATTTATACGCGAGAACAAATAATACCAAATCTGAATGAAATTTTGACCATAACGCAATTAAAGAAATATTGATGATAATGTCTAAGATCACCATGTGTTAAGTTATTTTATACAATATATCAAACATATACTTAATGGCAAGTTTTTTAATTGGCTGATTATAAGTATTTCAACTTTCTCCTTTGCCAAAAATGATCTTTGCCTTCAGTAAAAACTTTTAGGTGAAACCGTCTTCTGAAAAGCACTGAATCCCAATATTCAGTTATCGCTTGTGCCCACAAAATAAATGGGATGAATGATGCCGGTTCTAAGGTTGGTTGGTTGATTGTATGACGGCCGATTATCAACACGAGGGATACAGGCCCTGGCGGGCTCCCTCCGTGGGGGGTCTTTCTGAGGGATCCTATCCCATATTTACGGCAAGGTTTGATAAAAACCACGGAAAACTTCGAACGGTTAGGTCGACGAGCGCGACAGGGGTTTGAACCCAGCACCTCCCGTCTACCAGCTTTGAGAGCAGAACCTCTCAGCCACTGGTGGGGCGGCTGGTTCTAAGGAATGGGTAAAAAACACATGGAACCAAAGTTTGGATCGATTTTGAAAAATCTTTAGCTTTTGTTGTTGTATTCATTTGAAGCTCACCACAGTGGCGTATTAAGAAGAAAGTTTAAAAAGTTAAACAAGCTCTAGCTTTCATTCTAGCGAGCTTAACATTTTCCTTCAGCCTTTAGATATCCCTTCAAACTGTGAAAATGTAGTGTCCGTAAATATTGGATGTAGTCCATTAGCTCAAGTTTGACATTTGAAATCAAAGAATCCAGATTACTGCTCGATAGGTGAAAATGCACCGAACATTTATACGCCAACCGAAAACATAATCTGGTCATTCAAAACACCTTGCTTTAGCAATTAATCTATGGCTTAGAAGACTGTACTTTTCTGTTAACTGATGATGAAAGTAATTTACACAAAATGAACATTCATGAAACCGAGGATATATATTATCAGCCCTTAGATATCTCTTCAAGATGTGGAAATGCAATGTCTGTAAATATTGGATGTAGTCCATTAGCTCAAGCTTGCCATTTCAAACCAAAGAAACCAGATTACTGAGGGATGGGTGGAAAATACACCAAATAGTTATACGCCAGCCGAAAACATAATCTGGTCATTCAAAACACCATGCTTTAGCAATGAATCTATTTCTTAGATGACTACACATTTCTATTAACTGATGATAAAAGTAATTTACACAAAATGAATTTTCATGAAACCGAGGATATATATTATCAGCCTTTAGATATCCCTTCAAGCTGTGGAAATGCAGTGTCCGTAAATATTGGATGTAGTCCATTAGCTCAAGCTTGCCATTTGAAACCAAAGAAGCCAGATTACTAAGGGATGGGTGGAAAATACACCGAACAGTTATACGCCTGTCGAAAACATAATCTGGTCATTCAAAACACCTTGCTTTAGCAATTAATCTATGGCTTAGAAGACTGTACTTTTCTGTTAACTGATGATGAAAGTAATTTACACAAAATGAACATTCATGAAACCGAGGATATATATTATCAGCCCTTAGATATCTCTTCAAGATGTGGAAATGCAATGTCTGTAAATATTGGATGTAGTCCATTAGCTCAAGCTTGCCATTTCAAACCAAAGAAACCAGATTACTGAGGGATGGGTGGAAAATACACCAAATAGTTATACGCCAGCCGAAAACATAATCTGGTCATTCAAAACACCATGCTTTAGCAATGAATCTATTTCTTAGATGACTACACATTTCTATTAACTGATGATAAAAGTAATTTACACAAAATGAATTTTCATGAAACCGAGGATATATATTATCAGCCTTTAGATATCCCTTCAAGCTGTGGGAATGCAGTGTCCGTAAATATTGGATGTAGTCCATTAGCTCAAGCTTGCCATTTGAAACCAAAGAAGCCAGATTACTAAGGGATGGGTGGAAAATACACCGAACAGTTATACGCCTGTCGAAAACATAATCTGGTCATTCAAAACACCATGCTATAGCAATTAATGTATGGCTTAGATGACTACACATTTCTTTTCACTGATGATGAAAGTAATTTACACAAAATGAACTTTCATGAAAGCGAGAATATCAATATATTTAAAGCTAAAAGGACATTTCTTAAGATAAGATACACATAAAATTAACCTCAATGCGCATGCTTTAACTTTTTTTTGAAAGCGGAAATAGAAGTGGAAATGAGAGGAGGATTTTCCCCTTCTATAGTTTTATAGCAGGTTCGGGCTGAACAAAAAAGAACGGGGAATAGTCAAACCTATGCAATGAGATACCCATTCATAATTCTCCCCGCTTGGGATGGGAAGAAAAACTTTATCTTTCTTTGAAACAGCAGTTTTTCCTTCAGATGATGTTTACAAGCAGCCATTTTGCTGCCTGGGGGGATTTTCGTTGAAGAGAAATACTTCACACTTCGGACAAAAAATAAATCAACAATCACAGTTTTTAAAAATTCATTGATGCAGTTTCTGCAGTATTTCAAATGAAATTTACTATTTGTTTTTTATTTAAATCCGAGCTGACCGGATCCGAAGAGAATGGGGCACCCAGTCCTCAGTTCATTTAATTCGGGGTCCTTTTGGAATAAACCGACCAGCTTAGCGGGAGAAACTCCGCTAGTATATAATAATGTGCAGATTATAGAAATGAAATGCTGAACTGTTTTGGAGAATCTAACACAAGATCGAAATTTAGAGATTTCTCCTGACTAGATTTTTATGATGATTCAGTTTATTAATTTAAGGTATCTTGGCTACGTTTAAAGAATGGTTTTCGACCAAAATTGTCAAAACGGTTTTATTACATTTTATTAAAGCCCAACTTTTTACCTTTCCAAAACTGTATTTATTTTTATTGTATGATAAATAGAACCGGAGTTGTAGCGCTTTTTTAAACCACCTCAACAGCTGTCACTCAAAGCGGAAGTGCTGTTTAAAGGACCGGAAGTACTATTTAAAGGTACTAACTGGGAGGGGGGAAGCAAAACTATGGCCTTCCAGAAATAAACAAAGCCTCAATAGGAGAGAGGGAGACACATCTGAACTGGGTACACCTTTGAACACTAAATATTTTCCTTGAAATAAATTATATTTTTGAAATATAGATGGCAGGACATTACTGCTGCTTCTATGTAACAAGGATACAATGCTTTACCATTTTGCAAGGTATGTATTTTTCTCTTTCTTCAATCTAAAATTAACAAAATAAAGTTGTAAGCTTTTTATTGACAATCTTGTATCCCTAAAATTTTAATTCATTGTTCAATATTTAAAGAAAGATGTTAGCTTTAGCTTAAAAGCTTTGTTTTATTCAAATTCTTAAGCCTAATTGAGTAAATAGTTGTAATGCTAAACACCATGTGATGAGGCACAATTGAACAAAAAAGTTGAGGAACCATTGGACAATTAAAACTATGAAGTAAAGAGTTATGGATGTATCTAAATATTATTAATTTTGGATTGTTTTTAGAAAATGTCAAAATTAAGAGATAAATTAAGTATTATTATACTTAATATGAAAGTTGTACTGATACAGGGCTGCCAACTACTACAAATTAGGTGTAGAAACAACACTTTATTTTCTCAAGTGGTTTTAACATGAGAGATTCTGGACTTGTCATATATTTGGATTAATTTTCATTTTTAAACACATATAATTTTTATTATGATTTAAAATGTATATTATGTTGTGCAGGGCTTTGTATACTGCATGAAATATTTTAAATAAAAATATTCATTTTAGTTTTGGTTTAAGCCAATTTTTTTTTATTTTCATGTAGCCTATTTTAATTAAAAATGTATATTCACCGTACCAGATAAAAAGTTGATTATAGGTTTCAATATGAAAAAATCAATTTTGAAGCTGTGCATAGTTGTATAAGGGTTTTATATTTTTATTAAGGAATTTTTTCTTTATGCTGTGTGATATTTTAATGTGTTTTACAAAAAAAAGCTAATAAATAAATAATAACAAATTAGTAATTTCAGTAAGATGTAGTTAATTTTATTCTGAATATTTTATATTTCTTAAACATATGCAGTTTTTCATAAAAACTCTTAATATTTTCATATTTTGTTAATTTGTTCAAAGGTGCCCCTAGCTTGTTCAAAAGTACCCCTACATGGGGCAGGTTTGAACAGAAATCTCTAAGCATTTCAAAGTCTCACAACGTATTTAATTTATTTGGAAAACTTTAAATTTTTGGCTAATATGATGAAGAAATACTTTGTTTTTCTCGTGTAATATTTAAAATGCAATAAATATAATTCAAATAAGAAATATGTTGATTTTCTAAAAAAATGTTCGTGCCCCCTCCTCGCCTACTTAAAACAAGAACGAAAAATGATGCGTCAAGCATAGATTATGTAACACTTTCCAACGCTTCCAAAATAATTTTACAAATCATTACCGTTTAATAAACTGAAAGATAATGTCTAAATAAACAATTTGGAAAACGCATAACATATTTAAAAACGTAATTTCAGGAATTTCCAACCTATACAATATTCGAAAAAATATCCGAATACTTTTATTCAGCCCTGTATAGATCAGTATATGATTTGTATATATACTATATAGGATGCTAAATTTTAGTTTAGTTAGGAAACGCGTAGCACAGTTTAAAATTCTCCTTCTGGAGTTTCTGTCAATAAACGGAAATGTGTTCGCGAATTTTTGTGCTGCCCTGTATAGGATCTACAGAATTTATACACACCAAGTAATAGACAAAAATTGAGTTCAATTTAAAATCGCGTTCAGCAACTTAAAACGCACTTCCAGGAATTATTGTTAACAGACAGTAGAGATTTCTTTTGTGTGTCCCTGTAAATGAATGATGACTGCTATACACACAATATTCTGTAATAAGCCTCTTGTAATGCACCTTAGTAGTACATATAAATTTCAATGCGTTAAAAATAGTGAAACATTATTTAATTAAACCGCAGACGATTTTTCTCCATAGACGTAATGTAACGGAATTCTTTTGAGTGTCCATGCAAAGTAACTATAAGTGCTATGCACACCCTTATTCCATATTAAGCTTCTTGTAAAGCACCTTAGTGATATATATCAATGACAATGTGTTTGAAAATGTGCATTAAAATAACCCGCAAATGATTTTTCCCCATAGACCGTAATGTAACGGAATTCTTTTGAGTGTCCCTGTAAAAAAACTATAAGTGCTACACACTTCAGTTGAAATAGGGAACATGCTATAGATATCGACAATAACATATAAAAATTGCAGGGCAATCTGAGCCTATTTACGGGAGTTAGAGCACGGACAGACGACGACACAAACCGAAGTCATAAACACTTTTCACCTAGGTTGGAAACTGTTCAAAAAGAGTAAGGCTCATAAAAACAGTGAGGTTTAGATGCATATTACTGTGTAAATTCTTGTAGCAAAACATAAATCTAAATTTTAAATGCATGTTATGGAATATGTAATATTTGGTGAAAATTCCCTACGCAAAACATGATTTCTCAAACGTTTATTAGAATATCGCTATAAAATTTAAATTGCATGTTGTTTACACTATTGTGAAGACAATCAACTACAGATTTAATTTTAGAATAATTTTTTTTGGTTTTATGGATCTTGTTGTGGAAAGATATCGATGAAGTTTATGAAAATCAGCATGTAAAAAGGTGTTTAAAATATCTCTTAGATTTTAGTTCATTACCTTCACCAATGTCATAAATATGAAGTGAAAAAAGTAAATTAAGATACATACAATATATTTTTCGGTAGAGCGTTTTCCGTATTGGGCTAAATTTCACAAAATTTTACCACAAAATCCCCCATTTACTAAAATTTCATCAATTAATGAAATATTTGTTGCGTTTTTTCGCAGCTTCTAGTCATAATCTTAATAAAAATAAGCTTAAAAAATAATTAAATAGGTTTTTTGGAAAACATTTCTCCTTACGTATTGAAGCACATGAAGAAATCTTTATGCTTGAACTTTATTTTTTAAAAAATTAATTTATCTTAAAATCATCAAATAAATTAAATAATGAAATAGTATGATATTAAATTAACGTTAAAAAAAAGCGATAGAAAAAATTTTCCGTTGAAAAAATAGTATAAACATTTTGTAACAGTCTAAAAAAAGAGTTTCGCCACTAACAAAAATTATGTTTCTGTAAAAAATAATAAAAGGAAAAAAGTTCTTACATCAGTATTTAATTAAAGATAAAATAATAGAATAACTTTCTTTTTATTTTATGAAAGACTGTAAAAAGAGTAGTTTTTTTATTATTATAATCATTCGAAGGTATTTTTTTTCTGACTAAGAATAAAAAGTGACTAAATTTAGAAAACGATTATTAAGTTAATCATAAATAAATGTATAATTCGATACGCTTACTTCAAAAATAAAAACGAAAAAAATAAGAATACTGGGTTGTATCAACATAATATTATTACTCATTACATTTAATAAACATTGAAAAGCATAAATCAATAAAATATAATTTAATTATCCATCGCTTGTCAAACTTAACAGCATACATTTTAAATTAAAATCAAGTTAGAAATTGTACGTTAAACGGGACAACTAAGGTGCGTTTGCATTATAACTAGTTTATCAATGTAAAAAAATCATCCTTATTATTTCAATGAAATGAATTATATCGTCTGCTATGAGCGAAAGGAGCTAGCCTTTTAGATAGCTTTCAATACAAAAAAGTATAAAGCTACCTATTGCAGCCGTTCGGAGGAAAGCAGTTCCGGAAAATTTCGATATATTTTCACCGATCATGACCCCAAGACCCCAAAACCACCCTCCGTTCAAATGTTGTATATATATATATATATATATATATATATATATATATATATATATATATATCTGACCTATGTCATACAATAACGCCCGTATTTATGAATCGATTTTGATGAAACTAATTGTGTGTATTAAGGTCACTAATGTCTCGACCGAGTTCGTTGGCCAGCTTGGTCCGCCATCTTGTTTCAAGATGGCGGCCATTTAAAGATTTAAATTAACTTAAAATCTAAAATAAATAAACAAAAAATTTAAAAATTCAAATTTATTTTTTAATTACGTGTTAGGCCTTGATACAAGGATACCAGAGCATTTTTTGTTTTACCTCTATCTTAAAAAATGGCTGAGATACAGCAGTTTGAAATTCTAGGGTGGCTGACATTTTGAAACAAGACAGCACATTGCAAAAATTTTCATTGTTGTAATCATTTTCCCAATCATACGCATAAAACTATATATTCATATCCGTTAGCACCAAATTCTCTCCAAACTTGGCGACATTTGGCGAAATATCGCCAAATTTGGCGACAACAATAGGTTTTCATAAATGAAGCCAATTTGGCTATAGCTCAATAATTTGGCGAATATCTTATTCAAATTCAGTATTAACGAATCTTTTGTAAATGTTTTCTTTGCATTTTAGCTTGCTGTTTTCGTGTAACATTAGCTAAAATTTTAAAACGAAGACATAGGAAAGCTACCTTTTCCTCCCGGTACAGGCCGGAAGGACTTTCTTAGGTAGATTTCAATACAAAAAAGTATAAAGCTACCTATTGCAGCCGTTCGGAGGAAAGCAGTTCCGGAAAATTTCGATATATTTTCACCGATCATGACCCCCAGACCCCAAAACCACCCTCCGCTCAAATGTTGATTTATATATATAGATATATCCATATATATATATATATATATATATATATATATATATATATATATCTGACCTATGTCATACGATAACGCTCGTATTTATAAATAGATTTTGATGAAACTAATTGTGTGTATTAAGCTAACCAATGTCTCGACCGAGTTCGTTGGCCAGCTTGGTCCGCCATTTTGTTTCAAGATGGCGGCCATTTAAAAATTTAAAACTAAAATAAATATACAAAAAAGTTAAAAATTCAAATTTAATTACGTGTTAGGCCTTGATACAAGGATTCCAGAGCATTTTTTGGTTTACCTCTATCTTAAAAAATGGCTGAGATAGAGCAGTTTGAAATTCTAGGGTGGCTGACATTTTGAAACAAAACAGCACATCAACGTAATTACTCGCAAATTATTTTCTTTCATTGTTGTACTAATTTTCCCAATCATACGCATAAAACTATATATTCATATCCGTTAGCGCCAAAATTGGCGACATTGGCGACAAAAATGGCGATAAAATTGGCAAAATTTATGACATTTGGCGAAATATCGCCAAATTTGGCGACCAAAATAAGTCTTTATAAATGAAGCCAATTTGGCTGTTGCTCAATAATTTGGCGAAATTCTTATTCAAATTCAGTATTAACGAATCTTTTGTAAACGTTTCTTTGCATTTTAACTTGCTGTTTTCGTGTAACATTAGCTAAAATTTTAAAACGAAGATATAGGAAAGCTACCTTTTCCTCCCGGTACAGGCCGGAAGGACTTTTTTTTCTTATGCCACGTTTACAGATGTGAATTTTTTTTTCGACAACAGATAACGCTGTAAAATTCACTATGCAGATCTTGCTTTGCAAATAATTACCTCCATGGATATATATTTCTATGACTCATAATGAACGAATCCCTTGTGTTTATTTACTTTAATGGATTGAGATATTCGGCTTTCAACCTAATTTCAAATGGAGTTATCTCAGAATCTATACATAGTTGAATGTAACTCATCTCTCAAACAAACAATTTTTTTAAACGATCTTTCTAAAAATGTAACTTTTATGCAATTTTATTCGAAAAAATAATTTTGAATAAAAATGGCCTCCTGGCATATGAAAAAAGAAATCGTCAGCACGTATTGACTTTCCTCAGTCACATGATTTGCGTTTTTGTTATTATATAGATTACGTGTGATAGGATTTATCAGAATGAAGAAAACTTTTATTAATATATTTTTAAGTTTTGATTCGATGTTCACAAATATTGAAATAAATCCACAAAATTCTGCAACGATTACATTTATTAAATTTCAAACCATTCGGTTGGATAGTTTTTGCGCTGTTATATGCGGACAGACGGACGGACCAAACGACGACTATATATGCTACGTATTTATATAATTACGAACGCACCTAAAAACCGTGAAATAAAAATATAAATATATACTTTTATTTCACCTTAAATCAAATTTTTAGATAGAAAAATTGAAATAACTTTATCGTAAAAATAAATTGTCTAATGATTTTGTATAAATCTGTAATAGAGATTTAATTACTTTATTTTAAAGAAATGGATAAGAGACACGTAAAAACACGTCCTCACTGAATGCGACAAATGTCAAAAATCGATCCCTGTGTAATTGAGAAATATAACTGATAAGTGATAACCAAATGGTCTAATGACATGTTTCATATGGTGTTTTTCAGCTCTTTCTGATATGCGTACAAAAGCTGCGTCCACATATGCCGTAATGTACTATGTGATGTAAGGACATAAGTTGTGACTGGCAGACAAAAAAAAAAACAGAAATATTATATAACCAACAGTGTTGTCATATCTGTCGGATATTTTATTCGAAAATTCGTAATACTCACCAGAAAGTTTGTAAAATTATTTTGTTTTATATAATGATAGACATTCCGTGGATAAAGTAAAAGAAAAATCACTATTCAAAAATTTCTGGTATGTATTCGCAATTTCTGAATAAAAAATCTTCCCGATTTGGCAACACTGATAACCACTGTTCAAATGGATAAATATAAATATTGGGTTGCCCGGAAAGTTCGTGCCGGTTGCGAAAATCAATTCGTACCGGAAAATTCTATCATTTAATTATTAGACATTGGTTTCGATATCTATTGTCTAATAATTAACGGGTAGAATTTTACGGTACGAATTGATATTCAAAACAGCACGAACTTTCCAGACAACCCAATAAATAAAATATTACATGTTATATGTTTTTCAATAGTTTAATTTATTTTCTTATGCAGCAGTACAGTTTCACCTGAATTTATACATATATCGAAAAAGCTATTGAAAAAAAAACTTTTCTTTATATAATATTTTTTAACTTAAATAAATCAACCACTGCAATAGCCAGATTAAACAACAAATCTCCAATTACAATAGACTTCAATAATGTTGAAAAATTAGCCAATTATAATAATTTAAACTGCTCGTTACAGAGGGCAGCCATAGAAATATTTACATAAAAATAAGAAAAATGCAATGATATGAGCCACGCAAAAATAGATAACAGATGGCTTCATATTTTACTAGAAAAAAGCAAAATGAGAATTTCCGACGGATTGACGGACGAAGCAGAAAACATAACAGTAGTAACTGAGGATGCCTAACAACAAGTGAAAATATTTTTACAATTTTTAACTGATTGACTAGTTTTGTGTAATTTTCAAGGCGTTTTTTAAAGCTTTTAGACGTGTACGTAATAATGTCTGTGTAAATGGGTAGTGCAAATTATTATTATTATTATTATTATTATTAAATTAATAATAATAAATTTTTTTGTAGTTTCCAGTAAAAAAATTATAAACGACTTTTCCGTCTAGAAAACCGTCTAGGTACGACAATAGAATGTGTATTCTATTTTATTTAACTCACAATATTAGTGTAGAATAGAAATTACATTTTCTTTTCAAATATAAATTGACTTATGTTTTTAATTTAGAATTGTGTTTTCATTACATTTGTGTGTCATATTTCTTTTTCAACATCATTCAACTTTTTTGTTTTAACATAAAGTTTTTAATCTTCTTTATTACAGAAAATTATTTTATCTTCACTAAATCGTAGAAAATTAATAAGAATAATATAGTTATCCAGAAACTCAGGACATTTTGATTTATTTAATGATTGGAATTTAATTACAGTAATTAATCAAAGTAAAATATTATTTTAGAAAATTCGTGTTACTAATGAGATTGTAAACACTAGTTTAACACACAACTTAAGAATATAATTTATCAAATATTCTAAATTTATATGTAATGTACGTGATTAAAACTTTGCACTGAGTTTTTCTTACACTTAAATTAATGAATATATTGATGAATGTTGTATATTTTTCTTTCATTTCTAAATTAATTCTTGACTTTTTTTTTCAAATAAAACGTTTTCTTCTGACTTATTTATTAAGAAATATCACCCATAAATTTCAGAATATGAACGTTTTTATAGTTTAACTTCATAGTTATTTAATTACATTGTGTAAATAAAATACAAGACAACATTAATTTTGTATGTTTAAATTTAATCAGAATAATGAAATTAAATTTCAAGCATCGTATAATTTATTGTATAAATGAAACACAAAAATATTATTAATAGTAAATGTTATTTAATTCGTTAAATAAAAATAAAAAATAAGTGTTAGAATTTTCTGCTAAAATACTGGTGATAAACAGTAAAAAGGCTTTTATGCAATTTTATATGAAATCAATACACCATTTTGCCTAATATTCTGAAATCTAAAATACTAATTATTGAAGTTATTAAGAATCTGAAATACTAAGCTATTCGTTAGAAACCCAAAACCCTGCCCATTTGCAGAAAATTGAATTGTTCTATTTTTTCTAACTTGTCTGACGATTAAGAATATCTTATTCACTCAAATCAAGACTACGATTGGGCATTTCCAAAACCTTTTTCAGTTTTATTTTTGAGTTTATTTATATATTTAGCAAATAGTATTATCCTCGAGAAATGTCTTAAGTCCCATAAAATAAATTAAGAAAAGTTAATTCTTGATAGTAAAATATCGTTTATTATTATTTTTTAAATATTAGTTTAGTAAACTTCTAGTAATTCCAATTTCCATCTTCAACTAACGTTCTCCTTGCAGAATAAGCTTCTACCTATTTGATGAATGGCAGCTGTTAAGATAATTTTGTCAAATCATAGTAATAATAGTAATAAAAAACTTGAGTTATGATAAAACATACTCTTTGAATCTAAGTTCACCTTGTACTACAAATACTAATTTAAAAAAAAAAAAAAAAAAAAAAAAAAACATAAATGTTCTAAAACATATGCATGCCATTTCATAAAATATTTTACTGAAGGTGTTTTGACTCCATATATAAAACTGTTATTTACACATACAACCGAGCGCCGTCGAGCAAACCTTTGCTCGTCATCAGGGTTACAAAACAAACGTAAATACACAAATAGTGTTAACATAAATACCATTTTTAAATTTACGTTTCTTTTGTAACACCGATGATGAGCAAAGGTTGGCTCGAAAGCGCTCGGTTGTATATGTTTTTTATATGGAGTCAAAACATCTTAACACCATTTCAGTATTTACGTTTGTTTTGTAACCTGATGATTAGCAAATGTTTGCTTAAAAGCGCTCGGTTATGTATGTAAAATACAGTTTTGTATATGGAGTCAAAACACCTTCAGTAAAATATTTTATGAAATGGTATGTATATGTTTTAAAGATATTTATGTTTTTGTTTTTTAATTAGTATTCATACTAATAATATTTCAGCACCCAGGCGAGGCTAACGAAAAAGACAGGCTACCGCGGTGCATTCCACTTATCTTTTTTTACAGACCGCTAGAATGACGTGATGCTCTTTTCATACACCTGCATTGGTGGATTCGAGCATCACGTGACTCCCGCGGTCTGTAAAAAAAGATACGCGTAAAGCACCGCGGTAGCCTTTCTTTTTCGTTAGCCTCGACACAGGAAGACAAAATTAGAATTTTAATCAATACATGAAATAACATTTATTATTATTTTTTTTTCACCACCACTTTTGATTTAATACAAATTCGTGTGCTGGGCATCATAAGTCGTTTTAAAGTATTTTATAATGTTCACATGTGACATTCATTTTAAATATTTTTTATTGTAAATTTCACGAATTAAAAGTATTCTTGGTGAACATTTCACGCACAAGATAACATATATTCTAAAGATGACACGGACCTGATTTTTATACCAGTTTACAGGCACTGACTCAGAGTGAAAATATCATTTATTCAGATATATCGAAAAAATGGGGAAATAAACGTATTAAATGAGAGTGTAGTCTCTGTTTCTTAAAGTATTTTAAAATCAGATATTTCTTTTAAATGCTAAAAGGTGTAAACTAACAACATAATATAGAGTAAAATAACTTTTATTAGATTGTTGACATGCTTCGGCTCACTGCGAGCCATTATAAAAAACAAATGAGAATATTCTATAATTGCATGGTCTTTGAAGTTATTATTTGAAATGCTATCATTTAATTTGCATGTACTTACAAAATTACGCACGTTTTCTTTTATTTTTACTTGGTTGTTTATTTCCTTATTTGTACATACAATATGCATTTACATTAATATATAATTAATTATGTACATTGTGTATACAAATATGGAAATGAACAACCATGTAAAAATAAAAAATAATGAGCGTAATTTTTAAAAAGTACATCAAAATTAAATTATAGCATTTCAAACAATTACTTCAAAGACCGTGCAATTATAGAATATTTTCATTTGTTTTTTAAAATGGCTCGGAGTGAGCCGAAACATGTCAACAATCTAACAAAAGTTATTTTACTGTATATTATGTTGTTAGTTTACACCTTTCAGCATTTCTAAAAATATATTATGACAAGGTGTTATAATTTATTATATTTTTATTTTAAATCAGTTAAAAATCCATTTGAAAAGGAATTTAAATGTTATTGATGGTATGTAAGGCAGAATATGCTATTATACAAGGTCTGGCTATTAATTTCCAGGACTGACGTAACTGTACGAGAACGAAAAGCCGGAAGATGGCGCTAATGAATGCATATTGAAGAACGTTTTCTTGCGCATGTGCAGTGCAATCGGCGCCATTCTGAAGTAAGTGGTTCTCGTGGAAAGGCGCATTGAAACGTAGCTCTTAAATTCCTGTTGTCGAAGTGAAAATGGAGCAAAGAATTAACATTAAATTTTGCTTAAAATTGGGCAAGACAGCTGTGGAAACCTACGAAATGTTAAAACAAGTTTACGGCGAGGAAGCATTATCCCGCTCAAGATCTTTTGAATGGTTTAAACACTTTTGGGAAGGGCGCGAAAGCGTCGAAGATGATCCACACACAGGTCGGCCGCAGTCCGTACGCATGCCGGAAGCAATTCAAAAAGTTCGCGATATGGTGAAATGTGACCGTCGCTTGACCATTCGAGTACTCGCTAATGAATTGAACAAGGACAAAGAGACGGAATTTCGGCGAATTTTGACGCAAGACCTAGGCAAACGCAACATTTGTTCCAGATTCGTTCCTCATCATTTAAGGGACGAACAAAAGCAATTGAGACTGGACGCATGTGGCGAACTTATCGACAACGCTAATGCTGACCCTGCGTTCCTGGATAGGATAGTCACGGGAGACGAGTCTTGGTGTTATCAATATGACCCTGAAACCAAGCGTCAAAGCTCCAAATGGCGGTCTCCAGGTTCACCAAGGCAGAAAAAATTTCGATTTGAAAAGTCCAAAATCAAGGTCATGTTAATGGCTTTCTTCGATTGCGATAGACTCATTCATGATGAATTTCTTCCTCCTAACATGACTATCAATGGACAGTTCTACACAGAAGTTCTTGACCGACTTCGAAAATGAATTCGTAGAGTGAGGCCTCATTTTCAACAAAATGGAAGTTGGCTGCTGCTACATGACAATGGCCGCCCACACATTGCGTTGCCTGTGAGGCGATTCTTAGCCCAGCATGATGTCGTTGAGATGCAGCATCCACCATACTCTCCAGACCTAGTACCCGCAGATCTCGAAACAATTTTAAAATGTCAATAAGAATTTTGCACCGCATGCTTTTGGTCTTGGGCTCGGGCTCTGGTGACACAAAATTTGTCGGTGTTGCTCGGACTTCAAAATACCATGCTCGGGCTCCAAAACAAGAGTCCGAATTCATCTCTAATGTATTTCCTTACTAAAACATAGAAAAATAAAAATATACATGATGAAGTATAAGAAGCAATTTCAAACATCTTTCTGCATCCCACATTTATCCCCTTGCCTGTGGAATATATTTGAAAAAAACGTGCTTAAAATGGAATTTTTTTTCTCTTTAAAAACAATGCAAAGAAACTTTTAACTTGCGAAAAATTTATATACCTGCCTGTCAAACATAATGTGGTTTGAAGGAAATTTGGGAAGAACTGCAAAATTACAAAAATCCGACAAATGGCGCGAAACTGCCGAACTTTTCGCGAGAAAGTATCGCCATCTATTGGGAAATTGGTAAATTACATATTATGCATTGAATGAACTGAGTTCGGGCTTCACGATATTGAAACATCGATTTTTCTCTTGCCCGAACTGAGGTAGGGCATTCCAAAATTGGCGCATTTGCGTTGCCCGAACTGATTTCGGGTGTCACATTCAAGAAGTTAACAATATTTCCACACTGTTGACTCTCACGTTATCAAGAAAAGTTGGTTTCCATCAATTAATTCAATTAAAAAATCTTAACAATCTAACGGTGTTTATTATGCCGGTTTATGGTGCGCATGGAAAGAAGGATTTCTTATTAACAATAGTTTATTTGTTTATCGATGCTGCCTACTATTAGGAAATATACCTACCTTTTTTTTACAGAATTATCAATATTACATATTATATGCTCGTAATATATCCAATAAAAACATGTTTTAATGCATATAAAATTCGTAATTATATTTCACGTTTGTTTTTCAAGTATATGTAAATTTGGATTATTCCATAAAGCTTCTATAAAAAAGAAGAAACAAAATTTACACGAACATCCATGTGACATATATGTACAGAGAAACATGCATACACATATTTTTCTTATTTATTTTAATTTTATGAAAAATATAAATAAAGATTTTCAGACATCAGGGAAATAAAATTACATAAAATAAAACAGAATAAATTTAAACGGATGTTTTTGAATTATTTGCACTTTACTACAAATAATTTCTTTCTCCTGTAAAACAAACGTTTCGAGTATTCAAAATGTATAGCAAATATAATTTAGAATAAAATATTAATACAAAAATATTATTATGAGATATAATATAATTCATATTTCAAGTAATGAACAGCTTTGTAATCATAGAACTATAGAAATTATTTCAATAAGGAACGTAGAAAAAAATATGTTAGATTTTTAGACAAATTATGCGCATTATAATGTCGAAGAACATGGAATATTTTATTTTATCTTCTATTAAAGTTTGTTAAAAGCTTCTATTTCATCATATTTTAGTATATATTTTGTAAAAACTATTATTTTACATTTCAAAATTAAATAACATCTTATGAAACATATTAGGATAAAATATTTTCTTAAATTTAAATAAATTTGAAAAAACTTTTTTTTAAATAATGTTTGTACATTCAATGTATACATATATTCAATTTATGCATATGATTATAGTAATTTACGTATACATAAAACATAATGTGCTATTTGAAAAACGGCAGCATTCTTCCCATCCAATGTTTACAGGCACTCGAAGCATTCTTTGTTTAAGAACAATGGTTTTTAATGAATACTATTTTGAAATTCTATTTTCGCTAGTTTTAGAACTCATTAAGGAAATACATTTATATGCCTCAAGTTTAAACAAACAAACTATGGTTATTTTAAATTTGCTTGTCTGAAATTTTAAATTATCTTTTTCAGACATTATACAATTGGATTTAGTTAATGTGTTGTTCTTTGTGATGCATATGTGGAAAATTTTCAGTAATTAAAGAATAATTACACGAAAACAACAAAGTTAGAACAATTCCTTTATTCCAGACTAGCTGATCCGTCCGGCGTTGTCCGGAAATCAGTAACTTTATTTTACGGTTTCGATAAAGATAGTCATTTTTGGCGCGCATTCTGTTCTAAACAAACCTCTTTCCGAACAAAATTCTGGCTTTAGTCCCTGCTGCCTATGGCATTGTATAGCAGGCTGGCTACGTACGCGCTGCAATATCAATTAGTTACAATTTCCACCACTAGGGGACGCTAAATCATCTTACTTAGTTATCTATAGCTTAATTAGTTAATGTTAAGTTGAATGAACCAATTTCCGTTGAAAAAGATTCCTAACATTTTTTGGAACGCTGTGATCGAAATATAAAAATGTCCTAGTTCGACCACTTTGAACCACCCTATCTCTCACACCCCCAGAAGCTACCGACATGCAACCACCATAGTGCACGATGGGAGACTCCAGGCTACTACCACACACAAACACCAGTAGTATCCGCTGGGTAGTTGTGGCTGCAAAGTGAAATATAGGGACACGCAGGTTTCTTTTTATATATATTGTTATGAATTTTGTATATACTTGTAAATATTCCATTTGTTTAAATTTATTTTATTTTATTATTGTGAAAATTGCAGTATTAATGTATTTCCTATTGAGCATCATGTAACTCAATGCTAAAGGCCTCAGGTGCTTTGTAAGAAAAACAACCTTACACCCTCATCGTTTTTACAATAGAGTTCTATGGGAATATCGCCAAGGAATGGGTTTATCGCCAAGTTGGCGATGGTTTTGGCGACTTATTTTTGTCGCCAAATTTGGCGATATATCGCCAAATGTCGCCAAGTTGGCGACGGATTTGGCGACTTTTTGTGCAACCCCCCCCCCCCCCTTATACATTTACATTGGGATCCTTTCACGTTTGGAGTACTCTATCGAGAGTTGGAGGACCTTCTGGTAATTTCTAGCATCTGAAGGCTCTGGAATAATCTGGAATGATCTCTGAAACCTATATAAGGACCTCCATCAGTTCAGTTAGTTAGTTGTCTGTCAACTGCGATTGAATTCATACGAGAGGCTTTGCATTGAGAACTGTGTTACTCGGATCGATTTTGTCGTTGATACGTCGTATTGAACGCATTGTTTCTGTGTGAAATTTTGCTGCGCTTTTATTGGATTTGAAGATTACTGAATATCTTGTAATTTTCAGAAGATATTTGTGATCGTATTGCACTGTTTATAGTGAATAAAGCCTTTTTATTGTTCTTATATATTGGCATCAGTCCTTTCGAACCCCGAGCTCACAACATTTGGTGTCAGGAGTGGGGTTGAATGCCGATTACCAGAGCAATGGAGGCGCAACTGACTAAATTATTGGAGAAATTAGGAGAGATGGATGAGAAAATGACTGCGAATCAGGCTGAAATGAAGAAGGATATGTCAGCGATGGATGAGAAAATGACTGCCAACCTTGGCGAGTTGAAAGATGAAATGAAGAAGGAAATGACAGCGAACCAGGCTGAAATGAAGAAGGATATGTCAGTGATGGATGAGAAAATGACTGCCAACCTTGGCGATTTAAAAGATGAAATGAAGAAGGATATGTCAACCAACCTTGGTCAGTTGAAAGACTTAATAGAGGATAAAATAACATCTTTAAATGACATAATTGACTCCGTGGAAAACAAATTTGAAGGAAGATTTCAAGAAATGGAAGAAAATGTTCAAATGACAGCCAAAACCGTAGAAGAAAGAGTACAAGAAAAAGTTCAAAAGATCGCTAAGACCGTTGAAGAAAGCATAGAGAATGTAAAAAAAGATTTGGAAAAAGTCAAGAAACAGAAGATAACTGCCGGAAACTATTCCGAAGAAATCAAGTATCCAGATATGCTTCCTCGGGCCTTTATTAAGCTCTCGACCTATGACGGAAAATCCTCATGGCCAGTTTTTAAGACACAATTTGGGATCGTAGCGGACGCCAATGGATGGGATTCCCAGACAAAGGCTTGCCAGTTAGCTGCTTCTCTACGAGCTGATGCTGCCGACGTCCTACAGACTTTGCCTGCAAATGAACCGCTGGATTTTGAAACGCTCGTCAGTGCCTTAGAATTACGCTTTGGCGAGAAATGCATGAAGGAATATAGCAGACTCCAGCTCAAATCTCGACAGCAGAAATCCACTGAATCCCTGCAAGAGCTTGCTACGGATGTCGAGAGACTTTCACATCTTGCTTATCCTGACTGTCCGACTGAAATTAGAGAAAGCTTGGCTCTGGAGCATTTTATTGATGGTGTGCGTGACTCTGAGATCCAGAAACAACTCCGGATTGCAGATCTCAGTGACTTAAAAGGGGCTTTAGTTTATGCCCTGAAATTCGAGGCAGCCCAGCAAGCTACTAGGAAAGATCGACACTTTGTGCGAGCAGCCAACCTGCCTGAGACGTCGGATAGAGCTGTGGAGTGCTTACAGCAGCAGATGAATGACATAATGAGAAAGATGAACTCCTTAATGGCCAACAAACCTTACAGGAAGATCAAGTGCTGGAGATGCGGTGGAGAAGGCCATATCCAAATCGACTGCCCAAGACGACCCAGCACCGAAGGTAATAGCTCACCCGCTAACGGAGGAGCAAGAAAACTGATTATTGACCATCTTGCGGGGCGGAGGTTTCCAGATCTTAAGAAGCCTCATTTTCAAGTATGTGAAATTTCTGCAAGAAGTTGCGGCGAGAACGGAGTTTTTCTAGTCGGAAGTGTGAATGATTTGCCCTGTAATATGATCATCGATACAGGAGCCAATGTGACCATCATTCGGAAAGCTCAGCGGCTGAAAGAAAAACTCTCCTGGACCCCGCCACGTGTAATCCTTCAAACTGTGACAGGAGATAAGATCGACTTATTTGGAAGAATGACACTGGAAATAAAGTTTGGGAACGCCGCTTACCACCATACAGTCTATGTGGCCGATATTTCGGACCCTTTCATACTCGGACTGGACTTTTTAAAAGAGCATGGATTTACACTGGATTTTAAGAATAATGAGTTACGCTCTGCTCAAGAAGATGTCACTATTTTCAAACTTGGAAATGAGTCCGGGTCTATTCAACGGATCACAGCCAAAGCAGATGTTATCATCCCTCCACGGACCGAAATGATGATACCTGGATTAACTGGAAACGAAAGAATTTTCCAGTATGGCTTGACTGGATATCCTCAGAAGAGCCCAAAGGGAGTGCTAATAGCATCAGCGCTGGTAGATCTGTCAAGAGATGTGATACCCGTGAGGATGGCGAATGTAAGTGAAAAATCTAGAATTATCCAGAAGGGTGAAGTGCTTGCAACCTGTGCTCCAGTCACCTGTGTATGCAAAGACCCGAGCTTGATGTTGTCGGAGCCGCCTACAAGTTTAACACCTGAAATTGGACGAAATGAAAATTTATCTCCTGAACAGAGACATGCCGCAGAAAGACTGTTCCAGGAATTTAAGGATGTGTTTTCTCAAAACGAGAGTGATATTGGTCGCACTTCACTGACACGGCATAGAATTGATACTGCCGGCCATCCACCGATTAAACAGCATCCCAGACGTTTGCCGTTCGCTAAACAAGAAGAGGTGTCTAAGCTCTTACAACAGATGCAGGATAGTGACATCATCGAACCGTCATCAAGTCCGTGGGCCTCTCCCATCGTGTTGGTCCGAAAGAAAGATGGCTCCACAAGATTTTGTGTGGATTATCGTAAACTTAACGATATCACGAAGAAGGACAGCTATCCTCTACCAAGAATAGACGACACGCTAGATACTCTTTCAGGACATAAATGGTTTTCCACGCTGGATTTGAAGAGTGGATATTGGCAAGTAGAGATCCATCCTGATGACAAAGAGAAGACCGCATTTACTACTGGACAAGGACTTTGGCAATTCAAAGTTATGCCGTTCGGCCTCTGCAATGCTCCAGCAACGTTCGAGCGCCTCATGGAGACAGTGTTAAAAGGTCTGACTTTTGAAGCTTGTCTCATCTACCTAGATGACGTCATCATTGGTGGCCGCACGTTTGAAGAACATCTAGAGAATATTCGAAAAGTGTTAACGAAACTAAGAGCGGCGAATTTAAAGCTGAACCCTTTGAAATGCAAGTTCTTCCAACGAGAAGTAAACTATTTAGGACACATCATCTCAGCTGAAGGTGTTCGAACAGATCCTGAAAAAGTGTCTGCAGTAAAGCACTGGAAACGTCCGGAAAATGTCCATCAGTTGCGAAGCTTTCTGGGACTATGCACTTATTACAGAAAGTTTGTACAGGGGTTCTCCAACATCGCAAGACCCTTGCATAGGCTCACTGAAAGCAAACAGAAGTTTCTATGGACACAAGAATGCGACAATTCATTCCAGCGGCTGAAAGAAGCTCTCACATCCTCTCCAGTCCTTACCTATCCAGACCCCGACAAACAATTCATTGTGGACACGGATGCCAGTCAGGAAAGTGTCGGCGCTGTACTTTCCCAAGAAATAGATGGCCAAGAACGAGTCGTAGCATACTGGAGCAAATGTTTATCGAAACCAGAGCGGAATTATTGCGTCACTCGTAATGAGTTATTAGCTATAGTGAAAGCCATAGAACACTTCCATCACTATCTCTATGGCAGGAAATTTCTCCTTCGTACTGACCACGCATCCGTAACATGGCTGATGAATTTTAAGAACCCAGAGGGCCAAGTAGCCAGATGGATACAACGACTCCAGGAATACGACTTTGACATCAGGCATCGCAAAGGCTCATCGCATGGAAACGCCGATGCCCTATCAAGAAGACCGTGTCCCGAGAGATGTCGCTATTGTTCCAGAGCGGAGAGCAACTATAATCCCGAATATGTCATACGCCAGACGAAGACTTCACTATTGACGCCACCAGATCCCTGGAGTGATGAGAAGATTCGAGAAGATCAAATGGCAGACTCTGAGATCAAACCAATCTTGGAGTTATTAGAATCTTCTAGCACGAAGCCCAGTTGGAAAGACATCTCGACTTACAGTCCTACGACGAAGCAATATTGGGCTCTTTGGAACTCTCTCCACGTCAGGAATGGTGTCCTGTTCCGAAAATTCGAATCGGAAGATGGGAAGACATCTCGGTGGCAGTTGGTACTTCCTCGATCCCGAATCCCAGAGGTCCTCAAGGAATTACATGGCAGTCCCACTGGTGGCCATTTTGGAGTCATGAAAACCTTACACAGAGTCCGAGAGCGCTTCTTCTGGGGAAAAGCGAGAGCTGACGTCGAACGATGGTGCAAATCTTGCGATGCATGTGCAGCTCAGAAAGGACCAAAGAAACGTAGCCGAGGAAGACTACATCTCTACAATGTAGGAGCACCTTTCGAACGCATCGCCCTTGACATCCTAGGCCCTCTGCCAAGAAGTGCTGATGGCAACAAATACCTCCTTGTTGTCATGGACTACTTCACGAAATGGCCTGAAGTCTATGCCATCCCTGATCAAGAAGCTTCTACGGTTGCGGATGCCTTGGTACACCAGTGGATATCAAGGTATGGAGTCCCCCTTCAAATGCATTCTGACCAGGGGAGAAATTTCATCTCTGCTGTGATTGAGGGTCTCTGTCAACTTCTCGGAATGGACAAAACTAGGACGACGCCTTTACATCCACAATCGGATGGCATGGTTGAGAGATTTAATCGTACCATCCTCAACAATCTCTCACTGCTAGTCTCAAGAAACCAACAAGACTGGGACCAAAAACTTCCCTTGTTTCTTCTCGCCTATCGCAGCGCCGTCCATGAAACAACCGGCTATTCCCCGTCTCAGATGCTTTTCGGTCGTGATCTTCGTCTACCTTGTGATCTGATTTTTGGTCGCCCTCCAGATGCACCTTCATCGCCAGAGGGATACGTGCAGAATCTCCAGGCACGATTTGAAGACGTCCACAACTTGGCTCGAGAGTGGATCAATATACAGACGGAGAAGATGAAGACCAGGTACGACACGAAAGCCACGGGACATCAATTCAAAGAAGGTGACAAGGTTTGGTTTTATAATCCGACTCGACGTAAAGGACTTTCTCCCAAACTGCAATCGCACTGGGACGGTCCTTATACAGTCCTAAACAGACTGAACGATGTCGTAATTCGGATCCGAAAGTCACCAAGTTCGAAGCCTAGAGTCGTTCATTACGACAGGCTGGCTCCATACTATGGCCATAGTACATAGTTCATATGGTATAGTGCATTGGTTGTAAATAGTGTAATGTAAATAATGTAAATTAGTATGACCATGGTCTTGTATATAAGTTAATGTAATTATTTATTTTGCTTAGCATTATCATTATTATTATTATTTAAATACTTGTATGTAATAATGTCTATGCTTTAATTTCATTTTTTTAATAAGTGTATTTTTGTATAATTCAGCATTATGCATGTGTTTAATTGTTAAGCATTTGTTGGCAACGGGTTTGCTTTCCGATCAAAGGTTGAACTGCCCGGGACGTGCAGTCCTTGAGAGGGGGGCAATGTTATGAATTTTGTATATACTTGTAAATATTCCATTTGTTTAAATTTATTTTATTTTATTATTGTGAAAATTGCAGTATTAATGTATTTCCTATTGAGCATCATGTAACTCAATGCTAAAGGCCTCAGGTGCTTTGTAAGAAAAACAACCTTACACCCTCATCGTTTTTACAATAGAGTTCTATGGGAATATCGCCAAGGAATGGGTTTATCGCCAAGTTGGCGATGGTTTTGGCGACTTATTTTTGTCGCCAAATTTGGCGATATATCGCCAAATGTCGCCAAGTTGGCGACGGATTTGGCGACTTTTTGTGCAACCCCCCCCCTTATACATTTACATTGGGATCCTTTCACGTTTGGAGTACTCTATCGAGAGTTGGAGGCCCTTCTGGTAATTTCTAGCATCTGAAGGCTCTGGAATAATCTGGAATGATCTCTGAAACCTATATAAGGACCTCCATCAGTTCAGTTAGTTAGTTAGTGTTCTGTCAACTGCGATTGAATTCATACGAGAGGCTTTGCATTGAGAACTGTGTTACTCGGATCGATTTTGTCGTTGATACATCGTATTGAACGCATTGTTTCTGTGTGAAATTTTGCTGCGCTTTTATTGGATTTGAAGATTACTGAATATCTTGTAATTTTCAGAAGATATTTGTGATCGTATTGCACTGTTTATAGTGAATAAAGCCTTTTTATTGTTCTTATATATTGGCATCAGTCCTTTCGAACCCCGAGCTCACAACAATATATTCTAACTGAGGACAACCGCTTTTGTTTTGTTTTTTTCAACATTTAATATAGAAGACATGCCTTAAAATATATTTTTTTACTTCTTTTGTTTTTTAGAACACTTTGGTCGATTATTTTGTTTCTTAGAACATTTTGGTCGAAATATGAAAATGCCCTAGGTCGACCACTTTCAACCACAATATCTCCCACACTCCTACAGAATGCTCTCGATCCATTCGGTCCGTATGTAAACCTAATAAAAAATGTGTATATGTATGTATATATATAAGTAAATATGTATATGTATGTATGTATATATATGTGTAAATATATATATATATGTATGTATAAAATATAAAGGACATTTTAGTACTTTCTAGAAAATTCTAGTTCAATCAAAAACATTTTAGTACATTTTAGAAGATTACAATTTTTTTTTTAAACACTGTGGTCGAAATATGAAAATGTCCTAGGTCGACCATTTTCAATCATCATATCTCCCACACACACAGAATGGTCCTTGAACATTCCAGAACGTTGTTGATCTTTCTGGTCCATATGTAAACCTAATAAAAAATATGTGTATGTATTTATATATATATACAGGGTGATTCATAAAAGATGGGCAGAACTTTAAGGGGTTATAGTACACTTAAAGACAAATAATATTAAATAGGAGACTAAGGGTCCCAGACGTATTCCCAAGGAGATAGGGGGCATTAAAGTTTAGGGTCCGAAATTTCAAATGATTATAAAACATGGAAAAATTGGTCGATTCGTTTGCGGTTTTTGCAAAAAATTTTCTTTATGCCAGTATTTTCTTGAAATAAAATTTTAAAGTTCAATTTCAAAAAATGCCGATAGGGGGCGCTTTAGACTTTGGAGTAACAAACAACTATTTTTTAACGTTATTTTTTGTATTTCTTTAAATGATTTCGAAAGCTTAGACTTAAACTTAAATTTTGATCTAAAAATCTGAGTCCTAACGAGTAGTTAAGTAGCGTAAACTGAAATTTGAAATTTGAAACCCTTCTCCCCCCAGAACAAAAATCAGTTATTCCCGATCTTTGTGTCGTAGATTAGGCTCTAACTACTGCCGCGTTTTGCTAAAATTATTCTTTATGTCAGTATTTTCTTGAAAATAAATTTTAAAGAAAATTTTCAAAAAATTCCGATAGAGGGCGCTTTAGACTTTGGAGTAACGAACAACTATTTTATACCGTTATTTTTTGTGTCTCATTAAATGCTTTCTAAAGCTTAGACTTAAACTTAAATTTTCAGCTCAAAATCTGAATCGCTGAGCGTGGTTCAGTAGCGAGGGGAGGGGGTTCAAATTTCAACTTCTGAACATAGTTCAGTTTACCATGTCCACACATTGTGTGCTGTGATACGAGGTAAAAAGACACAAATTAGGATTATGTTACCAAAGCATATTTATTAACATGTAATCACAATAAATGTTCAAAATTGTGACCACCAGAGGTTATGCACGCAGAACAACGGCGACGAATGGAACGGCGAACATTCGCGAAAACATCAGGCTTTTCGAGCACTTCCCCTACAGCGGCGGAAAGTCTGGCGACCAGTTCCTCGGGGGATTCAATGGGTGTCTCATACATAAGAGCCTTCAATCGTCCCCAAAAAAAGAAATCGAGGGGTGAAAGATCTGGCGAGCGAGCAGGCCAAGCAACAGGACCACCTCGACCAATCCATCTGTTCGGAAATGTGATGTCCAGATAGTTGCGGACGTCTCGTACGTAATGGGCTGGCGCTCCATCGTGCTGGAACCACATGACCCGCCGGATGCGTGGAGGAACAACGTTTAACAGGTCTGGCAGCACATGTTGCAGAAATGTGAGGTATGTTTTACCGTTGAGGAAGAAGGTACGGTCCGATTAGGTGGTCTCCGAGGATTCCTGCCCAAACATTGATGGAAAAGCGTCTCTGATGAGCATGTGGATACGTAGCATGTGGATTGACATCCGCCCATACATGTGCATTGTGTGTGTTAAATGTACCTTCACGTGTGAAGGTACATTCATCGGTGAAAAGCACAGTTCGTCCAAAATGTGGATTTAGCGCGTTCTGCTGCAGAAACCAGCGGGCGAATTCAATACGATTTGGATAATCCCCTGGAGACAGTTTCTGGACTCGTTGCACATGAAACGGGAGCAAATGTTCATCCTTCAGTACCCTCCAAGTCGTGGACTGTGAGGTATCCACCTGGCTAGCCACTGTTCGTGTACTTGTACTTGGCTGCGCCGCTACTACATCCAGAATGGCTTCTGCAACAACTACTGATTCGTCCTTTTTTGCACGACCTGCATTCGACCGGGAAGCGAGAAATGATCCCGTCTCACACAACTGTCTGTGCAAGCGCTCGAAAGTTTTGCGGTTAGGCAACCGCCTGTTAGGAAATCGCTCTTCGTACATTCGTTGTGCCTCTGCACCATTTCCATCTGCCGCTCCGTAAATTAAATGCATCTCAGCCTTTTCCTTATTCGTGAAGGGCACCATCTTCCGATTCATTACTACAGCGACTTACACTTGACTCACCGTTCAGTGGTTTTTATGCCTGAATCGTGTCGAAATTTTGCATACGTGTTCTTCTTCTTCCCCATTTGACATTTGCATACTTTCTGTTTCCTTCTTCACCCGGTGACTAGCGTCAGGAATGAGCTTTAACGTTTGCATGAGCGACGTTTCCAACTGTGCCAGTGCCTTTATGAGTGAATTCCGACTATGCAGTCCTTGACGAAAGTTGTATTTTTGCCTCGTATCACAGCACAGAATCGTTGGGCATGGTTAAGTAGTGCAAACTGAACTATGTTCAGAAGTTGAAATTTGAACCCCCTCCCCTCGCTACTGAACCACGCTCAGCGATTCAGATTTTGAGCTGAAAATTTAAGTTTAAGTCTAAGCTTTAGAAAGCATTTAATGAGACACAAAAAATAACGGTATAAAATAGTTGTTCGTTACTCCAAAGTCTAAAGCGCCCTCTATCGGAATTTTTTGAAAATTTTCTTTAAAATTTATTTTCAAGAAAATACTGACATAAAGAATAATTTTAGCAAAACGCGGCAGTAGTTAGAGCCTAATCTACGACACAAAGATCGGGAATAACTGATTTTTGTTCTGGGGGGAGAAGGGTTTCAAATTTCAAATTTCAGTTTACGCTACTTAACTACTCGTTAGGACTCAGATTTTTAGATCAAAATTTAAGTTTAAGTCTAAGCTTTCGAAATCATTTAAAGAAATACAAAAAATAACGTTAAAAAATAGTTGTTTGTTACTCCAAAGTCTAAAGCGCCCCCTATCGGCATTTTTTGAAATTGAACTTTAAAATTTTATTTCAAGAAAATACTGGCATAAAGAAAATTTTTTGCAAAAACCGCAAACGAATCGACCAATTTTTCCATGTTTTATAATCATTTGAAATTTCGGACCCTAAACTTTAATGCCCCCTATCTCCTTGGGAATACGTCTGGGACCCTTAGTCTCCTATTTAATATTATTTGTCTTTAAGTGTACTATAACCCCTTAAAGTTCTGCCCATCTTTTATGAATCACCCTGTATATATATATATATATATATATGTAACAAAAGTATGTGTTTGTATACAATATAAAGAATATTTTAACCCCTTCGGCCCTGATTTTTTTTTCAATTTCGGGAAAAAATTACTGTTATGCTAACAAAATTAAAAATAGCTATCAGAATCACAGAAGTTAGGCTTTAATGAAAGTTAACTAATGCGTTCTTTACCAAAACCTCACAAATGTAGTTATTTTGCGTGTTTTGCATATAACAATAGTCTAAGGAAGAATTTTTGAAGACGTTTGGAAAATGTCGTATTACAACTAAATTAAACAAGCATAAAAAATTAGTAATATTTTTTATCTTTTATCACAAATTATCAATTCGGAAAAAGATTCCCAAATTTTAATTTAAAGAGTGAAACGTATGTTTTAATTAAAAGAAATGCCAACGGCTTGCTAATAATTATGAAAATTATTATTATTCTTATTATTACTAAATGCTAAACATAAGTGAAGTCATAATAGGAAATGTAGAGATTCATACTATCACTATTAGGTGCTGGAATTAATAAAAATAATGTTTAAAACAGAATAATACTCGATAAAAGATATGTCCTATTAGTAGGACGTCAGAGCCGAAGGGGTTAATAGATACTAGAAAATTCTAGCATATTCAAAAACAGTCTAATGTATTCTAGAAGAATCCAGACATTTTTAGAACACTTTGATCGAAATATGAAAATACTCTATGTCGACACCTTTCAACCAGCATATCTCCCACACACCCACGGAATGGTTCTCGAACCTTCCGGTTTTTGATGGCAATATGGCCAGGCAGGTTGAAAAAGCTATACATATGAGATTATGTGTTGTCTATTATAATTATGTGCACGAGAAAAGTGTCGGGTTTACCAGTAAAAATACAAAAAAAATTATTTGTCCTACACGTGCGGTTAAAATTAAATTAAAAACATTGTTTACTATGAAATTTTCAAAATTGCTTCAAAATTTTTTCGAAATTTTCTTCATTGTAATTTTTTTATTATTTTTATAAAATTTCAAATATTAAGTTGGTTTTGTAATAATTTTTGTTTTTAAAACGTTTAATATAAACCTTTTCATTTTATTTCACCTTTGCACACATTACCTTCATGTGGCCATATTACATTCATCAACTCGCTTTTTTTAAAACAAACTGCTACCGATACAAATTTTAACAGGTTTAAATTTTTAATCTATTTTTCCAGTGCTAAAAAGGGCCTGTTTTGTTATTCAATTTGTATATATATTTTAAACCAGTTACTATTACTGTTTAAAAATTTCTAACTCAAGTGTGGCCCTATTAACCTTACATATTTAAACTTGTCAAAATTTGTATCTGTAGCAGTTTGTTAAATTAAAAAAACGAGTTGATGAATGTAATATGGTCATATGATGGTAATGTGCCCAAAGGTGAAATAAAAATGAAAAGATTTATATTAAACGTTTTAAAAACAAAAATTATCGTTCCTTACGTCGTTTTTCAGGAATTTTTCCATTTCTTTGCAACAACTCTTTCTTTGGATGAGAACATAATTTTGTTCAATTTAAGAATCGAACTTCACCCAATTGTGTTATTCGAGAAACGATTTTTTTCAAAAATCGTGAAAAAAATATGTACAATGAAAAATAATGAGCAGTTTTTAAAAACTTTTTTCTAATCGTAGCTCTTGTAAATATATTGATTTATTTTTGTTTTCACGAGGAAAATATCTTGCTTTTAGTTTTCCTGATAACACTCCTCATAAAGTACAATCGTAAAACATAAAAACTGGGAACACAAAATCATGCCTCAGATTTGTCAAAGAATAAAGAAATGTATATTTGTTATTTGATCATTACCAAATTAGATGTAATATAATAAAAAAAAAAAGAAAATTGTAATGTAAAAATATATACAATACAATATATACAATATATATACAAATATATACAATACTATACAATAAAAATGTATATTATTGCTAGGATGCAAGAAGTGAAGAATGGATGTGTTTAGCGTGAAAACCAAACTTAATTTATATTTTATGAAATATTTTCTATATGACATAAAAACTTTTGTTTAAAATACGTTCTAAAATAATGACTCTCTTATAGAATTCATGAACACGAATCCATAGCATTGTTACAGAAAATAAATTAAGATCATTTATGAGTCTTTTATGTTTACGAAATAAACATCAATAATAATTTATATTCTTATAAAATTATTCTTTTGATGTATGAAATATTTCCCGAAAAATGTTATGTTTTATGTGAAAGTACCTCAAGCAATATTTTATTTATTACTTCTTTGAAAAAAAAAAATAAACATTGAACACCATCATAATAAAAAAATCACTTCTTTTATACAATCTGAAATTTAGAAATCTTATGCTTCATGAAAATAATTTCAAAAGGAAACCGATAAACACTAAACATTATATCATGGATTTACTGAAATTGTCCTTATTTTTCTCTGAAAGAAGTAATTTTGTGTTAGATTCAGATATAATATTGACGATAATCTGTAATATCAATAGCCGATAATGTAGAAGATAAACATCTGAGTAATGTCGAGGTGAGCCCATATCCATTACACGTGATCTCTCCGTGGAAACCCCCAACATACATATAAGTCTGAAATTGACATCTACAAACTGCTAGAGTCAAAAATATTATATCCGGGAAACCAGGTGTAAGTCGGTGAAGTTCATTATCTGGCTGTCGCTGAAAAACGAACAAATCATCATTACTACTCATATCAGATGAAATCACGCTGTACACGTAAACACCATTACTCTATATATGATCACGTGCAACAATTCTCGGTTTTCGCAGATCTGATGGTACAAACATATGAAAGTGTTAGAGTGACAGTGGAGTACGTCAAAATTTAGTGATTTGAGAAATGAAGGGTTTTGTGAAACTTGTTGCATTGAGTGGTCCAACTTGTTTTGCCCCCTAGCGACTCACTAAGTGAACTATGACTTATTCACGGAAACACCATTACTCTATGTATGATCACGTACAACTGACAATACGTGGCGTTCGCAGATCTGATGGTAAAAACATATGAAGGGGTTGGAATGACAGTGAAGTAAGTCAATATTTAGTAATTTGAGAAATTAAGAGTTTTGTGAAACTTGTTTAACCGTTGCATTGAGGGTCCAACTTGTTTTGCCCTCTAGCGACTCCCAATGTGAACTATGACTTATTTGACTGGCACATTGAGCAGAAAACAATATACATTCAGTGAAAATATGATTATCTCGATTTTCAAAATTTTGACTTACTCCACCGTCATTCTAACCCCCTGATATGCATATAATGTGTGTCTTGATGGAGCATCTGGATCTCTTATGTAGCAAAGCTGTAGCGTGATCAGCCAAGTTCCAATTTTGATACCAGACATGAGTACTTTTATCTCTGTTGAAAATTTTGATTAATTTTAAACTCCTTCAAAGAATTCAGCAATTTATTGTTGACCTTTAATGGCTTCATTTATGTTGCAGTGTGTTTTCATCAAATACAGTGCGTGGTGTTTGCAAGTACAAACATGCGAGTGAATTGTGTCGGGCCGGTTCGTCTGCATAGCTGAATGTTAGCAGATGCAGCCGAGTACCCAGTTTCGAATCCTGGATACTTTTCACTCTGTTAGGAAAATTTCGTTCAATTTTCACCTCAACCCAATAATTCAGTAATTTATTGTTGAACTTTAAAAGCTTCTTGAATATTTTTACACAGTTATTTTAATTGATAAATAAATATTATGACTTGTAATTTCCGATCTTAAGTAGTGACTTGGGCTTCATTACCTGCGATATATTCTATTGAGCTGTTTTAGATAACACACCATATGCTCTTATCAAAAGACTCACTGAGTGGATTGTGCTAGCCAGATTTGTCCAGGATAGGTAAGTTGCCAGAGCATTGGAAGCTTACGAAAAAGGTTCCTGGTTCGAAACCTCACCTGGAAACTTTCACACTCAGTTGGAAAATTACAGCTCATTTAAAGGCTTCATTTACGTGTAATTGTCCATGGTGTAATAAGTGTGATGCTCGATTAGGTAAAATGTGCGGATTTCACAGAACTGATGATGCCAATGTGTGAGGAAATAGCGTCAGGCCAATTCGTCTGTGTAGCTCAGGTAGCCGAGTATTGGCGCGTGATAAGAAAGTCCCAGATTCGAATCGTGACCTGTATACTCTTAACTCTTTTGTGGCATTTCCATTGCACATTATCATCGACCCAAGAATTCAGCAATTTATAGCTGATGTTTATTAGCGTCATTTACGTATAATTAGTTCTTGACTAATGACTTTTCCGTGTGTAACTGCTTTTCATTGTGCACAATACGTGGTGTCTGCAGACGTGACGGTACCTACTTGTAGATGAATTGTAGCTGGCTTGTCCGTCTGTATATGTTATGTATTGGCATCTTATGTAAAAATCCCAGTTTCGAATCCTGGACTGGATATTTTTCAATCTTTTGGGAAAATTTAGTTCATTTTTAAAGGGAAAATTTAGTTCATTTTTCCAGCCACATTTTTAATGAGGGGATATTTTAGATTCGCATACTTAAAGCTTCTATCAAATTTATTATATTTTACAATATATATTCTTTTTTAATTAATAATTTCATAAATATTTAAAATATATACTCATTGCAATCTATTCAAATTTTAAAGAAAATCGATGCACTGGAATTCAGAATTTCAAAGTTTGTTGCAATTTTAATATAATAACCTCCTGAGCTTCTACTTCTTCTTTTTTTTAAACATAATTTGAAAGAAGGTGAAATTTCCAGTTAAAGCTATTCCCGTTTCTTCTATAACAACTTGATGATTAAAATGCATGGGACGTACTCTTATATTTTTTGGTGGGATATTGGTGACTGCAGAACCACGTTGGTTATCCTGTATTTATTTTTATTTATTTTTTAGATTTGAAAACACAAAGACTTTTAACCAAAACTGTTTTTGGAAAACTCTTTCAATTCCCTTACAATCAGTCGCTGTTTTTTATCCGGTGTTCAGGTCTTAATCTTAACTTCAATTCTCAAACTTCAGCTTTTGTTGTTGCTTTGCGAAAAGACAAATAAATCGCCTTCCAGCAGACAATGTTAGTTTGCGAAATTTTGGAGAATTCCAATGCGGAAGATCTTGTAATATATATATTTTTAACAATAAGAAGATTTTTTTAAGGAACTAAGAAATGTATTTTTTATGTTTACTTTGTTGTTATTGAGGATACATTCTGTATTAGGAGAAATCTTGTTTTGAAAAATAAATATTACTTTATAATGTGTTACAACTGCATCAAAAAATATTTTGTAAAATAAAAGTCTAGTTTTATGTTTAGTATATACTGAGTAATATATAAACTAGGACTTCCCTCAAAGGGATTAGTCTGAGTGATATTTCTCAGAACATAGAGTTAACAATTACGATATAAAGAAGATACAATGTGTGAGAAAGAGCAAATTAAATGATAGAATTACAAAATATCATATATAAATTCATATATACTGTTATGTTTTCATATATATATATATATATATATATATATATAATTTGGCAAATAATCTCATTTTCTTAAGTTAGAGTAGCTCAAAAATTTAAAAAACAAACAAACAAACAAACAACAACAACAAAAAAAAAGTCGGATTTTTTTTAAAACGCCAAGCTTTTTAAAGTCACGTAATCAGATTTGCAGCCGAGAGCGTATTTTAGCAAGCGTAGTTTAACGCAAATTTAATTTCATTGTTGAAACATTTTCTTTGTGACAAATTTTTACATTTGAATTTAAAAATTTTCTTCCTTGTTTATTTGTATAACTATTTATAGAAACTCATACACTTCAAACCACATTGATACCAAACTTTACTACAAACCTGATTACGAAACAGTAGCCTAAATTCCTACTAAAGTAATATAAAAAATCTTTCAATGACTTCTGTAAAAATCAAATTGAAAAAAATACATATATTTCAAAGATAATACTTCTTGATTATTTTCTAGGAGACTCTACCCCCTGCGCTTTTACTGCTTCAAACCTCAGACTTTTCTTCTGCCTGTCTGTCTGTCTCTCTCTACAATCTGTTTGTTTCCCTATCCGTTCTTCTACCCATCTCCATACCCGATTGACTGTCTCTCTACACGTCTCACTACATGTCGTATATTTCCCTACTGGTCTCTCTACCCATTTATCTGTTTCTCTAACCATCGCTGTCTAACTACTTTTATGTCTAGCCGTGTGTCTATACTGTATTTCTCTCCGTACCCATCTGTCGACTGCCTCTCTACTCGTCTGTATACCCGTCTCACTATCCATGTGTTTTCCACCGCATCTTTAAGCGTCTCGCTACCCATCTGTCTATCCGTCTCTCTAACTGTCTCGCTTCCCGTTTCACTATCCGTCTCTCGACACGTCTGTCTGTCTATATACCCCCTCTCTCTACCCGTCTGTCAACTCGTCGCTGTACTCATCTCTGTACTCGTCTCTCTATTCACCACGCTACCCGTCTCGCAACCTTTCCCTCTACCTGTCTGTCTACCGGCCTGGTTACTCGTGTCCCCTCTGTCAACCCTCTTTTGCTCAGTACCCGTCTGTCTATTCGTTTCTCTACCCGTTAGCTTATCTATGTCGCTATCCGTCTCTACCCGTCTCTCTACCCGTTCGTTTACACGTCTCTGTACATCTCGCCACCTTCCCAATATTTAAACAATTTAGTATACAGAAGCTGTTCATCTGTTATTAAATGCAAACAGAAGTAATTTATCTAATAAGTGTAATCAGATGCAATTTTTTTAAATACATACATATACCAGCATAATAATTCATCAGGTTTATTTTCATTGTAGTTTATGTCATTTGGCAGTAAATCTGAACTTATTAAAACCGAACTGCGTTAAGCTTTTTAAAAAAGCCCTAAGGTCCGTATAACTGGGAAGGAAAAGTACCCTAAGGGCTACAATATACATGTTATTAAGTTAAGTGAAAGTTTCGTAATCGAGTTCGCAGCAATTGCTTATGTCAGAAAGCGTGGCTTAACGCCATTTTAAATTCATTTCTGTAACTTCCTTTTACTTTTTTTTTTAGGGCGGGTGGGGGGGGGGGGGTTCCAAATATTTACACTTAAATTCAAAGTATTACCTCCATGTTAATATTAGTGTTGTTTGTATTATTATGACCGAGCTTCATTCGAAACAAATGTAAAAGACTTCTTCCACAGTTTTTTTTTTTCTAGGAGGAACTTCCGTAAACGGGCCCGAAGCTAATCGGAGAATTTAATATCATTATTGTTTGTAACTCTTACAGAGTTAAAACAATATTGTTGCTAGCATTACTCTTGTTTGAGACCAACCTTGTTTGTGTATCTGAATGGGGAAAAGTTCTGTATCATGTGCTGGTTGGCACGATTGGCGAAAAAAATTAAAAATGGTGCTAAAAGGCAGTTTTAGCATCTTACCAAAATTTCCTAGAGAGAGGAAAAATATGTTTTTCAAGTATTTACAAATATACATTTATTAAACCATGTTTTTGCGTCATCTTAAAAATATAAGTACGATGCTAAAATAAAATTTTATTGCCATTTTCGATATTTTAAGGAAAATACATAACAAACATATATAACAAAACTAAGAGACATTTTTGTGATAAATAATTGTTGTTGTCAGGGGGGGGGGGGGCAAATTGTAAACAGTTAATAAGCGAACTAACAGATTACCGAAAATAACTTGTGGGAATTATAAATAACTTTTAAAATCTTAAAATGGAGAAGTGGTCCGTATAAAAATGCAAAACATAATACGCCTGATATAAGTATTTTTTAATTTTTTGATATTTCCAAAAGAACAGATAAAAGGGTAAAACTCCCGGCGAAGATGTCATATACTCACTACGTTGGCGCGATTTTCCCCCTGTCAATTTGGCAAAAACTGTTTGTTGTGTTTATTTACTTTTATTTTTTATTTTAATTCCATAGATTATTTTTATATGTATGTCAATATTTATTGATATCAAACTATTATTTATTTATTTTTATTTCCTTTTGTAAAATAGTAGAAGTTACGTTTATTACGTTATTTTATTTTTATATTGAATAAAAAATCACGTGCTATTACCTGATATTTGTGACTAAAATTCAAAAACAAAGTTTTCGCCAAATTGGTGGGGAAAAAAATCGCGCCAACGTCTTCCACTCATTTAATTTAAAATACACGCCTTTCACTAATTCCATTTAAAATACTAAGAAGAAAATAAAAAGAAATAATGTCGCAAATCAAAATCTTTTATTTAAACATCATAGAATTGATTCCCATTTACACACGCGAAATAAAAAGCTGCCAATGTTGAGATTTGCGCCAAATCTCTAATACAAAGTTATTGCGGATTTTTTTCTTTCAAACAGAAAAAAATCCAGATTAATTTTCCATTTTTAATAAATGGAAATATGTTTTATTGTACTGATATTGTATTGTATTGTGCGTGCATATTTTTTTGCTCCATCCCAACAAACACGTCATATCTGGCCGCTTGCTGTGAACATTATGGCCAAATATTTTTGCGGCAATTTGTATCCAGCCACCATTGTATATTAACTGATGCGCCGCTACATCCGGTAGCAGTGGACTAACGGATAACGGGCGAGCGCAGAGAAAACTACTGCATTTTCCGCGCTCAGTAGCCACTAAAGTTAAACTTTAGGCCAGCATGTAAAAGCCTGTCATCACCTAGAAAACAGAAGGCCAGTGTCGTCTACTTGATATAATGTTGATAATAAGACAGAGAGAAATCTTTTTTCCTCACTTTTTCAGCATAATTTTCGTTATTTAAAATTTGTTTTTCTATGAAAGCATATTAAGTAAAATGCGAGTAAGTTAAGTTTCCAGCCAGCGTATAAAAGTCCTTCATAATCTAGAAAATAGAAGGCCAGTGCTAAGTAGTTGATATTTTGATTATAGGAGATAAAACAAAATATTTTTTCAAAATAATTTTCACTGTTTAAAGAACATTGTTTAATTAGATGAACGTATTAAAATAATAATAATAATAATAATAATAATAATAATAATAATAATAATTTCGATTTTATGCACTAAAATATATATTTGAAATTTTTTCTTTCTCTTTGCTTTTACCCATTTTTGTAAATTACAAATAAAATTAACTTGTTTGCGAAGTATTTCTCAGGCGGTTCTCAAATTCCCTACTCAACAAACGCGAAACTTCCTGACACTCTTCTGATTTATTTTGAAACGTGAAGTCATAAAATTGACAGGGGTCACTGTTGAAGTGATTTGGAATCAAATGGCGGTTTTCATTTTTGATAAATAATTTATTGCGTTCTAAGCGATTTTTGTAACGTGACCACAGATTTTTCTCTTTTCCCACACTGTCGCGCCGGAAATTTGGTTCAAAACGTCACATTTGACAATATTTTCTGAAAGATCTTTCGTCATTACTAAAAAATCGAAAACTCTGTTCTATTACATAGCTTCTGAATAAGAACACCTGCCAATTTCAGGCATTTTCGAACAAAACTGAATTCAGAAATGTGTCAGAAACTAGCTGATTTCGATTTGAGAACAGCCTTAATACATTGAATTTTCTTATGAATACACTGGAATAAAAATGAATATCCTTAAAATTTTAAACAAATTCAGACCTAAACAATATACTACTAATATATAATTCACTTTTTACAATTCGGTGTTGCAACTAATTTTTAATATCGTATGAAATTTGTTTAAAAAAGTATTTTTTTTTCCAGATGATCAAAATTAAATAATATTTTAAAGAAAAATTATGTATATAATTGAAAGCAAGACAAAAAGACAAAGTGATTTATTTTATAAGGCATATGCCGCTTTATAAAATACATTAAAATATTTTGTCCCTCCCGCCCTCCCCCCTCCCCTCCTCTTCAAAAAGGCTTCCATGTTTAGTAAATTAAAGTTTCGGTTGAAGGACGCATTGGAAGGACGTGGGGGATCAAGGTCAAGATAGGGGAGACTGAAAATTCTCGGAAGACACACGCCCGAGGCTCAAATCTGGCTTTTTTTGACTAGTCATTCTCATTTAGTTAGAGAGAGCGCTTAAGAGATGTTGCCTGTTTATATCTTGTATGAGAGAAGCGAACCAGTAATTTCTTAAACATTGGTAAGGTTTTATCAGTTTGTCTATTCATTAAATATATATGTTGTGATAATCTTTTTTGCATCATTTGATTCACGATAGAATTATTTTTTATAAAACCGCACGAAATTTTAAACGTGCTTTTCTTTTCAAAATGTAGAATGATATTTAATTTACAATTGCTTATTTCATGAGATTCACTGATACTGTACTTTATTGCTTAAGGACGTTCTCAAACCCTGACCCATTTCTCAATTAATTTTTGTTTAGAAACACATAAAACGTGCAGGTGTTGTCATTCAGAAACTATGTAATTGAAAGACGTTTTTCATTTTTTGTTAAAGGCAGAAGATATTTCGTAAAATACTGTCAAAGTCGGCATTTTGAACCGAATTCCCAAAGCGGCTGCTTGAGAAAGGGAATAAAATTGTCGTCAAAAATCCTTATAATTCGATAAGCATTTTATTTATCAGAAAATGGAAAACTCATTTCGATTTCAAATCACTTCAACAGTCAGGCATACCAATTTTATTCCTGTACGTTTTAAGATGTGTCAGAAAGTTCCGTGTTGTCGAGCAGGCAATTTGAGAACCACCTTAAAATAGAAAATATTGAGATTTAATTTTCTGTCAATTTTTTTTTTCTTTAACGCCTTTTAAATCTATTAAATAATATTTTCCGATAATGCATATGATTTAAAAATAATCTATAATAATAAACTATCAAAATAATCTATAAAAATAAACTATAATAATAAACTACAATATATAATAAACTGTAATTTATTTAAAATAATTATTATAGCATTATATAATAATTTTTAAAGAAGTTTTTTTCCTCTCTTTTTCTGAGAGTGGAAAATAACTGTTCTAAAAAAAAAATTGTAAATTTTAATACAATTTAGAAAACTAGAATAAGAAAAAAACATTAAAAATTTCATGACAATTTCAAATTACTGAATTTTCATGTGAAAAGATTAGAATATTATTATTATTATTTTAATATTTGGCTATTAAACTTTAAAAGATAAATAATCATAAAAAACTGGTCATTCATTGACTATATAAAATAAAAATGTACTGCAATTTTCTTTTATTTATTTATTTTATTACTTAGGTGAAAATTAATATTCATAAAATTAAAATGATGCAAAAATGTTTTTTTTTTATTATCAATAATGATTTAATGAATAGACATCTTATACTGGTAACATACTTAACAATAATTTATTTTAAAACCATTGTGAAAAAAAAAAAAGAAAAAAACTAACATTAGACATACATACACATAAAAGATTATTTAAGCACCAATTCAAATTTTATTCTGTTAAAAAAATGCTTTTTATAAATTTATTTAAATTATAAAGTGTTTTTGTGTGAAAATAAGTGCTAATTAATAATCATTTAGGTTCACTTTTCAAGAAAACTATAAGTTCAAATTACCTTGTTTTTTTTTTCTTTTTTTTTTTTTTTTTCAAAACAAAATACTTGACATAGTGAATGAATTAGTTTTTTTTAATCATGTACTTTTAAAATTTATATGAAATATGATTATTTAAAAATGGCATTGGATAAAAATTTTAAATATATATAATTGAAAAAATAAAATTAATTCACTATGTCAAACATTGTGTTTCTCAAATTTTTGACAAAAAAAATCAAGGTAATTGAATTTATAATTTTCTTGAAAAGTGTACATAAATGATTATTAGTACTTTATTGCACGCAAAAACACTTTATCATTTAAATAAACTCCTAAAAAATATTTTCTTTTATAGAATAAATTTTGATTTATGCCTAAATAATCTTTATTGGGCGACAATGGCTGGGTTTTGGCTAGCTTACATTTATAATACCCAAAAAAGGCATTTTTGTGGGCAGTTTTGGGCTGGATTTAATTCTTGAAAACCACAAATGGCGTTGCTACGGCAAGTTTCTGGCTATCTTTTATTCATTATGATTTTTAATGGCCTAGCTATGGCTAGTTTCCATTAATAATTGCCATTTAAAGTATAATTGTGGCCAGTTTTAGGCAATCTATCATTTATGATTAACCGTTAGTGGCCTAATTATGGGGATCTTATTGTACTTCTGGCCAATTCTGTTGCGGCCTCATTATGGCCAGCGTGACAGTTTTTTTAAGTTGCCATTACGGCCAATGATAGCGGCCCTCCATCTGACAGTTGGGGCCAAAGCTAACGTAGCCATCAGTGGCCCGAAAGTTCTGTGTTCGTTGGGATGTTACTCCATGAACTTTTAAAATCTTATTATTTACGAAAATCTCCGCCGGTGAAAATGACGTATGTACTAAATTTTAGTGACGTATGTACGTTAATTGTGCTTTTTTATCTATTTTTTAAATATAATTTCCAAACGGTTTGACATTTATTCTTGGTAATAAATAGACGTCGTTGTCACCTTTATAGGTACCTGCTGTAAAAATTTGAACGAAATCCGTTAAATATTTTTTGAGTTATGCTTGACGAAAGGTTTTAATATCCATCGTAGCTATATATGGGGCAAAGTAATACTGCGCTGTGTATGAGTCTTCGTTGCACTCAGACAATAATGTATTGTTATGTAAATTTTGCAGCTACGAGGTAATTTCTAATATATTTTTTAATATGTGACATATTCTCAAAAATAGTTTTGTTTACTACTTAAACATATGATAAGGAACATTATGCAACAATACGTTGTCATGAATTTTTAAATACTGCTTGAAAACTTTTTATTGACTGGGTCTCAGAAGTCTTACTTTTCTTCCGAAGATGCAAGTTTTCATCATGTCATATTTTATTTCTGATTTCATATAAGACACAATAAAATGAAATTTTTACCACTAATAGATCAATATCTGCTTGATTGAACATAATTATTTCAATGTTGTACAGTTCATATCAAATTATTTAAAATATATTTAAATTAAAAAAAAAGTTTAAAAAAAAGTTTTTCGCCTGGTATCCACTGCGCACAAGGTTGTAAAAAAATATTGCTTCAAAAATAACAAACAAAACTAAAAATGATGTAAAATTGATGTATCTTGAAGTTATATTTCAATTTCAAGCAATTCTTTTTTTTTTTTTTTTTTTTTTTTTTGGCATTTAAAAAAAAATAATTTATTAAACATTTTACAATTTAAATTTCATTTTTTTTATTTTTTGAAATTGAAGTATTAGTTCAAGATGCATCAATTTTACATCATTATCAGTATTGTTTGTTATTTTTGAAGCAATATTTTTTCTACAACCTTGTGCGTAGTGGATACCAGGCGAAAAACTTTCTTTACTTTTTTTTTTTAATTTAAGCTTTTATAAAATAATTAAAAATGAACTGTACAACATTGAAATAATTATGTTAAATCAAGCAGATATTGATCTATTAGGGGTAGAAATTTCATTATTTTGTGTGTTATATGAAATCAGACATAAAATAAAATCTGACATGATGAAAACTTGCATCTTTGGGGGAAAAGTAAGACTCCTGAGACACCTTAATCCATTTCAGGCCAAAGATGGAAAAAAATAATAAACATTTTTTTTTATATGTTTTTTATTTGACAAGTCTGTGTGAGTGTATTCAAGAGTTTTGTTATTCATAGTCAAAATTAATCAAAATATGCTCACAGCGCCGTGTACCACTCCAAATATTTATTTACTAATCCATGCATTTCTGAATTTTGTATTCAATCGACCTATATTTTCCTGCACTTCTAGATAACTACTCTCGAATTAAAAAGGTTAAAGGTCGATGACCTGCTATCTAAAAAAATCGAAAAAAAAAAAAAAAAAACTCTATTTGTTGCATTTCTACACATGGAGTTCTGTACTAAAGTTTATGAAAACATTTTTTCTTTTTTTTTTATAAATATTCCTTTAAAATACAGACGTCATCATACAATCTAAATAAACGAAGAAAGAAAATTGAATGTCGTGTGCTTTATACAACCCCTCTGCCTAAAAAGGGTTAACATCTATTTACTTTTCTTTTTTTAAATGTATATATGAAAATTCTTAACAGAAACAATTCTTTGCAAAACACTTTCAATTATTTACGCACTCATTCACCATTCTATGTCCCGTATTCACTTCTTTTCAGCTTAAACTTCCATTTATGTTCCTTGGTTAATGCTTTGCGATAAGCCAAAGAAAATCCCTTTCCTAGCAGATTAATGTATTTTTGAGGCATTTTGGGGAAACATCAACGCAAAAGCTGTTGTAATCTGTTTTGACTTTGGGAAGAAAATTAAGAACAAAGAAATGTATTTCCTTGCTTTATTTTGTGGTTATTGAAGATTTGTATGGTATTAAGAAAAATTCTTATTTTGGAAATATTTACTAAGTTCGAACTAAATATTACTTCAAAATAATTTACAGATGTTTGAAATGAAAAGATTACAATCGAATAATAATACTGTATGTTACTGTATTCCAGTAATTATGACCACTGCATTATAAATATACTAGTTTATTTTGTACCTGTATAAATGTAGAAGCAATCTAAAATAATGTATTAAAAATTAGTTATTTCATCGAGTGCTCTAATAATATTTTGTTTATGTAAGTTTTATATTTAAACATGTGACATAGCATGGTATAATAAATTTACAAATTATGAACGAATTATTAATCCAAATTATACTAAATGAATTATTACATATTAGTATTTTCTGAATAGTGGTCAATACAAATTACTATGCTATAAATTATTATAAACAATATAAATTACTATAATTTATGTATTAAAATTTTGTTTCTTAATCAACAGCAGTAATAATGTCTCTATTGTGTATAGTCTATTCTCAAAATTGTCATACTTTATATTTAAACAGAAGAAACATGCTATTATAATCAATTTACTAAATTTGAACAAAATATTAATTTACAATATTTCACAGTTGTTTGAAATAAAAATTGTCAAATAATAATAATATTTCTACAATATAGTGATCAATATAAACTGATAAGTTTATTAGTATTCGTCATTTCTATGCAATCTGTAATATACATTTTTTAAATTCTGTATGTTACATTAAAGGTCTTTCATATACAAACAGATGCATTAAAAACAGTGACATAAAAAATATAACACACCAATGTGTCGTCATTAAATTTAAAATGTTGTTTAGAAAGTAGCAGCATCTGTGTAATATTAATTTTCGAATAATAATTTAGAATATTCTTATCAAATATTGATTGTTTTTGTAAATGTGTTAACATTGCTCTCCTTTAATTTCTACTATAGATAACCCATAGAAGGATAATAAAACATGGTCCATGCTGACCAAACATCACAGACAGTTTAATGATTTAAATGAAAACTAAACAAAATTAAAATTCACTGCAGTACAATCCAGGTATGATCATAGACTGCGGCACTATATTACGCTTTTATGACCCTAGACATCGTATGCTATATGTCATAAATCCGGATCAAATAGTCGGTCTCATTTGAAAACCCCAGAATTTTGTACCACAAGCACGTTAGGCACAAGTTTTATCGACCCCTAAGTGAGACCAATGAGTATTAATGCTATTTAATATTATCCAAGAAAAAATCAGCATGTGCTTAACCTAAAATTGTGAATATATTCCATTATAATTGTCCACTGTCTCACAGTGGGACATTCTCAAATACAGTGGAGCATCGTTTATACGACGCCGAAGGGACTACCAAAAAACGTTGTATAAACGATAACGTCGTATAATCGATTTTCTAGAATAAATTTTGCTTTCGCTTAATTTTAATGTTTAACGTGTTGATTTACATAAATTTATAAATTAAACAAACCAAAAAAAAAAAAAAAAAAGAAAAAGAAAAAAATACAGTAAGCAATTTAAATGTACGTAGTACCTTTATTTTTTCTTTTGATCATTTTACGTAGTATTACAAAAAAAAAAAATGTCTATGGTTGTTTGACGTGATGACTGACGCTGAGTTGTAATTAATGATTTGTGCACTGAGTCAAGTGCCTGAAAAGTTTTTTCGCTGGTATTGTAGCAAACAAAATAAGTTCTTAATGTTTCAATGCAATTCACGGCATCTTAAAATGATGGGGAAAAACTTCTTGGCATTCCTCGTCATCTCCGCTGTCACTAAGCGATTCGGACTGGGAGTTCTGAATAAGCTCATCAACACTGCAAATCGCTGACGTTATTACAGCTGTCCTGTTAGTGAACTGATAAGCAAAGAATATGCTGTGTAACAATAAAACAGGTCGGGAAAGCTGACCATCCCCGCAAAAAGAATGACCCCTCCCAGTGTAATCCGTTACGCGTAAACTGGTTTTTCCGACTAAAATCCCACACCAGCCCACGTTGTTATCATGACTCATGAGGGGTATATTTAAACACCTGCTTTGTTGTCATTCATAGCTGGTAAATTCCGCCCGTTCTTAAAATACACAAGAAAAATAAACAAAAATAAAAGTGTACAAAATCGAAAAATCGACGTATAAACGATTTTGAGCGTCGTATAAAAGATATATTTTTACATTACAACGAATAGAATGAATTTGGGCCACACTAAAACGTCGTATAAATGTAAACGTCGTATAAACGATGCTTTACTGGATGAGAATAAAATTCACGCTAGCTTGATCAATATCATGATATTCCTGTCTCAATCTTCAGTATTTAAAATATATATTCTACTACATACTAAAATAATTGCTTACAAATACATATAAAATACTTTTCGAAATATATTTACTACATTTTAAAATAAACTTATTGTAAGTTGGAAGTATTCAATAATTTCAAATTAAAATGACACTTTCATGATAAAATCACATTTATGATATTTTTTATTCCTCGATTCAGTAGAATTTCAAAAAACATAAAATCTTTTTCATTAGATCGGATCAATTTCGTTCCAATCGGATCAATTTCGTCCCCCAAAACAGGTTCAGGTTCATCTGAGCGGTGTGGCCTACCGATTGGCTAAAGCTCTACAAGCCCCGCTCAGCGAGGATATCCACTATCGAAGGACCCTTACCAAGAGGCAGGGCCCAGCAAAAACCCCCACAGAAAGCCGGCACATCTTTAATCTATTCATACAAATGAAAATAAATACAAAACTGAAACAAAATTAAATTATCAAATTAGTTACAATATATGTCTAAATTTATGTATCTTTAAATTAAAAACTTGTTTTAAAGTTGAGATTTCCACTAATGTCAATAAACATTTTCTAACACTATTATTATTATTTTCTAACAGTTTAAACCCTATATTATATTATGAAGGATATTAGTTTGCGTTATAACGTATTGAAACCAACTGGATAAGGGAATTGTAGTAGGCTTTCTAATATGACATGTTGACGTTAGAGTGCAGTTCAGCAAATGCTGTAATGATGTTTCACGATGTTCACAGACACACAATGGAGAAGGATATTTGTGCAAAAGATGTAGGTACGAAGGAAGGGGCCATGATTTGTCACGGAGATGTAGATGTTTCTGTGATGTAGTAATAAATTCTCAGAAACCTGTCGAAAGAGTTGATATGTGTACCGTCCAGTTTCACTATTGCCTCATTCCTCCTGCAATTTTTGTTGATTTTGTATTCGTTTACATCTTTTAAGATAATACCACCACCACCGGTCTGTGTATGGCCTACTGTACATTGGGGAAGTGGTTGTTCGCCACGAAGAAGGCGTATCCAGACAAAGCCATCGACGCGAAGAATGGTGAATTGTGATTCACCTGACCAGACAACTCTCCACTGATCCATGGTTCAGTCACGATATTCCTGCGCACAATATAGGCGTAATTGGCGATGACCCTTGGTCAACAGAGGCATATGAGTGAGACGTCTGCTGCGTAGTCCCATATCCAACAGTGTCGACTGAACTGTGTGCTAAAATCAATTCTAGTCAAACCTGAATTGTATTGGGCTGTCCGCTGAACCACTGCCTGGCCCCGATTTTGCTTCACCAAGCGGTGCAGTCTCCAACATCTTTTTTCCTTGATAACGTGTGGACGTCCAACACCATGGTGTCTGTTGGTGGTTTCAACGTCATCCATCCACTTTGCATAAGTACTAACAACTTCACGTAGGGAAAAGCCCATGAGTCGTGCTGTTTAGGAGATACTCCTTCCGAGCTGTTGGACAATTAGAACATGCCTTCTAAGAAAATCTTAGATCAGCATCCTTTCCCGTTATACAAATTAATTTTTTTTTTCTAAATATGTTGAAAAATACATTAAAAATGTGTTGTATAGATAAATAACAGATCAGATACTTTTTTCGGTTTACAGTTATTTTTTGACAAAAAATTACTAAAGAGTGTTTTTGGATTTATTCGTAACAGGTTTAAAATATATATTTGGTAAAAATCGATGATTTATGTTTTTTTTTTTTTTTTTTACTTTATTTTATTTTAATGAACGGAGATATATATGTAAACCTCCGTAATGTGTTACACCTATTTTTTGTCTGTTAATATTTTCATTTATATTCTGAATGTGAAAATCATATTCTTCATTTAATATGAAATATTTTTTCCCTAAAAAAATCCTCTATACGTAGATTATTTTTCTTTTCAAAAATTATGCTTGAATTACTGTTATAAGCCTTTCGTTTATTTTACAATATAATAATGCGCAATAATTTTCAGTAGAATTTTTTATCTATTACAAATATTCACAGGCAAGTGGTATCCTTGTTTAATTTCAGCTTTTAGCTTTGGACGTGTACATTATCGTACATTATCGTTATTGTACAGTATCGTCATTAATTTTGAAGTTTTCTCACTGTACTATTAACGGTCATGAATTTTATCCTATCTTCCAGTCTTCATTTCAAAACAAGCATAATTTAAAATATAGATAAAATGCTTAAGTGATACAAAGAGGAAAACAAAAGGCTTATTACAACCTTTTAACGATTGACATATGTTTCAGCGCTCATATACGGCGCCATTTTCAAGACATATAATGATAAACAAAAATATTCTCGCAATTTTTTTAAAAATAAACTTGAAAACATAAATCACGATATCATATATGTAAAAAATCCCGTGCTTGAAATAGTTTTAAGAAAAATAGAGGACTATTTCAAGCACCTGCTTTTTAGGTGCGTTCGTAATTGTATAAATACGTAGCACCTATTGTCGTCGTCTGGTCCGTCCGTCTGTTTGTCTGTCCGTCCGTCCCTCCGTCTGTCCGCATATAACAACTCAAAAACTACCCAAGCGAATGGTTTGAAATTTAAGACATATTATCTTTGCAGAATTTTGTCGAGACATTTCAAATTTTATGAAAATCGAATCAAAACTTTAGAAGATATTATTAAAAACATTTATTAAGAAATTTGTATTTTTTTAAAAAAATCGGTGCTTTCTTGTTATAGGAGCTTCCGAGGTTCAATCGTCAAGCGACCGAGATACTTATTTTATGACAGAAATGAATCTGCAGACGATATAATTCATTTCACAGAATTAAAAATCATCAAGATCTGAATATTTATAGAACTAGCTATAGTACGAACGCACCTCATTTGTCACATTTGACGTACAATTTCCAACTTGTTTACATATATGATCTCGTGATTTATGTTTTCATGTTTTTTTTTTCAAAAATTTGCGAGAATACTTTTGTTTATCGTTATATATCTTGAAAATGGCGCCGTATATGAGTGCTGAAACATATGTCGATCATTAAAAGGTTTTTATAAGCCTTTTGTATCACTTAAGCATTTTATCTATATTTTAATTATTATTAGTGATCTTGTTATGTGATTATGTAAGCATAATTAATTTTTAAAAATAAGCTCTTAATTCATATATGTAAAAGTATTTTATCAGATGTTTATCTCAACTTTCATAACCTACACTAAATAAGCTTGGCATTATGAAACAAAACAATGTGTATTTGTATTCACCCGGGTTGTATCCTCAGTGACAATAGCAGTAAAGAAACTAAATCCCTAAATACTTATAAAACAAGTAATATAATTTTTTTAAAGTCAATTCCTACTTTTTAATCATAAATATATAAAATAAACCCGTGCAGCATTAATGTCCCACGTTATCTTTATTGAACATTATTTTATAACTAGCCGCCACTGGCGACCAGTTTGGTCTCCCTTAAACATATTAATTATTCTTAAACATATTAAGTAGTTTTCCGTAATTTGATCCATTGCCAAATGGCGTATTTCAGTTAATACAATTTGGTGCAATGAAGTCTATTTTGTGAAAGTCTTTAATAATATCCACATTTACACTGAACCATATTGTTGCCAATATTTTTGTTTGTTTGTTTGTTTCTTGCTAACTTTGGCTGTAGACTTGATTACGGGATTTAGAAAATCTGTCATTATTCTCATTTAAAACGTCTTGAATAATGTGACATAATCGGGGTGCATATTATAACACGTAATTTTCGAGTATGGTTTGGTGAAACATTGAACTTTCTTAAGCCAGTTTTGATAATCACATTCCTTTTAAACCATATTTGCTGTCAGCACTTTTGACCCGTGGCGTAGAATCTGATTAAAATTCATGAACTTCCTTCTAGATGCCGATCTCTGTTCGACTCTGTTTTTCTCTGCTCTCCTATTTTGATATAGTTCAGGAGTTTTCATAACTACATAATTCCCTTACTTTGGCATTTCTGCTTAATGTCTACTGTCTATTAAGATCCGTAACTTGTAAATACGCCACGCCAACATTACCGCCTATAATTCTAATTACAGCAACCCGTTTTTTCTCTCTATATTGCAACTCTATAGTTAATATAGTGCCTCGGTGCGTCTACGACAGCTGTTCCATCAGAACATTTGATTTCAAAATCAAAGTATCGTTTCTAATTTGCACACACGAAAAATAAAAGCTGGGATTGGCGATTTTAAATATGCTATTGGCGAAATTTGCGCCCAAATAACACAAAAGTACTTAATGATGTTATGTATTTTGTAAATGTATATTAAATTACTGTTTTGAAAGCGATTGGTCATTAATAATGGTAAATATGATTGGTGATTAACAATCATTTTCAGTGGTCTCTCTTCCTTGCACGTATAATACATAAATACCAAATTAACTGACAATTTGTTTCGAAATTTGATTCATTAAATATCATTACATCAGTTGTATTTGTTTACATTCAGTTTACATCAAGAAAAGATAAAGAATGAAGTTGAGTTTTATAGCACATAATTATGGTAAACTTTGATTGTGTCACTGGTACGAATTATTTTTTTGACACCAGGCAGCGCTCCAAAAAATCTTTCACGGAAAACTAACTTTACGAACGATTATCTCCATGGTTTAATGGTTTAATATTTTAAACCTTCACGACGAATGAATCTTTTTTTTTTTTTTGTTTACTTTCATGGATAGAGAATTTGAACTGCGAAGCTAATTTCAACTGAAGTTATTGGAGAATATATACATAATTGAACGTAAGTCATCTCTCAAATATTAATTTATTTTGAACGATCTTTCTAAAAATGTAACATTTATGAAGTTTTATTCGAAAAAGTAATTTTGAAAAAAACTGGCCGCCTGGCATATGAAAAAGTGAAGCGGGCATTCCGGAACTGTTGATGACAGTCACATGACTTACGGTTTTATTATAGAGATCATCGTTGCGGTATTTTATTTTTTGTTGGCATCACTCATTTGAGATAAATCTTTCATTTCATTTATGAAAAAAATGTGAGAAATTTGTTTCACCCAATTTTTGCATAAATAAAAAATAAATAAAAAGAAGTTTATTTCGAATGTGTGTAGGGTTTTAAATCTTTTGAATGTGTGAATGAATTAAAAGAAATATTCTATTCTATATATACTTACCTAAATATTAAACTCTTGTAAATGAAACGTGCATATAGATAGAAGTATGTATGTGTATACCAAATTAATTGTTTCATTATTTATTTAAATATTTATGTTACCTAAAATTAACATTTATAGTTACAAGTAGATAAAGAACAGAAAGTTTATATTTTATTTTTTCTCCAGCAAAAAAAAGGGGGTTATACTCAGTCTCCAATTATATATTTCTCGAACAAAATGATAGTTTAAATGTAAAGAGGTTACGAGAGCAAGTCATTACGTAAGTCACAAAATATAATTAAATAATAACTTACATTGATATTCACTTCAAAACTATTTTTATTTCTCAACATATTTTCTCCACCGATGTTTATGCACTTATATCGCCGTTTCATCAGTGTCCCAACACCAGCTGCATAACATTCTTTGGATTGCTGTCTCAGCCATATTAGGATTTCAAGTGGAACGCAGGAGACAATTCAAAAGTTTGGTTAGCAGCTTCTTCAACATCCACCATACAACTTCGACTTAGCCCCAAGCGATTTTCATTTGTTTAGCCCACTAAAAAACCATCTTGTAAGCAGGATGATGTTCACAGATGATGAAAAGATCCAACTTGAAGTCCTAATGGGGCTGAGACAGCAACCCAAAGAGTGTTGTGCAGCTGGTGTTGGGGCACTGATAAAACGTTGATATAGGTGCATAAATATTGGTGCAGAATATGTTCAGAAATAAAAATAGTTTTGAAGTGAATATGATTGCAAGTTATTTAATTATCTTTTGTGACTTACTTAATGACTTCCCTTCGTATTTAATCGTAAAAAGCTACATGATAAACTCTAACCTCCAAAAGTTAATGTACAAATATGCTGTTGACGCTCACCATTAAACGAAGTTTTATATGAATGATCATATTTATCAATGCCAATTAATCCAAACACTTTCAGCTATACACATAACCATCATCAGGGATAAAATTTAAACTGCCATTACCAATGGCTTACTTTCAAAATCTCCGCTTCTTCATCTGGAAAATAGGGATGATGATTATATATATATAGCTGAAAGTGTTTGGATTAATTGACATTGATAAATATACAATAGTTTAACATCTTTTATTACAATTTTATCATCTTTTAAGTAACACATTATTTCAGTTTTCAAAGATGAATATTAGCATACTACTCATTTACTTGCTTATTTGAAAAACCTATCTTCGCCAAAATGTCTTTTTTTTACAGGTTGATTACTTTAAAGGGAAAAAGAAAAAATTTCTTTTCAATAATGTTGAGCATTAAAACATCTGGTGATATACTATAATAATAACACATTTAATGCAAAATTCTAAAATTTTAAGCGTGATACATGTGGGTTGTAGCAAATAGGTGGAGATTAATTTTGAAAAAAAAATAGTAATCAAATATTTGTAGTTAAATTTTTAACAGAAAACATTATTTTTTCATTTGGAAAAAGGGTATTAAAGTATATCCCCGTTATTAAAAATTTACTACATCAAGAGCTAAAGATTTAAATTTTTCAAAAATAAATATCTTGGAAAACTTTGAAAAAAGAACACAAATTTTATGTCATATAACGAAATAGAAAAATCGACATATGAAATTTAAATAGTAAGATCATGTAACATTTACCTAAAAAACTACTAGATTCAATTTTTTAACTTTCTAATTCACAGCTTTAGACCTATTTATAATATTAAAAGAAGAAAAAAATGATTTATTAACTTTAATCTTTCAATAAAAAGATAATGTTACTTCGTTGAATAAAATAACATTGTTAAATGATACTTATTAAGAAAAAGAAAAAACATTGATTACCTCCTACGCTGATGTAATAGTAACAGCAATAGATTTATGATATTTTTTTTTCAGTGAATCTTCTGCAAGCAAATTGGGGGTTGGATGAAGATTCACTTTATAACTTTAAAATTATCCTACATTATTGTTTCTTTGTAGAAATATTTTTTTAAGTATTTGTGTAAAGTTCAATTTTCATCAGTACACTTTTATTATTCTGTTATTATATAATCAGATGAATTTATTGTTTATGTTATTTTCCTATGAAATAGGCGATATAATTTTTTTCTGTAATTATTTTCGTTATGCAGTGCGTTAGTGAATTACAAGATCACTGTATGATATCTGAATTGTTGAAGAAAAAGAAACAATATGCAAATTAGACTTCGTATATTCTAAATTGACAGTAAAGCACTAATCACAACATTAAAAATAAACCGAAATTTTATTAAAATTTACACAGTTTTTTATAAATTATATAAGAGATTTGTTAAGAAATTATAAGACCATCTGAGAAAATTTGTATATCACATGTTAATTGAAAATTACTCTAACGTATATGCGCTAGTACTTCATAAAATAATTAACAAACAAGATAAGTTTCGGGTTTTGATTGTGACTTTGACGATTTACTTGACGATGATGCGTGGGTAAAAGTTATCTGAGTAAGAGGTGAAAAACAATTTATTTTCAAAAAATGCTGCTAAATCTGATAGAGAATTAGAGACATTAATAAAACGTTCTAAAACTACAGTTCACAATGACATCATTAAAAAAGATTTTCTAAGCAAAACAAAAAGATCTTGAGGAAGTAGAAGTTCACAGCAGGTGTTCATTGACAAGTGTATAGGCTATCTACGAGGAAAGGTTGTTCAACACGTAAAATTCAAAAATATTTAAGCAAAAACACATCACATGTCACGGTTTGGAAGACTCTCAAATCAAATACTAATAACAACTCTGAAGTTTCAGTTATAAATTGATTCTCAATTCGTCAATGTCATCAAAAGTTAAGTGCTGAGTGCGTTTAATGATAAAAAATACGAATACTTAAATGACATGACAGTTAGGGTCGAGTGTAGTCGATTGAAATGGAAAGCTTCGTCTAGCAATAGCTAGAATTGAGGAGGTTGAAAAGCTTTCAGTAATTATTTCTGCTTATAAACAAGAGTATCTATTGCGAGTTCCTAAATTGTCTTCTAGTATTGGACACGACATAGCATCAGCTGTTCACAAATTACTTAGTGAATATCATCTTTTACAATCAATACAAGCCTTTTGCTGCAACACCAATGCATGAAACACACGAGCAGAATAACACGAGCTTTAGTTTTGGTAAAACAAAAATTAGAAAAATATATCTTATCTCTCTCTCTCATATTGAAAGTTTCAAAGTTTGTAACAATTTCAATATGAAGGCTACCCTCTGGGTCTTTTTTAACATACATTGTAAGAAAATATAATTTTCAAAAGAATGGTTATTTTTTGCAAAAGTTAGTAATTAAGTTATATTTTTCTATGGAGGGCGGGGTATAACAGCGTTCTGTTATGCATGATCATTTTGCCTGTCATTTATCTAAATTAACCTTTCTTTATTTCAAAAGAACTTATATAATTTATCATTTCCCTGTATATTCAAATATCGTATGTAATCTCCTTTAATTTTATTTAAAAAAACTGCTGCAAATCTCTTTACAATAATCCGTTAATTCTGATTTACAATCGTTTTTTTTTTCCTTGTGAATAAATAATATGCTTTCCGTTATGAATCATTAAAGATTATAAAAAAGTGAAAAACAAGTATTTCTTTCATGACAGATATATGATTGATCATGATTGATTAGATCATGATTGATTGTTATACGTAATATACTAAATCTCTTAATATCTTATTTAGATTACAGACTCTATAATTTTACTATAGACTCTACTGTATAGACTTACTATATTATAGACTTACTATAGACTATAATCTTAATATGGACAATTTTACTACATATTCTATAATATTATATTACTCTATAATTTCCTTTATCTCATAAATATTCGTGATCCACCTAAAATGTAATTTAAACTCAGTTAATAGTCATTCATCTTTGATGTGTTGACAGCTTGAAATAAATAAAAACAGTAATTTCAATATTTCATCACAATTCTATTTCAAATTGAGTACTTATAATCGAGTTTTTTTCCCCAACTGTGAACTACAGTTTTATAAAGTAATCAGTTGAATAATGTAATAAATATGTTTATTGTTTCGAAATGTATTCATATAATCATCTTTAGGATTTAGGAGTTCAAATATCTACATTTTCAGATATCATGTATTTGTTGCATCATTCAGGAAAATAACAAATTAATTTTATTTCCTTTAGATAAATATAGATATTTTCTGCCAAATAATAATAATATTTTATGAAGCCAAAGAATTTGTCCTTCTTTTCAAATATGATGCCGAATTTTTTGTCTATACGCCAAATAATTTCGCCAAAAAATAAGCATTTGGCAATGATGTCAATATACTTTCTCTCTTCCTGTAGTGATTTGGTTGGAATAGGACACCCCTTTGTGGCGCTCCTTCGATTTCAGACGCCTTCCCTATGTATTTCAAGGCCCCGAAATCATTTTAATTCCCAAATAATAAAATAATTATTTCTTACAAGATGGTGTTTTTTTCTTGTGTGTGTGTAATAAACGTATTGTAGTATCCTAATTTCAGTCAACAATCTTCAGTACATGGGGGGGGGTAGCTTCTGTACATATTTCACACCTAAATTTGATAGAAATATAAAGTAAAAGTTTTACTCTATTTAATTGTCTGAGAAAAAAGACTAATACACTGCGAAATATTACTTTTAGGTCATATATAGCTACGGTAGATATTAAACCATTCGGCCAGCAATACTAAATAGATATTTGACGGTTTTTGTTCCAATTTTCACAGAAGGTACCTATGAGGGTGACAACTAGATTAACATAGCACCAAGAATGAGTTTCAAACCATTTGAAGAACGGTTAGAAACTATAACTATATAAAGAATATATGTTAGAAAATATATTTTTAAAAAGCACAATTAAAATTCATACATCACGAAAGTTTAGTGTGGACGTTATTTTCACCGTCGGAAGGTTTTAGAAGGTAACCCGATTAGAGAGCATGAATCAAAAAAGTTAAGCTCGCACAATTATTAGTGTACAATAAAACCTAATTCACTTTACCTAAACGGGCAGATAAATCTGGATTTTATTTTCTATTTGGAAGAAAAAAGCACGTAATTACCTGGTAGTAGAGATTTGATGCAAGTCGCGCCAATAGTATTTTTTAATCACCTGCTTATTTATTTTCTTTTTAGCATTTTAGATGAAATAAGTGAAATGTATGTTTTTTAAATGAATGAGTGACAGTCATGTATTTCGAAAGGAAAATGTTTGTGTATATGAAACAGCTTGATTGAAAATAATTGTGAAAGTGTTCCTTCTCTTGGCTTTTCTCTACATCGCCAAAGTTCCTAACACAGGGAAGTAGCTGCCTAATTTTGATATGTATTTTTTTCATCTTTACTAATCTATAGATATTATAGAAATTTCAATTGTCATTAGCAGAATGTTTATATAGTAACTTTTTCGGGGAAAGGTCCGTAATTGGGTTCATATTGGCGTATTTTAGCGAGTATGATTTGCTGAGAAAATACGCACGGACTTGTAAACTATCCGGAACACAACTTTGACAGCCCAAAGATATACAGACGAGATATTCACATCTCAGGTCATACCTTACGTTGCAGACATTGTCGATTCCTTTCTTTTAAAGCATAGTGACGCGTATTACAGCTCGACTTGTGGAGAATATGATTGAAACCGAAACAATGCAGAGTATGTAGTAGTCAGTATGTTCTTCTCACTTAAATCCGATGGAGCATGTTTATGGCACACTCGGATGACGCATTACAGTGAGAGTAATACCACTGTTGGCCACTCAGTACTTTGAGAAAAAAGAACTTTCTGAAATGTGGAACAGAATTCCTTAAACTCTTATCGACAACGTCATCGTATCCATTAAAAACAGATGTGCAACAAATTTAAATTTTTTGAAAAGACCACACACCATATAAAAAATCCGTTACTCTCTATAAACAACTTTTTCTTCACAGTAATTTTATTTTCGAAGCAAAACTCTTTGCCATGCCCTTAGAGTCGATTTCTCAACAAAATAATACATTTTTGAATTCCAGTTTGTAGCGATAGTCTTTCAAGCCTGCAGGTAATTTATACATTTAGATCAACAAATCCTCCAGTTATTAAGGTTAAATTACTTTTCAAAAATATTCTCTTTAAAACATATTTAGGGCACTTTTCAACACATAAGGATATCCTGAACAATGGAATGGCAGATATGTTAGAAAAGGAAGCAACTTCTACATCATCAGTGAATTTATTATTTCCAGTGCCGCACTCACGCATCCAAAGACATATTCGCGTCATTTCAGGAGCAGTGACCGGTTTACTTGGACAACTTGGATAAGGGTAGATATACGTAGATCCTGGTCCCAGGGGCATGCATGGATCTGCTCCTGCTCACACCATCCAGTACGGCTTTTCTAACACTGTTAAAAATTTGCAGCAAACTCTCCAGTCATTTGACCGTTTTTATAGAAAATGTTTATATAACCGTAATTTAACTCTATTCTGACCATAATATGGGCAATAAAATGGTCCGAATAGAATTAAATTACGGTTATGTAACAGTTTTCTATAAAAACGGTCAAATGACTGGACAGTTTGCTGCAAATTTTTAACAGTGTACCTGTCATTGTTCCTTTGGGGTCTACCTCATTCAGTTCAAAAGAGCCATTTCTCCTCTTTGTGAATAAAATTATGTTACTCTTGAAACTCATTACTTCTGTAACCAGCTGTTTAACCCGTTCTACCCACGGGAGTTCATGAATTAAATTTTAAAACCAAAATTATAAATAAAAATCAGTACGACTAAATGTATCTGTGTAGTATGTAGAAAAATAATTTTCTACTACTGTGCATTATTTTAAATGACATTTAATTTATCACATTGCTATGGCAGCAGACGATAAAACGATATCTTTGGAATAAGGGAATGCATTTCTTTCTCCTCTTATGAAAGTCAGTAAACAGAAAACATGCATATTTTTTGCGCTTCGTATAGCAGGAATTCTGTCATTTTTATTGCAAATAAAAATGCATACCCTTTGATACACATTCAATACAATTTTAAATTGATAACTAAAAAAAAAGCGTATCAATAATTATTTAAGGCTGTTCTCAAACCCACAGGAGCTAGTTTCTGATACATTTTTTAATTCATTTTTGTTTAGAAATGCATTAAATTGGCAGGTGGTCTTATTTAGAAACTATGTAACAGAAAGACGTTTTCCTTTTTTTTTTTTTACGCAGATCTTTCAGAAAATACTGTGAAAGTCGCCGTTTTGAACCGAATTCCCGACGCGGCATCACAATAAAAGGGAAAAGAGAAGGGGTATTTTCTAAAACATCGCGTTTTATGATTTTAGTAAGGAGCCCTTTATACGAGGGTCAGGTGTCTATGATAAGGGGGCCATTTAAATAAAAATATTTAAAATTAAATAAATTAAATTTTAAATTATAAATAATAACAATTAGACAAAGTAAGAAAAAAATCGACGTTTTGATAAACCAAAAACTGAAAAACACATTAAAAATGACTTTTATTTTTATTTTAGTAGAAATATTATAATTTTAAATTTAGAATTAGAATAAGCAAAACACAATTTGATTTATAATATTGATATTACCATATGTAAGTTATTAAACAATACATCTATAAAAGCTTTTCTGAGTTTATACATGCGTACGGCATGTATTTTTCTCTAATGCAAATTGGCTACTTTATGACAGATTTTTTAGTTTATTTTTGTTCGGAAACGCATGAAATTGGCAGGTGTTCTTATTTATAAATTTTGTAATCAACAGACGTTTTCCTCTTTTTTAGTAAAGACAGACGATCATTCAGAAAATACAGTCAAACTCGGTGTTTTGAACTGAATTTCGGATGCCGTAGCACGAGAAAGGAGAAAAACGTGTCGTCACGTAAAATGAATCGTTTACAACTCGATAAGTAATTTATTTATCAAAAAATGGAAAATTGATTTCAATCAATTCAATAGTCAGGCAAGCCAATTTTATGTTTTTACGTTTAAAAATAAGTCAGAATGTTTCACGTTGTTGAGCAGATCATTTGAGAAACACCCTAAGATAACATAAATACATCTTTTAATAATCAATTACCTACATGAAACTGCTGTTTAAAGTGAAAATAATATTTCTTTAGCCTTTACCTCTAAATAGCGGTAAAATTATGTGGCCCAGAACTGTCCACTATTAATAGGTTTTATTGTATTAATTCAGAAGTTTATTATTTAGTTAATTAAAATTTAAAAAATAATTCCTTAATTAATAAAAATTAATAATAATAAAATAGATGAATGCATAGGGTAGTTTTAAAAAGATAATAAAATAATAATAAATGAATAAAATTTAAGTTTAAAGATAAATAATAAAAATTATTATTTAAAATATGAATAAAGTTAATTTCAGTATTGAGCTAAAATAATTAAAATATTAAATTAAAGTTTAAAATGTTAAAAGATATTGTAATAATAAAAAAAATAATTAAAAGTTAATAAGAATTATCTGATGTATTAAAAAATGGAATATTTTGTAATATAAAACTAATTCATTAAAAATTGAGGTTGATCAAATCGAATTGTCTATTTTTGACATAAAAACAATTGAGTACTGTACTCCAGAATCACTCATGAGATGGCGCCAGCACTGTGACTTCTTAGGTTCTTCAAGAAAGACTTTCTACCTATTTCCTCAGAAACGACTTCCTAGGTATTTCCTCAGGAACGACATCCTAGGGAGATTAATTCGAAGGACGTTACTGGGAGCATATTCCCCAGGAAATCTTAAAGGACGCTTCCCCAGGAAGTCCTGAACTTTCCATTTTAGTATCAGGAAGAATTTGGGATGACTTGGAAGCACCTCGGGAAGTATTCAGGAGCTTTCGTGCTATATGGGATGTGAGAGTCCTAGTTTTACCTGTACCATGATTGCAGTTATTTTGTTAATAAAATTATTTATGTATTTTTTTTGTTTCTGATTGTATTACAATGACGTTTAATGTAAAGCATGCAATATGTACAGCGATAATATTATTTAGGTCTACATGTAGCAGTATACTATAAACAAGTTGGGAAATTTTACATTAAACATGCCAGATCAGGTGTGTTTTTATACTATAACAAGTTTTACAGTGTAAAAAAATCATCGTTATTATTTCAGTGAAATGCATTACATCGTTTGTTATGAGCGAAATGAGCATGCCTTTTCTATTATTAGGTATTCTACGTTTACAGATGCGAATTTTTTTTTCTACACCAGACAACGCTGCAAAATGCACCACGGAGATCTTGCTTTGTGAATCATTACCTCCATGGTTTAATATTTCTATTACTCACGATGGACGAATCTCTTGTGCTTATTTATTTAATGCATTTAGATATTCGGCTGGCAACCTAATTTCAACAGCAGTTATCTCAGCATCTATACATTTTTTAATGTAACTCATCTCGCAAGCAAACAATTTTTTTGAACGATCTTTCTAAAAATGTAACTTTTATGCAATTTTACTCGAAAAAATATTTTTTAATAAAAATGATCGCCTGGCTTATGGAAAAACATTTGGTTAGCCAGTATTTGTTTTCCTCAGTCACATGATTTGCGCTTTTATTATATAGATTACATATGACAATGAGTTAATAGAATGAAGACAACTTTTATTAATATCTTATTAAGTTTTCATTCGATTTTCATAAAATTTGAAACGACTCGGCAAAGTACCGTGTGGTTATAATATAAGTATCTCTATTTATAGCTGTTTGTAGCTTGAAGGAATGACTGGAACGAAACCAAAAACGGTACACTTACTATTCGCGGAGGGGAGAGGAGAATGGAACAATAAAAAATTAATTGCAATAATCGCCTACAGATGGCGCATTTGAGTATGAAATATAATGTGTAATATTGTGTACCGTGGAGGTGTCGCAAAACTCAGTGACTTTACCGCATATCACAACATGTGCGAAACATCACTCCTGATGCGTTACATTCCGCAGTTCGTGCACCGCCTGGATTGTGTCCCCCAGCACAATGGCCATGTGGAACCTGAACATGATCGACACCACCATGCAAAGGCGAAACCACGTTCACTGTGACATTTTCCAATAAATTAGGTGTGCCATCCGATTTGACGCCTTAATTGTTTGTTCTTGTATTACACATTACATTTCACACTCAGTAGCGCCATCTGTCGGTGATTATTGCTATTATTCTTTTTATTGTTCCATTCTTCTTCCCGTTTCTCGAATAGTAAGTGTACCGATTTTGGTTTCTTTCGGATCATTCCTTCCAGCTACAAACATTTCCAATTAGAGATACTTATATTATCCCCACACTGTATATTAAATTTCAAACCATTCGGCGGGATAGTTTTTGCGCTGTTATATGCTGACGGACGGACGGACCAGATGACGACAATAGGTGCAACTAATTTATATAATTACGAACGCATCTAAAAAGAAGCCAACCCAGATTGTTATAATCATAATCTTATTCAGCACACCCGAATTCATTAAGAATGAAGTATTTTTATATCGAAAGCATTAAATTCATCTTTTTTTGATGCAAAGTGTAATCTGTGCATTTGCATAGCATATGAGCAATAAGAAGAAGCAAAAATCACATTCTATTTAATAGTCTAGTTTCGGAAAAGCAATTATTATTTTTAAAACATCTTGCAGAAGTAGATGAAAATAGCTTAGACTAGAGCGTGAAAACATTTCTTTCATAATTATTTTCAGAAATGTGAAAACATTTACCACGAATAAGATTATGAAAATGAAATTAACGAAGCTTTTTGCATCTGCGCAAATGATGTAATCTCTTTCTGAAAACAGCTTACTGTTGAATTAGAGAATTTTCATTAAAGTCTTTAATTCATTAACATACCAGGAAAGTAGGAATTCTTTGCGAATTGATCCAAACTTTTCATGAAATATTCAATTATAAAATAATGTTTGTAATTACATTTTTTGTGCAAGCGTTTTTTTTTTCAGGGATGTATAAATGTAGCATTTGTTTATTTAGATTTTTTTTGGGGGGGAGGGGAGGGGGGATGGCGTCAGACAATTTTTCACAAATTGAAAGTAGTGTAAAACGACGAATTTGAAAAAATAAACTTTTGTTTTAGGAATGCAGCTAATTTAGGAGGGAAAATCATTAAATAAGTCACAAAAGATTATTAAATAATAACTTACAATGATATTTACTTCAAAACTATTTTTATTTCTGAACATATTCTCCACCCATATTTATGGACTTATATCACCGTTTTATCAGTGACCCAACACCAGCTGCATAACTTCTTTGGGTTGCTGTCTCAGCCACATTAGAACTTCAAGTTGAACACAGGAGACAATTCAAAAGTTTGGATCGCAACTTCTTCAACATCCACCATACTGTTTCGACTTAGTCCCAAGCGATTTTCATCTGTTTAGTCCACTAAAACACCATCTTGGAAGCAAGATGGTGTTAAAAATGATGAAAAGGTTCAACTTGAAGTCCTAATGTGGCTGAGACAGCAACCCAAAGAATACTATGCAGCTGGTGTTGGGGCACTGATAAAACGGTGATATAAGTGCATAAATATGGGTGGAGAATATGTTAAGAAATAAAAATAGTTTTGAAGTAAATATCATGCATGGTAAGTTATCATTTAATTATCTTTTGTGACTTACTTAATGACTTACCCTCGTATTTACGTTAATAATTCACAACCATTAAGCTACAGAGTTACACAAAATGATTGCTGTGCTTATAAATTACAGAAATGTCTTTAGAAAGTACGACAAAAAAATGTATAATGTGAACTATAAAGTATGTTTCTAAGAGAACTGCATAATGTAATACAATTGGGTAGAATTTTCCGAAATTGAAGGTACTAAAACGAAGAATGTTTAAAATTAGTTTTGAATAAAACACTGATGTTTTAATTATAGTTATTATCGTTTGTATCAATAGTTCATAACGGTTTTAATACAGAGTTGCTTGAAGGATGTCTAAAGAATGATTGCCTGGGGAGCAATTGTTTTAAGTATAACTAAAAAATAATTGAAATGTCTTTATTAATTTTAATGTCTAAATTTTACATTTAAAGAAACTTTTAAAAAAATAATAAGTTGGCAATTGTGCGTCAAACGTGACAAATAAGGTGCGTTCGTACTATAACTAGTTTCAGTGAAATGGTGACCTATCATGGGATATCACAGAATTAATTACGTATGATAGGATTTAATAGAATGAAGAATGTGACTATAACTTGGTCATAGAGGTTATAAAATGTCATTTACGTTACATATGACTAACGTCATAAATGTAAGATAACTCAGCGATACATCTCGGTCGCTTGACGATTGATCCTCGGAAGCTGCTATGACAAGGAAGTACCGATTTTTTTTTTTTATTCAAATTACTTAATACATATTTTTGTTAAAATCTTTTTAAGTTTTGATTTGCTTTTTATAAAATTTCAAATGACTCGACAAAATTCTGAAACGATTTTATATAATAAATTTCAAACCATTCGATTGGGTAGTTTTTGTGATGTTATATGCGGACGGGCGGACCAGACGACGACTATAGGTGTACGCAGGGCTTTACAAATTTGACAAAATCTGGTAGCCAGGAAAAAATCAGTAGCCAGTAAAAAATATTTACCACCCCCTCTTCCTCGTCATTAATTTTCAAAAAGCACAAAAGTTTTTATGAATTAAATGAGGAAAAGTAATAACAGGCATTGTTTAGAATTATTAGTTACATAGTTTAGAAAGATAATATAAACTAAGTTTTCTAATGAAACTTATCAAAATCATATATCTATAAAACTAAAAAAATACTGTAAAGAGTGAATTAACAGGTATGTTCGGAAAATGCTGATTGCCGAATGCTTCAAATGTCTGCATAGTTGAATGCTACAAAATCTGTATCTGCTGAGGAGCGCATCGACGAAGAAATAGTGAAGCAGGAAAACAAGTTTTCGCCTATTTTTCGCTCGAAGTCTCAAATAATTCTGATTTGATTATGTTAAAATTTACATTTGATGAACTTATTTTTGCCAAATTAAAAACAATAGCTAAAAATATTCTTTGAATATAGTTTCAAAGTTTATTTTTTAATATTGGAAAAGGGGGGGGGGTATTTGTGGTCATTTCAAGAAAGCTTAGATCAATTTTTGTACAAAAAAGAAACAACAACAAAAACCCCATTATATTAAATAACTTGGTCGCCAGATAAAAATATTTGGTCGCCAATGGCGACTTGGCGACCGTATTTGTCAAGCCCTGGGTGTCCGTATTTATATAATTACAAACGCACCTAAAAAAATCATTAAATAATTATTATTGACAACACTACATACACTTGAGCGATGCATTTTACATTTTCAAGTTACTAGTAACGTAAAACAATTAGACAAACATTTATGCAAATTTTAAAATTTTCAGAAATATGTATATAATGTACTCAGTATTGTATGTTACAAAGTATTATTAGTTCTTTTAAATTTTAACAGTGCTATAAACAAATGTATGTACACGAACATTTTTGAAAAATTCTTAATTTTCTTAAATTCGTATAGTATACTTTATTTGGTATTCTATTTATTAGAAGTTCTTATTATGGCCTTTCTTTATTGAATATCTTATTGAGTAATTACCCATTATTTATCTTGTAAAATAAATCGAAGTATTTTGTTAAATGCATAAAAAATCGATCAGAAATGGTTATATAAATGTTTTGGATCTTGATTTATAAAAATAAAGATTACAATTTTATTGAAACCAAATGCTCTAACATTCTTTGCAAGCAAAAGTTATTTTTCTACCACATCGTATGTTGCGGGTTATTTTTTAATTTATATATCGATGTTGAAACAGAAGTGATTAATCACAGCTTTTAAAGGTTTTTTTTTAATTTACTGGGTAATATATCAATATTATCTTAAAACCGTTCCTCTTTGTAATTCTTGTGACAAAGAAAAACTTCAGCAATAAATAAATACCTTTAGTTATCTCTTTAGAAAAATTTATAAAATTTAATTTATAGGAAGCAAAAAATGTTTTTGTAACATAGCAATAGAAGTTTGTTGATTTAAACCGCAAACACAATGCTAATAATTCCAAAATTAGCTTATACAATGCAATGTATTATAAAATGCATGTATTGTAATGTAAAATTGTAATGTATTGTAAAATGCATGTATTATAGATACATGCATTTAGCTTTAAGAATGCATGTATTTATAATAAAGAATCATTGAACAATCTTTTTCTCCTTCCTGCGCACTTATACTATTTGCTCTAGTTATTTAAATTTTATTATTATCTTACTGGAATCAAGGGATTGTTCATGATTATGAAAAAGAGTGTTTTGAAAATAAATTATATATATGTGTTTATAAGTAAATAGTATAATGAAGAAATACATGTTGATTCATTAGGCAATTAATTTTTTCTTCGACTTTACATTTATTTTAGAATATAATACAAGATAATTTTTATTTTATTGTCGCCATTCTCATGGATACTTTTTAACACTTTCCAACATAGTTGAAAGTATTTATGAATTGGATTTGTCTGTCTGCCGTCACCCATACTAACGTCTGTCCGTACTCTAACTCCCGTAAATATACTTGGATTGAAATGCGATCGTTATATGTTATTGATGTTTACAATGTCTTGCTCGGTATAAAAAGTGGAGTATGTAGCACTTATACGTCGTTTACAAGGTCACTCAAAAAATGTCGTTACATTATAGTCTATAGGGAAAAATCATTTGCATAACGATGTTACACTATTTCAAACATATAGAAATTGATATACATCAATGAAGTGCACTACGAGATGTTTACTATCGAATATAGCACGTGTAGAACTTATAATTAGTTTACAGGGAAACTCAAAGAATTCCGTTAAATTCTGGTCGATGGAGAAAAATCATTTGCAGTATATTTTAATCATGTTAAATTATTACAAACATAATTGAAACTGATATAATTTTCTAAGATGCGCTAAAGAATGCTTTCTATGACATATGAAGTGTAAAGCATTGATCATTCATTTACAGGGCCATACGAAAGTATTCCGTTACATAATGGTCTACGGAGAAACACTGTCTGAAGCATATTTTAATTAAGTTGCACATTTGATGAAATAAGATGAAATAAGATGAAATTGATATGTCAGTTTTGGACCTAGATTATACTACAAGATACTTGTTGTATAATAGGATGTGCATAGAATTTATCGTTCATTTACAGAGACATTCAATATATATCCGATACAGTACTGTATCCGAAGTATTGTCTATACGCGATACTTGCTGGAAGTGCGCTTTCGGATAGGTATGCGTTTAAATAAATTTTTAGTATTCTAAACTATGTGATATGTATAAATGCTATAATAATATACAAGGTTTGAGAAAAGAATTCGTAAGCATTACTGTTTATCAGAGTAAATTGCTTAAAAGGGTTTTTAACCGTGTTATGCATTTTGAACCTGAAATATGTTTAGTATACTAAGAGATTTTTGTTGAATATAAATAAAATCATATACAGGATAGATACATGGCTGTCTATGTAACATAATTTCTGAGAAGTGTTATTTTTGAAGTTTCCATAGTGTTTTTGTCTGGAATAAACTTTAGCTTAATATGTGGCGTGTATAAAAAATCTCAAGGTAGTATACCGGGCTGTACAAAATAATTCAAATATTTTCCCCTCTATTGATAGAAATTGCTAAAGGGGAATTTTCAACTGTTTTATATGTTTTCTTACTAAACTAAATTGTAGCATACTATATAGAGTATGTACAAATATATGGATTATATACAGGGCTGCAAAAACAATTGGAGTAACTTTCTGGCTATAGATAGTAATTGCTGAAATCTGAATTTCAAATGCGTTTTGATTTTTCTAAAATGTTTACTTGGGTATCTTATTTACCTTATTAAAGAGTGAAGGTTTGTTAAAGTATTCTGTTAGTGTTGGAACGTGTTTAATATCCTATGCTTGATGCATGATTTTTTATTCTTCGTTTTGTTACGGTTTTCATTGTAATTTAAATTTGGCTCATATGAAATTAAATAACAATAACAAGAAGTTATTATGAATGTTTTATTCTAGTGACTCAATGAAGGAATTTATGAAAAACCTATTTTTTTTTCTTTTAATGGTGGCTATTTGAAGAGCAAATTCAACTTGTATCCTTAAAAAACGACAGTGTTTTGGTGTTTAAACGATTAAAAGAAAAGGAAAACAAAACGAAATCTTCGTTTAGGCACTGCATAACTAGGACTTCCCTCGAAGGGATTAGTCTGAGTGATATTGCTGAGAACACAGAGTTAACAATTACAATATAAAGAAAAAGAGCAAATTAAATGATAGAATTACAAAGTATCATATATAAATTCATATACACTGTTAAAAAAATAGAAAAGAAGTACCGTTCATCAGATGTGTTGTCATATTTTTTTTTAACATGTGGCAAAGAATCTCATTTTCGTGAAAAAAAAAAAAAAAACGCCGTATCTTTTAAAACGCCAAGCTTTTTAAAGTTACGTAATTGGATTTGCAGTCAATAGATTATTCTATCAAGCGTGACTTAACGCAAATTTAATTTCATTGTTGCACCTTTTTTTGTGTGTAAATTTCAAATTTTTCTTCCTTGATTATATCTACCCTATGTATATAAAATCCTAATGAAACGAATTTGTGAAACGATTTTATGAAACGAATTTATGAAACGATTTTATGAAACGACTGATTAAACGACTGATTATGTTTCAAGGCTATTTTTAATAAAATATTAAACGCTTGATGGTGAAATTAATACCAATTGTTCATAAAAATCCGCGGATGTCAAAACTGGTAATAGAATTTTGAAATTGGAATTAGTTTTCGAGATATTAATTTTTTTCTAATTTTAATGACATTTCTGTAATGATGGCAACTAATTACTCAGTTTTTTTGTGACAAAAAAGGGAAAAAAATTGATAAGGATCCCGATAGGGATTATTGATTTCTTTTTATTCGTCATTTTCAAATTGAAATTGAATTTATCTTTTATTTAAATCGATAATGAAGACAAGATTGTGATTAAATTATGTTTTTCAGGAAAATTTGAAAAAAAAATCACATTTCTATCGTCAGGATTCAATCGTCTGTCAGCATTTAATTTAATTTATAAACTGAAAATATTTTGAATAAATTCGTCCAAATGACGACATTTAGGTAAACGCAAAAGAAAGGGAGGGAAAGGAATTAATAGTAATTATTATTTATTGATATCATTTTGTTATTTTTTTGTAAAATTTAACTAAACGAATTTATAAAATCATTAATTCGGATATTTGAAACTAATATATAAAATAATAATTGCCCAACTGAACGGAAGAATAAAATATCCTGCTTGGTTTTCTATCCTGCTTGGTTTTTTCCGCCAAGCTTTTTAAAAAAAGCGTCAAGACCCCTATAATAGAAAAGTACCAAAAGTTCATTGGGTTTATTTTCATAACTTTTGGCAACAAATCTATGATATTAACGAATCTATCCCTTTTTGAAGCTCGAATTACGCCAAACCTAAAAGCAAAGGATCCTATAATGGAAAAGTACCCGATTTTCTTATGGACAATATTCAAGTGACAGAACATGGTGTAAAATTACCGCGGATAGCAAATTTGTTTAAATATCTCATCAATTGATGCCGAATAAATGCAGGCATGCATGCACAAAATATTTAATTAATTTTGTATGATAAATAATTATTAGAAAATTCGTATATACATATTAATTAAAAAAATAATTTACATATTTAAAATAACATGAAAATATGCATGATGGTGCACTAAAATAGAGAGAAAATTAAAACCTGTTACTGAAAATGTCTATAACATAGTACTTTTCAATACCGTGCACTGCAAAAAATAATTGTTGATTTTACAGTATAAAACTGGCATGCGCGGCAGCGTATTACTGCTTATTTTACTGTTTAATACTGTTAATTTTACGGTATAATACTGGCAGCTGGGATGCCAGTTTTATACTGTAAAATCAACAATTATTTTTTGCAGTGTGGTTCTTAATGTTATTCACAAGCAGATGGAATTTTTCTCATCCTTAAACGCAAAGGAAGAATAGAATAGAGATTGTTGTTATAAAAGTCCGAGAGGTAGTCACAATTTAAACCTAACCATTTTATACAAGCTGGTTTTCAAGTAGTAATTGATTTTACTTATCAATCCCGAAAACAGTCGTCAGTTGTCGCAACAGCTGTGTATGAGGCCATGATAATCGAAAAATGTCCCATTAAAATGTTAAAAGCATGGCAACCCAATTACAGATTTACCAATATTTTTAAAATAAAGCACGCTGTCATGTTTTTAGAGGCCTCGAAGTCTGAGCGGGGGTTGGCGAGCGTAGCTCGCAGGGGGTAGGCCCCCTAGTATCTATTATTTGTATAACTGTTTATAGAAACACTTACACTTCAAACCACATTGATAGCATGCTTTGCTACAAACCAGATTGCAAAACTATAGTCTAAATTACTATTAAAGTATACAAAAAATCTTTCGATGACTTTTGTAAAATAACTTTTACATTAAATCTCCGTATCGGCAAAATTGAAAAAATTATATATATTTCAAAGTTAAGCTTAACAGATACTTCTTAATTATTCTCTAGGCGGCTCTGCCCTCTGCGCCTTTGCTGCGCCAATCCGCAGACTTTTCTTTTGCATGTCTGTCTGTCTCTCCACAATCTGTCTGTTTCCCTATCCGTTCTTCTGCCCGTTTCTCTAACCGATTGTCTATCTCTCTACACGTCTCGCTACCTGTCTATATTTCTCTACCGGTCTCGCTACCCGCCAATCTATTTCTCTAACCGTCTGTCTATCCGTCTAACTACTTGTATGTCTAGCCGTGTCTCTATCCACTTCTCTACCCATTTGTCTATCTGTCTCACAACTTGTCTATCTGTCTCTCTACCCATCTTCTTACCCATCTCCGTACCCATCTACTACCTCTCTACTCGTCTGTATACCCGTCTCACTATTCGTCTGTTTTTGTACCAGACTCTTTACCCGTCTCTCTACCAATCTCATTACCCGTCAGACAACTCGTCTCTGTACTCATCTCTCTACTCGTCTCTTTATCTACCACGCTACGCGTCTCGCAACCTTTCTCGCTACATTCCTGTCTACCGTCTCATGACCCATATCGCTACTACTCTGTTAACCCTCTTTTTACCTTTCTCTCTAGCTGTCTATCTATTCGTTTCTCTACCCGTCAGCCTACCCATGTCGCTACTCGTCTCTCTACCATCTCACTACCCGTCTGTCTACCCGTTTGTTTACTCGTCTTTCTACCTCTCGCCACTTCTTCCCAATATTTAAACACTTCATTTAATATACAGAAGCCGATTAAATGCAAACAGAAGTAATTTATATAATAAGTGTAATCAGATGCAATTTTTTTTAAATAGATCAGTTTCAACCACGTGATCACCAGCCCACCAAAAGTTATCAACCAATCATAATCGTGGATTTGTAGACTGTATTACGAGCTAACCAATCACAATCCACCATCTTTGATGGGCAAACAAAAAACAAATCTTGTTGCTAAGGTGGTTGCTAGGGTGTGACGTCAGTTGAAACTGATCTATACATACATAAACCTGAATAATAATTCATCAGTTTTGTGTTCATGGTTGTTTATATCATTTGAAAATAAATCTCAACTTCTTAAACCTGAATTGTCTGAAGCTTTTTAAAAAAACCACAAGGTCTGTATAACTGCAAAGTACCCTGAGGGCTATATTAGCTACATGTTATTAAGTTAAGTGAAAGTTTCGTTATCGCATTTGCAACCAATTGCTTATGTCAGAAAGCGTGGCTTAACGCCATTTTAAATTCATTAGTGTAACTTTTTTTTTTCTTTTTTTTTTTTTTTTTTTTTTTTTTTTTTTGGGGGGGGGGGGGGGTTCAAATATATACATATAAATTAAAACTTTTGCCTCCATGCCATTAGTGTTGTTTGTATTATTAACTAATACTTTGTAGACCGAGCTTCATTTGAAACAAATGTAAAAGACTTCTTCTACAGTTTTTTTTTTAGGAGAAACTTTCGTAATTGGGCCTAAAGCCAATCGGAGCATTTAATATCAATATTGTAACTCTTATAGAGTTAAAACAATATTGTTGCTAGCATTACTCTTGTTTGAGACCAGCCTTGTCTGTGTATCTGAATGGGGAAAAGTTTTGTATCCAATGTCGGTTGGCGAAAAAAAATTAAAATGGTGCCAAAAGGTAGTTTTAGCATCTTACAAAATTTTTCAAGAGAGCGGTAAAACATGTTTTTCAAATATTTGCAAACATACGTTTATTAAAACATGTTTTTGCACCATCTTAAAAATTTAAGCACGATGCTAAAATAAAATTTTATCGCCATATTCGATATTTTAATAAGTAATGAAAATACATAAACAAACTTATTTAACAAAACTAAGAGGCATTTTTGTGATAAATAATTGTTATTGTCAGGGGAGTAAATTGTAAACAATTAATAAACGGCTAGTAATAATAAATAGCATTTAAAATCTAAAAATGAAGAAGTGGTCCGTATAAAAATGCAAACCATAACATTATACGCTTGATACATGTAAATCTTTTTTTTATTTTTTAATATTTCCGAAGGCACAGATAAAAAGGTAAAAATCTCTTTTCCAAATGCCATTACAATTTAATATATATATATATACAAAATAGAGAAATATCTGCAAAAAAATATATTTACATAATACTACATCTGCAAAAAAATACGATTTAGAAAAAGTAAGCCAAATTCTGCAGATCCCAACAATCACATCGAAAAACTTATCACCAAAAAAGAACTCGCCAAATCTTACGGCACAGGAGATGGATTTTCCCCTCTGAATCCAGAATATTAGTTTTTTTCTTGTACGATGGGTGATTATAATATAAATATTTCATTTACGTACTACATACCGTTTGATATATTGATACTTTTATGTTTTCCTGGCGCAGTTGATAAATCGCCAAATTTTGTTCCTATAACATTTTCATATTGAATTCATTTCATTTAAGAATAAACCTTTCACTCATTTAATTTAAAATACATGCCTTTCATTAATCCCATTTAAAATGCTAAAAAGAGAAAAAAAAAAGAAATAATGCCATAAATCGAAACCCTTTATTTAAACACCAAAGAATTTTTTTTTTAATTTACACACGCGAAATAAAAAAAGCTGCTATTGCTGAGATTTGCGCCAAATCTCTAATACCAAGTCTACCAAGTTATTGCGGGGTTTTTCTTTCAAACAGAAAAAAATCCAGATTAATTTTCGATTTCTACTAAATTGAAATATATTTTATTGTGCTGAATATTAGCGCATGCATATTTTTTTGCTCCATGTACTCCATGAACTTTTCAATTCCGATTGTCTATGAAAATCTCCCGCCGGTGAAAATGACGTATGCACAAAATTTAGTGACGTATGTACTTTAATTGTGCTTTTTTATCTATTTTTTTAACATAATTTCCAAACGGTTTGACATTTATTCTTGGTAATAAATAGACGTCGTTGTCACCGTTATAGGTACCTGCTGTAAAAATTTGAACGAAATCCGTTAAATATTTTTTGAGTTATGCTTGACGAAAGGTTTTAATATCCATCGTAGCTATATATGGGGCAAAGTAATACTGCGTTGTGTATGAGTCTTCGTTGCACTCAGACAATTATTTAAAAAAAAAGATCTGATAGAAATAGAAGGAAATCGATTGAGTAATTTTAGAGTAATTGTGGTCAACGACTTAAAAAATGCACTTTAGAGAAAAATTAATTTAGAGTTACTTGTTATAATTGCAGTGCGATACTTATTATTATTTTTTACTTACATAGAATCATCACTCCCTGCATCATAAAGCACTCCCTTTTCAATTGATAAAGCTCCTGAAACAAAAAAACTTTTTTTTGAAATTTCTGACTTGATGTTCCCTTTTAAGTATGCACAACTAGCTGATCCGTCAGGCGTTGCCAAGAAATCTGTAACTTTCTTTTGAGGTTTCGATAAAAATAGTCATTTTCGGCGCATTCTGTTCTAAACACAACACTCCGGCGCTCGTTCCCGTTGCCCACGGCATTGTATAGCAAAAATACTACGCACACGCTGAAATAGCGTTAGTTTCAATTTCCGCCACTAGAGAGCGCGAAATCAGCTTATTTAGTTATCTATATGTTAATTAGTTCATGTTAAGTTGAATGAATGAATTCCCGTTCCAGAAGATTCCAAACATTTTTTAGAACACTTTGGTCAAAATATAAAAATGCCCTATGTCAACTACTTTCAACCACCATAGTGCACGATGGGAGACTCTAGACTACTACTACACACAAACACCAGTGGTTTACTCTGGGTAGTTGAGGCTGCACAGTAAAATATAGGGTCTAAATATAGGGTCGCACGTCTATTTTTATATATTTACTAGGGGGCCTACCCCCTGCGAGCTACGCTCGCCAACCCCCACTCAGACTTCGAGGTCTCTAAAAACATGACAGCGTGCTTTATTTTAAAAATATTGGTAAATCTGTAATTGGGTTGCCATGCTTTTAACATTTTAATGGGACATTTTTCGATTATCATGGCCTCATACACAGCTGTTGCGACAACTGACGACTGTTTTCGGGATTGATAAGTAAAATAAATCAATTACTACTTGAAAACCAGCTTGTATAAAATGGTTAGGTTTAAATTGTGACTACCTCTCGGACTTTTATAACAACAATCTCTATTCTATTCTTCCTTTGCGTTTAAGTATGAGAAAAATTCCATCTGCTTGTGAATAACATTAAGAACCACGGTATTGAAAAGTACTATGTTATAGACATTTTCAGTAACAGGTTTTAATTTTCTCTCTATTTTAGTGCACCATCATGCATATTTTCATGTTATTTTAAATATGTAAATTATTTTTTTAATTAATATGTATATACGAATTTTCTAATAATTATTTATCATACAAAATTAATTAAATATTTTGTGCATGCATGCCTGCATTTATTCGGCATCAATTGATGAGATATTTAAACAAATTTGCTATCCGCGGTAATTTTACACCATGTTCTGTCACTTGAATATTGTCCATAAGAAAATCGGGTACTTTTCCATTATAGGATCCTTTGCTTTTAGGTTTGGCGTAATTCGAGCTTCAAAAAGGGATAGATTCGTTAATATACATAGATTTGTTGCCAAAAGTTATGAAAATAAACCCAATGAACTTTTGGTGCTTTTCTATTATAGGGGTCTTGACGCTTTTTTTAAAAAGCTTGGCGGAAAAAACCAAGCAGGATAGAAAACCAAGCAGGATATTTTATTCTTCCGTTCAGTTGGGCAATTATTATTTTATATATTAGTTTCAAATATCCGAATTAATGATTTTATAAATTCGTTTAGTTAAATTTTACAAAAAAATAACAAAATGATATCAATAAATAATAATTACTATTAATTCCTTTTCCTCCCTTTCTTTTGCGTTTACCTAAATGTCGTCATTTGGACGAATTTATTCAAAATATTTTCAGTTTATAAATTAAATTAAATGCTGACAGACGATTGAATCCTGACGATAGAAATGTGATTTTTTTTTTTCAAATTTTCCTGAAAAACATAATTTAATCACAATCTTGTCTTCATTATCGATTGAAATAAAAGATAAATTCAATTTCAATTTGAAAATGACGAATAAAAAGAAATCAATAATCCCTATCGGGATCCTTATCAATTTTTTTCCCTTTTTTGTCACAAAAAAACTGAGTAATTAGTTGCCATCATTACAGAAATGTCATTAAAATTAGAAAAAAATTAATATCTCGAAAACTAATTCCAATTTCAAAATTCTATTACCAGTTTTGACATCCGCGGATTTTTATGAACAATTGGTATTAATTTCACCATCAAGCGTTTAATATTTTATTAAAAATAGCTTTGAAACATAATCAGTCGTTTAATCAATCGTTTCATAAAATCGTTTCATAAATTCGTTTCATAAAATCGTTTCACAAATTCGTTTCATTAGGATTTTATATATATAGGGTAGATATATACTAGCTTAGAACAACAAACTTTGCTGGGTTTTTTCTTAGGGTGCAGATCTATGAAGTTTTTCCATGTATTTGATATCCAGGATGTGTATTAAAAGACATTTCTTTTTTCTTTTTGTTTCTTCTTGTATTTTTAGAACTTTTTGGTCGAAATATGAAAATGCCCTAGATCGACCACTTTCAACCACCATATCTACCATTCTTACACCCCCGTTCTTGTAAAAAAATTTAACCAACAGCGCTTGATCTGGTGACGATAGCATCGAACGAAGAATCTGTGTGCATTGAAGTGTTTTATTGACAGCCTGATTTGCATAAATCTGCTTCATATTTTCCATGCAGCGCCATCTATCGGTAATTTTTTAACCAAATGTTTTTGTTATTAAATAAAATCTGATCTCCCTCTAATTCCATTCTTGCAAACTGAAAATTTTTTAGGTTATTTTTTTAATGAATTTTTAATATTTTAATGAATTTATGACGCATTCGGTACTTCGCACCGTAATTCTCATGCCTAAAAATTATGTGTACATTATGTACGTGTAATTGTGTTATTGTTCATTAAATGACACATAATATTACAATTTATCTCCTTATAGCGGATACTCAGAATATTTTTTAAAAAATGCTAATGAAACTAAACATGCACGTTATAAAAGATGAGTAAAAAAAAAAAAAAAAAAAAAAAAAAAAAGACTCGATTTGGCGAGCAGCACTTTTTCCTCGCCCAATGCAGCGATTTTAATGCATTTGAAAATTCATGGATGAGTGTTTAAATGTACAGTACTTTATGAATTTAAACTTGAACTATTAAATAATTTATTATTTTTTCTATAAGCTATATAATACATATATGTACAAGTTAAGTATTGATGAAGTTATTTAATTTTACACGGTTTTGCCTGCTGGACAAGTTTTAAGTGTATTTTAACGGTAATTATCCTATTAAGAAAACTCTTATTATACATTCCAATTTTGAATAAGTCGTTGTTTCCATAGCAACAAGGCTTTTCTCTTGTTGTCTCCGACACTAACAATATGGAAGTTAAATTCACTGTACTCAGAATCGGACAATTAATTTTTAGTTTGAAACCCTTTTAATCAATTTAAATTTTGTTCTAAACCGTAAAATGCGATCATTAATTTCATTTAAGTATACTACATATAAATATATATGGCAAAACCGTAGTTATAAAAGAGTATTTATTTAAGTTAAACTTACTTAAGCTAGTTCAGTATAAGGAGTAGAAAACGTTTTTACTAAAAGAATGTTTATTATAAATGCGTATTTTTTTTTTCATTGTGCCGCCAACCAGCGATAAATTGCCAAAAACACGAAATTTTCATAATAATTTTACGGATGTTATATAGAGGTTCCGCAACATTTTTTTTTTATAAACTCCTCATAAGAAGAATATTCGATACATTTTTCAAAATTTTCTGAGAATGCGCTTTTGCAGACCTTCCATGTTAGACTTTTTATTTTTTTTTACTTTCTTCGATATTTAAAAAAAGAAAGTGTTGTAATCAAAAAATTTTTCGACTTCCGATTTTCGACTGATTTACACATTTTAGGGGTCAGAGATTCCAAAAAACTGGTTTTTACAAAATATCTGTCTGTTCATCTGTCTGTCCTCATTGTGCTATCGAAAAGTATAAGAAGTTATGCATCAAATTTAACCAAACTTATTTTCTATGTTTTTGGCTATGGCAAGCAGCACTTAAATTTGGGAATATTTCGAAAAAAAGGGGGGCGCTGTGAGGCGATTTTTGTTCCATTTTCACTATTGAATCATCGAAAAGTGTATGAAGTTATGCCGATAATTGAACCAAATTTTTTGTATATGTTAACTATGTCTAATTATGGCCTGAAAGTCCCAGTTGATTTTGGGGATATAGCGCTTGGAGGGACCGCGGTGACAGCCATTTAAAGATTTCAAATTCAAACACATGTAAAAAAATTAGAAATGCTAAAAAATTTTTGCGTTAAATGTTTGGTCTTGATCCAAGGATTCCAGAACATTTTTTGTTTTGCCTCTGTCTTAAAAAATGGCTGAGATATAGCAGTTTGAAATTTTAGGGTAGCTGACATTTTGAAACAATACAATACGATTCCTCCATAAACTGGTTTAATTTATGAGTTTTAGGAACATGGTTTCAAAAATTTTCTTTCATTGTTACAACCATCGTTTCAACTCTTATATGCTTAACACTATATATTTATATTCGCCAACGTCAAATTCTCCTCAAATTTGGCAACAATTGGCGCTATATCGCCAAATTTGGCGATAAAAATTGCTATATATGAAGCAAAATTGGCTATGTCTGTCTAATTTGACGATATTCTCATTCAAATTCAATAGTGACGAGAAGTGGGACTGACTTTTCTGTAATCGGTTTCCACGCATTTTAGCTTCATGTTTTTCAGTAAATTAGCTATAATCTTAAAACCAAGCAATTGGGAGACTATCTTTTCCAGCCTATACAGGCCAGAAGGACTTTTCGTAGTTTTGTATAATACATCGACTGATCGCATCCAGGTAACCTGACGATTCGCAAGCAATTGACCTACAACAGAGTGACGAGAAATATTGATATTTTGGGCGGTGTGATAACGAATTTTGAAGTGTTAACATGTATGAGATAGAAGAAAATTTTGGGATTGGCATATCTGACTAGTTTTCGTTAATCAGTTGAGATGAAAGTAAACTTATATTGCAAGCAATTGTCATATCTAAAATAACTGTAAATAATATGATTCAATTAAATAAGATTCATTAATCTCGAAGTACATTAATGAAAAAAACCTGCTTTGCATTACATGATCAATGCAATTGCTTTCAAATATTCTTTTTAATATAAATTCTTTCTGTGTCTCTTTTTTATGTTCTCAGAAATCAGTGCAAAATGAATATGCTGTAATATTAAAAATGCATCTGTGCGCCAAATAGAAATATTTACATTATTTAAATCCAATTGTGTTTCGACATTAAGACTAATTATAATCTTTACCATAATGAAGAATTAATGAACTTATAACAATATATTTTTCCGTAATATAAATTGAAAACTCATGCAAAAACAAATATACAATAACCCGACAATCCATTTTACTAAAAAAAAAAAGAACAGCACGCTAAATATATAAATTGTTATTACAGCAGAGTTAATTAATTTTTTTCGGCAAAAATAATTAAGATTTATGAATTATGTTTCAATATGATTTTCTCAATTTCCTTTCATTAAATCCTAATGAAATTTAATCATCATTAATTACTTTTACGAAAGCAAATTTACTCAAAGATAAGTATTTTTAGTTATTTTCCAGTAAATACAATATATTTATTTTTGCTTAATGTCCCTTGAAGCCGCAATATTTTCCAAAAAGTTATGTTGTAATACTAAAACAGCATTTTAGTAAATATTAATTAATGTAATTTTTAATCAACATGTCAATAATAATATATTAATCGTATCCCATAAAATTGCAAGGGTTCTAGAAAACCTGTTTTTTCGTTTGATTAAAAGTAATACTTCAGAATATACCGGAGGATTCAAAAATGTATATAATGGTGGATATCTGTAAAATCGTTAATGAGAGAAATACACTAACGCTAACAAAAGTGCGCAAAGAAAGTTAATAAAAATAAGTTTTTAAATGTAACATCGGTTTTACATGGCTCTGTATTCATATAAAAATATCAAGCTTAATATGTTATGCGGCCGTATTGTCCTACATGGGGTTTTAGAAAAATGTTTAGCCTGCGTCGAAGAAAAATAAACTAAAATAAATCGGTGTAGTGCGAGTATAACTCGAGTTCAAAGGGTTCCGTACGTTGAATTTACTAATTACTATTTATTAATTAATAAACTCCTACTACCCTTAATGTTTTCATAATTTTAGTTTCAGTAGATTTGAAAATAGGAGGAGGGGGCATATTTTTGCAGTACTTTTGATGATATCTCTGAAAATATAAAGCTTAAAATTAAAACAAATGTAATTTGAGTTTGATGTTACCAGGTCTTTCGAACGACACCCTACACGATATATAAAAGTATTTTTTTCGAGTAACTTAATTAATATATCGGGTAATTACCGACAATTGTTTTCGAAAATCATTATCAAATATCCTCGGATGATTCTGCATCGATAGATACCTCGAACATCCGTCAACTTTCCTGCTGACAGCCCGAAAAAAAAAGTTTATGTGTAACAGAAAAAATGTGTTTTTCCCTTAAACCAAATTACCTACGAAAATCTCTATAGTTTTTTTTTCAAGGTTTACATAATCTTGTACTACTCCTAATGTCTTCATAATTTTAGTTTCAGTAGATTCGGAAATAGAGGGGGTGGGGCATATTTTTGTAGTGCATTTTCAACGATATCTCTGAAAATATAATACCTAAAATTAAAACAAATTTACTTTTGAGCTCGGTATTACGAGATCTTTCACACGATACCCCACATGATATACCAAAAGAAAACTTTTTTTTTAATGCGACCTAATTAGCCCCTAAATTGTACCTAAAAGTATTTGGGGGAAAGTCATTTAGCTACGCGGGAAAGTCTTTTAATAAGTCACAAAAGGTAATTAAATAATGACTTACCATGATATTCACTTCAAAACTATTTTTATTTCTCAATATATTTTCCACCAATATTTATGCACTTATATCATCGTTTTATCAGTGCCCCAACACCAACTACAAACAATTCTTTGGCTTGCTGTCTCAGCCACATTAGGACTTCAAGTCGAACCTTTTCATCCTCTGTGAACGTCATCTTGCAACTTCTTCAACATCCACCATACAGCTTCGACTTAGCCCCAAGCGATTTTCATCTGTTGAGTCCACTAAAAAACCTTCGTGAAGGCAAGATGATGTTCACAGATGATGAAAATGTTCGACTTGAAGTCCTAATGTGGCTGAGACAGCAACCCAAAGAATTGTATGCAGCTGGTGTTGGAGCACTGATAAAACGGTGATATAAGTGCATAAATATGGGTGGACAATATGTTGAGAAATAAAAATAGTTTTGAAGTGAATATCATTGTAAGTCATTATTTAATTTCCTTTTGTGACTTTCTTAATGACTTTCTCTCGTAATAATCTGGAAGTATGTGGGTGAAAAGGCTTTATAACTTTGAACTTTCCACGTCCCAATAGTTTACGAGAAAATGTGCTCTGACAGACGGACAGACAGACACAGGAGTGATCTTATATTAGTTCCGTTTTTACTTTTTAAGTACGGAACCCTAAAAATACTATTCTTTTACAGATGTAATTTACCGAATTATGATACTCTGAATTTTAGGAATTTTCAGTGCTTTCCGATATTTAATGTCTTCTTCCTGTTTAAACAAAGAGTCTCAGCATCTGGAAAATATTTTATTGTATCGCGTGAGTGTCTTTGACGTGTTCCGTAAATATTGTAACTACATATTCAATTTAAAGGCTGTATTAATTTCCTTGATTTTCAAACCTTCTTCTGTTTGTTTCAACCAGTTGGCTCCTTAAAATAGGTTTTTATTTTAAATTAAAATATGCTTTGTTCAATATTCTGCTACGTTTATTATCATTTAAAAAAGCGCCAAATGTGATCACTTTTTAACATCGCATAAATTGCTAGAGGTTTCCTTTTACAGGTTTATAAAAAAAATCCCTATAGAATAAAAACCTATATAATATTTCTGTTGTCAATATCCCTTTTTACATGCATTTTCAAAACGCACAACATAGGATGAAGTATCTGTTGAAAGGTTTTTGAACCGGCTTCTGACATAGTACACTCGCATCTTGTTAAAACATGTTTTTTGATTAAAAATTGCAGTTAGTTAAAATTAAATCAGCAATATTTTCGTAAATGAAATAGAATATTTTTCTCAAATCAATGTTGTCACAAAAAAATATCGCATTATATCATTCGAAACAATGTTTATAATTAAAAATAAATAGTACAAAAAAGATAAAGTAGGATGTCTCCGGACATGTTTATTTTACATTTATGAATTAAAAACAAAATTGAAAGTTCAAATGTTTAAAAAAAAAGGCTCGATTGATTGAAAAAGTGGCATTTCTCGTGTAGCGTAAAAAAAAAAAGTATATTAGATTAAATTGTTATATTGTATTACGATCTTATATATGCATTCAATTTATTTTCATTGTACAGAGTTTTACCGAAGCGGATGACATCATCCTCTTATGCAGTTAAAATACGATTGCTCATTATTATATATATATATATTTTATCTTCGATCGGTTTTAACTCTAACTTTAGATGGAATAAGTGAGATGACATTCTGGATTGCTATTGTTCTTTGTAGATATTTTTAACCTTTAATTCTTCTTTAGAAGTTTTACTAGCATCTAAAAAATATTAGACTGTCGTGCAAAATCCTCGCACTTCAGTCCACTGGTTAAAATATATTTTGATACGTCTTGAAAATTAATACGTTTTTTGTATTTCTTATGCAATTTTAGATATATTAGAAATTAATGTCACCACAGCATTTTCAATCAGAATGTATTTATCAATGCAAATAGATAAACTTTTTTCTTAATCTATAATATCTTATATATAATCTACAATATAAAGAAAACTATAATTAGTATGCATTATTTCTACCTGGTACAAAAAAATAAAAACTTAAATTAAAAACAAATATTAATTGCTTTAATGTTTCAATAATAATTGATTTAAGCTTACGTACTCTTAATTAAATTTTAGTTTTATTTATATTTTTTCTGAATTAAATATGTTTCCCAAATTCACCTTTCTTGCTACGTTATAAATATTGTTTAAATATTTTAATTTTCAAATTTAAACACATGTTTTAATTGAAAATTTAAGGAACTTTAGATGAGATTAGTTAACACATATAGCTAATTTCCAGAAATGTTTTGCTAAAAGAAGCTGAATTAGAAATTTCCCAGAAATCTGTAATTTTCAGCTATTGATTTAAACCAAATCAAAAAGTATATTTATATCATTTTGGAAAAACTGATACTATACATTATTAAAAAAAATAAGATCTTGAAGATCGGAAAGAGAAAATACACCTGATACATAGAAGAAAAAATTAAAAATGAGACCTTAAAGGAAAATTGTTAAAGATGTGTATTTAGTGTTTTTTTATCGAAATGCTGTAAAAAAAAGATAATATGAAATGAAGCGCACATTACAGACACTAAGATAAAAAGAGTGATTAAAATATCTGAATTGTTATGAGAAACAAGGTACCCCCTTTTATGGGAAGAAAAAAAGTAAAAAAAAAATCTAATTAATGCTGTTTAGTTTTTCCTAATTGTCTAACGTATCGTTTTTCGATTTATGCAATATTTGAAACAAATAAAAGTAAATAAAATTTTTGTATTTAAGTATTAGATTTATTCATTTTTTATGTCACGCTGTGACTTGGTATCTTGAGTCTTCCTTCCTCTTAAGGCAGTAATCGTCAAACTCAAGTGATAGCACATTCCTTCTTATTGCATAACATTTTTAGCAACAATTAAGTTTTATAATATTTCAAAATTTAATTTCTTAAAAGGCGTATAGTCAACAGAGTGAAATTACAAGCATTGTACATTTTTATGTACATTTTTGTACATTTATGTACATTTTTATGTACGAGCTCTGACGTGAACCCGGGTCATCAGTATAGTGCACTGACGTTCTACCAACTGAACGACTTGGAACGAAACCCAGCCTGGCACTTTTCACTATCACATGTTTGGCAAGGCTACAATCGCAGCACAAAAATGAATATTTTTCCGTGAGCCACCAACCCTGAGGAAAACACAAAACTAAAGAAAATCCAGCATCGATCTTTGAAGAAATCTATTTTAATACATAGAAAATTTTCCATAGAAAATTTCTCACGCCTTGCATTTATAATATTTCAAATTTTAATTGCTTTAAAGGCGTATAGCCAACACAGTGAAAAAGTATCCAAGCTGGGACTCGAACCCGGCTTGGATAATGAACCCCGGATAGTCCCGGCTTGCATACTTTTTCATTGTGTTGGCTATACGCCTTTTAAGTAATTAAAATTTGAAATATTATGAATGGAACGCGTGAGAAATTTTCTATGGAAATATTTCTAAGTTTTAAAATAGATTTAATTAACTTTTAATTAACTTTTACTTAAACAACACATAACTAAACTACATTACTAATTTATCAGCAAAAGATGATATTTTCCTTCATAATATCATGTTATAATCAGTGACGCGTATCTGGAAAACATTGGATATACATCGTTACTTATGATTAATATTCGTTACAGTTTAGATTTTTCCTGGAAATGAACCGGCAAATTTATGATCCCTCTTTTATGCAAATACAAAGAAATATAACATAATTTCAAAGAATATTAATATGTTTAGGGAAAACTATCTGATTCATTCAATGACTGACGGTTTGTGATTTTTTAGATATTTACTATTTTTTTCTTTATTAAACACATATTACTGCTCAATTTCATAAGAAAGAACTATAATTTTATGTACAAGATTTCTGAAGAAAAATAACTAGGCATTAAAATTCTTAATACTATATTAAAAATAAATAAGTAAATAAATAAATAAATAAAAACTCCGATTTTAAGTTTCAGTCTAAATGTATTTATCATTGTGTGTTATGTTATTAGCAGTCTTCGAAAATGTTTTAACGTTTTAATCGTTAATATTTTAATTGATTAAATCACTACTTTAAATTTCAAAATTAATTGTTGTGCGTATGTTACATTAGTTGGCTATCTGGTTATTTACATTTCCCTGAAATTTTCTAAAACAATGATATAATATAATACAATATAGCTAACAAAAAATAATAAATAAATAAATAACAATTTTACATTTTTCTACAAAATAAATTATATAAATTTTTTATAAACATTCTTTAAACATTTCAAAAATATTTTTCAAATCGACTTTTATTTTAATTTTTTTAAACAGTTTTCGAAATGCTAAAAATTACATAAAGAAAACTTTTATTTCATCTAATAATTTTTTTTTTTAATCTTAATATGTAAAATAGCATAAATGTCAGCAGAGATTACAGAAAAGTTCAATTTTTTTTTTAATCAAAGATAAGTCTGTTATTCGCATTTTAATATTTATTTATATTTAGAGTTTATATTCAAATAGGAAAAGAAGCATATGTTTTCTCTATTTACATTAGTAGCCAAAATGTATGGAAACCTTTTGGAAAAAATGCTTTTTTGAAGTTTGATGGCTCACAACACTACATTTTTTTTAGTAATATCATTAAAAATATATATTACAGGAAAGAAAAATTGATCAATAAATTCATACAATACAGTTGGTTTAATTATAAGCATCTCATCAAAAGTTATAGCTATATAATTAGAAAAATTGTCGTGAAATTTGGCTATGTTGATACGAAGTGTTTTTTATTTTCTTGAATGTAGGCAATGTACATAAATGTTTGGAGTGACAGACAAATTTAACTTTGTTTGGAAATGAGTCAATGAATCCTAGGGCACGATTGCAAAAATTGATTTCATGTTTTGATTCAGAAACGGAGGACATACTTCACGGTGTTTTCTGATTGCTAACGTTGTTCAAATTGCTAATGTACTATTTGTCCTTTCAATATTCAGCTAGTATAGCATAAGAAAATTAAGAAAACTTCATAAAGAGTTGATTAGTTATCCATAAAGTGGATTAGCTACCAATATGTAATAGTACCGATAAGAGCAGAAGGTTTCGGTTACGAAGAAATTAAATTAACCAAGGTATGTGTACTTCACACAAATCAAGACTGCTAAAGGCAGGAAAACGTGCAGGAGAGCAACTGATAAAAGAAAAGTAATGTTCTCCCGTTTAGCTGACAGAAAACATTATTTCAGGATAGGCAGAAGAACATGTCGCACTGTAATGTGTCGTTGAAAGCACAGTTTTCTGCAGACTGTAGTATTTTGGTGCAAATGCGACAATTCCATGAAGAAAAAAAACCAGTTTTTATCAATCAAACAGAGGTTGAAAAGATTAAACTTCACCACAAAAAATAATTGTTGATTTTACGGCATAATACTAGCACCCCAGCTGCGAAATTAACAGTATTAAACAGTAAAGTAAGCAGTAATACGCTAACGCGCATTTTACAGTGCGGGCAGAAATACATGCTAACTAGACAGAGAAATAGTGAAGCGTTGTTATTTGGACTGATGAAACTCTTTTTTACGATTCTAGTGTTTGAAATGCACGTAAATGAAATAAATAACAGATATTTTACGTTAAGTCATTTGCATTGTCCAAAACTCTTAAACAACAAAACATCAAAGTAACTTTTTTTTTTTGCTTTTTTCTTTCTTTCTTTTCTTTTCTTTTTTTTTTTATATCCCGCGCGTCCTGATGAAGATTCAAAAAGATATAAAAAAGACATCGTCCTATAAATTTTATAAATGTCTTTTTGGGCGAAGCTCATTCTTATGAATGGATTAATCAATAAACGTAATGACAAAAGGCAATCAACTATACGTTTTTCTAAGGTTTAAAAATACTTTTTTCTTTTGATATAATGAAATGAATCCTGAATTAGTATGAAAATTTATTTATGTAGCTACATTGAAATGAAAAATTGAAAATGCTCTAATTTTTCAATTGAATATATTTTAATAAGATTTAAAAATACTTTTTCTTTTGATATAATGAAATGAAGCTCATTCTTAAAAATATATTAATTAATAAACGTAATGACCTAAGACAGTCAACTATACGTTTTTCTAAGATTTAAAAATACTTTTTCTTTTGATATAAAGAAATGAAGCCTGAATTAACATGAAAATTTATTTATGTAGTTGCATTGCAATGAAAAATTGGGATTGCTCTAATTTTTCAATTGAATATGTCAAATAACGTTCATGTAAACCTAAAAAAATACATTTAAATAAAACATGGACGCATAGTTAAAAGAAATACAAATGAGCACTATAAAACAAATCAATCTAACACATTTCTAATTACTAGGAAAAACAGGTATGAATACTTCAACTTTAAGAAAGACTGAGCTAAATTCTTCAAGTTTTTCCACTCAGGTATAAATTTTCGTTGATAGAACTTATTTTATAAAACAATTCAAATTATAAGTGATTAAATGATTTTCATAAATCTATTAAAATACAGTTAAACGTAATTTGTTACAAAAAGAGATATCGTATAACATCTTTAGTCATGGAGATTCTTGACACCACATGTCTCATAGCATTTTAGGTTAACCCTTTGAGGGGTAAGGTACTTACTTCGGTTGCTAAAATATTAAAATGATTGATTTATACCGGGATTTAAAAACAATCTTATTTGAATATAAGTAACGGTTTTTCTTCACGTAGGTTATAAAAGTCAACTTTTCTTCCAAAATTCAGTGTCAGTGTGGTATTTGGGAATTAAAATTACATGGGACATATATGTCCAACCGACCTTCAAGGGGTTAACATAGTTATATAATTTTAATCAAAATAATTTATATAAAAAGTTTACCAATAACATTTCAAAAAGTAATCAGTTTTCATGGAAAAAACAATTTACCAACAAAGTTGAAAAGTGTTTACGACTTCGGTTTTGTCTGGCAATTTTGCCTGCCTGTCTCTCTGTCTGGCATTTTGCGTTCCTCTTTGTTTGTTCGACTTCCTTTGTCTGTCTGGCCGTTTGCTTGGCCGTATGCTCAAATTCGCGTATATATACTTGAATTGCCGTGAGTATAGTATATGTGAAGTTTATCGTAGGACATTTCCTATTGAAAATGGGATGTATATTTCGTTTACATGGAAATCCAAAATAACTCCATTGCATTATGGTATATGGGGAAAAATCGTTTACACAGTATTTTAACACTATTCCAAACATACAGAAATTGATATACATTATTTTGTCCTGTAGTATATGGAGTGCATGATATTTATAAATTATGTATAGTGACAAAAATATATATATATATATGTTACATTATGGCATACAGGGAAAAATAATTCGCAGTGTATTTTTAAAATGTTACGCTATTTCAAATATAATGAATTTCTTGTGCGTTGCTATCGTACGTGGTGGAACAATCGGGGGTACGTGAAATTTACATTGGTAATGGTGTTTAACGCAAAAAATAAAACTTAAAATGAAAACAGAAAATAAAACTGTATTCTTTTCTTTACCAAGATGGACTTGTGTAAAAAGTAAAATAGGTTATTAAGGATTATACCTAAACTTAAGAATTGCTTGATCATTTGTTGTCTCCACCTACACCTAATAACATCTTGCGATTTCGCACGTGTTCCCCCCCCCCCTTTTTTTTCTAGTAAATTCTAGAAACATCTAGATAAAACATGAATCGTATCGTGTCTTCTGGTGTCGCCGATTTTATTTAAAACCCATTTGAAAGCAGGTCATCATTTTAGTGTTCGACTCATCAGCATTAGCATAAATTCATTAACGTGTCTAATATTTAGTGTTTTGAGCGACTTAATGCTGATATTCTGTTGTAGTTCAAAATAGATAAGCAGTTGAAAATTGAAATTCGTAAGCGAACTGCCCCTAACATTGGTACCTATCATAAGAACATTAATAATGCGCGAAGAAAAATTGGGGCGGGTTTATGTGATAAGGGGTACGCCTACGCATACATGAAAAAGCTAAGAAAGGGGTACGTAAGAGAAAAAAGGTTGGGAAGCTCTGTATTATACGTTTCATAAATTAATTAAAGTTTAGATTACTATGCAGTGTATATAAAAATCCGTAGATCATATAATGCACAAACATCTGCACAAAATATTTCAAGTCGAATGGTGAGTGAATATTGATAGAAATTTTGAAATTTTTCAAATTTGTTTTTCGTTGTATAGCTGAATTAAATTTTAGCAAACAGTACAGAGTGTAAACAATTTATAGATCTACACGATTGCTCAAATTATTTCGAAGATCTTGTCAAATGTGGGCGTTAATTTCTGAAATTGGGTGTTAAACTGTGTTACGAGTCTTCAAAATTGTCTATTTAGATATATTTTTACTTTGTTCTATCTTTATAAGAAAAAAGCATTGGATTCAAAAAAATTTTCGACTTCCGTCATTCGACGGATTTATACGTTTTAGAAGGTGCAGAACACGATTTAACTGTTTTAAAAAAAATGTCTGTCTGTCTGTCTGTATGTGACAAATATTTTGTGGGTGCTCCATCTCAAGAACTCATGCACGAAATTTAATAAAAGTTCATATTTAGTTAGACCTTCATATGAATTGGGGCTGATTAGTTTTCGGTTTAAATCGCCCAACAGGTCGCGCTGCTATGCTACAGTTTTCACGATTTTCACTATAGCTATATCTCAAGAACTAATGCACATAATTTCATCAAACTTCAGTTACTGTTAGACCATGACATAAATAGACGCTGATTACGTTTTATTGAAAATATCCCAAAAGGTGGTGCTGCTATGCTACTCTATTCCGGATTTTCAAGGTAACTATATCTCAAGAACTAATGCACAGAATTTGATCAAACTTCAGGTTCAGTTAGACGTTGACATAAATAGACGCTGATTATGTTTTGGTATAGATATCCCAACAGGTGGCGCTGCTATGCTACTTTTTTCATGATGTTCACGATAGCTATGGCTCAAGAACTAATGCACAGATTTTCTTCAAACTTCAGATTCAGTTAGACGTTGACATAAGTTGTTGTTGATTAGGTTTCTTTCTTAATATCCCAACAGGTGGCGCTGCTATGCTGCATTTTTAATGATTTACGCGATTTTAGCGGTTGTCACAGCTCAAGAACTAATGCACGGAACTTAATAAAGCTTTAGATTCAGTTAGACCTTGATATAAATGGGTGCTGATTCGTTTTTCGTGTATGTGAAACCTGTCAGAGATAGAAGAAAATTTTAGGATTGGCACATTCGACTAGTTTTACTTTTTTCAAAAGGTAGGAAAGTTTCGTTACAGTTTTCTGAAAGAATTGGAAAATCCTAATAATATTATAAATCTGATTGTGTGCAAATGTTAGGCTGAAGCCAGCGTCAAAATGAAGCATTTAATTATCCTGTATCTTTGCATATAAGTTGATTATAACCCTCAAATGAATATAGGCTGGTTTTCGTTTATTTTATTTCAATATTTTTCTTAAAAATTAAAATTTTCATTATTTTCATACAGAATAAATGGACATTTTTTCGTATATTTTACAATGGTTGGTAGGTTTGGCCCAAAGGGCCCGGTTTTGCAGCTTTTTTTAAAATGGTTAAATTTATTTTACCGTTGCTAATACTTTATCGTAGCCAATATAAAACAAAACCCCTGAGTAATAATTTTTAATCAACAATTTATTTTCAAGTGAAAATTTTCCACGTGAAAAATGAAAAGGAAATGAATTATTTAAGAATTAAACAGAATATGAAATGATGTCATATTAGAAATAAAACGTGCGTTTTCAAATATTTGATAATAATACAAAGTGCATAAATACGAGTAAGTATGGAAAGCAAGCGAATATGATGTCATATATAGAAAAATAAAACAGATTTGTTTTGATGTTGAAATAAAATGATCTTGGGTTATCAAATTATTTGTGATTAATTTCTCTTTCTTTTCTTTTTCTTTTTCACATGAAAGGAATTATTGTAAATGTACGTAATATATGTATTTTAAATGTATGTGTTGTAAATTAAAGTTCTGTGTTTTAAATGAAATGTGTGAAAGATTTATATTTTTAATGAATTCAATACGAATGATGGGACAGGTTGGCGATTTATCGTCTGCACACGGCTGACATAAAGATACCATATTTTTAATTTAAATTATAAAAAGTAAAAAAATAAAAATAAATAAAAATAAAATAAAAAAATTGGATGGCAAATGTCAATGATATGCATCGCAAAATTATCCGTATCGAAAATCAGAAAATCTTAATAAAAATAACTATATTTTTTAAAAGAAAGTTGCTTTTCTCATAAAAGCTAAAGATTTAATATGATTGTGTCGAAGTAACATCATTTTTCCTCTATCATTTTCCCACAATCGAAAACACATTTGTAAATCGTCGTTTCGAACCGGAATTTAATTTTACATTTCTTTTAGTTTTAAAATAGGAAAAACCTTTTTTTTTTTTTTTTTTTTTAAATATAGCTTTTTTTAAAGTTGTTTCATAATAGATTTTTGTAAAGTCTTACAGGATAAGAAAAATTGCATAGATTTTAAAGCAATGTTTAAGTAAAATTACAATATTTTTTAAACTTAAAAAACAACAATGTTATCGAAAAGAAAATCGATTTTACCAACAAATTCGCGTAATGCAAAAGCAAAGAAGAAATAAAAAAGTAATGAATCTTTTCTTCCAGCTGAATTGTGTAAACTTGAACAAAGCGATCGTGCCAATTCATAACATTATAAACGTGAAAGCGCGTTCTATACAGTAGAATTTTTTTTTACATATAGGTAGAACATTTGTGAGAATAGGAAGGTTAGGGGTCTGTAATTAGGTCCATAGTCAATTTGATTTTTTTTTTTTTTATCAAGTGAAATTTGGCGCAAAATGAAATACATTGTTGTAACCAGATTTGTTTTTTGCTTGGTAAACACTTAATGATATTTTAGATGATCATTTCCCCGCTCACCTTTGATGCCAACTATGACTGTAAAACATATTAAAAAATATTAGCCAATAATTTTCTAATTTTCTTATTGCTTCATGATGTAAATAGACTTCCTGGTTCATACTTTAAACCTGAATCGGTCATGCAATTGTCGTTCAATTTTTATTCCTAATCCTAACCCTAATCGAATCCTATCCTAATCCTGATAATACATTTAAAGAATATTCTTTGACACGAATATGTAAATGAAATCAATATCCATAAATGGAATGAATGGAAAATATAATAAATAGAAATGGCAAAATAAAATAACAAGAAAGTACATTTATTCGACACCTAACCCTAGAGAAAGCGTAAAAAATTTCAAGCGCATGAAATAAATCAAAATAATCCTATATATACTAACAAAAATATGTAAATTTAGATTATCAGATTTGTGTCGTCGGTATGTATTTGCTTATAGTGTTCTTGACGCAATAGAGAAAATATTGAGGTTAAATTGGGCAGAATTTAAAGTACTTTCTAGCAATCTTTATTTACATTTTAGAATCGCATCAGATTGTTATATCTTTGTGAAATATCTATCAATTTAAAAAATCCACAAGCAGTTTGTTCACTATTTACACCACTTAGCGTGAAGCACTTAATTTAATATATACATAAACAAGATAATGTAGTAAGAAATATATAACATATGTCTATGCAAATAAACAATATAATAATGCCCATTTACCAATGCACACATATACAAATTGTACACCAAATACCACCTAAAATGCACTGTTTTATAGAAGAATTCTGCCAGTGTTGTTTTTCGTTTTACGAAGAGGAATTCCTCGATTTTCACGATTTTACTTGGTCCTTTTTTTTATTAGTTGCAGTTTCATTTTCGCGATTGTATATATTATTGGGCATGAAATTTCACTTTTTTAAGACTGGGTTATGTCAAGGCCCCTATAGCAAAGAAATACCGTATGGTCTCCTATAAAATGTGATAAAGCTTTGGTTAATTATATATGTTGTTAATTATCAAGTGAAATGTTTTACTAAGTTAATGTATTTATTCTTTTTTTAATGTTACGTGAACGAAGTCACGGGTAACAGCTAGTCTTTCCTAATTTATGCGTGACGCATGATTTATCTTTCTTGTTATTTGGTATACATAATGCAAGCATATTTTCTGTACATTTATCTTTTAATCTTCCGTTACTAGAGATTAATATTTACTAATATTTGCACTATCGTTTCTCCGTATTTAAAAAATAAAAAACAATATATATATATATATACTAGCTGTTACCCGTGACTTCGTTCACGTATCATTAAAATAAAAATAAATTCATTAATTAAGCAAAATATTTCATTCCCGATAATTAGAAACGTAAATAATTAACTAACTCTTGATCACATTCCATAGGAGACAATACAGTATTTCTATGTTATAGAGGCCTTGACATAACTAAGTTTTAAAAAAGTGAAATTTTGTGACAAATAATCACGAAAAGGAAACTGCAACCAATAAAAAAGGCGGGCCAAATAAAATCGTGGAAATCGGCGAATTGTGTAAAAACATATGTCAAGTTTACCTGGTAAACCATTTTACTTTTAACGCCTTTGTGAAACGTTTTAATAGCCATCCTTCAAAGATAATGAAAATAGTATATTCTTTTTCATTAAATTCAATTCTTGTGAATAGGAAGCAATAATTGTAGATCTAAATGCATGGAGCTTAAATTTGCCTCCTTGATTTAATCTATAACTACAGCGCCTATATTCTAGGCGCTGTACTACAACTGAAAAAAAAATCTTTATTTCTAAATGAAAATATGTTGACAGACGATATTTGTTCTCCAGAATAAATTGGCTCATGAAGTTTGAATATGTGAAAATACGTTTTTATTTTTAAAAAATTTTACTGTAATCAAGATTTTTTTTTTCTTTCACCATCTATTCAAATTGAAAATAAATTCTTTTTTTCAGTTTTAATGAGAAAAAATATATTATTCCATTTCATTTCTTCTTTTTTATCCACAAAATTGGAATAATTTAGTTGCCATTTTTAGAGCAACTTCGTTAAATTTATAAAATAATAATAACAATAATCATATCTCGGAATTTAAATCATTTTTTTAAATTCTGAGAGTTTATGACATCCTCTGCAAAATACAAACAGGCGGTCAGATTTTAATATAATAGATTCGTAATTATTTATATTTTTCTAATAATCATGGTGTGGTTTTTGGCAAAAAACTCTCATCTGTGTGTAACTGATATTCATGCATAATAATCGCTAGCTAAAAAAAAGCTAAAAAAATATTTAAATTTTTCGTTTTAAATATGACGTGAAACTCATCTGCTTTCTAAATTTACCGATTCTTGTATTATTAATGTAATGAATTGATTCACGCTCCTTCTAAATCACATTTCAAAATTCCCATTTTATTTCAAATATAACGTCACTTTTTCCTCAGAGGATTCTCTTTTAAATGGCACAATTCTTGTTAATTTTCTTTTTCTGGCAATCAGGACGTAAATTTTAGCGGAAAACTCACATTTGTATGTAACTGGTATTCAAGCTAATTATTAATCAGTATCGATAGAAAATATTTCAGTTTTTCATCTTAAATATCACGTCCATTATCTATTTACTTTCATTATACATTGATATTCATGCTCCTTGTATTATTACGAATATTTGAAAATACATGTTTTATTTATGACGTCATATTTGTCCAAGCCGAGGAGGATCCTTTTCATAGTTCCATGGTCCAAGCGAAATCTATTTTTTAATAATATAATTATTGTTGCACTTTTCCTTCTAATTATAACGCAGTTTTTGACAGAAAAATATATTTTTATTTTAACCGATATTCATACTTCATGTATAATAACAAATACTCTATATTTTTGTTTCAAATATCACGGAAATTCACCTTCTTTTGAATTTTTTTAACTTTCAGTTTTCACGTGAAAATCGTTCAATTGAAAATTAGTTGTTGGGGGAAAAATTATTTTTCTGTGTTTTTATTTTTGTGGCAACGATCAAAGCCCTAGCAACGATAAAGTAAAATGGTTAAATTGTATGGAAAAATGTCAATTTATTCTCTATGAAAATAATGAAATTTTTAATTATTAAAGAAAATATTTGAATAAAATAAACAAAAACCAGCCTATGTTAATTTGAGGATTATAATCAACCTATATGCAAAACTACAGGATCATTAAATGCTCCATTTTGACGCTGGCTTCAGCCTAGCATTTGCACACAATCAGATTTATAATATTATTAGGATTAAATATAAAACCATTTATATTTATGTAAATAATCCTTCACATTTTCAAGTTATTAAATAAAAATAAGAGGGGATTTCAAATAATATTCTAAAACATTTATATAATTTTGCTCAGAAAATGGAATCCGCCTTTTATTATCTAATGAGTACCTAATAAATGTACGTGAATATGATTAAAAAAATTTAATAATAATTCGTATAAATATAAAAGAAATTTAATACACACTGATATTATATTGTTAATAGAGTTTTGCAGTTGTTACTATTAGACCATGATTAATGTTGAAAAATGTTGATTTATTTTCAGTATTAAATAATGTACTTTCTATAAATACTATTGTTATTCTTTTTTATTTCTTAAAAATACCTGTAATGTAATATGTTAGAAAATAATATCAGGTAAAAATGCAATTTTGCAAAATTTTATGTTCTTAAAAATAGGATTAAATGTTTCATGCTATGCAAAATTCCCAATCATTTCGAAACTATATAATGTAACAAATCTTTATTTTCTGTTATGAAAATAAGACTTAGCTTAAAAAATTAAAAATAATTAGCTTAAAGTGTATTTCTTTAATCTTTTCATAATAAAAAGTTGAAATCACAAATTAATATATATTATTTATGGGACTTATACATATATAGTTTATTATATTTAAAAAATATATTCTATATCTCAATTTTAATGTCTTTTAGGTAGATTTCGTAAGAAATACTACATTTTACATTCTCACCCAAGTTGGAATTTTTGAAAAATTTTTGCAGATCTACGCCGATCATGACTCTCAGAACCCAAAAACATCCCCAGTTCAAAACTTTATCTATTTATCTATCTATCTATCTATCTATCTATCTATCTATCTATCTATGTCACTTTTTTATGGACACGATAACTGCAATAATTCTGCTCAGATCTCTTCGAAACTGATACATAAAATCAAGGGCCATAAAATCTCGGTCAATACTTGAACTACCCCAGTTCAAAACTTTATCTATTTATCTATCTATCTATCTATCTATCTATCTATCTATCTATGTCACTTTTTTATGGACACGATAACTGCAATAATTCTGCTCAGATCTCTTCGAAACTGATACATAAAATCAAGGGCCATAAAATCTCGGTCAAGTTCGTTAATGGGCAAAATCGTACCAAGAGGGGAAGGGTGGGGGGGGGGCTTTTTGTGAAAACAGAAAAAACCCAAATTCCAAATCCGCTTAAATTTATTATAAATCCTCTTAATATTATCTAAAACTTTTATATTGACAAGTTTTTTATAGGACCAACTCTTATAGCAAAAAAAAAAAAAAAGATTCCTACTGGCTCCGCCTGCAAACAAGTTAGGTTTCGAAGTAGGCGGTTCTAACTGCCCCATCATGGCAAAAAGGTCATTTCTTCCGCAATTCCCAAGAAACAGACGCCCCACGGTCTGCGTCTTCGAAATCTACCTGTACCTGTAGGCCGAGCAGTCAGGGATTTTTTTATATCTATATTTTGTACATTACCAATTTTCTATCAGACAATATGGCAGGTCAAACTTTTAAAATAGGGTAAAAAGTTATATAAAAACAGTCCACCATTTACAACTATGTTAAAAAGTTCATAAATGTGAATGGGATAGCTTTAAAAATAAAAGATAACTAGAAAAATTGGCAGAATATGTCCCAATAATCCCCAATCCATCCCTTTTTAAATCTATAAGAAATGAAACTAAAAAGTCCTTCCGGCCTGTACCGGGAGGAAAAGGTAGCTTTCCTATATCTTCGTTTTAAAATTTGAACTCATGTTACACGAACACAGCAAGTTAAAATGCAAAGAAAATGTTTACAAAAGATTCGTTAATACTGAATTTGAATAAGAAATTCGCCAAATTATTAAGCAATAGCCAAGTTGGCTTCATTTGTGAAGACTTATTTTGGTCGCCAAATTTGGCGATATTTCGCCAAATGTCACCAAGTTTGGTGAGAATTTGGCGCTAACGGATATGAATATATAGTTTTATGCGTATGATTGGGAAAATTATTACAACAATGAAATTTTTTGTAATGTGCTGTTTTGTTTCAAAATGTCAGCCACCCTAGAATTTCAAACTGCTCTATCTCAGCCATTTTTTAAGATAGAGGTAAACCAAAAAATGCTCTGGAATCCTCGTATCAAGGCCTAACACTTAATTAAAAAATAAATTTGAATTTTTTGTATATTTATTTTAGTTTTAAATTTTTAAATGGCCGCCATCTTGAAACAAAATGGCGGATCAATCTGGCCAACGAACTCGGTCGAGATATTGGTGAGCTTAATACACACAATTAGTTTCATAAAAATTGATTTATAAATACGAGCGTTATCGTATGACATAGGTCAGATATATATATATATGGAGATATATATATATATATATATATATATATATATATAAATCAACATTTGAACGGAGGGTGGTTTTGGGGTCTGGGGGTCATGATCGGTGAAAATATATCGAAATTTTCCGGAACTGCTTTCCACCGAACGGCTGCAATATGTAGCTTTATACTTTTTTGTATTGAAAGCTACCTAAAAATTTGAAAAAAAACAGGCCGCCGGTATATATAGGTTCAATTGGATAAACAGTAAGAATGAAAAATTAAACTATATAGACATGACAAAAGGGAAAATAGCGGAAGAAATGAAGCAACATATTAGAAATCTTAAATGAAATAAACATGCAACAGCCCTTCCAAGGAGTCATACCATTTATTGTAGATTGAAATGTGCACATTTCAATCTACAATAAACGGGATGGCTTCGATTTTGAAGTTAACCAATTAGTTAACTGGTAATCGAATGTACATAAACGAGTTTACATTAATATTACGATAGGTCAGATATTTTGCTACTATAAACTCTGAAAAATCTAAAAATTTATTTCTTAAAGAACTTTTAATTTAACCAGTATCTTGTATTATAAAAATAACATTCCTTTGAGTTTCATTAATAGATATACTAGTTTTACAGACAGTCTGCATTTTTGAGCAGTTACTACGTGATTGACAATTAATGATTTGTATAACTTAAAGCCTTTTGGTGACGGTTTTACAAGTATCTTGCAGTTATGTGGCAACAGACATGGAACGTACATGGACAGATTTTGGATCACTGGATTTGGTTATTAGGTAGCTTTCAATACAAAAAAGTATAAAGCTACCTATTGCAGCCGTTCGGAGGAAAGCAGTTCCGGAAAATTTCGATATATTTTCACCGATCATGACCCCCAGACCCCAAAACCACCCTCCGTTCAAATGTTGATTTATATATATATATATATATATATATATATCTCCATATATATATATATATATATATATATATCTGACCTATGTCATACGATAACGCTCGTATTTATAAATAAATTTTGATGAAACTAATTGTGTGTATTAAGCTCACAAATGTCTCGACCGAGTTCGTTGGCCAGCTTGGTCCGCCATTTTGTTTCAAGATGGCGGCCATTTAAAAATTTAAAACTAAAATAAATATACAAAAAAGTTAAAAATTCAAATTTATTTTTTAATTTAGTGTTAGGCCTTGATACGAGGAATCCAGAGCATTTTTTGGTTTACCTCTATCTTAAAAAATGGCTGAGATAGAGCAGTTTGAAATTCTAGGGTGGCTGGCATTTTGAAACAAAACAGCACATTAACGCGATTACTCGCAAATTATTTTCTTTCATTGTTGTAATAATTTTCCCAATCATACGTATAAAACTATATATTCATATCCGTTAGTGCCAAATTCTCGCCAAAATTGGCGACATTTGGCGAAATATCGCCAAATTTTGCGACCAAAATAAGTCTTTCTAAATGAAGCCAATTTGGCTATTGCTCAATAATTTGGCGAATTTCTTATTCAAATTCAGTATTAAGGAATCTTTTGTAAACGTTTCTTTGCATTTTAACTTGCTGTTTTCGTGTAACATTAGCTAAAATTTTAAAACGAAGATATAGGAAAGCTACCTTTTCCTCCCGGTACAGGCCGGAAGGACTTTTGTTTTTGTGGGTGTGTGGCTCAGGATGGGGTAAGATAATTCTATTGTTGGTACAGTGTATGTTAAACATACGTTTTGAATTCAGCTGTGCTGTTTATTGTGGCGTTGAGTCCAGTAGGGGGAGTGTTCGTGATATGCTTTCAATTGTTTTTATATTACATTTGATTTATGCTTGACGACATTATGGCCGAAACCCACTGCTACTACTGAATAATAGTTTGTTGTGTTTGCAATTAGTCGGAAACATTGCTGTGCTTTTTAATATGCCCACTGCTGATGAGGCCACAGCTTTTTGGTTGTTTTTCTTGTTTTTTTCTTGTTCAGGTTATATATGTTTAATTTTTTTTATGTTTGTTATTTATTCTTAGTTTAATTATGGTGCGAGATTCTGGATCTGCCGAATACATTTAATACATAATGTGCTATATTTAATCTGTGTGATTATTTGCAGCTATAGCGCTTATCGCATGGATTTTATTTTTATTTTCATTTTAATTTATTTTTTATCTTTTTGAGCTTATATATGTATATATGTATATATATTAGTTAACGTGACATGGAGCATTATCCAATAATTGGATGACGTTTCTTTGCTGGGTACTCTTTTTTTTATTGAATGCCACCAACCATTTTTCGCACATATCGAAGACATAATCCATTCTTTTGCATTGACTTACACTTTATACAAATTTGAGGCATATTCACATTTTTAAAGTACCATGGTTGTTGAGATTTCGAAATTACTAAGGGTTTTCTCCTTCTATCAATAGTGATAACGCAAAAAACAACGTTTAACCGTTCTTTTTCCTTCCCATCCCTTTTCGTTTTTTCTGATTTTTCCATCAAACTTCAGTTGGTAATGCGCGAAAAAAGTACATTTTCATCCACGTCAGTCAAGTTAAGGATCAAAGGATCAGGAAAGAACAGAATTTCTCTTCGTTTCTTCAAACGAATTGGTCACTCATGAAGGGAGTTAAATTGAGAATGGTCTCTGAATGGAGGTAAAATTAGCATTTAGCTTATGAGAACAAATTTCGTTCCAATAAAAAATGGTCGTTGAGGGAGGTGTTCGCACAGGGAAGTTCCACTTCTATGAAATTTTGACAGATACAACTGCAGCGCAACGACTGTTAGCCGAAGAATAAGGAACACAGAAACAGAAAAGGAAAATGCCGTAAATATCTACCCTCAAAATTATGACTATTAAAAACGAAATGAAAGTGAAAATAATAAAACCAACAAAGTCCATGCAGATTTGAAACCTGGTATATGGTTAACAGCGGAAGGCAATCTAAATCACAAATTATTGGTTAAGTCATAAAGTAGATAACGTGCATAAAATAGAATCTGTCACGTGAATTGAAAAAAATATGCATTCCCAAACACTGACGATGTTTATGCAATAAAAGTAACAGGTTTATTAAGCAGCTAGAGGAACAAACCTTAGATATGTAAAGACATTATTCTTTCTTGTAAATAAATTAGATCATAATAGGATTGTATGGTGGGTGAACCAAAGGTGGCCAGTGTTCCTAAGGTAGTTCACACCTCAAAAGTGGAGTTAATTTTTTTTAATCACAAAATGGTGATACTGCATTGTCATTTATGTATCTGGAGTGCACGTGGCTGAATTTAAAGAGATCACATTGAACTTCAGATACAGTGATTTAACTTTTGAGGAGTAATCGTTCTAATTCCCAGCTAAGACGATATTTTAATTTAAACGTATTTAAAATCTTAGAACTTTGAGTTATGATGCGTATTCTGAAAGCTTATGTCTTTCTCTTTAACCACATTTACTTGAATTCTAAGAAATTTATCAGATTAATCTATTGTTACCAGTGTACAAATAGCGAAACAATGCACATGTTACCAAGGTGGCCGCCTTGGAACACAAACGTGGAAATCAGTGTAGTAAGGATGATTTTCAAAAATTCTACATAAATATCTGAAAAAAATTATTACCATTTATTGCTAACATCAGAGATCACTCAAGTAGTCACTAACTCCCAGAAGAAAATCCCTGAACTACCGTGTACAAATAGTGCTTCAATAATGTCTTTTCGTGTCATAAGTGATTAGGAATCAAAACTCGAAAGATATCAAAAGAAAGAAAGAATCATCAGAGCGTAATAGTAAGCAAAATAGTTTGCCGAGTATTTTTTCACATTTTAAAAGTGATTTCAATACATGTGCCACCTTTGGGACTCTATGCGCCAAAGGTGGCTCACAAGCTACAATTTTAAAATTGTATTATAAAAATAATTAAATTTTATTTTACAAAGAAAAATATACTTAATATGTGTTAGAGATAAGTGTAAAAATTTACAAACAAAAGTTCAGCCACACACACACAACCAGAAAACAATAAAAATCCTCAAAGCTTAACTGTTGCCACCTTTGGGTCACCTACCTTATTTATCTTTGCATGACAGTAATGTAAATTCTATATATAACCAATTTACCTCACCAACTACGCACTTCACTGTACTACTTGAGTAAAGTGGTTAGTCAATAAAGGTCTATGCGACATTAATTAAAGTACTATTTATGCAAATATTAGGACAACATCTACTTTAATATTTTCCAGAAGAATCAAATGTAATTATAAAAATTAACTTTTCATTAATGTATTGCTATATTTTTATTTATCTGAATATTAAAAAATGATTTATTTTATGTCTACTTTACCCCACAATCACCATTAAATGTATACATTATAGTAATTGTTTACAAACACCTTAAAAATATTATAATTTGATGCATATAATTAATGCAAATGCATATATTAATGATACAATAATATAATATAATATAATATGATGCATACAATTAGTACTTTAATGTGGTTTTAAACAATTATTTACATCAAATGATTTTTAAATTCACTGATTTCATTTTCCTTACATTTTCTTTTTTATATCTACATGTTCGAGTAATTTATAATATAATTAAACCGAGTTAAATTATTAATCATAACACACACACACATATATACAGGGCGGTCATAAAAAAACTTTGCCGAAATATTGAACTCTAGCGGCCGGTTCGTTCAACCAATCAAGGTGAGATTTGAGATATAGTTATTCACAGGTATGAGCTCGGTATTTTGTGAACAGCAACAAATTGGCGCTCACGGTTACGGTTATAGCTACCGAAATTCGAAATTTTCAAATAGAAACGCCCATTTTTTTTCATCGCAAAATGCTCAGCGCATGTGAAAACCCTAAAGAGCGTTGGAATGGTACGAGTGTCGCAATAAACGGACGAGTTATGCACGCACAAAAACAGCTCTGCGAACGGCCAAAAAAACATGATCAGGGCGCACGAAGGAAATTTGCATATGATACAAAGGCAAAACCCCAATCACGGAACGCCGTTCGTCAGATAGTCAGCGTAGAAAGCGGATAAAATGTGGGGTGGGAATGTTAATTCTTCAGTTGGGAGCACGCACATGCCAACGAAATGACTCTTCCAGCGATAGTTCGTGGTGAATTGGTAAAACTCTATTATCAAAATGGGATGAATGGTGCGAAAACCTTGTGTGTTTACCTTCGAAACTATCGCCAAATACGTGGCCCATGTAGCCCAGAAGCTCCTCGTGATTTAGTAAAGAAATTCGAAGAAACTGGCTGCACCTGTGATAGACCGCGATCCGTTCCTAAGGATACTGTTATGGAAGTACATCACACGATGACTACAGTACGAATGCAAACTGCAGGAGGTGCATCTCGTGTATTAGATATACCGAAATCAACGGTTCTAAAGCTACTGCGCTCTATAATCCACATATTTCCTTACCGGTACCAGCGTGTCCAGGTGTTGGAAGTGGGGGTCCATCAACAACGTACAGACTTTGCTAATGAATTTCTTATCCGATATGATGGAGATTACGACTGGCTTCTTCACATATTATGGACGGGTGAGGCATATTTCACCTTAACTGGCAACGTCAACACCAAAAATTGTGTGCACTGGGCAGACATGAATCCACACGCTGTGGCACCAGTACCTTTATACGACGTCAAAGTTACTGTGTGGTGCGGCATTGCAGGCACAATTATTCTCGGTCCGTACTTTTTGAGGAAGCGACACCAACGGGATTTACAGGCTCCCGCTATACGGCAATGCTGCAAAATTACGTCATACCAGAATTGCTGCAGCGAAATGCACTGAATGACTTCATTTGGATGCAAGATAGTGCACCTCCACATATAGCGAAGTTTGTTCGCAGAGTCCTGGAACAGCATTTTGGCGACCGTGTCATCTCACGCCATTTTCTATTTCCGATCCCCCGAACTCACTCCTATGGATTTCTGGTTCTGGGGATATCTCAAATCTAGAGTGTACATATGCAATTCGCAAACTTTGCCGGATTTGAAAGATTCTATCAAACGTGAGATTGCAAACATCCCTCATGCGATGTTACGTTCGGCTGTATTGTACACAGTCGCCCGCATGCAGTGTGTAATTGCCTGTGATGGCACACATGTGGAAAATGTGTAATCCAAATAAAAGTTTTCTTTTCTCCGATCTGTGCTGTAATCAGTGATAGATGTACTGACTCTGTGTCGTATGCAAATTTCCTCCGTGTGCCCCGATCGTGTTTTTCTTTTTTTTTTCCTTTCGAAGAGTTGTTTTTGTGCGTGCATAACGAGTCTGTTTCTTGCGATACACGTACGGTTCCAATGCTCTTTAGGGTTTTCGCATGCGCTGAGCATTTTGCGACGAAAAAAAATGGGCATTGCCATTGGAAAATTTCGAGTTTCTGTATCTATAACCGTAACCTTGAGCACTACTTTGTTGAAATTCAAAGAATTCCGAGCTCATACCTCTGAATAACTGTATCTGAAATCTCACCTCAATCGGTTGAACGGACCGCTAGAGCTCCATATATCGGCAAAGTTTTTTTTATGACCACCCTGTATATATATGTAGGATTTCAGTTTGAACACTTCATCCCCTTTATGACGTAAATGATCATCAGATTAACTGACACTCTAGTGTACTATTATTATCCATGATTTAAATGCACAAGTTATAAATATTTTGGATCGCGAGATCAAGATTTGAACATCTTCAAAATTGGAAAAGAGCCAGTCTTCTAATTTTTATTGTGAAGTAAGCTTGGCAATGAAGAAGACGCTGTTAGGCCTAGTTATTTTCTTTGGTAAATAAAAATATTGTAGATGTTTGGCGAGAAGTGTATTAGCTTAAAAGAAATTGCTAATCAAGTATTGTAGAATTATATTCCTAGGACTGTTTTGAATATCTAGGACTGTGAAAGGAAAGGACTAGGAAAGGACTACTGAAAGGACTGGGAATTGAATTCCTAGGACTGTATTCATAATTTGTTATTCATCGTCTATTTGTGCATGTAATTCCAGTAAATCTACTATTTACATATCATCTTCTTACATTTATGGAGCTTGGCCGGGATAATTAAAAGATAAACATGGGAAATGATGTAATAAATCTCTGCGAAGAATGCGGAATTGAAGCACCAGAAAACCGACAATACCCATTCTAATAAAGCTGATCAAAAATTGGGAAAGTTGCGAAGAAGTTTTTATAAAAGATCGATTGGAAGTAGTTATAGTAGCTAGAAAAGAGAAAACAGAAGAAGAAAGAGAAAGAGAAAAGAAAAAATGACAAGCAGAAAGAGAAAGAGAAGAGAAGAAATTACAAGCAGAAAGATAAAGAAAAGAGAAGAAATTACAAGCAGAAGTAGAAGAAAGGAAATGGCGATTGCAGATATAAGTGACGAAATTACAAGCGGAGATTGAAGAAAAGAAATTAGAATTGGAGCAAAAAGACCGCGAAAGTGAAAGAGATTTCGAAATTAAGAAAATGCAGATACAAGAAAATTCAAGAGAACATGTTGATGAAAACCCAAGGACAAATCCAGGTAAGTAATTTGAATTGCTTAGATTATTAACTAAATACAAAGTTCAAATGATATTAGTTTATATTTGGCTATGTACGAAAGGCAAATGGCGCAAACGGGCATTGTTTAAAAAGAATGGGTAATTTATTTAATTAATCTAATGCCGTTAGATGTGATCAATATAATAACAAGGGAAAACGAACCCGAAGTTCACGATTATGATTACATAAAAAATATTCTACTAAAACGCTACAAACTATCACTAGAAGAGTTTAGGCTGAAAATTTTCTCATCTAAAAAAGGAGCCATCAGCCAATTGGCGAGATTTCGCTTATCAGATCAAAGTGTATTTTCAACAATGGATTGAAGGTCTTCAAGTAGACTAGATGGAACCCGTCAAAACGTGACGAAAAAAAATACTATAACAATATCAGTAAAATAAGCTTCTTTATTATTTAAGTAGGGCTTCGTATGAAACAGTCTTTCAAATATTTTATTTTAAAAAATCCCCCCCCCCTATCCAGTGAAATGCTATTTCCGATGCAAACTCCAAATGAACACTCCGTAAACAAATGTGTAATGCAAATCAGTTTGACTTTGACATTACCACCATATTCCCCGCGACAAAAAAAAAAAAAAAAAAAAAAAAGGTCATGGACCTATAAAGTATCATACAAATAGTCCTATCATAAAGTATCATACAAATTTCCTACTTTCATCTCATATTCAGTAAATAAAAGAACATAGTATAAGCACCCCCCTGTGATAATGCAATCGAATGAGCTCCTATGCGCATATGTATTGCATCTGCCCAAATGCACCGTTGAAATTCGACGTTAAAAGAAGTTTTAAAATGTTTAAATTAAAAGTTTTAAAATGTCCTCTTTAATCATTGTTCGTTTCAAATCCATATCTTCTAAAACGCATCCATTGTTTTAAGCTAATCAGTTTTTATGTAAAATGAAGAACTTTTGTTTAAAAAAAATAAATTAATATGCAGATGAGGGAGAATTTTAATGTTTTCAATTGTAATTTATTTGTATGGTTTCTTCTATCCCTTTACATAATCAGGATGATTATTCCTTTTCCATCACAGTCGGTCTCTTATACAGTTAAATATCCAATGGATCTTTAAAAAAATAATAAATAACAGTTCCTAGCATATTCTGATTCAACATATACATCAACGAATTCAACATATCAATTTTATGTTAATCATAAACTAAAAATAGTTTTTTTTTATTTTGACACATTTTATATTAGTGCCAAAATACTCTATTTTATGGATAATCTGACCTTATGATTTATCAGGTTTTTATTATTTTTTTTTTCACTTTTCATGAAGGTTAGGGATACCTATTTTCAATTGTTGCAACTTTCCAAGGGGGTATTTTACATTATTAAAACAAACGGATGGTCATTGTTGAGATAGAATTGAAAAATATTTCATGCTTGAAAATTATTTAAAAAGTCGTTAAATTAAGCGGCAGATTCCAAATAAATTTCAATCGAAAGCTATTTTTTTTTTCTAATTGAGGATGTAAGAATTGAAATTGTAAAATGTAGTAAAAAAATTAAATTTTTAGTATTTAGAAGTGATGTAAGCGCGATGAAAGCTAAAGCGATAGTGCCGTTTGTTGTCACAACCGTTATACATTTCTAAATATTGCCACTGTGTTTTGGTTGGCGTCCAAAAGTAGACTACCATTTTTTGACATCGAAAGAAAAATTCACAGTGAAAGAAATAAGACTTTGCCGCTAATAAGGAACTGTTAAATGAACTTATAACAAACCTACCAAAATAATTCCTATAAAATATTAGCCTTACATTGTTTATTCTAGCTAAAAATAAATCATTATTTCAAGTTTTTTTTTTCCTGAAATTCTTTACTTTTGTGAATTTTTTTATTAAAAAAGGAAATCTTAATAATTTAAATCCTATAATTCCTATAATTTAAAAAAAGTAATTGGTAACATGTAATCAAGGTATGCAATCAAGATGAAGCAACCAATAAAGGCTCCAGTTCTAATCTTTAAAATTAAAAATTGAAATATCAGTTAATATTACGCCATGTTGACACAATCATATAAATTTTTCTTTTTAGTTTTATCAATGTTAAAATGCATTTCAAGCTGAGCATAACCGGCATCATTTTCACCGGTACAAACTTTTCACACGTACATTTATGCTTAAGCACCATGCATACAAATAAAAATATATTTTGCATTTAATTGTAATGAAAAAAATAGCATCAACAAAGTTATAATGCTTAATGATAAAATGAACCCAATGGACAATATTTCCGTGACGTCACAGTAAATATGAATTTTTATTTGCTTATAAAACACACGGATAAATATTTTTACCGAAATACTTAAACATTTTAACTATATTTTAACTTACAAATTAAAAAATTCGGTCTAAAAGTCACGTGCTTTTAATATTTAATATTTATTTTTTATGCTCGCAATCATTGAGTTCAGAAAATAAACTCTGTGCGTCGCAACAGTGGGCGTTAATCCGATTGCCGACTTTATGACGTCATAAGCAGAAGTAAAATTTTAATTTAAGATTACGGCTAATTAATTAAATTTTCGAACAAACGAATGTACGATAACAAATCTGTGACCAAATATCTTTCATTTAAAAAAAGAATAATGTAATTTGATGCAGTAGTTTGTTCTCACGGATTGTCGAAAGAAAACGCTTAGCGTTTTAAATATATAGATAACTTTGAAGATTTATCGGAATTAATCGTAGTTAATCAAATCAAGAATATTTTACCTGCGAAAACAGAGACACATTTCATAGAGAAATTATTATTAATGAAGAAAATTGATGACTTAGTAAATAAATTAAATAATTACAAAACAGCACGAAGGGTTTACAATAAACAATCAGTTAAGGCTACAAGCGGCGATTCTGATGACAGAAGATCGCGAGTGGCTGACTACGTCAATTCGAAAAGACGCCCAGTTGACAATAGGCACAGTGTGGATCACGGAAGCAAAGAGTCGCATATAATCTGTTTTACGTGTGGCAACCCTGGTCACGTGAGTGAGAAATGTGCCATGGCGAATAATACAGAAGAAAAATATTCAAATTTTTACCCGCAGCGTAATCAAAATTGGCGAGAAGCAAAATACCAAAATGCGACCCAAAACACTCAAAGAAAAATAGTTAATATAGGCATGTTAATTGGTAAAAAAGGAAGAATCTTAGATATTCGCGGAATAAAAACAAACGTAATAATTGATACAGGAAGTGATATTTCAATCGCCAATTCAAGATATCACACTGCAATAAACGCGCCAAAAGTAACCAGCGACAATATATCTATATCGGGCAAAGGTGGAAAAGAAATCAAGCCAACGGGTTTTTTTCTGGCATAAAGTCTACGTGGACGATATACAAATCCAGGATAGATTTTACGTGGTACAAGAGACGGACTGCGATTTAATAATAGGTAGAAAAGCAGTAGAAGGCATGACGTTCAAAGTAATGGAAGAGGGTGTTAAAATAATAAGCGGCAAAACAGTAAGAGTAGGCTACATTAAAATTAACGAAGTACCGACAAAAATTGATAAAGCAAGTATAAACAACCATAATCGAGGTTGGGAAGATATGGTTAATATCGACTGCGTAAATGACGAGGTGAATTTGACTCATATTACAAATTTTGCAAACAGAAAAAATAAGAAAATTAATAAAACCATATAAGCCGAATAAAACAAAAGATACAGGATTATCTGATGAATGGAATGTTGACTATCCATCTCCAGAAGAAAATTATGAAATTAGTAGTCCTGCACATGATAGAAAAGACCATGTGAAAGATCACAGTAGGAATTTTGATCATAAGGGAATGAACAGAAATTTTAATAGACCATTTGATAACAGAAGCAATAATAGATATGGCCAGAGATATTTTAAACAGTCATTTAAACATGGAAATTACAATAAATACAGATATGGGAAACAGAGTTCCGAGAATTCTTACCAAAATAAATCTGAGATTCCTGAAAACTTTGAGACAAAAAATTATTTGATACCTCAAGACATAACAGAAAATGCTTCACCTAATTCAAAAGCAAGATATAATCCAAAATTTTCTCCTAGATACATGAATAGAGGCTATTATCATGGTCGAAATAATTATAATTATGGTGGCCGACGATCATGCAAGGCTAGTTATAATGAACAAAGATATTCACAACCATCACATAAGAATAATTCTCATCATGGATTTAAAGGAGCTAATAGTGGAAAAGATGCTTATTCAAATTATTATCATTCTAGAAGCAATAGGTATATAGCTTCTAAAAATAGAGAGCAATATCCGGAAAGAAATTACAGAGATATTAGATATGCAGATTCTAAAGATAGAGAGCAATATCCAGAAAGAAAGAAAATCCTCAAAAAAATAACTGTTGAGGCATGAAAAACATAATAAATCAAGATGCTGATGTCGAAATGCCATCACGTCAGGATGACCGATTTGTAGGATTTCAGTTTAGGATTTCAGTTTGAACACTTCATCTCCTTTATGACGTAAATGATCATCAGATTAACTGACACTATTGTGTCCTATTATTATCCTTGATTTAAATGCACGAGTTATAAATATTTTGAATCGCGAGATCAAGATTTGAACATCTTCAAAATTGGAAAAGAGCCAGTCTTCTAATTTTTATTGTGAAGTAAGCTTGGAAATGAAGAGGACGCTATTAGGCCTAGTTATTTTCTTTGGTAAATGAAAATATTGTAGATGTTTGGCGAGAAGTGGATTAGCTGAAAAGAAATTGCCAATCAAGTATTGTAGAATTATATTCCTATGAGTGTATTAAAGTTCATAATTTGTTATTCATCGTCTATTTGTACATGTAATACCAGTAAATCTACTATTTACACAAAATCTTCTTACATTTATATATTTAATTATTTAAAGGATTGTTTCGCTATTACATACTGTATATTTTTATTCTTATTTCTTTTATGCACAATTCCGTAACACCCTCGCTATTTATTATTTTTACCATATAGGAAATATTGCGAAAAAATATTGTTTTTATATTCGAAGAAACCGCTTTTCTCTTAGCCTTATTTAATGACAATACCCTTATGTGCTTCCATGTTTTGCTAATCCTTTTTCTTGTAGAATGTTTTTATGTCCAAATATTTGGATTAAATATCTTTATCTTTCACTTTTCCATACTAGTTATCCTAAATGATTTCGCTTGCTATATTAGAATTATTTTTCCGTCACTGGAAATAGTAAACCGTATATCATCACATAATAAAATAGTGCATAAAAACGATATACATTGTCCTTCGAAAGTTTGCTTTCAATAACAAACAATTACTAATATTACATTTAAAGAACAATATTTTCACATATAGCTATAAAATGTACATTTCTAATTACTACTTGGAAATAAATTAGTATCTAAATTACATCTAAGTACAGGTAAAGCCAATACTACATTTTTTAATGGGAAAAGTTTCAGTTAAAAAAAATAATATCATAAAATTTGCTTTCTGATTAATTATTTCCATGTATTTCCAAATTATATGACCATAAATATTTTGTAGGCATTGCAACAATTTTAAAAATATAAGTTTTCTACAAGGTTGGTTTACAAAATTACATAAATCTCTCCTAAATGAAGCATGTACAATTCCAACAGAATATGTGGTTCTACTATGACGTATAGACACTGGAGATTTAATATTTTGAATGCATTGTTTTGAACGTGAGTACGTGTAAATATCAACTTTGATTTTCGATGATATTTTTTCTGCGGAGGAGCCTGAATAAAGATTGAAATGTCTACTGTAATTATTTTATCATGTGATATTAATGTATTGTTTTTAGTTTTATTAAACGTCTGATTTTAAATTCAGTGGGATCTCTCTATCTGAACACTCTTTAATGTGAATACCCCAGTATTATGAACACATTCTGACGATCCCGGCGAAACTCCATAGAATTAAAAAAAGATGATTTATCTGTATTCTGAACATTTCCTAATCTGAACACGCCACTATTATGAACACTACTTTTAATCCCCATTCCACCCCCCCTCTCCGTAAACAGAAAGTGTGCTTGCAATCGGTATTCAGGGAATTCCTTCCTCCATCATTTGAATTCGGAGAAATGGTTGCAGAAGAATAAAAGTCCTTCCGGCCTGTACCGGGAGGAAAAGGTAGCTTTCATAGTCCATGCTTTAAAAAATTCAAATCATTTTACTCAAACAAACCAAGCTAAAATTCGTACAACCCGATTAGAGAAGATCCAATCCCGGTTTTCTTTAAAACTGAATTTGAATGTGAATTTTAGCATGAGAGTTACAGCATAATAAATATCAGATTGTTTCAAAATGTCAGCCATCCTAGAATTTCAAACTGCCATATCTCAGCCATTTTTTAAGATAAAGCCAAAACAAAAAATGTTGCACAATACTTGTATCACGGTCTAACACATAACGGAAACAACTTTTTCAAATTATAATTTTTTATACATCTTTTTGAATTTTTTAAAAAATTAAAAAAGAAAATTCAGTTAGAATTTTGAAATTACCGCCATTTTAAAACAAGATAGTGAATGAAGCTTGCCAACAAACTCGGTCGAGACCTATGTTCTGTACACATTATCAGTCACATTCATATCGATTCATAAATACGAGAGTTGTAATTAAGCATAACAAATATTAGATCGCTTCAAAATCTCAGGCACCCTAGAATTTGAAACTGCCCTGTCTCAGCCATTTTTTAAGATATAGCCAAAACAAAAATTGTTCCACATCCTTGAATCATTTTCTAACACTTAAGAGAAACAAATTTTTCAGTTTATAATTTTTTGTACATATTTTTGAATTTTTAAATATATTAAATTTTTTAACTGGCCGCCACTTTGAAACAAGATGGTGGATGAAGCTGGCCAACGAATAGTATGTCCTACACACATAGTCAGTCACATTCGAATCGGTTCATAAATAAGAGAGTTAAAGCATGACATACGTCCGATATATATGGATAATATATCCATATATATATATATATATATATATATATATGGATATATACATATATATATATATATGGATATATACATATATATATAAATCAACATTTGAACGGAGGGTGGTTTGGGGGTCTGGGTGTCATGATCGGTGAAAATATACACATTTTTTGGAATTGCTTTCCTCCGAGAGGCTGCAATAGGTAGCTTTTTGTAATGAAAGCTATCTGAAACATAAACACATAAACATGAACACTACAGTCCGTAAACAGTTGTACGCACATAACGCCATCTGGAGATCTTTTCTCATTTCGCGGCATTCATAGCTAAACGTTCTTTTAATATGACCGCAATTATAGAAATTTTCCAAGTGTACGATATTCTTAAACGTCCATACATAATACAAATAATACGATGTATAAAATATATTAATTAAAAAGTACATTTTTTCGTCATTTTAAACCTTTTAGGTCATCTTAAACTTTAAACGTTTAGAAAATGTGAAAAAAAAATAGTATTCTGGTGATTTCTTGAATAAATTACTTTTTAAATTTGAAATTTTGTACTAAATAAATAAATAAATATAAAATACTTTTAAAAAATCTAATATTTCGCAGCTATTTGTCTGAAGCAATCCTCTTTTTGAAGAACTTTTATTCCTGTTTTCTTGGTTAGATAAGTTTTTGTAAGTCCTTTTCCAGCAGATAATGTTTTTGGAGATAGCATCTCAAAAGTTCTTTTAACTTTCTTCCTTTTGGGGATGAAGTGAAAAGAATTAAGAAAATGGAAATGTATTTTCTTAGTTTATCACGTGGTTATTGTCAATTTGTACAGTATTAGTATGAATTATTGTTTTGAAAAACGTTTAATATGTCAGAATTAAATATTACCTCGAAAAAGTTGCTGCTGTTTCAAAATTAAATTCATACAATACGTATTCGATTTTACGCATATGGGGTAAAATAAAAAACTGTAACTTGATAGTTAATACAGGGTGTCCCAAAAGTCTCCGTACAACTTCAAAAATTTATTACAAAAAAATATTAGACCTACAGCAAAATTAATTACAACAATACATAGAGTAACTTAAAAAGTTTTTTGTCTGTTCATAGATGGCGCTGCACAAGTAAAATAATTTTCAAAAACGTCATTCATTCAAAATGGCGGATCCCGTGCAGAAAGCGCAATGGGTTGGGTGGTTCATCGAAACGAAATCTGATACTCAAACTCCGAACGAAAGTGTACAGTCTCGTGGAATTGAAACAAAAGATCCAAACAGTTGTAACTACTGTTGATGTTAGCATGCTGAAACGCATGTGGATGGAATTGGAATATCGACTTGATATTCTTCGTGCAGCGAAAGGATCTCATGTACAAGTATACTAAGGTAGTAGAAAAAACTTTTTAAGTTACTGTATGTACTGTTGTAATTATTTTTACTGTAGGCCTATTAATTTATTTTGTAATAAATTTTTGAAGTTGTATGGAGACTTTTAGGAGACCCTATATATTGTTACATCAAAGGAATCTGTAATAATTATTTTGTACGTATACCTTAAAAAAAGTTTAAAATTTTTTAATTAACAGATTACTACGAGAATTATGGAACAATTTGCCTGGTCTTAACTTACATTATAACGGTTGAATATACATACAGCCATGGAAAAAATTATAAGGACATGTTGAAAAACGCGTAATATGTATTAAAGTAAACATCAAATGAAAACAAAATCAAACATAATTTACTACCGTAATTAGGAAACATTAGAAACCTTTTAATACGAAATTAAACTACATAAAATTTATAAATCACATATTAATAGAAATATATGACGTGAAACATGGAAGAAATTAAAAGGACATAATGAAATATGTCTGGAAATAAATTAATATTCTACAAAATTACCTTTTTTTTCAATGACCCTTATTAATCGTGCAGTTATTGACCCAGAAAGTCCTTTTAAAGTTTGTTTAGAAATGTTTTTCTACGCTGATTCGATGGATGATATCAAATCATCTGTATTTGCATATTGTGTGCCATGCTTACATACTTCTCTAGCTAAAATGCCCCACAGATTCTCTGTGGGGTTTAAATCAAGGCTTCTTGACGGCCTATTCAAAAGTTGGACAGAAATTTCCTCGAACCATGAAGGTTATGCACAAGACACATGGCAACTTTCATTGTCTTGTTGAAAAAAATAATCAGCACACGTGATAAGAGGTGCTTCACACAATACTTTTTCAACTAGCATATTCACATATGATTCTGAATTCACGCGAACTCGAATGGACACGATTGGTGTTGTTCGATTGGCTGCAAAACTTGACCACGCGATCACAGATCCTCCTACGAATTGACGTTTGGAAAAAACAGTTTTATCTTTTCGCAAGCCATACCAATAATGGCGAAAACCATCTGGTCCGTCCAAATTAATTTTTTTCGTCCGAAAATACCTCATTTTTACAGCGAGATCCAAAAAAAACTTTTTTCTTAGAAAATTCCAATCTAAGCTTCTTGTGTAGTTTTGTAAGGGGTGGACGTGACCATCGTGTAGCATATCTAACATTGGGAATCTTTTGCAGAACATTACGCACTGTTCGTCTAGTACATGTTAGATTAATATCTGTTTTAATTTGAGTAGAACTCTGTTTTTTAAACCAGCTCGATGTGCAATTCCACAATTCTGGCACATAGTCAAAGAACCAGGCCTATCCGTATGCCTCTACTTGCCATAATCTTTTGGATTCTTCAAAAATTATAAATTGCTGTTTTGCATCTGTTTGTATTCCTTGCAATTTCACGTCCACTCATTCCACATCTTCTGTAAGCAATTTTTTTTTTCATTTTCAAATTCAGATAACTGTGTGCTCTGTGGCATGATGTAGAACAACAAAAAACTGAACAATCTTACTGTGCAACAGTTTTAGGCTAATTTACACAATCCTATCATATAACCAAATATGCAAAATTTTGTTTGCGATTTCAAAAGAAATGCGTGTCCTTATAATATTTTCAGAGTAACAAGCTATTAAAACAATTCAAATTCTTGCCTTTTAATGATTTTCCAAATTTTCAACTTAAAGTTTGTTTGGAAATGTTCTGTTTCAAGCATTTTTAACATACAAATATTAGCATAATTTTCTAGACAAGCGCCTCCTAAATTTGGCGACTTTTCTCTTGTCCCTATATTTTTTCCATGGCTGTATAATATCGTCGATTGAATTTTAGTTATGAAAAACAAGTACCTAATTCTAACAGAATTCAGCTTGTATATAATAGTTCTAATATTATATTATCAACAGTTTTTGTTCTGAAAACAATTACTGTGATAGAAAAATACATTACTGAAAAATAAGTAACTGATCATGTAAAAAACAGACAAAGAATAAGACATTTTTGTTTATAATTCTTAAGTAAACTGTAGCTTGTTAATTGGTATTAGGTAGCTTTCAATACAAAAAAGTATAAAGCTACCTATTGCAGCCGTTCGGAGGAAAGCAGTTCCGGAAAATTTCGATATATTTTCACCGATCATGACCCCCAGACCCCAAAACCACCCTCCGTTCAAATGTTGATTATATATATATATATATATATATATATATATATATATATATATATATATATATATATATATATATATATATATATATCCACATATATATATATATATATATCTGACCTATGTCATACGATAACGCTCGTATTTATGAATCGATTTTGATGAAACTAATTGTGTGTATTAAGGTCACTAATGTCTCGACCGAGTTCGTTGGCCAGCTTGGTCCGCCATCTTGTTTCAAGATGGCGGCCATTTAAAGATTTATATTAACTTAAAATCTAAAATAAATATACAAAAAAGTAAAAAATTCAAATTTATTTTTTAATTACGTGTTAGGCCTTGATACAAGGATTCCAGAGCATTTTTTGTTTTACCTCTATCTTAAAAAATGCCTGAGATACAGCAGTTTGAAATTCTAGAGTGGCTGACATTTTGAAACAAGAGAGCACATTACAAAAATTTTCATTGTTGTAATCATTTTCCCAATCATACGCATAAAACTATATATTCATATCCCTTAGCGCCAAATTCTCACAAACTTGGCGACATTTGGCAAAATATCACCAAATTTGGCGACCAAAATAAGTTTTCATAAATGAAGCCAATTTGGCTATAGCTCAATAATTTGGCGAATTTCTTATTCAAATTCAGTATTAACGAATCTTTTGTAAATGTTTTCTTTGTATTTTAGCTTGCTGTTTTCGTGTAACATTAGCTAAAATTTTAAAACGAAGACATAGGAAAGCTACCTTTTCCTCCCGGCACACGCCGGAAGGACTTTTTTCTTTTTAACTCTTTCCAATATAGTAGAAAAGTGTTTATGAATTCGGTTTGTCTGTCCATGCTCTAACTCGTGTAAATACAGTCGGATTTCCATGCAATTGACATTTGTCAATGACACTCACTATGGCATGTTCGGTATTGAAAATGGAGTAAGTAACGTTTATACTTCGTTTACAGGAACACTCAAAAGATTACCGCTACATTACGGTCTATGGAAAAAAATCGTTTACGGTGTATTTTAATTATATTGCACTAATTTAACCATATTAAAACAGATATATATCACTGATGTGCACAACAAAAGATTTACTATAAATTTGGTGTGCATAGCATTCATTTGCATTTACAGGGACACGTAAAATAATTCGATTACAGTACTGTCTAAGAACAATAATTGCAGGAAGTGCGTTTAAATTTGTGGTACAAGTTTTTAAATTAAACTAATTGTTTGCCTCTTACAGAGTCTGCATAAATTCTGTGGATGATATACAGGGCATCAAAAAGATACAGAGTACATTTCCGTTTATTAACGGAAATTATTGCTGAATAGTAAATTTACAACTGTGCTAGTCGTTTCCTAACTGCACTCTAAAAATGACATTTTCAAAACTGAGTAAAAAGTACTCAAATCTGAGTATGTCGCACAGTCAAAATGGCTCCGAATGAAAATGACTCAAGTTTGAAATATGTATAGACACAATTATGAAAACATGCACACACTCAAGAATAAAACATCATATGATCATTTTTGAGTATTTCCGTGTTTCAAAAATGGGTTGGAACTGATTCTAATCATTTTTGAGTATGTCCATGTTTCAAAAATGAGTACGAACTGACATCTATGTTCTCCGCTTTGAGTATGTCCATGTTTCAATATTCTGAGTATTTCTGGTATTTCAGAATTGAAAGCATTGGGTTATCCTATTTGAAGCAAAATGTTTTATAACAAAATGAAAACTTCGATTTACTCATATTTGAAAGTGTGATTTTTATCAGTGTGAAGTAAATTATAGAATACTGTGTGGTATATTTACAAAAATATGGATCATATGCAGGGTTGCACAAACTAATTTGGATATTTTTCCGACTGTTGATGGTCATTTCTGAAGTTAGATTTTCAAATGTGTTATGCGTTTTCAAACAATTTTTTACTTAAACATCATCTTTCACGTTAAAAAACGGAGATGTTTTGTTAAAGTATTCTGGAAGTGTGGGAAAGTATTTCATATTCTATGTCTGAAGCATGATTTTTCGTTCTTGTTACAAATTATTAGAGGCTTCATTTATTACTTACCCATCTTACGTAGTATAGGGTAAATCTTGTGATCGTTTAAATAAAAATTGACGGATTTATACGTTTCAGACATTGTTGATTCCGAAAAACATATTTGTAGGAAAAAAATTGCCTTCCGTCTGTCGTCTGTGTGACTGCAAACGCTCTATCTCCCGAACAAATTGAGATAGAGACTTGAAATTCGGTATGTACTTAGTATGTAATAATGAGAAGAAGCCTATTAAATTTCAGTAACCTTGATTATCCGGAACTATTTTTTCGAAAATATTCGTTCTGATAAAAGGTATTTAAAAATTTTCGAATTTGATTATTTTAAGGAGTGAATATAAAAGACAATAAAAAAAAACATAAATTTTGCATAAAGAATGAAGTCGATCGGGTAATGAATGGCCGAGATATATCAAATCCTATTTACCACACTCTTCGATTTTTCCTGCCCCTGTATTTCATTAAATTTTCAATTCAAAAATATATTTTAATCGAAAATGAGATGCTTAATCCGACGCAGTAAACTCTAGTTATTAGGATTATCATTTTTGAAGTTATAAGGATGTTTCTTTTACGCCATTCAGTAATAGAGCATTTAAAGTTTATGACGTCATCAAGCCACGATTTTATTCGAATGGCAATGCATTTTGTAAATAGTTTACACATGTTTTATTTTCATATATTATATTATGCATGTCCATGATGGGATAGTATTACGGTGGCCCCCAACGACTAATTTTTTTTGTTTGCATTTAAAATTTAATATGTGTTATATAAACACAAAAATATCTAGAAAACATTTTCCAAATAGCTTATATTTTACAGCTATTTTTCTGACAAAGACTTTTTTTCACCAGAACTTCCATTGCTATTTTCTTGGTTAATGCTTTGAGATACTAATGCAAAGAAAATCTTTATATGGAAGATAATGATTCTTTGTGACATTTTTGAGGATAACATCGTGAAAGTATTTTTAATCATTTTTCCTTAGGATTGAAGTGATAAAAATGAAGAACCCAGAAATGTATTTTCAAAGTTTATTGTGTGGCTATTGAGGTTTTGAGCAATGTTAAGGTAAATTCTTGTTTGGAAAAGGCATACTATGTTAGAATTGGGTATGTTTTCAAAAGATTTACTGCTATTTCAAAAACTCATGAAATATCATATTGTTCGCCTATCTATCTATATATATAAAAGCCGTTCTTCGGATGTATGTATGTATGTTCCTTATACAAATGTACAGTTTTTATCCGATTTGAACGAAACTTGATGTACATACGTTTTAGAACACGAGTAAAGTTACTGTCAACTTTAAAAATTTCTCAGACCATTCTTTATCATTTTTTTTCAAACATATCCCATTGTTTATCATTACAGAAATCCTTTTTTTTATTCTAATGCAATAATTCTTTCCTGTTGCCACACTCTAAAAAATGACGCAAAAATTTAAAAACAAATGATAACACATTTATTTTCTTTCTATAAGCCTATAAATATTCAGATTCTCTCGCTATATTTTTTTTTGTTTCCGAAATTGAAGTGGTTCTAAGAAGAAAATGCTCATTTTGTTCCCATTTAAATAGAAAACGATAATTTTAAATGCATTAAACTGATGTAGTACCTTAATATAAATTTATTTGTAGTTAACACATCTACTTTAATACAGATGTTTCAATTTCAAGAAAACTATTTGGTAAAAAGGTTAAAAAAAGCTAAGTATGACGTCATATTCTATTAAAGGTTTTCATTTTAATTTCGAACTGAGTCTACGTAATCGTCTACTATTTTTTATTCCTACTTCAGTTGTATACTACAGCTGTATCTTACGGCTAAACGTTATATTGCTAAGTTTTTATTGATTTAGAAGCAGTGTTAACATTTTTCTTTGATTTATATTAAAAAGAGGGTCATTTCTTTCGTTTTTCAACAAAAACTTCACGACTAAAAGTACATATAAAATTGACATGACTTTCATCTAATCATTATAGATTTAATTTTTATTAATGAAAATTTATGTTTCAATTTTTAAATGATGTTTTATTACCAGTGAAAAGTCTCGATTTTCCGAAATTAACGTTTATTATTATCAATAAAGTAATGGCTTACCCACAATTACGTTTAAGCCCCACGAAATAAATTTTTTAAATGTTACTGTAGTGGCTGGGTTATGCAATTTAGACCCAACTTAAAAGTAAATATTAAGATACTCTTTAATGTCATTTTTACTAACTCCATGTTTCCATTATTTTATTTTATTTTTGCTGTTAAAATTATCAGCAAGCTATTTAATGAAATCTGGCAAATTTCCAGTTTTATAGTTTCGTTTAGAATAATAATAGAAATGAAATGTTTTCTTTGGTGAGATTGATTTTGGTATAATTAATAAGTGATATTAAAACATTTAAAACTATGAAATTAATATATTTTGAGCATTCCTTCTAATATTATGCGATGCTTCAATATTTTCTTTCTTTATCTTTTTTAATTTTAATTTAATTTGGCAATTTAATTATAGAATATTGCACGTAAACCAACAAATGCTGAATTATTTACATTGTTTTAAGAACAAACCAGTTAATCTTTTGTAATTGAGTCGCACGCAGATTTAAAAATATCCATTCTTGAAAATTACTTTAAAATCCATAAAACATCATTAAATTGAGATACGCTTTTCAAAGAAGTAACATTGGAAGTACATTTTTTTTTTGTTATTCGTCCACATAAAAGTTGAATGTGCTATGTTTAGAAGTAAATGTCTTTACTTTATAAAGATCAAATAAGTTAATCTTTCGTAATTGGATGGGACACAGATTAAAAAAATATACATGCTTTAAAAATATACATGCTTTAAAATATTCATACTTTAAAAACCATAAAAAAAAACAGTAAATTGAAATAAACTTCTCAAACTACATTTGAAAGTGCATTTTTTCTCTAATTGACAGTTTTAAAAAAATGAAATTATGCGCTATTTAGAAGATACAAAAATGCAGTACAAGAAAAATTTAATGGTTAGGTCGTTGCTACCGTCAATATGATGTCGACAATACTCACGGATATGTTTCTGTTTTATAATACAGATGATGACATATGAAAGCGAATTTCGCAAAATGTTACGACATTTGGTTAAGTTTTTTTTTTCATTGTCAGGAAAATCGTATATTTTTCTATTTAATGCGCAAAGAAAACGCGATTCTCATTTATAAAGCTGAGACATTTTACTGTGGTGGAGTCAAAGTAACGCTATTTTTTCTAATTGTTTTTTTTTTATCGCTTTATGATCGAGAATGTGCAAAGCTCCGTCATTGTTATTGTTATATTATTGTGTTTTAATTTATGTTAACCCGGACAAAGCCGGGTGATTCTGCTAGTTGGTTACAAAAACTGTAACTTGTAGTTCACATTGATATTTGGATTTGTTCGAAAAAATTTTCGTACCCGTGATTTATTTACAAAATTTAATCTTTAAACATTAAGTTGATGAATAAATCTTAGAAAAACATGTCGGTCACACAATTTAATATACTTAGTAAATACACATTGAGTTTCAAGATTTCTAATATATATTTCCTTATTGTACTTAATATTTGCAAAGAATTTATATATTTTTTTATAATGATTTTTTTAAAACTAAAACTGGAACAAAATATGTTTTGTATCACAAAAGAGTAGTCGACATGTTCTTTTCCAAAAACGCAATTTTTAACAATAAGAAATAATAGAGTCCAGTTTTGATTTACTTTTAGATTCAATAGGTTTTAATTTTTATATGCGCGTATTATTTAAGTAATAATTAGCATATTACGAAAAGTTATTTGTATTTTCAAATCAGTAAAATTTATAATTAACACATATGTAAACACAGATAATATTGCGTCAAAAGTTGAAGAAAAATCAGCGTTATAAATTTCTGCCCAGTTTTATGCAAATTTACTGAATTTTTTTCCCTTTTTTCTTGAAGTTGAGAAAAATACATCGTTGAAGGAAACGTAATGTATTACATAATACTCATAGACAAAAATTTCAGTATTAAAATTAATATTTTAACTAAGTAGTCAAATATTGCAATCCCAAAACTTTCTTCTATCTCAAGCATGTTAAAACTTCAAAATTCGCTATCACGTCGCCAATAAAATCATTGTTTTTCGTCATTTTGTTGTACGTCAGCTGCTTGCAAATCGTCAGGTTACCTGGTTGCGATCAGCCGAAACTAAACTACGAAAAGTCCTTTTGGCCTGTACTGCCAGGAACAGATAGCCTCCGTATTCCTTGGTTTTAAGATTTTATCTAATTTTATTGGAAAACACGAACCTCAAATGCGTGGAACCCGATTAAAGAAGATTCATTCCCAGTTCTCGTCAGTATTGAATTTGAATGAGAATATCGCCAAATTAGTCCTCTACAGCCAAGTTGTCTTCATTTATGGCAAACTATTTTTCGCCAAATTTGGCAGTATTTCGTCAAGTATCACCAAGCTTGGCGAGAATTTGACGTTGGCGAATATAAATATATAGTGTTAAAAGTATATAAGAGTTGGAAGAATGGTTAAAACTAAGAAAGATAATTTGCCGAAACCGTCTTGACTAAAACCAGGGCAACACTAGATACCGGGCTTGCTCATTCATTATCATGACGTCACAAAAGGTGGCTGGCCGCTACCAGCGATTGGTACAAAGCGAAACGACAAAATGAAAGACATATAGCGATTGGCACAAAACGACGGGGTCGTCGCTTTGCACCAATCGCTGGTCGCGACCAGCCACCTTTTGTGACGTCATGATAATGAATGAGCAAGCCTGGTATGTAGTGTAGCCTTGCTAAAACTCATAAATTAAACTTTTTTATGGACAAAATCTGCTGTCTTGTTTGAAAATAGTCAGCCACCCTAAAACTTCAAACTGCTATATCTCAGCCATTTTTTAAGATAGAGATAAAACAAAAATTGCTGCGGATTTCCTGGATCAAGACCGAACATTTAACGGAAATTTTTTTTAAGATTTCTAAGTTTTTTGTACATCTTTTTGAACTTGAAATCTTAAAATAGCTACCACAGCGCCCCCTACCGGTGGAATTTCTCCAAATTCAACTGGGACCTGCAGGCTATACTCAAAAATATATACAAAAATTTTGGTTCAATTTTCTGCATAACTTCGTACACTTTTCGATGATACAATAGTGAAAATGGAACAAAATACGCTATCGCAGCTCCCCTGTGCGTCAGAATATGGCCAAATTCAAGTGGGACCAGATGATACACATGGATATGGAAAACACATAGAAAAAATTGGTTCAATTCTCTCCATAACTTCATACACTTTTCGATGATACAATGAAATCAGACAAACGGATATACGGACAGACAGACATTTTGTAAAAACGTGTTTTTTTGAATCTCTGACCCCTGAAACGTGTAAATCCGTCGAAAACCGGAAGTCGAAAAAATTTTCGATTAGAATACTTTATTCTGTTATAGACAGAAGAAAGCAAAAATATATTCATATTAATGTACCATTAAATTAAAGGGCATTCATTAAAATAATGATAAAGATAATGTATTTTAATTAGAATAGAAATCCAAAAAAAGCTTATACCAGAATAAAAAGAAAACGACGTATCTTGATGTTTAGTTTCAGAAATTTTGCGCACATTAGTTATTTTTATTTTTAATACTGATAGTAAAATTATTTCCGTAAAAATAAAACTAGAATCAGCCCCCCAAAAAAAGATAACGCAAAGAAAATAAATAAAATATTCTGTCTTCAAATTGTATCTTTAAAAAATAAGACCACTGAGTGTTCAAAACAAGTATTATATATAATTAGCTTTTTTTATTATCATAACAATGTAAAATTGTATGTACAAATTCATAAATCTATAGATTCGCACTTAATTATCTTATATTTTCTGATTGATAAAATACGAAAGCATCAGGAAAGGATCCTTTTAGCCTTTAGATAAAACTTTCCTTTCATACACTATGTGGCCATAACATCTTCATGGAACACTTCGAATTTAGACATTATTTTAAGTATTCGAGTTTGAAAAGGTATATAACATTTTTCTTGAACTTTGGGGATGTAAAGTACAGGATAATTACAAATGAATATCCCAACTTTTGAAGGGCTTTATTAAAAAAAGTATAGAAGATACACGCATTTGTGAAAAAGACATAAAAAAGAAGATTGTGAATTTACCAATAGCAAAAATGTATAAATGTTCAATGTGACCACCAGCAGAAACACGAACGACATCCATTCTGTAGGAGAATTCGTCCACACGGTTTTGAGCATGTCGGGTGTAACAGTTGCAATAACTGCAGTTATCCTCGTTTTCAGTTCAGCAGTGTCAGCTGCTAGAGGCGGAAAAACACTTTATCTTTTATGTATCCCCAAAGAAAAAAATCGGATGTGCGGGTATCGTGGTGGGTACTGATGAAGAGCAGCGTCGAAATCTGTTCTGCGACCAGAAATCCTGCATCATCCTGCTGGATGAACTCGCAACGGAAAATGCCGGCTCACTTTCAACCTGCCGTTGGTTGAGCCATCTCTCGCCAAAAAAAGACACTTTACATTTATGAAACTTCATAACTTCCCACTCACTTCGATGTGTGAAATGGAACAATACCTTTTATTGTTCAGAAGATATTGCCCTTCAAATTTGGGATATTCATTTGTAATCACCCTGCACATATTTGACATAATTATATTCAGTCGAGATTTAGTCACGAGAGCAATAGAAAGAACAACCACAATTTGGATTTAGAAAATATTAGCGATCACCTCGTGTCATGAAAATCTCAAAATGATCTCTAGCTATACAAAATGATTATATACAATAGATGTATTTCTTTCTGCAAAAGTAGCACGTATGCATATGAATATATAAACGTTTCTTTTAGAAATTTAAAATGTATCAATATTTTTGTTTATAACATGCACATTGTTCAACAGAAATTAACGCAAAATCAAGCAATCCTGACAAAGGGAAATTGAAACATTACAATGCAGTTAGAAATTGAATACATTTATTGTTTGAGAAAATACGAGCATTTGTATGAAGTATTTTTTGACATGATACCACAATTTGAGTTTCATAACTTTATTTTCAACTATATAGGAAAACCTTTATAAAAAATCCAGTGAAATATCGTAAATATTCAAAGACCTATTTCCGCGATTATAGTGGAATACTTTTTAGTTATTTTCTAAAAATTACTGGACAATAAAAATTGATCGTTTTTCATCAATCTGCCACCCTTTAAACTTTTTGTGTTACCACTTATTTTGAATAGTAATATTCGCCTTATCTAATCACATAATCAAAGGTATATACATCTATTGAAATAATATACATTTAAAAGGCTAACATTTAAAAAAATGTATTCCTATTTTAATAAAATTCAATGTATGATAAACTTATAGCACTCTGATCATTTTTAGGACAAACATGAATTTAGTAAAAATTAGACGAAACGATAGCTTCATATATTACGAATAAATTTCGCACTAAATTTGATTAAAATAATGCGAGATATATTTACAAATTTCAAGCGGATATTTTGAAAATTCTTCTGAAAATGTAAGTAAAATCTTGTCTTCAACCCAATATATCTACAAAGAAAAAAAACAGGCATTTCTTTCAAAATCCGTTCTACTCTGATTTCTGGGAGCAATATTAATTAATTTTATTTTCACAAAGAAAATATCTTACGTTTAGTTTTTATCATAACAGTTCTCATAAAGTGCTACAGTAAAACTTACAAACTAGAAGACAAAATTCTAACTTTGTGCGAAGAATGTTTATATTCGAAAAATATTTCCCCTTGAGCTTTTTGTATTTAGATATACCATATTTATATGGTAGTTGAGAGGAAACGCCTGAGGTGTTTCTAAGAATAAAGAAATGTATCCATTGTATATTTCTTCTTTTATCATCGTGATTATTTTGTGGAATGCTATAAGAAATGTGTATGATTGATTCCCTTTTTAGATGTTTAATAAAACAAGAACATTGTATATTATTGCGAAATTTCATAAAGAAAAAAAAAATTTTTTTCGGTTAAAAAATAAATTTTAATGAATATGTTATAAAACATGTTCCAAATAATGAAAGGCATAATATGATGTATTACAAAATAAAATATCCCCTACGTGAATGATTAATGAATACAAATTCATGCCCTTTTTATAGAGAATAAATTATCATCATAATTGTACATTTTAATTTGTTTAAATGAAAATCAAAATTATTTAATAAGTAATTTTTACACACTTCATTTTTTCTATAATTCTATATTTCATGTTAAGGAATCTGAAGCATAACTTTAGAGTATTCATGTATCGAACTTGTAACGTCAAACGACTACTAAGCTGACCTCCACAAGAGCCAATTTCACGTCTAACTCCAACTTCCAAAATGGCTAGAAACGGCACTCGGTGAGCGCCAAATAATTTTATTCAAGTAACACTGAATCAAAGTAAAATATACTTTTACCACTGGCCAAAATTCCTTCTTTGCTACGTCACAATTCCAGCAGGTAAAGCAGATCTCAAGGTACCAACTAGGACAAGAATCGATCCAGAGTTCAACTTTCCCTGCTCATGCCAGCGCTTAAATACTGCTTTATCGATTGACCAGATGCAGAAATTTGCTTAAATATCAATACTAAGAGAAAAATCACAAGTTCCGAGGTTTTCACACTCGTTCATCGAAAGTTAGAGAAAGTTAGCCTTGATAACTTTTACGCGCATTGACTATTATTGGACAAAAAGTACGTTCGCAATCAAAACTTGGCCTCCTCTTATAATCAAAGTAGTCGACACATCATAATATTACTTATTTTTCTCTACTATACGTAGGTCTATCGTTTTATTTTTTATACATTTTATCTTAATTGGTCATTAAGATATTTAATTGTATGAAAAATTTAAATTTCTTTATTTTATTTTATGAATGTTGGAAAGTATTTCATAATCTATACCTGATGCATGGTTATTGACAAAATAAAATCTGTTCACTTTCTATATAAAGTTTACATCTGCTGTATTAAATTTGTAAAACATTTTGATGCTTTTAGCCAAAATTTAAAATTTAATTTTCTTCATTCATTACGGCTCTCTTAATCAGAATGATGCTAAAACTATGATGATGAAAAAGTTTGATCATTGCAGATGTAAATTTACTTCAACGACTTAAAGGTATTATTGTTATTATTATTTTCACTAAATTGAACTGAGTTATAGACTTTCAAGGAATAATAAAAACTGGAGATTTCTATATAGACATGCCTTTATCAAGAGAAAGACAATTAATGATTATAAATTTTTGTTTTCATCATAACTTAAATTGATTTAAAAAAATATATTTAAAAAGTTACAAATTAATAAACCCGTTTCACATATTTTTCACTTTACCTACATTTCAACACATTAAATAAAAATTTATATATATATATATATATATATATATATATATCTTACGTAGTGCGGAAATAAGGCTGAATTTCTAGCTTTTCGTTTTGCAACAACATTAGTTTCCAGAGCTCAGACCAATGAATAGACTAGATTGGGTAAGATAAGCTCTACCTCCAACATGGCTGCCAGTGTGAGAGCAGTGAAACTAAAAAGTTGTTATTTTCTTTACTAGACCGGGAACTTATCAGCCCATGTGTTATGTTAAACTATTTCAACCACATTAAAATTGATATATATCACTGATATGTAATACAAAAGACTTACTATAAATATGGTGTGCATAGCATTCATTGTTCATTTACAGGGACACGTAAAATAATTCGATTACAGCACTGTCTAAGAACAATAATTGCTGGAAGTGCGTTTAAAGTTGTGGCACAAGTTTTTAAATTAAACTAATTGTTTGCATCTTACAGAGTGTGCATAAATTCTGTAGATGATACATAGGGTATTAAAAAAGATACAGAGTACATTTCCGTTTATTAACGGAAATTGCTGAATAGTAAATTTACAACTGTACTAGTCGTTTCCTAACTGCACTCTAAAATTGACATTTTCAAAACTGAGCAAAAAGTACTCAAATCTGAGGATGTCGCATAGTCGCATAGCTCCGAATCAAAATGACTCAAGTTTGAAACATGTAGAGACAGATTTCTGAAAACATGCACACCCTCAAGAATAAAACATCATGTGCTCATTTTTGAGTATTTCCGTGTTTCAAAAATGGGTTGGAACTGATTCTAATCATTTTTGAGTATGTCCATGTTTCAAAAATGAGTATGAACTGATCTCTATGTGCTCAGTTTTGAGTATCTCAATGTATCAGTATTTTGAGCATTTCTGGTATTTCAGAATTGAAAGCATCGGGTCGTCCTGTTTGCAGCAAAAATCTTTATAACAAAATGAAAACATCGATTTACTCAGTTTTGAAAGTGGCATTTTTCTCAGTGCAGTCATCATAAATAATCACTGTCGCAATAGTGACCAATAACTGGTATTTTACTTTTGAAACCTTTTGACTTTCTGGGTACCGTCGCTTCGTAACTATTCTTTTCACAGAGAATTGGAAAATAATGATTTTTCAGTCACTTCCACTTCGTTATAAAATGGGACATATTAAATTAAATCATATATGAATATCTAATTTTTCAAAACACGTGACAACAAAGCGTACATAATGCATTTGGGTTCCGGTTCTGTCAGGTATATTATCACCAAATATTGGTTTGACAAATCATTCCGATAAATCAAGTTATAAAAAAGTCGTTGAAATTTAACTCAACTGCTACACTTCCTTTATTTTTTTTAAGTGGTTTTATTACATTTTGTTTTTAAAGACAGATATTTCGAACAATATAATCTAAAATTCATTGAAATAATTTTTCGTTTCTTAATAATTATGTTTAAATAATCGTAGTTAGTGAGGCAATAAATACTAAATAACATTATATTATAGGTTTTCTTTTTATTTCACTTTGATTTATTACATTCCGCCGTTATGAAGATTCGGGGAATGGAAAAACAAATTCCTATAATTTTATCTAGCGATATTCTGGGTGGAGCTCATTAATATAAATAGAGCCATAGATAAACGTAATGATCTGAGACGATCACATATATATTTTTTCTAAACAAGAACGAAATATTATTTTCCCCTATATATTTTTTAGGATTATTAGTGTAATACAATTATTTGTTGTTAATTTGAAAAATATTGATTAATACAAATTAATAACCAAGGAATATCCTGAATTTTCATACAGAGTATGTTTTAACACAAAACATACATATATATATATATTTCAACATTTAACTTCTACAGAAATGCATTATATTTAATGTTGTTATAAATTCATAGCTACACATAGATATTGTTTTTTAAGGTGTTAAAACTAAGGTACTTCTGAGGTATTTAAAGGTCTTATTATATTCGGTGCAATACAAATAAAAAATTCGGTTAAAAACATTTAAAAAAAATCTTTAAAAAATAAACTGATTATTTTTCATATTATTTTTTAGTTTAGAATATATATATATATATATATATATATATATATATATATATATAGATATATATATATATGTGTGTGTGTGTGTGTGTGTATGTATATTTGTAGAAATAAAAATCAATATCAGATACAATTATTTATGATCGATGTTAACCAATCACATCAAAGTAGTCGTAGGTAGTCTAGAAAAAGATGCAATTTCTCCCCCCTCCCCCTATTTAGCATATTAAAAACTATATATTTTCAGTAAACTTTCACAGTGACTAAAAATCAAAATGTTAAATAAGCTTTTTCAGAAAATTCTGAAATCGGACATTGGCCATTTATCTTGAATATAGAGTAATATAAATTATCATTCTATGCCCCTTTACTAATTGATATTTTAGTTTTTTTTAAGTAGTAATAAATAGCAACCGATAAAAAAATATAGGATTTTTTTAGTATTATCTGATCTTTCAGTTACACTTATTTTATTTTTATTCCTAATGAATTTTAATTTATTGGTAAGCTAAAAGTATCAAACTACACATCCCTTTCAAAATTATAATTAATAATAATATATAATGTAAATATTACTTACAATCAAATTCCTTGTAATAATTTTTAATGCAGCCAATTATGTATGATTTAAGCAAATCGCATAATTAAAAAGAAATACAGTGTCTCACATAAGTGATGGGACACTTGTGCTTTACAAAAGGAAACTAATCAAATAAATTAAAAAAACATGTACACATTTTTTTGTGGGTGTGTTTGATACTTAAATTTAGTAAAGATTATTACATAACATACATTTTGTCAAAATATTAAAATATTAATTTAATAAAAATACAAATGTTTAGAACGGAGCAAAAAATAGCTCACATAAGTGATGGGACACCATTATATATGCAACAAAAATCGTCTGAAATAAGCAATAAAAATATTTTTTGGGGTTTTATTTTTACTTAAAAGCAATTGGCAATAATTTATAAAATCGTCTGCAGTATTTCTCTCCAGTTTGTTTTGGAATTTTTGTGTTTTTTAGCTCTGTGTAGCCATGAATGCTAAACGAAAAGAAACTTCGCCTGAAATTCGAAAATTAGTTATTAATTTGCATATTGAACGTGGAAAATCTATTAGAAAAACTGCTGAAACAGTTAACTTGAGTCGTTCAACAGTTTTCAATAATCATTAAACGATATAAAAAGAATCATATGATTCAGGATAAAAGAAGACCTGGCCGACCATCAAAGCTATCCAATGGAATAAAGCGAATTATCGTTCGAAATATTAAAAAAAATCCAAGAATTAGTGTTTCAAAAGTTGCTGCTGATTTACAAGCATTATATGGAATAATTGTTAATCCTGAGACTATTAGAAGGGTAATTCGATCTGCTGGATATCACGGTAGAGTAGCCAGGAAAAAATTCTTCGTAAGTGAAAAGAATAGAAAACTCAGACTAGCTTTCGCAAAATCCAACATAAATAAGAATTCTGATTACTGGAATAAAGTTATATTTGCTGATGAGAGTAAATTTAATATATTTGGTTCTGACGGTAGAATCTTGGTGTGGAGAAAACCCAGGGAAGAATTTCGCAAACAGAACTTGGTACCAACAGTAAAACATGGTGGAGGAGGAGTTATGGTATGGGGGTGTATGTCGTCCGCTGGAGTTGGTAATCTTGTTTTTATTGACAGTATAATGGATCAGTACAAGTATATTGATATTTTAAAGCAAAATTTGAAATCTTCAGCACGAAAATTGAACCTTCATAACGATTTTAAATTCTACCAGGACAATGACCCCAAGCACACTGCTCTGAACGTTAGACTCTGGCTGCTATATAACTGTCCTGAAATAATAAAAACACCACCACAATCTCCAGACTTAAATCCCATAGAGAATATTTGGCAAGAATTGGAATCAAGAATTCGCAAACACACCATTTCTTCAAAACAACAACTAAAATCGGTGCTTCAAGAAGAATGGGGTAAAATCACTCCAGAAATCACAAAAAAATTAGTCGAATCCATCCCAAAAAGATTAAATCATGTTTTAAAAGTAAAAGGAAATCCAACAAAATATTAAAACCTTTTAAAAAGTAAAATTTTTGGATAAATATTTGATGGAAAAGTAAGTGTCCCATCACTTATGTGAGCCATTTTTTGCTCCGTTCTGAACAATTGTATTTTTACTAAATTAATATTTTAATATTTTGACAAAATGTATGTTATGTAATAATTGTTACTAACTTTAAATATGAAACACACCCAAAAATTTTTTGCACATGTTTGTTTATTTATCTTATTGCAGTTTCTTTTTATAAAGCACAAGTGTCCCATCACTTTTGTGAGACACTGTACGTGACATAGAAACAGAAATCATTTGATCTTTTTCCCATAAAGTCAAATTATTCTTTGTAAAAATCTAATTTGCTTTTTTTTTAATGTCGTGGGTAAATATGTAAATAGTACGGCTATTATTTTTCCATTAAATTAGAAGGGTAATCTACATTTTTCCCAACTGCATACACCATTCATCACCATTATTTTACTTAAAGAATCAATTTTGCATGTTGAAGAGACAGAAAAAAAAACTTTAACAAATATCATTTTTCACATAAAGAAATAGTATAAAAAGGTATTAATAATTCTGCAGGAATTTGATGATATATAAGATTTTGTTTAATTCCATTACGTTCAATTGTTTTAATGTTTTTTAATCTATAGAAGTGTATTTCTCTCTCTTTGTTTTTGAACGTTTTGTTCAAATATATTTAAAGAAAACTTAATTCATACGCATAAGTTTTAAACAATGACCGTACTATAATTGAGTAACCCGAGAAATCGGGGTTACTTTTGAGTAAAGTAGATCTTTTTACGGGGAAGTTAAAAAATCTAAAAATTATTTTGAGTAAATGTTTTTTTCTCTAAATGTTCATGTGTCTTTCTATACGGAATCAATCATTTACAAATCATTAAAATAATTTTTAAGTTAAGTTAGTTACGCATTCAAACATAGTTTATGAATTAAACAAATATCTGGGCTACACACATGTAACAAACTTGTTCAAAACCGTATTTCTGGAGGTTATATCTTTGATATTTTTAAATTTGTAAGCCAGTAATCTTTACAATTTAAATTAAGTACCTAAATTAAGTAAATAAACTAATAAAACTTATGTATATAATGAATGAAAAATTAAGAGGTAGGATAATACATTAATTAACTTAATGATTAATAAAATTATGTATAAAGTATAATAAAATTAAATAAATTAATTAATTCTATGGCAGTGCAGAATAATATTATATATCTATTTAAAAAAAATTTCAAGGGGTGAAAGAAACATTTAAATAAGACAAATATAGTTCATTCATATTAAAGTACGATGATTCACGAAGGTATTTAGATATGACATTGTCCTACACAAATCAAAGAAGTTAATTAAATATTAATAAATTAAATTAAAACTGTATAAAGTACATGACTTTAAATGGATAAAAGTATAACTTTGAATTTAAAATCTTTACGTTTGTCATAAATGTCTGTAATAGTTTTGTTATGGGGCAGTATACGTTTTAGGTCTAAAAAGTGAAGAGTATTATTAGATAATAGGTTTTCCGTTACTTCTAAATTAGTAGGATAATTTACCGGAAATCGAGATACGTTTGATTGGTCAGTATTGCTTAAAATATTGTCATCAATATAACAATATAAATGAATACTACTATAAATGAATACTACTATAAATGAATACTACTATAAATGAATACTATGATCATAGTGATATAAATATAAATCTGTAAGTAAACTTGAAGTACATGCACCTTTTGGAATGCCTACTTTCTGTATATAAATGGTATTATCTTGTAAAATATTGTTATTATATATAAAACCATTATTTAATGTATGGAAGTTTTCTATATATAAATGGTATTATTATGTAAAATGCAGTTATTATATATAATAAAATTATTAAATGTATGACAGTACTCTGCATACATGTGTACAGGAAGAGTCAATTGATTTTGAATTTTTTTAAATAATGCATTTATCTACCCTATATATATAAAATCCTAATGAAACGAATTTGTGAAACGATTTTATGAAACGATTTTATGAAACGACTGATTAAACGACTGATTATGTTTCAGGACTATTTTTAATAAAATATCAAACGCTTGATGGTGAAATTAATACCAATTGTCCATGAAAATCCGCGGATGTCAAAACTGGTAATAGAATTTTGAAATTGGAATTAGTTTTCGAGATATTAATTTTTTTCTAATTTTAATGACATTTCTGTAATGATGGCAACTAATTACTCAGTTTTTTTGTGACAAAAAAGGCAAAATAATTAAAAAGGATCCCGATAAGGATTATTGATTTCTTTTTATTCGTCATTTTCAAATTGAAATTGAATTTATCTATTTCAATCGATAATGAAGACAAGATTGTGATTAAATATGTTTTTCAGGAAAATTTGAAAAAAAAAAATCACATTTCTATCGTCAGGATTCAATCGTCTGTCAGCATTTAATTTAATTTATAAACGAAAATATTTTGAATAAATTCGTCCAAATGACGTCATTTATGTAAACGCAAAAGAAAGGGGGGAAAAGGAATTAATAGTAATTATTACTGATTGATATCATTTTGTTATTTTTTTTGTAAAATTTAATTAAACGAATTTATAAAATCACTAATTCGGATATTTGAAACGAATATATAAAATAATAATTGCCCAACTGAACGGAAGGAGAATAAAATATCCTGCTTGGTTTTCTATCCTGCTTGGTTTTTTTCCGCCAAACTTTTTAAAAAAGCGTCAAGACCACTATAATAGAAAAGCACCAAAAGTTCATTGGGTTTGTTTTCATAACTTTTGGCAACAAATCTATGTATATTAACGAATATCCCTTTTTGAAGCTTGAATTACGCCAAACCTAAAAGCAAAGGATCCTATACTGGAAAAGTGCCCGATTTTCTTATGGGCAATATTCAAGTGACATAACATGGTGTAAAATTATCGCGGGTAGCAAATTTGTTTAAATATCTCATCAATTGATGCCGAATAAATGCAGGCATGCATGCACAAAATATTTAATTAATTTTGTATGATAAATAATTATTAAAAAATTCGTATATACATATTAATTAAAATAAATAATTTACATATTTAAAATAACATGAAAATATGCATGATGGTGCACTAACGTAGAGAGAAAATTAAAACCTGTTAATGAAAATGTCTATAACATAGTACTTTTCAATACCGCGGTTTTTAATGTTATTCACAAGCAGATGGAATTTTTCTCATCCATAAACGCAAAGGAATAATAGAATACAGGTCGTTGTTATAAAAGTCCGAGAGGTAGCCACAATTTAAACCTAACCATTTTATACAAGCTGGTTTTCAAGTTGTAATTGATTTTACTTATCAATCCCGAAAACAGTCGTCAGTTGTCGCAACAGCTGTGTATGAGGCCATGATAATCAAAAAATGCCCCATTAAAACGTTAAAAGCATGGCAACCCAAATACAGATTTACCAATATTTTTAAAATAAAGCACGCTGTCATGTTTTTAGAGGCCTCGAAGTCTGAGCGGGGGTTGGCGAGCGTATAGATCGCAGGGGGTAGGCCCCCTAGTTGTATTATAAAGATCTAGTAAGTTTATGTTATTAAAAATATCTTTGAAATCGTATGTTGTTATATATTTTTACACGTTTAAGATCATTCAGAATATGAACCAATTGAAAGTTGTTTGTTATACAATGTGTGTTATCCATCGTAGTTAAAGGTGTGCATATTTGATTGAGTATTTTTAATTTATTATTTGTAGTGCATCCAATAGTAACAGTTCTGAATTTAATGAATGTTTTATGAAATTTGGGTATAAGAATCAAATACACTAAAAAATTTAAATTACCGAAAACTACCAAATAATTAAAATTAGTACAAAGAATATTAAGTTGTTTTTAATAACTATGAATTTAACGAGTGCTTATCAGAGTGTTTTTTAAAATAATTATTAGAAGAAATAGTGGATGTAAGGAGTTGATGATAATATGGTTTGCATATGACGGCATAGTTATTTCAAAATTTGTCTACAGAAGTAATTACAAAGTTTTTTTTTATTAGTAATTTGTTGGAATATATGTTTTATATTGATGGTAACAAGATCTGAACTATTGTTCTTTAGAGCAATAGTTAATTGTTCAATAACCATTATTTTACATATATTAAAATATGCAATATTGAAAGATATTGAAATTTTATATATAAATGAATCCACATCATTTACAATATTATTAATATTGAATTTAGAAGGGAGCCAATAATTTGTTCCATAACCCATAGTTTTTTCAATGCAAGATCATTTACAATATTTAAATTTCTAGTGATTATGTGTCCATATATGTATGTATATATATATAGAGAGAGAGAGAGAGGGAGAGAAGCATAGACTATAACCTTTTGTAAATTTAAAACATAAATAAAGCAACATTTTATGTGAACTGTTTTACAATATTATTAATATTGAATTTAGAAAGGAGCCGATAGTTTGTTCCATAACCCATTTTATTTTTCAATGCAAGATTATTTAAAATATTTAAATTTTCAGTGATTATGTGTCCATATATGTATATATATATATAGAAGCATAGAATCAAATTTTTGTAAATTTAAGAAATATATAAATCATATTAATTAACCGAATAATACATTTCACGATTTCTTTTTCAAATACTGTGTCATTCGCATTTATTGAAATTTTCAATAAAAGTCACAGCTATGAAATATACGTTTATAGACATTATACACATATATGTATCCATATAATATATATGTATACACATGTGTGCGTGTGTAAAACTAAAAATTTTAAAAGAACTATATTATTTATAAAGTTGTTCTTTTCGAATTAAAGCAAATCGAAAAATAAATTGGAATTTCTAAGCGAGTTTCGAAATTTTTTACAATTTAGATTCTAAATAGTGTTCTATTTCAAATATTTGTTTTAAAATAATTAATGTCTTAAGAGAGACCAATACAATAAATTGCACATATTGTTCTTCACCCCCCCCCCCCCCCCTTCGTCTCCATGTTGTTCTATAGACCCATGTCCTATTGCAATTATGTGTAAAAGTTCTAAATTTATATACTTAAAAAGTTTAAATATATTTTCCTGTATAAAATTTAGTTAGGTCATTTCTTAATGTATTTAAATTCAAGAGATTAAATTCAATGGATTTAATTTCAAGAATTTTACATTAAATAATAAATTTCAAATTGCTTTTAATTGCAATGGGTAAAATAAGCTGTATACGCAAAAATTATTAGAAAATAACTTTAAGAATTAAATTTAACTTTTTTAAAACGTGTAATTATTTAAAAATTAATATTTTTACGTACTAAATAGGTTTTTGGATCAAATCATGTGAAAGCTATCAATCGTATAATAATTTTATGCTCAAAAATTACATTAACTTTTATTTACTCTAGATGTCTTATTTGTTTTCATGCGCCATACTATTTATTCATTCATTTATAGCGAATAACATTTAATCATACTTAAAACATTACATTTATGTAAATGAAAAATTTACATTTATTCAAATATAGTCAAGTTACATTTTAAGATTAAATTCTTTATACGATCTCTAAAATGGGAAAAGTTTTACAGATTAGAATACCATTACTTAAAAAAAATTATAATTTCAAATAAAAGGAATGAAATATTTTCCCACAATTTCTTGGAAATTAAGTGATTTCCTTAAACATTACTTTCATGCACAGATGGTTTGCCTACCATATTTATCTGTTCCGTTATGGTTTAAATCTTCAACAGATGTAATCATTTTAACTATGATAATAACGTCATATTTTAAAATTTATTGCATTAAAATATGTGTATGCATTGAGTCAAATTGAATATTTTACTAAACATGGAATTAATTAAATTGCAGTGGTTTAATTATAAACATATTTTAGTATATTTTGAATTGAAACTTTCCTTACAACTTTAGTATTAGACAAAAGCAAGTGTTTACAGTTGTAATTAGATCTAACCTAGTTCCTGTTGTTGCTCATGCTCCACATTCAATATTGAAAGGGAATATTTCGAAAATCTATTGTCTATAGTTAGCTATTAATATAAAATTCAGTGGTGAGACAAGCACATTTTCAGGATAACTGTAACCTGAAATCTGTGAAAGCCACATCCAATGAACTTCGAAAAATCTAGACTATTTTAATAATTACCTTTAAAACAATTCAATGGAGTTTTATTTAACTCAAATATTGTGAAAAATAGACTGGAAAAACTTAATTTGTCTGTTGGTCGAAATAATATATTATCACTTATCAATAAATCAAAGATTACACTAGTCCTATGATTAAACTTAACCCACTTCACTTTATGTTTTCATTGGTTCTTTACACTTGTGTACTTAAATTTAAAGCAAACTTCCCTCACTCATTTTTATGGGACCTAATTACAAAAGCCTAATTATAATTTCTATTTCTGAATGCATTCAATTAATGATTTAAAACATTAAGATAACTAAAGTAAAATATTTTTTTCACATCCGATTTAATACTAATAAATGTCAAAGATAATTTGGAGAAATTCCCTTAAAGTAACAAAAATATCATGCAAGAAAAGATATTTCCGTTTGAAAAGCTTACGAAATTTAATTTAATGCACAGAACAAATACACCTCTTCAAAAGGAAAAGAAAAGGACAGTATATATAATAAAACAAAAATTTCAAAATTAGTCGCCTATTAAATATAATGATTTTTACATCCTAATTAGAGTATTTAGCTTAAATATTAATTAAGAAAGATAATTTGGAATCTGATTTCTTCACAAATATTTTAATTGCACTCAATTTAGAGTTCATATATCTTTTTAGAGAATTCGAAATTTTTAAAAGTAAGTCAAAACTTATTGATGATACTTAATAATAATGTACAAAAAGGTAAAAGAAATAATAAACGTAAATTTTAATCATTTATACTTAACAAGAATGAATTCACTGATTTATCAGATATCATTTCACCGAGAAAACTCATTGATTTATCTTTTATCTTATGGCACCCCTTATTAGTTTGCCTTTTTCTAAGATCAAAGATCATAGTCTTTATGTCGCCACATTTGGTCACCAGTTTCACAATCACCAATGATAGGGAAAATGTGATGAATTTATTTCCTCACATTACAGATCTCAAGAGACTCTCACTTCGGCATTGCACTGTGGAGTCAATGCGATGTTACCGAAAACACTGTGAATCCAAGTGACGAATTTCCAACACATTTGCATCTAATAAAGCATACTGACTTCTCGGCGAATCATTTCCCCCAAAACATGACTCCACTGTGAAAAGTAAGACTTGCAGACGCGTTATAGTGCTTTCACATTTTGGTCGATTTCGTTTCACGGTGTTAACAGGATTTCAGTTTGACTGTTAGTGGTCATTCCTTTGTATTGCTTATGAGCAATGATTTGTGAAAGTATCGTATTCGGCGTGCGATTGATTATTTGCTTAGTACTGAATAGTTTGATAAAGCATCTGTAGCAACGGTCCTCGATATTGAGCTACAAGCAGAAAATATTCCTGGCTGCTTCGCGAACATTAGATCTGTATTCCTTCTGTGATAGCTTCACTTCGCCAGTTAGCTCTTCTTAAGGAAATTAATAAAAATTGCAAATTGCTGTTGCACATGCTTCAACTTTTGTTATAATATAATTTCTCCCCGTAGACATGACATTCATCAATCAACCAACCATGTTATCGAGTATCAAATAAAAATTTTAATGCATTTTAAGTCTTTAAACGACTAATACATATAGAATCTCTAGTATGATTAAATCTAAAAAAATTAGCATTTTTTTAAATTCATATTTTATTTGATATAGATTTTAATACATAATTTACCTACAACATTTAAATAAAAAGGAAAGTGCCCAGTTAAACTGATGGCATTGAGCTCATAGGCTATTCAAGCTAATCGTATATTATACTCTTATTTCAAAGAAAACCCCATTTAGCTAAATTAAGGGGGATTAGCTTCCCTTTCTCCTCATTATATTTAACCAATGAATCCCCAAAACTAATCAGGGAAGCGCCTTATCACAATGAACCTATATACAAAATTTGAAGCAAATCGCTTAATTCTGCATGAAAAATCCATTTATCTAAATTAATGGGGGATTAGGCACCTTTCCTCCTTTTATACTTAACGAATGAACCCCCAAAACTAATCAGGAAAGTGCCTTATCAGAATAAACAAAATATACAAACTTTTAAGCAAATCGGGTATTTCTATCAAGAGTTATCGCGTTACGTACATACATACGTACATACAGAACATGCGGAGATATTAGTTTTCAGACATTAGTAGCCTGTAAGATAAAAATCTGCAAATTTTTAAATAAATTTTTTACTAAGCAGACACATTTATTACGTCATTTCGTAATATTCAATTATACATTTTATTCTTATTAATATATATATATATATATATATATATATATATATATATATGTGTGTATATATATGTGTGTGTGTGTGTGTGTGTGTGTGTGTGTGTGTGTTATATTTAGTAGTTTTTTCTCATTATTGAAGCGATTATTAATTAAAATAAGATACAAAATAACAATGCCCTTTATAATTGTTTTAATATCTATTGAGTAAAACTGTCTTCCGAAATCTCTTCTAAATATGTTACAAATATTAACTTTTATTTGTCTGCTGCCTACGTCTTTTACCATGAAACTTCCATTTATGTTTCTTAGCTGATTCTTTGCGATAAGCCAAAGAAAATCCTTTTCTAGCAGATTATGTCCTTGTGCTGTATTTTGGAAAACATCAACGCGAAAGCTCTTTTAATCTCTTTCCACAAGAAAAGAAAAATTAAGAACAAATATATGTATTTTCAGGTTTGTGTTCTTATTATTGAAGATTTGTTGACTATTAAGAAAAATTCTACTTTTCAAACTATGTACTTAATATTTAATAATAAATAAATAAATAATACTAATATTTTGCAGCATACTGGGCAATATAAAGTAATATAGCTATTAAAATTGTTACTTCACCGTAGGCTATTATTTTCATTTACTATGCACTTTCATCTAAAAAATTTCTTACTTAGTACATAAACAAAGGAATCACTATACTATACTCATTTTACTATATATTGAACGAAATTTTACTTTTCAATGTATTCCAATAGTTTGAAATTAAAAGATTCTAAAATAATAGTAATATTTTCAAGACATAATGGGCTGCATAAATTAATATGTTTCATCCCTCACAACACTCTAAAAACAACATTTTCAAAACTGAGCAAAAAATATTCAAATCCGAGTATGCCGTATAGTCAAAATGGCTCCGAATCAAAATGACTCAAGTTTGAAACATGTATAGACTCATTTCTAAAAACATACACACACTCAAGAATAAAACATCTTGTGCTCCTATTTGAGTATGTTCATGTTTCAAAAATGAGTTTGAACTGACCCTAATCATTTTTGAGTATGTGTATGTTTCAAAAATTAGTGCGAACTGACCTCTATGTGCTCAGTTTTGAGTATGTCCATGTTTCAAAACTTAGTTTGAACTGACTCTAATCATTTTTGAGTATGTCCATGTTTCAAAAATGAGTCTGAACTGACTTCTATGTGCTCATTTTTGAGTATTTCCATATTTCAAAAATGAGTTTGAACTGATTCTAATCATTTTTTAGTATTCCCATGTTTCAAAAATGAGTATGAACTGCTGTCTCTGTTCTCAGATGTGAGTATGTCCATGTTTCAATATTCTGAGTATTTCTGGTATTTCAGAATTGAAAGCATTAGGTCGTCCTATTTGAAACAAAAAATTTCATAGAAAAATGAAAATATCGATTAATTCAGATTTGAAAGTGTCATTTTTCTCAGTGAAGAAAAAACATAATTTGTTCATAATCAATGTAGATCATAAACGAATCATTCAATTAGAAACTAATGAGAAGCATTATAGATTACATATTTATGTATTTATTTTGAGCATGTTTTAATAAAAATAATAAAAAAATAAAAATAAATAAATACAATATTTTCTTATTAAAACAATGGATATCTATGACATTTTAATCAAAACAAGAAAAAAACATTATTTATTTACAACAAAAGAGGAAACACAACAAATTAGTATTTTGCGCTGCCTCCATTGCAAAGTTTGCATTCAATCTTAACGAAGTTTCTAATAACTAAAATTACAATAACAGCGATCCGTGACATTTCGGTCGCAATCAATAGTATTCTTGAAAAATGTATAATTGCATATTAAAAAAACTTTTCAAAAGCTTTTTACTGTTTTTTAGAAGAAAATGGTTTGTTGTTTAGAAAGTCTCAATAACATTTAAAGAGAATTGTAAAGGTAAATCATATACTTAGCATATATTTTTTCTTCCGTTATTCTTGCATAAAACTTCAAACAATGCAAAATCTCGTTTCAGATGGGAATAATTCTTACTTCACTTATACAAGTTAATGTTTGAAAAGTCAATGCAGTTTGGAAAAATATTTTACTTTTAAGTATTTTATACTCAAGAAGATAAAAACATACTGCAACTTTTGTTACAATCTGAGAGTAAATGTTCTTTGTGTAAGAAAATAACGTTTTATTTCCAAAATTCACGAAAGTTGAAACTTATGCTCTTTATTAAATATACATCAAAATATCCATACCATAGTTGAAAATGTACATATGACATTGTCATTTTTAACAATTTGTAATAGAGTTCAAAAAATGTTTATGACTTCGGTTTGTCTGATGGTATGTCCGTGCTTTAACTCTCGTAAATATACTCGGGCTGCCCTGTAATTTTTATATATTATTAACGTTTACTACAGCAAGATCGCTACTGGAAATGAAGTGTGCATAATTTATAGTTTGTTTACAGGGAGAGCCAAAAGTATTCCGTTACGCTACAATCAAAAGAGAATGTCAATTCAAGTGCATTTTAATGATGTTACACCACTTCAAACATAATGAAATGCATTTATGAACTGCAATGAAACATGCACTCTGTAGAGGATGGTGTACAAAGCATTTATTATTCATTTATAGGGCCACACAAAACAATTCCATTGCATGATGGCCTACAGGGAAAAACTGTGTGCTGCATATTTTAATTATGTTACACTATTTCAAATATAATGAAATTGATATAAATTACTGAATCTCAGTATAAAATACTTGCTGTGGAATATGATGTACATAGCATTTATCATTCATTTACAGGGTCACAAAAAAGATTTCGGATACAATATTGCATCCGAAGTACTGTCTATTAACTGTAATTGCTGGAAGTGTTTTTTCAGTTATGGTATATGTTTGAAATCCCTCTGACAGTCCAACAAAAGGGCTAAATTGTAATGTTGTTTTCCCTTTATTTCATTTTAAATGCTAATAAAAAGTGATTATTCCAAAATTAGATTAAAAACTTTATATATGAATGTAAACATTGAGAGTATAATAATTTCTCAATGTACTAAAACTGCATTATATTTGTAGAATTATAGTAATTTAAATAATGCTTGTATTGAAGGGAAACCTGGAGCTTAGTGAACGTATTAACACGGGCTTGTCAGTGAGAGGGTTAACTAAATTTTTACATACTAAGTGGTGTGTATGTAAATATACAAGGCTCTACACAAAAGAATTCGCAAGCATTACTAAGTATGAGCGCGAATTGCTTAATGGTGGTTTTTAATTGAGCTAGCATTTTCAAGCTGACCTATATTTAGTATAGTAAGACGTGTTTGTGGAATATAAATAAAATCATATACATGTCCGGCTATGAAGGATAATTTCTTGTAATTTCAAGCGTGTTTTAGCCTGAATTAAATTTTACTTTAATATGTGGCGTGTATAAAAATCGTTAGGTAATATACAGTGCAGTACAAAAGAATTCAAGTATGTTACCGTCTAGTGGTAGAAATTGCTGAATGTGAACTTTCGACCTGTTAGGGTATGCTGGGATGATTTCGTGTCTCATTTTCAAGTATTAATATCATTGTATGGTATGAATTTTTAAGAGAATTTTACAAGTACTTACACATATGTATACTGCGCATTAAATACATCTCTATAATGTAAGTAGCACATTTTCAGGAAGAAAAAATATATTTTCTGGAATCTACCAAAACTGTGCAAAATGACCATCTTTCAATATATCTCTACTTACATGAAGCAACAGAAAAAATGAGATGATGTACGTATGGATACAAATTTTTACTGGCATGTTGAATGCACACTCTAATAAGTATTGTATTTCTTCCTTATGCATATTTGAAAATGACACAGAAAAAAATAATATTGATGCAAACACCAAATTGCACCGCGTAAAAAAAAGCGGGGCTATATGGGGCCGCTGTATTTTACTTTAAATTGATTTATCTTTACAGTAGCTTTATTATGCTTGATGATTGTCACTAACATTTTCTTTATTAGTTATTTCTCAGAAGTATATAACTGAGTTCTTTACTCCAGATTGATTCAGATAGGAATTAGGCTACTGAAAAGTGTAATACCTGAGACTTAACTTGTGTTTAAAAATGTTTACACTATGGCATAGCCTTTTATTAAGAAAACGTTGGAAAAAGTTTTTTTTATATATATATAGGCCTATTATTCAGAAAAATGTGTAATGTCTAAAATAGCATTATTTTCATTCTAAAATGTTTCAGTCAAGCCTATACCATTGAGTGGGGTAATTGTTTAAAAAAGTTTTGTTATTATTATTATTCAGAAAGCGTCTTATCTAATATATCATAATATACATTCTAAAGTGTTTCCTTCTATAATATTGAGATATATTAAAACGTTCTAACTATCATTTATGCTTTCACTGATGTATAAAAAAGGTGTCTATTAAAACTTTTTTTCAACTAACCATCTTTCATTAATTTTTTTTATGGTTAATTTAGTTTGAAAGGCCATATTTTAAAGAGCCTAAAACATTAGGAATTTCAACAGAGCCTTTAAAATTTGTTCTGTAATGGCTATTTCATTTTGTCTCTTTAAAAAACATATGCTCTCAAAAAATTTTCACAGTGCTCTCAAATGTTATCTGATTAAAAAAAGTCCTTCCGGCCTGTACCGGGAGGAAAAGGTAGCTTTCCTATATCTTCGTTTAAAATTTTAGCTAATGTTACTCGAAAACAGCAAGCTAAAATGCAAAAAAAATAAAACGTTTACAAACGATTCGTTAATACTGAATTTGAATAAGAAATTCGCCAAATTATTGAACTATAGCCAAATTGGCTTCATTTATGAAGACTTGTTTTGGTCACCAAATTTTGCGAGAATTTGGCGCTAACGGATATGAATACAGTGATCTCTCACTTATACGACTTTCAGGGGACCGTAGAAAAAAGTCGTATAACTGAGAGAGTCGTATAAGTGAGAGACCGTCTTATTATACAAGTTTCAAACTTTGTATGCATTAATTATTTTGCCTATATTAAAAACGATAAGTTTTGAGTACTAAGAACAGATTTTAACAAAATTTATACTGTAATATTAAGTTAAAAAGTTCACAAAATAGTTCACCCGCCCCTAAGTCTATTAAAGCTTTTAAGCTAATTTGGGAATAATCATTTTGGTGGACATAATTTTTGATGTATTTAAAGTGGTACTTGTTTTTGAAAAATTTACAACAGCAGGAACATTGTTCTCATCTTCGTCACCCTCCTCGCTCACGTCTTCATTATTGATATCCTCAAAGGATTCCCATACGTTCTCAAAATCGGGTTCATCTGTTGACCTAGCAGTTTGGTCTTGTGAAAAAGCACATTTTTTAAAACAATTTTTAACTGTCTGCGGTATCACATTTTTCCATGCAGATGCTGTAAGATGCATAACATCTAAAATGGAAATTGCATTAGCTTCCGCTTTGTTTTCCCAATCAAAAATAAAACGACAAATCAAACTCCATCTGTAGTTTACTTGAAATTATTTATAATCCCTAAATCTAATAGTTTAAATCTGTTTGTAGAGATTGTTGTTTGCAGAAATCTGTTTGCAGAAATCGAACTTTAATTTGTTGCAGAAATGGTAGATCTTTTATATCTGTATGTGATGGACATTGATCCAGGAAAGTGCATTTTGCAATAACTCTGATTTCTCACTCAGTGCTACACAGAGACGTGATCTGCAGGTGGTCATTTGGCTTTTGTTAATCAGTTTTGTTAAATGGCAGGCACAAGAAAATTCCATGCAACCACATTCCCGCCATAGATTTCATCATTAATAACACACCAAGGTAGATAAGAAATGTTATTCATTATTGATAAACACTTTAACAATAGTAAAAAGGATAAAGGTAAGAAACGTTAATGATTTGTACTTCAATGATAATAAAAATAAATTGTTGAGTGAGAAATGTAAAATCACCTGAACCGTTTAAAGCGTCGTATAAGTGAGAGAAGCAGTCGTATAACTGAAAGAAGTTTAGCATTATTTCCCATAAAGCGTGGACGGGACCAAGATAATTCGGCGTATAACCGAGAGAGTCGTATAACTGAGAGTCGTATAAGTGAGAGGTCACTGTATATAGTTTTATGCCTATGATTGGGAAAATGATTAAAACAATGAAAGAAAATAATTTGCGAGAAATCGCGTTCACCAAAACTCATAAATTAATCGTTGTTTTTTGTAATGTGCTGTCCTGTCTCAAAATTTCAGCCATCCTAGAATTTCAAACAGCTCTATCTCAGCCATTTTTTAAGATAGAGGTAAAACAAAAAATGCTCTGGAATCCTTGTATCAAAGCCTAACACTTAATTTAAAAAAATTGAATTTTTAACATTTTTGTCTATTTATTTTAGTTTTAAAATTTTCAGTGGCCGCCATCTTGTTTCAAGATGGCGGACCAAGCTGCCCAACGAACTCGGTCGAGGTATTGGTGAGATTAATACACACAATTAGCTTCATCCAAATTAATTTATAAATATGAGCGTTATCGTATGACATAGGTCATATATATATATATATATAAATCAACATTTGAACGGAGGGTGGTTTTGGGGTCTGGGGGTCATGATCGGTGAAAATATATGGAAGATTTCCGGAATTGCTTTCCTCCGAACGGCTGCAATAGGTAGCTTTATACTTTTTTGTATTGAAAGCTACCTAAAATTATGAGTGTTCTGAATAGCACATTGTTAAAGGTACAAAATGGCATGCACCGTATTACCTCAAAATATACGATTGGAAGTGGTGTGGCATTGGTTAAAAATGTGACACCAAATTAACCATTGTGCGTTTTTTTTCTAATACCTCTAATTTACTAAGTATTGACAAAAATTCCTTCTTTCTTTTATGAATTTGTCCCTCAAAAAGACTTATTTTTCCTTTTACATTTCAATCTTCTTAAAGACCTATAGTTTTCTTTTTAATTTTAGTTTTAAAAAATTAAGCTCTAAATTTCCCGGCATTACCCTATGCGCATTCTTACTAAAATAAATTTTAGCATACTATGTAGAATATGTACAGGTCTATAGATAAAATACAGTGCTGCAGAATATAAGAGGAATAATTTTCCAGCTATGGACGGTAATTGCTGAAATCTGGATTTAAAATGTGTTATGCTTTTGCTAAAATGTTTACTTAGGCATCTTATTTACCTTATTAAGCAGTGAAATTTTGTTAAAGTTTTCTGGACGGGTTGGAAAGTGTGCCCTAATACATGATTGACGCATAATTTTACATTCTTATTTAAGTAATTAAGTAAATTAAATGCGTATGTTGCATTTCATAAAGTAGGAATATATCTTTCAGATTTTATTATTTTTTTTTATACAAAATTTTAGTACCATCACATTATCCGGTGATTCAGCGTGTTACCTGTATTCGTAAAATTATAAATATTAGGTAGCTTTCATTACAAAAAGCTATCTATTGTAGCCGTTCGGAGGAAAGCATTTCCAAAACATTTAGGTATATTTTCACCGATCATGACCCACAGACCCCCAAACCACCCTCCGTTCACATCGTGATTTATATATATATATATATATATATATATATATATATATATATATATGTCAGTATTTTTGGCTGATTATCATTGTTGAAATTGCTATGGTGATATTATGTTTGCACTTGTTAATTTATTAACTTTGTGGTATTCTGTCTACACTTTATTACTAATTATCTCATTGGAGATTAGGTTAGAATGTTGCGAGAACTTGACTCATGTTTTTTTTTTAATTCAAAGATATTATATTATATACTAGCTGACCCGCCCGGCGTTGCCCGAGCCCGTGTAATAAACTCAAATCTTTTAAAAAACGAAACTCTGGCCAAGGTCTCCGATGGCTTCGACACCGTATACCGGGCACGCTCGCACGCTCCAGAAAATCTTTTATTTCCCCTTCCACCGCTAGGAGAGCAACCTCTTTCGGATAGAACCTCTGAGACAAGTTAACGTTGCCTACGGTACAGTATAGTAGGCGTGCCACAAAATCGAGCTGGTTTCGAGAAGATGGGAACATAATAAGCCGAGTTATTGAAATAAGGCACAGTTAAAGAAAATAATCATGAGTGAGGTGCCGGGTGAAGGGGATGTTCAAGTGTCCTTCAGAAAATGACTAATTAGGAGGACTACGATGCATCTTTAAAAATTCGTGCGTTTGCTTAAGCTAGGAACTTAATTACAAATTTGCTTTAAACTATTATTCGGAAATAGTGGTAACCGCTACTCATAAATTTACTTTAATGTTATAGAAGGTGACTATTAAGTTAATTATAATGTTTGGAATCAGTTGCGTTGAAATCGGAAAGTAGTTGCGGAGATACGGAAACGGGAGAGAAAAAACTTTGAAGGAGGGGCCGGGGGGGAGGGGATGTTCATGTTCCCTTCAGAAAATGACTAATTAGGAGGACCACTATGCATCTTTAAAAATTCGTTCATTTCGTTAAGCAAGAAACTTAATTACAAATTTGGCTTAAACTATTATTCGAAAATAGTGGTAGCCTCTACTCATAAATTTAGTTTAGTGTTATAAAGGAAGTCTATTAAGTTAATTATAATGTTTGGAATTACTTGCGTTCAAATCGGAAAGATAGTTGCTGAGATATGGAAACGGGACATAATTAGGTAAAAAAACCTTGAAGGAGGGGTCGTGGGGGGGATGTTCAACCCACAGTTTCTTAGTGGGGGGGATGTTCAAGTGCCGTTCAGCAAATGACTAATTAGGGGCAACCACTATGCATCTTTAAAAATTCGTTCGTTTGGTTAAGCTAGGAACTTAATTAGAAATTTGGCTTAAACTATTATTCAGAAATAGTGATAACCGCTACTCATAAATTTAGTTTAATGTTATAAAGGGTGACTATTAAGTTAATTATAATGTTTGGAATCACTTGCGTTGAAATCGGAAAGATAGTTGCTGAGATATGGAAACGGGACATAATTAGGTAAAAAAACCTTGAAGGAGGGGTCGTGGGGGGGATGTTCAACCCACAGTTTCTTAGTGGGGGGGATGTTCAAGTGCCGTTCAGCAAATGACTAATTAGGGGCAACCACTATGCATCTTTAAAAATTCGTTCGTTTGGTTAAGCTAGGAACTTAATTAGAAATTTGGCTTAAACTATTATTCAGAAATAGTGATAACCGCTACTCATAAATTTAGTTTAATGTTATAAAGGGTGACTATTAAGTTAATTATAATGTTTGGAATCACTTGCGTTGAAATCGGAAAGATAGTTGCTGAGATATGGAAACGGGACATAATTAGGTAAAAAAACCTTGAAGGAGGGGTCGTGGGGGGGATGTTCAACCCACAGTTTCTTAGTGGGGGGGATGTTCAAGTGCCGTTCAGCAAATGACTAATTAGGGGCAACCACTATGCATCTTTAAAAATTCGTTCGTTTGGTTAAGCTAGGAACTTAATTAGAAATTTGGCTTAAACTATTATTCAGAAATAGTGATAACCGCTACTCATAAATTTAGTTTAATGTTATAAAGGGTGACTATTAAGTTAATTATAATGTTTGGAATCACTTGCGTTGAAATCGGAAAAATAGTTGCTGAGATATGGAAACGGGACATAATTAGGTAAAAAAACCTTGAAGGAGGGGTCGTGGGGGGGATGTTCAACCCACAGTTTCTTAGTGGGGGGGATGTTCAAGTGCCGTTCAGCAAATGACTAATTAGGGGCAACCACTATGCATCTTTAAAAATTCGTTCGTTTGGTTAAGCTAGGAACTTAATTAGAAATTTGGCTTAAACTATTATTCAGAAATAGTGATAACCGCTACTCATAAATTTAGTTTAATGTTATAAAGGGTGACTATTAAGTTAATTATAATGTTTGGAATCACTTGCGTTGAAATCGGAAAGATAGTTGCTGAGATATGGAAACGGGACATAATTAGGTAAAAAAACCTTGAAGGAAGGGTCGTGGGGGGGATGTTCAACCCACAGTTTCTTAGTGGGGGGGATGTTCAAGTGCCGTTCAGCAAATGACTAATTAGGGGCAACCACTATGCATCTTTAAAAATTCGTTCGTTTGGTTAAGCTAGGAACTTAATTAGAAATTTGGCTTAAACTATTATTCAGAAATAGTGATAACCGCTACTCATAAATTTAGTTTAATGTTATAAAGGGTGACTATTAAGTTAATTATAATGTTTGGAATCACTTGCGTTGAAATCGGAAAGATAGTTGCTGAGATATGGAAACGGGACATAATTAGGTAAAAAAACCTTGAAGGAGGGGTCGTGGGGGGGGGATGTTCAACCCACAGTTTCTTAGTGGGGGGGATGTTCAAGTGCCGTTCAGCAAATGACTAATTAGGGGCAACCACTATGCATCTTTAAAAATTCGTTCGTTTGGTTAAGCTAGGAACTTAATTAGAAATTTGGCTTAAACTATTATTCAGAAATAGTGATAACCGCTACTCATAAATTTAGTTTAATGTTATAAAGGGTGACTATTAAGTTAATTATAATGTTTGGAATCACTTGCGTTGAAATCGGAAAGATAGTTGCTGAGATATGGAAACGGGGAATAGTTAGAGAAAACTTTGAAGGAGAGCCCCGGAGGGGGGTGGGGGCGAATGTTCAAGTGACCTTCAGCAAATAACTAATTAGGAGGATCACTATACATCTTTAAAGATTTATTCATTTGGTTAAGCTAGGAACTTTTAATTTGAAATTTGGCTTAGGCTATTATTCGGAAATGCTGGTAATTGCTTTTTAGAAATACACCTTGAAGCAATGAATGCTGATTTTTACGATAATTTAGTAAAAATGGAACTAAATGGAGAAGTTCGGAACATTTTTACTGAGATATTACTGAGAAACTGAGATTTAAAATAGCGGTATTCTGTATATAAAACAACAATTAAACGCTACGGGTTAAAATTGTTAAATGTAATTAGACCCCTACCCCTCGCCATTCCCGCAAATATATAACAAATAATCTGTTAAATAAAGTTTTCTGTATTAATAGTCTCTATCATAATAATATATGTCCTGTTTTAAAAAAAACCTTAAACCCAGATAATCCATATACTTAAAGCTAACCTGCTTTTTAGTTTTTCGTGCAAAAATGCCTTTTATAGGCATGCGCGAGCATTCAGCTAATCAGCTAGAGGCTTTTACTATCTTCAGACGCGATATTTCAGCCAATGAGGTGAAGGCTTTTTCCTCTCTCTAGAAGCGTATGTGGATTACTACGACACCATTTGGTTGTTCGGTTGTTGAAACTTTATGGATTTCTTTTATTAAGGTATTTTTTCATTTTACCGTATTTATTTTCTTTTTAAGTCGTATGTATTTTATTACTTTGAATTTTTTATAACTAACCCTTTTTTTGAGAGAGAGAGAGAGATTTCGTGGCACGAAATTCCGCGAATCGTTTCCGATGTAAACAAGTGTAAAATTTCAGTTTTTTAAACTTTTAATATGTAATTCTGTGTGATATGATTAAATTCAGGTTTTCTCAGCGACGATCACAGTATTTTTACGAAAAATTTTTTGTATTAATCAAGCTTTTTTGGTTATTAAGCATAGCTAAACACGAAAGAAAACTTTGTTATTTTAAGATTTTGATGTGAATTATTTGCGTACATTTATAAGGCGAGTTTCACTGAATAATTCAAGAAAAAAAAATCTCATCATTATACATATTTAGTTACGCATTATTAATTATTTACTTGGCCTTTACTTTTAATATTTCAAACTTACAGCTGAATGTAACTATTAAAACATTTGAAATACTGTATTCGTAAAATGAAATTTCAGCTTAAACACTCGACAATTACTTTTAGGTTAAATTAAGGTTTTTTCAGTGACGATCACAGTATTTTTACCAAATAATTAAAAGTACTACATGCATGCATCTATCTATCTATCTATCTATATTAGAAATTGTGCAGGTTTCTGGTCACTGTTTTGTTTACATATTTTAAACAAAAATTTCAATTTAATAATGCACTGAAAATTATAATGAATGCTTACAATTAAACACAACAACACAAAACAAAAAATTTCACAAAAACACATTATTTCCCGGATATTTTCCCACAACTAATCAATAAATTTGATGATATTTTATTGCGATTTTAAACCATGAACTTTAGTACTTTTCTGTTTTACGGACACTATGCCAAAATGTATGTATGTATGTAAATGTATGTATGTATGTTTGGCGACAATGGTGTACGTATAACGGAAAAGTGCCTGAATTATTATTTTTATATATATATATATAAAATATGAACATAATTGGCGACACAGCAAGTTTTCTGGATTTCTCCCTGGCTCTCTAACCACATTGTTAACAAAACAAAAAATTCACGAAAAACACATTATTTCCCCGATATTTTCCCACAACTAATCAATAAATTTCATGATATTTTATTGTGATTTTAAACCATGAACTTTAGTACTTTTCTGTTATACGGACACTATGCCAAAATGTATGTATGTATGTATGTTTGGCGACAATGGTGTCCGTATAACGGAAAAGTGCCTGAATTATTATTTTTTTATATATATATATAAAATATAAACATAATTGGCGACACAGCAAGTTTTCTGGATGTGAAAGGCGGAGATGAATTTCATTCATTCAATGACCTTTTTAAAAGTTTCAAGTTTGGATTGAGTGCACATGAACATAGAAACCGATACCTATTTCTATGTTTATGATTGAGTTATTTGGATATCTTTTCGTATAGCGCAGAAAATCATTTCTCCCGCTTTCGTAATACAGATAAATTCTGGTGTATTTTTTTTTCTTCTTTTTATATCATAAGTACTTTTCTACTTTAAATTTTTTTAACCTAATAGTAATTGTCGCGTTTCTAAGCTGAAATTTCATTTTTCGAATGCAGTATTTCAAATGTTTTAATAATTACATTCAGCTGTAAGTTTGAAATATTTAAAATATTAAAAGTAAAGGTCAAGTAAATAATTAATAATGCGTAACTAAATATGTATAATGATCAGAATGACATATTAAAATGTGTACAGAATGACATGAAAATTTTAAAAAACTGAAATTTTGCACTTGCAACTTAATTGTAAATTTCATTGTTTACATTGGAAACGATTTGTGGATTTTAAGAATTTGCGGAACTTCGTGTCACCAAATTACTAAATCTCTCTCTCTCACTCTCCAAAAAAAAAAGGGTTAGTTTAAAAAAATTCAAAGTAGCAAAATACATACAACACAAAAATAAAATAAATACGGTAAAATGAAAAAATTACTTTAATAATAGAAATTCATAAATTTTCAACAACGACATCAAACGAACGCGACAGATCGACGAACATTGCGTTTTTTAAGTGACTGATCGACGAACCTTGCGTTTTTTGGGGACATATCGACAAAGTTTGCGTTTATTCCACAATCGATCGATAAAATTTTTCTTTTTTCCCTGACTGATCGACGAACTTTGCATTATTCCGCAATCGATCGACGAAATTTGCTTTTTTCCGCAACTGATCGACGAACTTTGCATTTTTTCCGCGACAGATCAACGAACTTTGCGTTTTTTCTGAGACAGATAGACGAACATTGCTTTTTTAAGCGACTGATCGACGAACCTTGCGTTTTTTGGGGACAGATCGACGAACTTTGTGTTTATTCTGCAATCGATCGACGAAATTTGCTTTTTCCCCCCGACTGATCGACAAACTTAGCGTTTTTTCTGCGACAGATCGATGAACTTTGCGTCTTTTCCACGATCGATCGGTGAATCTCAATCAAGTAAAATCTAAAGTCAGAAATTTATTTAACAACCTAATTGTTAAGGGTCCCTAACACATTTAATGGAACTTGAAAAATACACTGCATATATAAAACTTAACATTCTTCCCTTTTTTATAATAAAAATAAACATTTTACATAATCATTCTCAGTTGACTTAATGTTTTCAATGGTATTTTGTCATGTCTGCATTAATGTAATTCTTTAAATAACACGTAAAATAATAGTGGGGTTTAAAATTTTTTTTTCTCCCTCCCAAACATTACAACTCCCCTCCATTTAAAAATGTTGGTAGGGAGACTCCCGTCCTTGGAAAAATTGAATTTCAAGCCCTGCCTATAATATGTTTGTGTGTATTGAGGTTTGTATAGATGTTTGTGTGTGTGCTGTTTTTAATAAAGACAGATTCATTTTTCACAAGAACCTTTCAAAAAATTCACATTCTTTGCGCAATCCTTTAACAAAATTTGCATTTTTTTTTCGTGATTCTTTAATGAAATTCGCATTTTTTTCTGTATCTTTTTTTTGTCGAGATTCACAATTTTTTCAGCTATCCTATGACGTAATTCGTGTTTTTTTTCAGCGATAATTTGACGAAATTTGTGTTTTTTCTGCGATTTTTTTTTTCCATGAAATTTGCGTTATTTTCCATGATTCTTTTATGAAATTTGTGTTTTTCTGTGATCCTTAGACGAAATTTTCTTTTTTCACAATGCTTTGATAATAATCACATTTTCTCTGCTGCCTTTTGATAAGATTCATGAATTTTCAGCAATCCTTCGATGAAATTCGCGTTTTTTCAGCAATCTTTGAAGAAATTCGCATTTTTCTCGCGATACTTTAACGAAATGTGCGTTTTCCAGCGATTTTTTGATAAAATACATTTTATTCCGCAAATTTTTAGACGAAATTTGGCAAGAAAGCGCTATCTTTTGGTGGAATTTCCTGTTTTGCGATTCTTTGACAAAATTTGCTCATCTTTTGCGTAAATCACGTTTTTCTGTGGCCTTTTAACAAAATTCACGTTTTACATGATCCTTTGATGAAATTAGTGTTTTTCCTGTGATCATTTGACGAAATCTAGGATTTTTTTCCCGCGAAGATTGATTATATGTTTTTAGTCTGCAGGTGCCCTAAAAAGTTTGTGACGCCAAACAAACAAAATTCATCCTAAAGAATTATTGTTTCGTTTCTGGAAATGAACGACTGTCAACTCATTGGCTGAATTATAAAGGGTGAAATGTGTAGGCACTGAGTATCATCTATACTATTAACAGAGTTTCCCCCAGGTTTAAAAAGGGGCAAGGTGCTGCTGGTGAGAAAAAGGGCACTTTTTGGATTTTTGAGGGCACTTTTCAGAATCTTAAGGGCACTTTTCAGAATCTTAAGGGCACTTTTCAGAATCTTAAGGGCACTTTTTTAATTGTTAAAGCTTAAAGGTATTCTTTTGGTTTTTAAAGCCACTTTTGATATTTCAAAGTCAAAACACTCTTTTTAAGACAACATTGAGTCAGTTTTTATTATGAAACCAAATTTTTTAATGCAAAAAGGAGAAAGGGCACTTTTTTTACTGAGAGCAAGAAGGGTGCTAATTATTTTGCTGGAGGGGGCAAGAAGGGTGCTAATTATTTTGCTGGAGGGGGCAAGAAGGGTGCTAATTATTTTTATGAGGGGCAAGAAGGGTGCTATTTTGCAAACCAAAGGGCAGGCAGGGTGCAGCACCCTTCTGAAACTGTCTGGGTGAAACACTGCTATTAATGTCGGTAAACGTCTGTCTGTGTGTGTGTTGTTGTGTCTGGCGTCTGTAAGCACAAAACTCTGCATGCAGACGATGGACATAAGTGCTTTTGGTATAAAAAAATTCGGAAGGGGAGTTTTTAAAATTCACATTTTGCGGGAGAAGAGGGGTGCGAACGAATTTAAAAAATGAGTCCGCATCAATAATTATGGCGGCGGGGGGGAGTATGTTTTGCCCACACGGGGCAGAGACTTTTCTTTGCTGACACCACTCATATGATATATCGTTCGAAAGGCCTGTGACTGCCTTTTCATGTTATGCATCTGTGTGGTCCATCCCCCCCCCCGTCAATTGGGGCACTTTTCTAAATTTTGCACATACCACTCATGTTATATATCGTTAAAAAGATCTGTGACCGCTTAATCATATTATGCATCTCCGGTGTCCATCCCCCACTTTGCCCCCCCCCAAGGGGGTACTTTTGTAAATTTTGCACAAACCCTTCATGTTACGTATTGTTGGAAAGGTCTTTGACTGCTTATTCATGTTATGCATCTCCGGGGTCCATCCCGCCATTTCCCCCCTTTTAAGGGGGGCACTTTTCTAAATTTTGTTGACACCCCTCATGTCATATATTGTTGGAAAGATCTGTGACCGCTTAATCATATGCATCTCCAATGTCCATCTCCCCAATTTGCCCCCCCCCCAAGGGGGCAATTTTCTAAATTTTGTTGACACCCCTCATGTCATATATTGTTGGAAAGGTCTGTGACCGCTTAATCATATGCATATCTCTGATGTCCATCTCCCCACTTTGCCCCCCCCCCAAAGAGGTACTTTTCTAAATTTTGCACACAACCCTCATGTCATATATTGTTGGAAAGGTCTGTGACTGCTTAAACATATTATGCATCTCCAATGTCCATCTCCCCACTTTGCCCCCCAAGGGGGTACTTTTCTAAATTTTGCAGACAACCCTCATGTCATATATCGTTGGAAAGGTCTGTGACTGCTTAATCATATGCATATCTCCAATGTCCATTTCCCCACTTTGCCCCCCCCCCCAAGGGGGTACTTTTCTAAATTTTGCAGACAACCCTCATGTCATATATCGTTGGAAAGGTCTGTGACTGCGTAATCATATGCATATCTCTGATGTCCATCTCCCCACTTTGCCCCCCCCCCAAAGAGGTACTTTTCTAAATTTTGCACACAACCCTCATGTTATATATCGTTGGAAAGGTCTGTGACCACTTAATCATATTATGCATGTACCGTGTCCATCCCCTACTTTACCCCCCCCAAGGGGGTACTTTTTTTAATTTTGCACACACCCCTCATGTTACATATCGTTTGAAAGGTCTTTGACTGCTTATTCATGTTATGCATCTCCTTGGTCCATCCTGCCATTTCCCCCTCCCCAAGGGGGCACTTACCATTTACTTGCACAACAGCGCTAAATGTGTCAAATGAAAGAAATTCCGCGAGTGCATGTGCCAGTGAAACTTAGCCAATTGCTGTTCTTCAACCTAGCTTTAATTCAAAGTGGGTTTTTTATTTATTTGAATTATTCTGCAAAAGTTTCAAACATTTTAAAGCAGCTATGAATTTTATTTTTATGGTACTATCAAGTTTTTTGCCGTCAAATTTTGACGGGTTCCATCTAGTTATAATGAAGAAAAACGTGCCTGTAAATGTCTTAAACAGGTGGCGTTTGTGTAATTTGCCGTGAGTTGATGGCGCTACAATAGCTTGGCTATATGCGGGTAACTGCAATCCATGTTGGTACTATTTTGTTATAAGTCCTTATCTATGCATCTTTACTCCGATTTATTTAATGTGTTCTGAGAAGATATTCTACACAACCAACCAACCAACCGAAAAAAGAGTATTTTTAATGAGAGTTCTTTGTGTATTTTAATTAATATTTCTGAAAGTAATTAAAATATTAAAATTCTGAAATAATGGTGCACCAGGAGAGGGTTTGGACTACCTAAATCTAAATTTCCAGCCTTTTAGGTGGACTAGATTTTCCTAGCCATCGCCAACAGACACACACACAGAGCGAAACTTTCTTTTATTTGTATATATATATATATCATATAGCTTCATTCGCCATCTTGTTTCAAAATGGCAGCCAGTTAATATTTTGTAATTTTTAAAAATTCAAAAAGATGTACAAAAAAAATATAAATTTTGTATTGAAAATATTGTTTCTGTTAAGTGTTAGAACGCGATACAAAGATTCTCGAACATGTTTTGTTTTGGCTAGATCTTAAAAAATTGCTGAGATATCGCAGTTTGAAATTCTAGGGTGGCTGAAATTTTGAAACAATCTGATTTTTGTTGTGCTGTAACTCTCATGCGGAAATTTGCATTCAAATTCAGTATTAACGAAAACCGGAATTGAGTCACCTATAATCGGGTTCCAAGCAATTTAGCTTCGGGTGTTTCAGTAAAATGACTTGAATGTTTAAAAATATGGACTATGAAAGCTACCTTTGCCTCTTCGTACAGGCCGGAAGGACTTTTTTAAACGCAATTTTCATGAAATATTTGCGCAATTAAATAAGTAAATTTTTATACTTATTTCAAATATTTTTTGTAATAATGATTGTTAAACTAAAAAAATGGTTTTCGACAATTTATTTCAACACATGCAGATATGACGCTGCGAAAGAATCGTGAAGTACATGCAATCTCTTAATGTAAACATGAAAATAATTTCGATCGTAAAAAAAAAAAAAAAAAAAAAAAAAAAAAAGCTTTGCGTATACGCCTTTATTTTTTAGATTTTTACGAATTTATTTTTAGAAACCAGTAATTCCCTATTAAATATAGAAAATATTACTATATAGAAAAAGTGTTACTTAAAACGAGGATTATAAGCAACTTGTGTAAACGCATATATGTATCGCATATATGTAACGAAGAGGTTAAAAGAAGTTCTCAAATCCCACAAAAATCTTCACGACCATTTCATATTAATTAAGAACTTAATAGTAATAATAATATAACAACAACAATAATAATAATAATAATAATCGTTAGACAATCGGGTTGTTTATTAGACATGCCTTTCTCTTTAAAAAATATTAGGGTAATACGGAATGTAAATTGAATTTAATTGGTACATTTAGGAGAAATATTTAGAAAATAATCCAACGCAACATTTTTTTGAAAAATAATTTCCCGAATGCATTTTTTAAATAAATTTCTGTAGTAAAAGGAATATTTTTTATTTTTTATTTAAAATGCCACACGCTAAAGTAGCAGTTAGTGGACAAAAAGTAAGTAAATTTATTGTGAAACGTTTTAAAAGCCATTCAAAAAGATTTTTCCTTTTCCTCGTGCGACACTCATTTAAGTGAAAGGAAAATTTCCATTTATTTACATGGAGAAATCTGAGATAAGCCCAAAAAATCTTATTTCGGTGTCAATCCTTGGGAAGTTCAAAGAGAAAGTTGTTTTAATGGTTTTATTTTCATGATAAAGTACATCAAAATACAGAATATGGAAAAGTCTTTATCATACTTAAATGATGCCTAATGAGGATGAGAACATTTCGCAGATTTTTTTTTCTTTTCAAGCGTATATTCAAGAATTCTTGTCTAATATATAATTATTATTTTATCTAAAAGCTAAAATGAAACATTTATCATTTCTTATTTTTAAAATTATTATTGTTTCCTCTTTAAATTCCACTTTTGTTTTTATTTTTTTACTACATTCAGCTCACTTACAAGAAGAAAAAATGAAAAATAAAATATATATGATGCAATATTTTATCAAAACAGAATGTTTTGTTCCGCATTTGACACTAAAGTGCATCATGATTGTATGTTTGCAGCATATGAGTAGTTTCATTTACATAATTAATTAAAGTACAATGCCAATGTATATATTGTTGTTACCTTTCTAATTAATCATTGGATTGTAAATTCGAAAATGCAACTTTTTGCTGCTTTATATTTTCACCAGGAAAACGCACTTTATTATAAAGATATTATATGAAAACTTATAAATTTACCATCAAAGGGATTTACTTCAAACTAAATATTATTTATTTACAAGAAGGTAAGTAAAAGTTAAAAGTTACCAACATTTACTTTTAATAACACTTGGAATCTAAATCGCCATGATACAAAATATACTTTAAAATTTAAAATTCAATAAATATGAAATATGAAGTCAAAGTAATTTTCTTTGTAATCAACCATTCAGATATCAATGTATTTATGAAAACAAATTATGTAAATTGGAGATCCAAAGACGCATATTTCATTTTTTAAAATATTTTTAACAATTTCTACTGGTTCTCTAATTACATATTTTTTTTTATATAAATGCATTGATAAACAAAATAAATTGATTTAATAGAGTTTATAATAATGATTGTCCTTTTAATAAGCAGTTTTTTATATTTTTAGATGATTTATTTTGCAAAAATAACTGTTCATGCACATTTCTACAGTATTAGTTAAAATTACTTTTAAAGATGCAGTGACTACGATTCAGACTGGCGGCGTGACCTAATATGGATGCTAGCTTCTAGAAGACACTAAATGAAATTTCAGCCCTAAAGTCATAAATAGGTATAAGTTGTTTGAGATGATAAGTGACAGAAAGAAGCTGCTGCTATAGGAATTATCTGCACATTCTTTTGAATATTGGAGACAAAATTTAAACGAAGTTTTCTGAAGTTACCACTTGATTGGAGGATGCTGAATCCCAAGTAAATAATAAGAAGATATTTCGATTTTCACATTATTTTCCTTGCAGGTATAGGTCGGGACGAGCGACCTTCCATGCCATGATTCATTATTATATGTTTATGAAAGATTTAAACATTGAAATTGCTGAATATATGAAACAATTTTTATCCAGTTATAAACAGGAATTTACAAATAATAAAAATTTTGTCTGTCAGCAAAAATATGTAGTAGCCAGCCAGTAAACAATATCCCCCCGTCCCCACCACACACATAGACACAGCGTTGTCAGTTTTTTCTTCCTTTTTTTTATGGTAGATTTTAAGAAAGCACATTTTTTATGAACTGACTGAGAAAGAATATTCACAAGCATAGTAATTATCAGTAGCGTAGCTAAGGGGGGGCAAGGGGGGCATCCGCCCCGGGCGCCGCTGTCAAGGGGCGCCAGATTGAGAAAAAAAATTAACAGAAATTATCTCATATTTCGACAATAAATAAAAATTGCTTTTGTGTGTGTGCGTGTAAATATTTTCTTTAGTAAAATATTTTATTATGTACAAATAATGAAAGAAAAAACTTCTGTGAATAAGGTTTCTAGGAATAGTTCAACAGACTTTGTACCTTACAGGATTACGTACCTGAAAGGAGGCACAAAATGATTAAACGTTGGGGGCGCCCAACTGATAGACGCTTAACCGAAATTATCCCACATATTTCGACAATAAATATTTGTGTGTGTGCGTGAATGTTTTCTTTAGTAAAATATTTTATTACGACCAAATAATGAAAGAAAGAGCTTCTGTGAATGTTTCTAAGGATTTCTCAACTGAATTTGTACCTTACTTGATTACGTACCTGAAAGGAGGCACAAAATGATTAAACGTTGGGGGCGCCCAACTGATAGACGCTTAACCGAAATTATCCCACATATTTCGACAATAAATATTTGTGTGTGTGCGTGAATGTTTTCTTTAGTAAAATATTTTATTATATACGACCAAATAATGAAAGAAAGAGCTTCTGTGAATGTTTCTAAGGATTTCTCAACTGAATTCGTACCTTACTTGATTACGTACCTGAAAGGAGGCACAAAATGATTAAACGTTGGGGGCGCCCAACTGATAGACGCTTAACCGAAATTATCCCACATATTTCGACAATAAATATTTGTGTGTGTGCGTGAATGTTTTCTTTAGTAAAATATTTTATTACGACCAAATAATGAAAGAAAAAGCTTCTGTGAATGTTTCTAAGGATTTCTCAACTGAATTTGTACCTTACTTGATTACGTACCTGAAAGGAGGCACAAAATGATTAAACGTTGGGGGCGCCCAACTGATAGACGCTTAACCGAAATTATCCCACATATTTCGACAATAAATATTTGTGTGTGTGCGTGAATGTTTTCTTTAGTAAAATATTTTATTATATACGACCAAATAATGAAAGAAAGAGCTTCTGTGAATGTTTCTAAGGATTTCTCAACTGAATTCGTACCTTACTTGATTACGTACCTGAAAGGAGGCACAAAATGATTAAACGTTGGGAGCGCCCAACTGATAGACGCTTAACCGAAATTATCCCACATATTTCGACAATAAATATTTGTGTGTGTGCGTGAATGTTTTCTTTAGTAAAATATTTTATTACGACCAAATAATGAAAGAAAGAGCTTCTGTGAATGTTTCTAAGGATTTCTCAACTGAATTTGTACCTTACTTGATTACGTACCTGAAAGGAGGCACAAAATGATTAAACGTTGGGGGCGCCCAACTGATAGACGCTTAACCGAAATTATCCCACATATTTCGACAATAAATATTTGTGTGTGTGCGTGAATGTTTTCTTTAGTAAAATATTTTATTATATACGACCAAATAATGAAAGAAAGAGCTTCTGTGAATGTTTCTAAGGATTTCTCAACTGAATTCGTACCTTACTTGATTACGTACCTGAAAGGAGGCACAAAATGATTAAACGTTGGGGGCGCCCAACTGATAGACGCTTAACCGAAATTATCCCACATATTTCGACAATAAATATTTGTGTGTGTGCGTGAATGTTTTCTTTAGTAAAATATTTTATTATATACGACCAAATAATGAAAGAAAGAGCTTCTGTGAATGTTTCTAAGGATTTCTCAACTGAATTTGTACCTTACTTGATTACGTACCTGAAAGGAAGCACAAAATGATTATATGTTGAGGGCCACGGAGTTTTTCTCTGAACTCTGTAGTCGGGGGCGTCCAATTGAGAGGAGCTTTAAACAGAAATTATCTCACATATTTTGACAATGTGTGTGAATGCTTGGAATAAATTTGGTGAAGGATGAGGGGGGGGGGGTTGCTCCTAGAAAAACGGGCAGACTATATACCAAACTTTTGGTGGTTTACTATACTGGAAATCAAATTCCTCGCTCGCTCGTTGTATCCGGGATTTATTATAAGTATGATATGCTATTGCAGAGATCATCTGCATACATTTTATGACTAAGCCACAATATTATAATTTTCGGAGACACAGCGGAAGTTATGCCGCTATTTTTAAACAACAAGCCTATAAAGTTTGTAAATAGTTTTTAGATTGTTTTTCAAAACAGGATTAACCATCATGATTAAAAGAAAGAAAAATAGGCAGAAAATAACAAATTTTATCTGAATGGGCAAAGATATGTATCTTGGTAAAGAGTGTTAAAATCAATGTAAAGAGTTTACGGTATTTAAAATTTGCAAACAAGGTGCACCGTTGTAAATGTTTAAGAAGCAATTTTTATTGATATTAGTAAATTGTTTTATGAAAATTTTATGATTTGAAAGAAAGCAAAATCGTAATTCTTCAGATAAAATAATTTTTTTGTTTTAAAAGTATTTAATTGAAAAATTTTTAAAGAAAAATTTAAAACCACACCTTTCCTACAATTTTTAACTTTATGCAACATTTTTTTTTCATACTTTCTTTACAAATCTGCTCTATAACTGCAAGAACCACATTTTCAAAAAGTTAATTAGTTAAAATGTCATGACACATTTTAAAATACAATAAAAAAGCCTTTTTACTTAACATTTTTGCTTTTAGAAAATAATTTATTTATATTGCTGAGAATCCTATTTTAAATTTTATGAAATGCACCTTATGTATTGTTCAAAAGATTAAAAAAAAAGGAAAGAAAGAACATAAAACAATGAGTCAATTGAAAAACATTTTCTATTTTTTTACGTAGGACATATGGAACTCCGTGGAAATCAAAAAGAGTGTACACACCTTGTAAATGAAACAAGGCAGCATATTTTTTTTCCTTAATCGGGTTTAATTCATAAGTTTTAGCAAACGTGGTTTCTTGTAAATTGACTTTCATTGTTGTAATCATTTGTGTTGCAACTCTCATGCGCTTAAAACTACATAGTCATATATGCTAACGTCAAATTCTCGTCAAGCTTGACTGTATTTGGCTAAAGATCTTGGCGATAAATGTAGGTCACCATAAATGAAGTCAACTTGGCGACAGCTAAATAAGTTTTTGCATTTCATATACAAATTCAGTATTGACGAAAACTATGAATCTTCTGTAATCGGGTTGCACGCATTTTAGTTTCGTGTGTTTGAGTAAAATTAGCCAAAATCTTAAAAACAAGGAAGAGGGAAGCTACATTTTCCTCATGGTACAAGCCGGAAGTATATTTTTTTCCTCTTAAGGAAAAATAATATCCTTATTTTTTAGGTAGCTTTCAATACAAAAAAGTATAAAGCTACCTATTGCAGCCGTTCGGAGGAAAGCAGTTCCGAAAAATTTCGATATATTTTCACTGATCATGACCCCCACACCCCAAAACCACCCTCCGTTCAAATGTTGATTTATATATATATATATATATGAGCTATGACATACGATAACGCCCGTATTTATGAATCGATTTTGATGAAACTAATTGTGTGTATTAAGGTCACTAATGTCTCGACCGAGTTCGTTGGCCAGCTTGGTCCGCCATTTTGTTTCAAGATGGCGGTCATTTAAAAATTTAAAACTAAAATAAATATAGAAAAAAAATAAAAATTCAAATTTATTTTTTAATTACGTATGGACCCTATTCTCCGTTTGGGTTCAAGGCTACGATTTCCGAAATGTTTCCCCAAAGCACGTGACTCAACATCACGAAAATCTGGTCCGTTGCTGCTCTATGGCATGCAGGCTTGAGTTGCAAACGAGTCGTTGCATAATTAAGGACAACAATATCGGCAATGTTTCCCCAAAGCACGTGACTTTGACGTCAGTGGGAATAGGGTCCATTAGGCCTTGATACAAGGATTCCAGAGCATTTTTTGGTTTACCTCTATCTTAAAAAATGGCTGAGATAGAGCAGTTTGAAATTCTAGGGTGGCTGACATTTTGAAACAAAACAGCACATTAACGCGATTACTCGCAAATTATTTTCTTTCATTGTTGTAATAATTTTCCCAATCATACGCATAAAACTATATATTCATATCCGTTAGCGCCAAATTCTCGCCAAAATTGGTGACATTTGGTGAAATATCGCCAAATTTGGGACCAAAATAAGTCTTCATAAATGAAGCCAATTTGGCTATTGCTCAATAATTTGGAGAATTTCTTATTCAAATTCAGTATTAACGAATCTTTTGTAAACGTTTCTTTGCATTTTAGCTTGCTGTTTTCGTGTAACATTAGCTAAAATTTTAAAACGAAGATATAGGAAAGCTACCTTTTCCTCCCGGTACAGGCCGGAAGGACTTTTTTAATTTAGAGGAGGGGGAGGGGGAGGGGGGCGCAGAATTTCTTCTTGCCCCGGGCGCCAAAAAACGTAGCTACGCCACTGGTAATTATATAATCTTTAATTGCCGCAACTCTTCAACCCAATTAATAAAATAATTTTAAATGATAAATTAAAAATTTCTATAAAACCAAATTTGACTGAATGAAGTATGGAAATCATGAGGAAAATAATTGTTCTTAACTTTTTTTTTTATCTTTTAAAGAAAATTACTTTGAAAGACATTACTTACCCAAAATACTAAAGAGTTTACTTAAATTGACAACTTTAGAGAACTTTACCTGAAATAGGAGTTTTATAAACACTTTTACCGACACTTATTTTTACACTTATTTTTTATGGGCATTTTCCACCAAAATACTAAAATAAAACAATTGAGGCATCGAAAATGTAATCACCAGATAAAAAAAAATCATCGCCATTGGCGACTTGGCAAACGCATTAGTCGAGCACTGATTATAACTATTATAAAACTTTATATTTAGTATACGAGGGCATTTCGAAAAGTAAAGATACACCGTACGCCGGAGGAAAAGAAAAGTTTTGGCAAGCAAGTTGGCAACACAGGTGTTAACCTTGAACCGTTAGCTTTCTCCTCGCGGTCGTTCGGCATTTCAACGTTGATTCTGGTTGGAGTAGGTCGTGTTTAAAATGGTTCCGCCGATTCAGAATCCCGCCAAATGCGAAGTGCGCTCCGTCATACGTTTTCTTCATGCAAGAGGTCAGCGACCATCGGATATTCACAAAGAAATTGTTTCTGTTTATGGGAACATTATGAATCGACAAAATGTAACGAAATGGTGTCGTCATTTCTTTGAAGGTAGGACCGATGTTCATGACGAACAAAGAACAGGTCGGCCATCTGTGATCTCTGATGCCCTTCTTCAGAGAACGGAGGAAGCAATTCGTGCGAATAGACGTCTCAAATTGAAAGAAGTCACATCTTGGAGGAAAATCATTCCACGACGATGATGAGATCAAAGATGAAGTTGAAATGTGGTTCCGACAACAGGCGGAAACCTTCTATGACTGTGGGATACAAAAGCTTTTGCCCCGACTTAACGAATGTTTGGATAACGGGGGTGATTATGTCGAAAAATAATAAATAATCCAGTTAATAAGATGTAACTTACGTTTTCTAAATAAATGTTTTTTTAAGGAATGCGAGCCATTGTATCTTTACTTTTCGAAATGCCCTCGTAAATAGTTTTTGTTTTAATTATCATTTAGTAATAGATTTTATTTTCTGATTGAATAGTAAACATGACACGCCTTTCGAAACATTCTGGAAATCTTATTTTTTGAAATGGGAGGATGGAGTTTTCTTAACTATTTCACTTACGGATATGAATGTTGCTAATCTATCATTATAAGATGTTTATTCGTTGTTTTAGAGTTTAAAATTCATTAATTATAAATTTATATTACGTTATTCAATATATCATAGTTTAGTTAGTTATATAAACCTACTTTTTGTAATTTAGATATTTTTAATTTCTCAAATTTATTAATTAATTCTTTATATTGCATTATTTGTGCATTAAATATATATATGAGTGTATACATATATATATAAACATTAGATAACAATACAGAAACATCATACAACAATTGGAGAAAAAATATATTAAATATGAAAAATGAGCACGTACCTGTTTGAAAAATATCCCTATATGTAGAGAAAAAATAAATGAATAGAATTTAAAGCAAAGAGAATATAGTAATACAGATTGGAGGGAAAACAGAAAAGAAAATTAAAAATCTAAAAGATGAAACTCAAATCTGTAATGAAATGTATCCATAAATTAACAAATAAAGAAAAAAGTGAAATTTTGAAATAGATGAACATATTTTGAAACTATTGTGGAACCATGGCAGAATTATCAAGCCCAAATTACCATAAATTCCACAAAAATGTATGATTTCATCTTTGCACGAACTATTAAGTTAAAATTGTACATTTGGCAATCATACATTAAATTATAAACTAAAAATATAAAAATAAAAGTGAGGATAATTTCCCCATATTGAAACTGGAAGAAACGTGGTTAAATCAATATATATATATTACAAAATTTAAAACTCCATATCCAATTAAATTCCTTTTATTAATATTCCATTTACAAACCGAGTTTATTAAAATATTCCCTTGTTTAAAAATATTCCATTACTGTCCATATTTAAAACATTTTTTTATACTAATCTACTTAAATTCACTTTTTATTTCACGTCAAATTAGATGTAAAAATCCCATTTCATAAGTATATTTGTTCTCAAAAAACATATTTTCTCAAATTCTTTATTATATTAAAGGTTTCCTATATATTCCCGTATTTAAATCTGTTTTATTTCTATTAATCTGTGTAAATTCACCAATTCCCCTTTCCTAATAGTCTGAAAAATTATTATTTTAAATTGTTTTGTTATCAATATTCTCATATTCTCAATAAGCAAAAGCCGAAAATATGCTATTAGTTTTCCCGCACTTTTTAATTTCTACAATATTCTAGAAAATTCTTTTCCCACCAATTTTATCGGAGAGACGCATTTCTTCAATATTAATTCATAGATAAAAGATAGTGCGAGGCGTAATAGAGCATGCATTCGTTAAAATAGGTCACGTGTTACGAAATCGTTCTTCCGCACTCCTACCTTAAAACGAGCTGACGAACGCAGAGAGCCAGACATTTTGGCCGAAAAAAGTGAGTGTCTAGTAAAACTTATGTTGACATTGCACTGAGAAAATCAGATACCTTGTAAAGTTCTAATGTTAAGATCATCGTTATGTAGAGAGAACACTCTCGCGGCATTTAAGATGACTGAATTTTTATAAATAGATTAGAGTGGAATAGTGTTCTTTTTTTGTCTATCTACATTTACTCGGCTACTACTGCTTAAACTTGATGACACGACTGCATTTAAGTTATGGGATGCTTGCCATATTTCTTTCATTGACCGCTGGAAAGATCTAAACGTAGCAGAACATAACATATATATTTAAAGTTAAAATTAAAGTTAGAGCAAATGTAAAGAATGCATTTTTATATAACAATTTTAATTAACATATTTTTAATTAAAAAAAGATGTTTAAAGAAAACGGAACGTATATTATATAAATTTAGCACAAGTTAATCAATAAGTAATTCAACGAAGAGATCTTTTTCCTAGTGCTATACAAATACAGTTTTCTTCATTTTAGTTTCATGTAATTTCTAGATAATATCCATGCATTATTTATAAGAAAATAATTAAACTCTGTTCGCCTTCATGACAGGGATTCATTCCGTTCGAAATACGAATGGAACCCGAGGACATGAAAAGTTATTTTTTAAATATAGTGATGAGTTATTAACAGGATCTTACAATGTATCGATTTTTTATTCTTTTTTTGTAAATAAATAGAAAGCTACGTAAATAATATTATATATATGTATATATGATGATCGTAATTTAATGAGCGATAAATATTTGATAAATAAATGATAAATATTTTAATTAATGATAAGTAATTACCAGTTTTAAATTCATATTCATGTTCCGCTTTTTGAAAATGGAAATTCAAAATATTTTTTTATTATAAACATACGTAGCTTTCAGGAAAATACTGAATAAATTTTAAACAATTACTTTTTGGGTATTATGTCACACAGTCTGGAAAAAATAAAATAATTAAATGTTAGTTTAAAGTAGCCTATCCTTCCCTTCGTAGAAGAAGAACCACTTTAAATGAGAACACTACTTTGGCCGATTAATTTTTTCTTTTGTCACTGAAAACACTCATCGTAAGCACGAAAGTGATATTAAAATATGATTTCCGAATCAATATAAAACATAAAAGTGCATTTTTTAAGTATAAGGTGCCGTATGGAGTAAACAGTTACGAAACCTTTAAGCGCATTTTTTTTTTTTTTAATAACAGCATTTTCGAAATTTGTGGCACTTTCCTCGACCAATTTTCAATCAACTTGTATCTCTTTGAAAATTAATTATAACATATTTGTGCAGTGAAATACGTACGATTTGTTCAAAATACTGACTTCTTGCTGTTCTGGGTAAATTTAAGTAACGAAATTTGTTGAAAATAATGCAATTTCACTAGAAATTCTTATTTTATAAAACAACTTATATCAAAATCTCTAGCTTAATAATACAAAATCTCTAGCTTTTGGACTAAGAAAACCAATTTTTTTATTACATTCTTCTGTTTCAAATGCGCTTATGCGTACACCGTTTGACAGCCTTTTTTCGAACCTCTCCCGACAATATGCTGTCAAACCGCCATTTTTTCAACTTAACTAAACTAATACTATTTCTTACATTAATAAATGCTTAATAAATTAGTGCAACTAAATTTTTATAAACATTTCGCATTTCTTTACAATCTCAAAACATACTTAAATTTCATGGCGTTAAAGTCGTGTTATCCATAATCTTCAAAGAAAAAGAAAATCTTGTTTATGGCATTTCTCTCTTTTAATGCAGGTCTTATTTCTTTAGACACTGAATCTGCTTTTATCTTTTAAGCAATAAAACGCTGGTAAAGCTTACGATGTTCTTTTCAATTTTACTTGAAAGGGGTTGCTCTGGTGTTTTTATTAAAGCCTTTCCCATTTTGTATTCAATCCCTTAAAAATATTTAAAAGTTTATTATTGCCTTACAAAATGAATATATATATATATATATATATATATATATATATATATATATATATATATATATATATATATATTATATATATATATATTAATGGTAATTAATAATGAATGATCTTTCGAATTTCTCATATAAACATTGTCTATTTGATGCTAAGTTTTTCTAAAGAATGAATATAGGACATGCAGTCATAAAAACTGCATGAAGATAAACAGAAAATTTTATGACTGTACCGAGTCTATTATATTGAAGCATCACTTAGAGTTTATTCTTCAAATTTATTCCTAGGATAATAGGCTGATTTATAGGGTACAAAGAACCCCAATTATTCAAAAGGATATGAGGATATCATATCATTTCTCGGGATATCATATCATAAATCGGGAAAAAATAGAGTTTACTAGATTTTTGTGGAATTTTTTTTACGACATTTCCTCATGAAAATTAAAAAAAAAACTGTTTTTTACTTGAATAGATTGTGCAAAAGAGTAAACTAGCTTTCAAGAAAAATTGAGAAAATAAAAAGATATTTTCACGTAATCAAGCTTAATGTAGCAGTATATTCTTGAAAACAAAAAATCTTCTGTTTCCAATTTGACATCAATAAATCGTTCTGTGGTAGTTTTTGTGTGTTCCATATTCAGCCAATTAGGCTAAAATAAAAAAAAAAATAGCCTTCTTGGAATTAATGGAACAATTATTGCCACTATCTATACGAAAATAATTTAAGGTAAAAACAAAGATTTCCAATTAAGCAATTTTTAAAGATGGTTGTTAAACTTTTTTTAATAGGGCATTGAAAGTGCATTGGTTTAACGAGAAAAATGGTTTTCAAAAAGTGTTAATTTAAATTCATAAACTGAAATAGTTGTAAATAAGTTAATTGCCATTTTTGGTTAAGTTCGTACAAATAATGTCACTTTATTCCACCAGCTCTGAAATTAGAAGAAAATTCATGGAAATATGAAATGATTTTGAAAATTAAATCATTGGCAAGGAACGTGTCTTTTTATAGAGAAAATTTCCAACTTTCAATGTCAAAATAATTTTAAACTAAAGTTTACTATTAATGAAATACTTATTTTAATTCTTTTTAAATGTAGTACACTAAAATTAGAATTCATACACAAAAACGAATTGAAAAACCTCATATAATTTAAATGCACCACACCGAATTGCCACGCAGCCAGATTTTTTTCTTTTTTTGGAAGCTTTAAATAGCAAAATCATGAGTTTGCTCTGAACATTGTTCTATATTAGATTTTCGTTTCTTTTTTTCGAGTTTGACACTTTGTGTTAAACCGAATATTGAAGAAAATACATTAAATTTTCTCTCTATGGTCAAAAGTCATTTTTTTTACTTCAGATTTTTAAAATGTGACGAAGATGTTAAATTTAAATGATACGCAACAGCCTTATTCCGAAAAAAAAAAAAAAAAACATTTACACTATGGATGAAGACGTATATTTTTTTTATTCCTATTATTACACAATATAGATATTTTCTAATGAATATTCAAAACGAAATCTTCAAAATGTAACTGACACTTTATTAGTTTTTATTTAATCTAGAAATTACTTAAGTAATGAAATAAATAAAGTAAATGAAACACCATGTTTCATTTTTTAGAAATATTTCCTTGCTCTTGAAATCATCATTGTAAAAGAACTAGTTAATTGAAGAGTATTTTATGAATTTTATTTGCAATATAAAAACATAAAATCTTGTAATATATTAATTAATTCGTTTAGTATTACACTTAATTAAATTAAGATCCTCATTTTTCAGGAAATTTACCTTAATTTTATCAGGCACTCTGAAAGGAGATGTGTCATATTCTCAGATATTAAAGACAAAAGAACTGTTTAATATTTAAATTATGAGGGTTTACATGCATTTCAGCTGCTGTACCGACACTTTTGAAAAATAAATAACGTTATAATTTCATGACTGTAATTATGTTAAATATTTATTAAACTTTTCATAGCATTTATATTATCTCTTTTTTAAATGTAACATATGATCTAGCGTTACAAATAATGATTTTTGAGATTTAATTAAAGAGGTACATATTCTGTGGAATGAAAAATGAAGCAAGAAATGTTCGTTTTTATTTTCAGACTCGACTTTTCAAGTTTTATATTAATTAATTAATAGATTTACAAATAATATAAAGCAACTTAAATGCAATTATGTAAATTATGGATAAAATAAAACTCCTTTTAATCTGTTATTAATTGTATCTAGAAAAATAGTTAAAAAATGGATATAGGGGAGATGGGGTAATGAATGGGACAAGGGATGGATGGGACGTTCTCAATATTTCAGTCAATAAACTTTTTTTTTTATTTGCTTCCTATCCTCACAGATTTCACTATCATAGTGTACTTCAGAACCAAAAGCAAGAGCACATGGCTGTTTTCAGTTTTTTTTTTTTTTTTTCAAATTTGCATTACCTGAAAACTCTGCTTAAAAGTAATAGTTTTTTTTACATTTGAACTTACTTAAATATCTTATGCAATATAAACATTTAAGATATGTTGTGGTTTTTTAAATATCTTATGCAATATAAACATTTAAGATATGTTGTGGTTTTTCATTTTAAGGCTCAATATTGGTAATTAAAATGAATGCATATTAACCATTGTGACAAAATATTTTTTGAGACAAAATGGCTGACAATTGAATATATGCATCATGGGGGTTTACATGCATTTCAGCTGCTGTGCCGACACTTTTGAAAAATAAATAACGTTATAATCTCATGACTGTAATTCTGTTAAATATTTAATAAACTCTTCCCAACATTTATATTATCTTTTTTAAATAATCTAGCGTTACAAATAATGATTTTTGAAATTTAATTAAAGAGGTACATATCCTTGGAATGAGAAATGAAATGCACTTTTCTAATTTCAGACTCGACTTTTCAAGTTTTATATTAATTAATTAATAGATTCTAGAGAAAATATAAAGCAACATAAATGCAATTATGGAAATTATTGATAAAATAAAACTTCTTTTAATTTGCTATTATATGTATTTTGAAAAGTGAATATACAATATAAAGTTATTTTAGTATGTAAAAGATTTTTTTTCTTTCATATTAACTATTAAATGTAGTAAAGAACATATATTATATAACTAAAAAATAAATAAACATAGGAATCGTCTAATTTAATGGAACATTTTCTCTATCTTCCTCAAAAGCACGGCAGTAAAACAACCCTCATATTATTAATGAATTAACTGTAATGATTCATATTTTTGTTTAGAGATGCGGTTGTGTAGTTATGTGATTACTATGTTTAGTTTGTGTTTTTTGTCTAATTAAATGTTGTGTTGTTCAAATTAATGTGTTACATCATTGAAAACCCCTTGACGGCTGACCCATATATATATATATATATATATATATATATATGTATACAGGTTAGTTATAATATAAGTATCTCTATTTGGAGCTGTCTGTAGCTCGAAGGAATGATGCGAATGAAACCAAAATCGGTACACTTACTATTTGAAAAGAGGGAAGAAGAATGGAACAATAACAAAAAATAATTGCAATAATCACTGACAGATGGCGCTACTGGGTGTGAAATGTAATGTGTAATACAAGAACAAAAAATTAAGGCGTCAAACCGGATGGCACTTCAAATTTATTGGAAAATGTCACAGGGAACCTGGTTACGCTTTAGCATGGTGGTTCCGATCATGTTCAGGTTCCGTCATTGTGCTGAAGGACACAATCCATGCTGTGAACGACGTGCTCAACTGCGGAATGTAACGCATCAGGAGTGATGTTTCGCATATGTTGTGATATGCGGTAAAGTCATTGAGGTTTGCGACGCCTCCACGGTACACAATATTACATATTGCATTTCACACTCAAAAGTGCCATCTGTCGGTGATTATTGCAATTATTTTTTTTTTACTGTTCCATTCTTCTTAGCCCTTCGCGAATACTATGTGTACCGATTTTGGTTTCATTCTGGTTTTTCCTTCAAGCGACCGACAGCTCCAAACAGAGATAGTTATATTATAGCCACCCGGTATATATGTGTACACATATGGAAAAATTTACTATAAAAGTTATATTATCGCAAACTATATTATTTACAACTGTCTTACATATGTACAGTATTTAAATCAAATTACTAGGAGACGTAATGCTCGGCTTTCATATTCAATATTTATGACAAAAACGTCTCATCTTTCAAATCATGACGAAAATATTCTAAAGCAACAATTCTATTAAAGCAACAATTCTATTTCAGTTCTATTTCAAGCACAGGGTGATGTGAGAGTGAAAGTGGAAGTAGAACTTCATATTGATGCATCGACATCCAACTAAACATTCTTTGTTCCACACCTAAACTCTTATCTTTCAAAATTCTTCAAAAAATAAGTTTTCATATCAGTGAATCCGAATTCTAATCAAATTCTAGATTCAAATACACACTATTAATTTAAAACAATAATTATACAACCGCTTAATTAATGATATTTAAAATATCCATTAATTCAAAAATAATCAATTTCAAAATTCAAACAATGTCAGAAGCAATAATGCTGAAAAATAAACAACCGTAAAATGAACACAAACAATGTGACAATTTTCTTTTCAAACACTTCATATACTTAGTTACACTAAAAACTCAAAGGGGATCATAAAAAGAATGAGTAAATTAAAAAAAGACAAAATTTTAAAGTTCTAAAATCGAAAAAAAATCAATAAATATTGAACAGTCAATATTTCTAAAGGATACAAATGCCCAATTCGGTGTTTTTGTTTCGTATAAGCGAATATTGTTATCTCTACCGAGTATTGCTGTCTGAAATTTGGCCAAGTTTTCAGAGAAGCTTATATATCACATCATCTTTGATCAAAACAACATCACCCACACTTAGTGGTGTACGTGAAATAGGATTTTTCAACGAATTCTGTTTGTCGTTCCTATATAGTATTGCACTGTTCCATCTGCCTTGGTGAATGGGATTTCATAAACACCGGAAAGTTAATCAGGTTCTATTGGATCTATTTTTCCTTAACATTATTTATTTAACATTATCTATATAGGAATGACAAATAGAAAATTTAAAACGAGAATAAAAGAACATCTGGCAGTTATCAAATATGAAAGAAGAACTACTGCCGTAGCTAGACAACATAGAATGAGGCCGTTGCAGATTGATTTCAAGACTAGCAAAATAATTTTCCTTCAAGCGTTTATTTCCCATCCATTATGCGTGAATCAATAGAAATATATTTGCGAAACGATAACATTTGCAGCGAATCGGCTTCTTTTAAATTACCTAAAATTTGGAACGCGATGCTTTACCGATTGAAAAAGCAATAAAAATAAAAATAAATAATAATTTTCACGTTTTCCAGTTTGACTAATTTAAGCAACTGCTTGCATTGGACATGTGATCACGTGATTTATGCTTACCATTTCCAAAACTTAGAGGGATTATTTTATTTATCATTTTGATCTGAAGATGTCGCCATATGAGCGAAGGAAACATATGTAAACTATATTAAAAGGTATTTTTAAACGTTTTGTGTTATGTTTTTTTATCACTTTATGCAATAATTACACTTTAATTTAAAGTTAACAAATGATTTTATTATATTATCTTCATTTTGTTCAAAATGTATACATATGTTACTGAAAATCCATCTACGTTTGTTCTGAGATGCATTTACGTGTCAAATATCAGGAGGGAAAACTCTATTGGGAGGGAAAATCTAATATCTGAATAAAAAAAACAATTATGTACAAATTTGAAAAAAAAAAAAAGAAGGAAATATAAATCATGTCTTCTATTCACTTTGCATCGTTACATCTGGTAATCTTTTTTTTTTTTTTTTCCACATTTTGCATTCTCATTTTGTACAATTAGTGTAACTATGTTACTGAAAATATATTTATGTTTGTTTTGAGATGCATGAGGGACTCACGAGGGAAAACTGATGCCGGAATAAAAAATAATTATATGTACATTTAAAAACTTTATAAGTTAATTACGATAAATAAATAAATAAATAAATAAATAAATAAATAAATAAACATAATAAAATCTTCATTTCCAAAATATATTTAAATATTCTCTAAAGACTCATAAAATAGCTTACTTCGTCACTCACTTGTTCTAATGAGCTTATGCATTTTTGTTTTAAAGATTAATGTTGTTTTATTATTATTTTATTTCAGAAAAATCTTTTATTTTTTGTTCGAAAAGTTTAATATATAAATTCTTAAAATTTGTATCGCTTTTAAGGATTTTTATCAAATCCTTAACATGAAAGAACAAAAAATTACTCATTTCCTGCACTTTTAAAATTTTATACATGTTTAATTATTTTTATCTAATATCATTATCTTATTTAGCCTGCACATGCTATGACATTAGGAAATAAATGTCGATAAAAGCTTCCCGCTTTCTCTTTTAAATATATATATTGTATAAAAATTTTATAGTATTTAAATATTGTTAATTACGACATGATGATAAAGACGTGAAATAGGGTAACATGAGGTGAGATGCCATATTGGACAAGATATCGTGCCACGTGGTTTTCCTATGCGCAGGTGCTGTGGGGAAACGCCCCTCAGTCGTGTGGCAGAGGCTTCCCTACTGATCCTTTAATTCAAGTTTGCGTTGTTTTATTTAAATTCTAAATAGTGCTTTTCTTTTGCTGTTTCGTCTTAACACCTTTGGCAAGTGTCCAAAATTTTTTACGCTCTTTCTTTCTGTAATTTCTATGTAGATGGCCATCTTACCCCAAGATTGGGGTAAGATGCCGAAATGCAAGCATTTACAAAAGCAAAATTTTTTATGCTTTCTACAACATTTTTGTAGGTGTATGAGGCAAGCAGAGTTTGCAGAATAGCACGACATAAGACATTTATTTACAATTAAACGAAGACAAAATATATACAGCTCGTATGCGACTGAGCGCCGACATCTTTCTTAAAGTAACAACTGCTCTCGCTTCCGGAGCATCATCATCGTAACTGTACGTGCATGCGCCATATGTGCGGAGAGGAGAAAAGGAACGTTGTATTCCTCCAATTCCCCCCTTACAACGTGCATTTTCTTAACAAGGCATTAATTACTCTCCTATGATGCAAATTACAGAGAAACAAAATATAAAATTACAATTACAAACAGTATATACTTTAAACTTATATGTTAAAAGGATACAGAATAACATTGAATGTTTTTAAACACTTAGTCCTATTAAATCACAACATTTCTTATGTTTATAGGCACTTAAAGCTTTTGTTAAAATGTCAGCTGCCATATTTCCAGTTTCTAGATATTTAACTTCTATTTCTCCATTCTCATATATTTCGCGCACAAAGTGATGGCGAATGTCAATATGTTTTGTGCGAGAATGATAAATTGGATTTCTTACTAATTTTTGAGCAGACTGGTTATCGCAGAATATTAAAGTAGGTGCAGACACTATTTCTGGAGAAAGTTCATTTAAGAACCGTCTGAGATGTAAAGTCTCTTTAGCAACCTCTGATAAAGCCATATATTCTGCTTCAGTTGTGGATAATGCAACAGTTCGTTGTTTTCTCGATTCCCAAGATACAGCACCACCGGCATATTTAAAAATGTATCCAGTATAGGACTTTCTATCATTGACATCTGAAGCCCAATCAGCATCAACAAATGCAACTAAGGACTTAGTATCACGTTTAAAAATCAGTCCTTCATCTTGAGTACCTCTTAGATATCTTAAAACTCTTTTTGCAGCTATCCAATGAGGTTTGCCTGGATTGTTGTTGAATTGACTTAGAAAATTCACAGCATGAGTTATATCAGGTCTAGTTGCTACTGATAAATACATAATAGAACCAATTAGTTGACGATAAGGAATATTATTCATTTCAGACTTTTCTTCTTCAGTTTTGGGACACATATCTTTAGTAAGCTTCACATTGTTATCAAAAGGTGTAGATATTGATTTTGATTCTTGCATATTAAATTTGCTCAGAATATCTTCAATATACTTCTTTTGAGTAATTTTAATACTGTCCCCGTTTTGCATAAATTCTATGCCCAAACAATAGTGTAACAAACCTAAATCTTTCATTTTAAAAGATTTGGATAATTCATCTCTAATATATACATAATCTTGTTTACATTTAGTAAGAATTATGAGATCATCAACATAAACAATGATAATAGCTTCAATTGGGGATTTAGAAAAATAAACACATTTATCAGCATTTAGTGATTCAAACTTCATTTGTTTTAATTTTTCATCTAATTTATTGAACCATTGTCGACCTGATTGTTTTAATCCATAGAGAGATTTTTTTAATAAACAAACTTTGTCAATATTAGATTCATATTTAAAACCTTCAGGTAACTCCATGTATACTTCTTCAGTTAAATCACCATTTACATAAGCCATAATAAAATCTAATTGATAAGCTGTAAAACCATTTTGAATACCATAAGCGATCGCAGTTCTGATCGAACTTAATCTGGCTACAGGCGGAAAATTTTCTTCAAAATCAATTCCAGGTGTTTGAGAACACCCTTTTGCAACTAATCTCGCTTTAAACTTTTCGATTGACCCGTCTTGTTTATATTTAGTTTTCAAAACCCATTTACTTCCTATAATTTTCTTATGTTTTGGCCTATGAACTATTTGCCATGCATTTTCTTGCATTAAAGAATTAAATTCTAATTCCATTGCATATATCCATTCATGTTTAAAAGGCCCATTTAAAGCCTCAGAAAATTCCGGACATGAGTCAGAAAATAAATTTTTCATTACAACTTGGGATATTTCTTCTTTTGGAATTATCATTTTAAATTCTTTCCTGGGTCTACCTTTCTTACCAGTTTTTATTTTTCTCGGCCGACCGCGCGCTCTTGTAGGGGGAAAAGGGGGTCGGAAATTTCATCCGATTGCATATCAACATCACTGTCGCCACAGCTGTCTGGTTCATTTTTGACGGGAGGAGAAGATGTTTCTGATTCTTGCGTAATTGTTTTATTTTCATTATTTTGAGAAAAGGGAAAAATTAATTTTATTTCACTGTTTGAAGGTAAATCGTTTTCAAATTCGTTAATAAAACGGACGTCACGGCTTATAACAATTTTTCTGGAATTCTTATTCCACAGCCTGTACGCTTTTGATTCATTTGAATATCCAACAAAAATATGCTCTTCTGACCTAGGATCAAATTTTCCTTTAGTTTGTCTTTTATTTAGTACAAAACATTTTTGCCCAAATATTTTAAAATATGATAAAGTTGGCTTGATGCCAAAAAATACTTCGTAGGGTGTTTTGTTATCGATTAAACGTCGCGAAGGACAGCGATTACGTATGTATACCGCATAATTAATGGCTTCGGCCCAAAAAGATTGTGGGAGATTGCTTTGTAATAGTAAACACCTCGCCATTTCAGCTAAAGTTCTATTGGCCCTCTCTGACGTACCATTCTGTTGCGGACAGTGGCGTAGCCAAGGGGGGGGTTCAGGGGGTCCGGACCCCCCCGAACCTCGAACCTCGAACGAAGAACTGGTTTACTGAATCATTGATATAACAATATTAAAAACTGATAAGACGGAATCGCAAAGAACCAATGAAAAATTCCGTTTTAGACAGGTGTTTGTCTTAGAAAAGGTATATCTTTCGCCGGGGCTATGAAATTTTTCCGTTTAAGACAGGTTTTTGTCACAAACACTTCCCATTTTGTCAGGTATCCTCCAAAACTGTTAAAACGTATCCACTCTATAGTATACTTCTGAAAAGCATAGATGTATTATAATAAAATCTGTGAAGATGAGAGCGATCGTAAACAGCAAAAGTTCAAGGTTCTACGAAAACAACACTACGTATTTATACCTTCTATGATTTGAAACCTATCTAAAATGGAACCTTTTCTGGTTGTGATTCCTTGTTGGCAGGTTTTCTGTGAATACGGAATCCTCTCGTAAACGAAAACATTTCATGGTCTCGATGACGGAAGGATGACTATACAAGTATACCTGATATGACGGAAATCTATCTACAACGGATTTTTTTAAGGATACCTGACGATTCCGTTTTCATAGATTTTAATGTAACTAGATTAAACGCAAAACGTCTTCAACAGAGATTTCGATGGGACCAACTGTTGCCAACACTTACGGAAAAGACTAGTTTAGATTAGACGAATGCAATAACAGCAAATTAATCAGAGTTTTGCGACCCTTATCTTTGTTCATTTTATAATTTTATATCGAGCAATGTTATCATTTACTTTAAATCTGCTTCGACTGCTTCTAAATTCGACTAGATATTTGTGAATTCTTATTCAACATTACACTGCCACTTTCAAAATACTTGCATCTGAATGTGATTTGTCTTCTGCTGTAAACCATGCTGAAGACGTCCTTTTCAACTTTATGTAACTTTACATTAATCAGTAAGCAAGGAAGAAGAGACTGATGTTTAAAAGTTTTCTGACCTGTTCAAGAGAACACAGTCCTTTGCTAAAGAAAAGTCTGACACAATTTTCTTTAGTCACACATATTCCTTGTCAAGTTGACCATCAGATACATCTGGTTCGATGTCAAACCTGAAGAATATTTCGGGAGATCAATTTTTTCCTCCTTTTGATACTTTTATTTCTGATATCGTTATTCATTAATCATTAAAGAAAAGAACAGAGGAATATTGAAAGAGTTTGACGTTCTTCTGGGTTTGTACAAAATAATGGTAATTCTTGTTATTAAACTTTTCGACCTGAGCTATTTTTAATAAACTCTTAATAGAATATTACGTTGTTGTATATTATTTTAAAGGGCAGGTATTTACCTACTTATTTAGTATTATAATTTGGTTTTTCGCTATTGTACAGGGATATTTAAGGCAGTTGTAGAACTTTGGGAAATTTCGTACGATTGTTTTACTAATTCAAAATGGTACGATAATCAGCGGAAACGGCTTGTATATCAACCACACTACAGCGTTGAATGTAGGAGAGCGGGGTTGGGGCATCCACTCCGGAGCATCGAAATGCATTTTTATGCTTATTAATAGTCTAGGAGTGCAATCTTTCTCCTTCCTTGAACTCCACAGTGTACAGAAGTTTCAGGAGAAAAATGGTACCCACCGCAGAAATACCCCCTGGAGAAAAAAATGTCTGAATTCAACATTACATTCAACCGAAGTACGACTTGTGAAATGTGAACTCACAGTTTAACATTGTTTTCAGAAATTTCATGATGGCAATGAGAGTTTGAATATGAAGGTCGTAGGTGGCATTCGGTTATTAACAATGAGAAATTGAAAGCAAAGGTTAAAGCTAATCTACGTACCAAAAGTCTGAAAGATTTCTGCTGAACTTGGAGTACGTTCTAAATTTATTTCCAACCGCTTAAAATAAATTGGTTGAAAAGTAAAATAGCAGAAACTACCATTATTTTTTACACAATCTAATACTTTCCAAGATGTGCTAATTCATCGTAATAAATTTTTTAAATAAAAATTTAACATATTTTAAGTCGATCAGATATCGGAAACAACTATTCAGGTTGAATATTTACATTAGTATCAAAAGCGGTGAAACTTGAAAAAGAATTATGGCTGTTTTAGACAATTGTAACAAAATTATTTTTCCCAACATCAACTATATTTGTTGCGTGTGTTTGTTACATTACTAGTTTCTCTAGCCGAAATTACAAGATTTTTTTCTTAAAAATTAAAAACTTATCTCAGAAATACCCATGGTGAATCAACGGCTGACGGCATTAGCAATTGTGTCAACTCATTATTCATTATACCTATTAAAGCACAAGTTCTTAATTCAATGACAGGAAATTAAGCATGAAAATTGAAAAAAAAAATCAACCAAATGCTGTTATAAACTTAACCCTTTGATCATAAGTTTAACGTAATCAAATGTTTATATTATATGAAACTTGATTTAAATGCATTCTTCAGTGCGTGCTCAGTTTTTTATATCATAGTGTTTGTAAAATCTTTTTATTTGGTAAATATTAATGTAATTCCATTGCATTATTAGCCACAATTATAGAGACTGATCTTACTTTATTTTACACATGCTATTTTTTTTAATTAAGAAATTGATAAGGAAATATCTAAATTCTTAAAGTTACTCGAAATATTTCTATTGCATATATACACACACAGTCAATCCTGTCACACTATATTTCAATCAGACGCATTGTTCGTTTCTACGGGACCCCAAAACTTTTAAGTTTGAGATAGGATTCCGTTATAGAAAGTTTCCATTTCACAGGCTTTACTCTATTTATAAGTAGGATAAAAACTGACAAGACGAAATCAGAATCACAGAAGAACGGTGAAAAATCCTGTTTCAGGCAGGTTTTCAGCAGACTTAATTGTATAGTTATCCATATCAAGGCCATGTAATGCTTCCGTTTAAGACAGGAATCTGCTATAGACAGGATTTATTATACGTATTACATACATAAGTTATATTTTTATATATACAGCAAATTCTGTGGAAACGAAATGTGCCTATAACGGAATGCTGACTTAAACGGAAATATTCATTCGTCAAATAGAAAAGAATGCCATACACCTGCTAAGACGGAAACCTGTCTAACACGGAATTTTTTACCACTCTTTGCAATCTTATCTTGGCAGGTCTTACTATATATATAAGTTGAAGAAAAATTTTGGAGCCCTCCCGAAAGGAAATCCTGGCTACGCCACTGGTTGCGGATTTAGTGGTGAGGAAAATTCTCGTTTTATACCGCTTTCTTCGATATATTTATTAAATTCTTCTCCGAAATATTCTTTACCATTATCCGTACGAAGAATTTTTATTTTCTTTCCTACACGGTTTTCAACTGCTGCTTTGTATTTAACAAATGCATTTTTAACCTCATCTTTGGTTTTAAGAAAACTGACTTCAATGTAACGTGATTTATCGTCAACAAAAGTAACGAAATATCGCGATCCTCCGTGGGATGGAACTCTCATAGAACCACACAAATCTGAATGTGTAAGAGTCAATAAATCGTCACTTTTAAAGTTTGATTCTTTAGGAAAAGAACGCACAATTTGTTTACCTTGAATACAAATTTTACAGTCTTTAAGATACTCATTATCATTGAAATTTAAGTTTCTAACCATATTCTTTGATTTAAGTCTTTTTAAATCAGACTCATTTAAATGACCTAATTTAAGATGCCATTTTAGGAATCCACTTACCTCTGCTATCGCAGCTCTCTCGATGCTTGGGTATACGTAATATAAATCCCCATGACGGACAGCATGTACTAATGTAGAACCATTTGGTTTGATGATTTTAGCGTATCGTTCTTTAAATATCACTGAAAGATTATTGGCTGTTGCTTTAGATGTTGATAGCAAATTACACTTTAATTCTGGAACACATAGAACGTTCTTGAGTGTGAGATTAGTAATTCCACTTCCGTTAGGTACTGTAATGAAAACTGTTCCTATTCCTGTAATTTTCGCTGTTTGATCAACTGCAAGCTGTATAGTAGAATTCGTACGAGGATGAAACTCTGAAAATAAATTTCTATCTTTACACATATGAGATGTACACCCACTGTCCAAACACCATGCAGAAGGTTCTTGATATGCGTCATTAAATGCCATACTAGTCTTTTTTTCATAATTAGTGGCTATCATCGATCCTTGATTTCCTTCATTTAAAGATGTAAGCTTTCTATCAGCTATTTTCTTTCTACATTCCAAAGCTTTGTGCCCGATTTTCGAACAATAATTGCACTTGAAATTTCGGTAACACCTTTCCGAGGAACAATTTTTGTTTGGATTCATTTTCCATTTTTCATTCTTCTTCTGTTCTTGATTGTTTCTTTTATTTTCTATATAATATGCGTTTTGTGAATCTTGAGTGGATTTCCCTTTTCTTGCATCCCATTCTTCTAGCATTTTAATTTTCAAAGATTCGGGTTTTGGTAACTCATCTCTGGATTCTATAGCGCATCTAAAATTTTCGAAGTTCTCAGGAACACTATATAGAAGTAGAATTGATAATAAATCATCCGCGATTTCTATTTTAATATTTTTCAGTTTATCAACTATTTCGAAGAAAATATTTAAATGATCAGCCATCGTTTCATTTATGGACATTTTTCTAAACAGAAGTTGTTTTAACAAAGTTGCTTTCTTTGCGGGTCCCCTCGATTCATAAACATCTTTCAGCTTATTCCATACGGCACTTGAAGTCGTACAATGCTTTATATGACTCAGTTCACTAGGATTTATAGAAAGAATTATATCTGCACGAGCTTTTTGATCAGCTTGGAGCCACTTCTTTTCTTCGGCGGTTCCTTCAGCCGGTTTAATTTCTTTACCAATTACGTAATCCCAATGATCATTTTTTATTAATACAGCTTCGATTTGAAGCTTCCAGCTATCAAAATTATCTTTTCCGAGCTTTTCAATTGTCGTTACATGAGACATAATTATGCAGAGTCTCTCACAGCCAGAAATAATGCAAATGATAAACAGAATGAAGAACAATTCTTACTTTTGATTAGGCTTAAGTGTTCCAAATCCGAATGTTCGAATTAAAAATAATTTCTGCTAATTATAGCGCAGCGGAAGCGTGCTGGGCCCATAACCATTTGTAGGTGTATGAGGCAAGCAGAGTTTGCAGAATAGCACGACATAAGACATTTATTTACAATTAAACGAAGACAAAATATATACAGCTCGTATGCGACTGAACGCCGACATCTTTCTTAAAGTAACAACTGCTCTCGCTTCCGGAGCATCATCATCGTAACTGTACGCGCATGCGCCATATGTGCGGAGAGGAGAAAATGAACGTTGTATTCCAACAATTTTAAAAATGAAATACTTTTTTAAATCATACACAAATGTATCAACGTTAACAAGAAATTAATGAATAACAAATAAAAACAACAGGCGATTACATAAAAAATTAAATCCCCAAATACTACGGCATCTTCAACCAGTCTACTCTACTTATATGGATCCAAAATATAATACATAATTAATGTTTCGTAAAAAAATATTTCCCTTTATATTAATACAATTAATTAATTCTCTATTTTCTATTATCTATTAATTAATTATCTTTATATTAATACAATTATCTGAATAAAAAAAACTATGAGTCAAAAACAAGTACGTAAAATATATAAGAAAAAAATTTTTGAAAGAAGAAATATCATATGAAAGAATAAGTTTTAATTTCCTAAATTTATGTTTTTTTTTTAATTGCATGTATTAAGTCAAATTTTTTTATTTTCACATCATCGAATTTGATATACACTGAAACTCATGTATTTATACTATCTATACTATTATGTACCATAAGGCTATTGCTGAGAAGATTTGAAACATCCTCCCAAACATTTACAGGGGATGAGACAGTGGAAGATAACACCCTTCCTCCCTTAACTGGGATCACTACTCGCAGTTCCAACGACACGAGGCACAAACTTATCCTTTACGTTCGAAAACCTGACTAACATTTTTAAGTTGTTACATGGAAATAATAGTAGTATCGGTATACATTTTATTAGATTGTGCATTTATAAAACTATATGTTAATTTTATCACGTAGTTAATAAGTGAAGTACAAAATGTTAAAAATAAGAGTATACCAGTAGTTTGGGATATCAATTAAAAATATAGTCCACATTTTATAAACGAAATAAATGCTGAATTTATGTATTTGATTATGAAAATTTTCGAATGACGTAATTATATGTAAATACTTCGTAAAAAATGTATAAAAAACAGAAATAGTTTAAAAAGTAACACCTAGAAAAAATTAAGAAATTAAGCATCTATTTATTATAAATGAAGCAATTTACTATCCATATTATATATATCTCAAGAGAAAATATACGCCCCATATTTTCTACGTTACTTTTTTTTTTTATCGCGCCATATATAAGTTTTACCAGAAATATTTATAATACATAAATAAATTTTTTATAAATTTAAGCAGTTAAATAATGCTTTAAAGCAGCATTTTTATTTCAAACAGTAAAAAGTAACTTAAATTTCAAATTAGTAATATTTTTTGAGAAAATAGTGAGCAAATAATAAATAACAATTATCCCGAACAGTTTTCCTTAATGTTATGACTTTGATTTTTCATATTTATTCTTCAGTTTCAAAAATGAAAAACTAAAGTTAATTTATTATTTGTTTGAAAATAATTAATAATTCTATGTTGTCCTGAAAAAAAAAATCACTTAATAAATAGAATCTAAGATTCGGATAGCGTATATTTTGATGCGTTAGTTCTTTAAACTAAAAACAAATAGTTCACGATTAAACAGAAAGTTTGCATTTTTCCTTCAAAATATTTAACGATAAATGTATATTTATGAAATTTTACTATGTAATACAATCGGTATTATATATATATATATATATATATATTCATCTTTCATCGAAATAATTAAGTTTCAAAGCTTAATAAACGAAATTTTTTTGTTTTATTGTTTGAGTACTTCTTTTATTCAAATTCAAATTCAGAAAATTTAATAAGTAACTGCCAACCTACATGTTTCATTTTCATCGTTAGAATTATTTTGAAGCTGTTCTGGCAAATGTTTCGGAATAAATAAATAAGTTCATTAGAAAAGAGGATATAGGATAAAATTTTTGAATCGGTTTTTGTAGTACATTTTGATATATATAGAGAAAGATAGATATATTAGTACATTATTATCATTTCCAATTTCACAGCTTATCGATTTTATTCATTATTCATTCTTTATTCATTTAAATAATAATAGAGGAATAAAAGGTTTTTGCCATTTTACTAATCATATTGCTTTTGGAAAATATCAAATCTCCATGAGTTTTCTTGTTTTTGATAAATTTAATTGGAACAAATTCGGAAATTTGTTAAAATAAGAAATGTAAAATTTTAATAAACAGTTACCTTTCTAGAACAAGGTATGTAAACAATAAACAAAATATCAATTATGTTTAAAATTTTTAACTTTTAGGTTTAAAAAACATAATTTTTTTTTACTCACAATATAAGTTTCTCCTTCCTCTATTTAGGATATCCGTTTTCAGATTTTAATGCATGGTACATTTTAATGCATATTTAATATTATTTTTCCATAGATTAAACGTAAATTTAAAACACCCCAAACATGGAAAAAAACCTTCTTTTACTACTATTTATGATTATCATGAAGAAAAATATTTAAATATTTGCAAGAAGATTTACATTCGTTGAAATAATATGTATATATACTTCCTTTTCCGCAGAAATTATTTACGCGACAGCTTGGGAAGGATTACAAATATAAATTTTTATTTTTAAAGTACGTCCAATAAACAGATAATATACGGTAAGAGAAAAAGTTGAACATAGTAACATAATCATATCTGCACATCTAAAAATTACCCACATTTGCATCTGTGCATCTACACATCTATATCTTCACCGAAATCCGTCTTAAATCTAGTTCTAAGATGTTGAAAAATCTTGTATTTCTGATTTGAAGATGTTGTTATTTTTTTTACTGTCAAATGATTCTAAATTGAATTTCAAGTATAGCAATTTAAACATTTTTATTGTCACAAAATGTCTTCTCATAGAAAAAAGTGAAATATTTCATTTCATAGTTTTTGCCAGAAAAAATAGAAATATGCTTTTTTTTTTTTTTTTTGCATACAATACATGTTTTATTGTTGCAGGGTTTATTTTTATTGATTATATCCTTATTGACGCAATTTTCCCATTGAAAGTAAAAATAACTTTAAAACAATGAACAGAGAATAACGTCACACTTTAACAAACACATATTTTTCCTTCATAAAGCTGTTACTTTCCAATATTTTTTTCATTCTTCTGAGTTTGAGTTTCTCGGCGAATGCTTTATGAAAATGACGTCATATCGAAATGAAAACAATCAGTTTATTTGATAAAACTAAATATTTTACCATGAATGCGTCTAAAAGACGTATATTTCTGGAATTTTTACACGCCGGTAAGGAGATTACAACCTCAAGTCAAAAATGCGAATGTTTACCACGCAACGTTGTAGCTGACAATCGTGATTTCAAGATTGGAAATACATTTATTAATAGCATATTGCGCTTTTAAAATGTGTTTCAAATGGTGAATACGGATATCAGAAGTACGTATGTAAATTTTGAGATGGTGAAATTGACGTTAGGTGCAGATTTCATTAAAAAAATCCTAATTGTGTGAAACTGACGTAGTTTTTGTTGATTTTTATTCCATAATACCAATCATACGAACCTCAATTTTTAACTTGATCTTGATTATATGTTACTCATTATGTATACGAATAAAGTTCCATTTTTTAAAAATTTGAAAAGCTGCAGTTTATGGAAACTGTATTTTGGTAACTTTGGTTCAAATAATATTTGTTTTAAGACTTACACCAGCCAATGTAAATTATTTTTTATTGTAATTATTTTTGCACGTTTATAAGAAATTTAAACTAACAGCTCCTTTTAAGCATTTTCTTTCATCAAAATTCGACAAGTTCCATCTCTTTTTTTTATTTTACTTAACTGAACCTGATTTATTTTTTTACTCTAATTTTCTTTGTTTAATACAAAAAAAAACTTTTCTTTTAAATTGTATTTATTTGTCACTCAGTGTGTTCCGAAATATTTCACACCACATATAGTTAACTGATTTTTTTTTTTTAATCCAATTTTTTTTTTGGTTAAATGGAAAATAATTTGATTTAGAAATACTTTTTAATATCGCTAGTTTGAATTGCACCAACATAAATAATATTTTTGTTGTTTACTGATCTTCAATTTCACTAATGTTTTTTTTTCTTTTTCTTAAATACTATAAAAGAGAGGAACTGTAATTTAAAATAATATCATTTAAACAAAAACATATAGAAATTCAATGAAACAGTTTTCCGTTTGTATATATATGTAATCATTTCAAATCATTAGGCAATAAAATTAAATAGATTATAACAAATTACAACATCTGAATTCATAAATAAATTACAAAAAATTACAACATCTAAATTCATGTTTTTCTATGATTAATATGTGTTTTTCTTTACTCATCTTCTCATACAAAGATTCAATTTATCTAATGGTACTTTCGGTAGAGCTCATTAATTTAAGTAGAGCGATTCATGTACTTGATGATCTGAGACGATCAAATGTAAATATTTCAAAACGGGAAGTGAATTCTTTTTTATATTGTATGCACCTTTTTTAGATTACATAATGATAATGTGAAATAAAATGACTGTTGATTGATTTGAATAAAGTTGCTTTGAAAAAAAAATAGATAATGTGAATATTCTAGATAATTTATTCTGTAGATTAAATTTCATTTTTGCAAATAATTTATTTTTAGTGAAATTGCACATACATATAATAAACGCTTTCCTACGATGTGATTTTTTTTTTTTTTTTTTTTTTTTTTTTTGCAAGAGCATTATGTTTCTTATGTATTAAAAATTATACCAAAGTTCATTTTTTCTCACTTTTGCATTCGACATTAAAACATTTCAGGAACTTTTAAGGAATTCATTTCAATGTTCAATACAATAAAGAGAATGACGATGAGTAAAATCTATATATTTAAAACGAAAAGAGTATTCTGCCAAATCCACATGAAAATCGTCTGTTTGCGCATGCGTCAACTTTATTTTTAAGGCGGGCTTTTTTCCCTCAGAAACGGGAAACCTGATTGATTAACCCAACCCTCACCTTTTTGTCCTAGGGATATTGAAAAGAGTTGATTGAAAATGGATGAAGCCGTACCACTGCATTGAATTCATAGACCTTCTAATATATTTTTGCTCTGAGGTTGAAAGCTAAATCTTTTTTTTTAAGAAATCGTGTTTTTACAACTAAGTATGCATATTTTTTTGTAAAATTTTAAAGATAGCTTGGATACAGTTGTATTTATAACCGATTGAAATGTCAGAGAGTTTGGAAGATGAGAACTATTTTTCTTATTGCTCTGTTAAAGGAGCCGACGCGAAAACAAACAAACAAACAAAAAAGTGAGAAAAAAACATTTCTTTTACGACTAGCTAACAATATTAATTCACGTAATTTTTACACGGGCTGTAAAACCATTTTATTTATCACCCATAAATATTTCAAAGAGTTCGGACAAAAAGAACTTTTTATTTAAAAAATATGAAATGACCCTAGGTAAAAAAAAAAACAAGAAAATCAGCGCTTTTATCACTAAATATCAATTTTTTTTTCGCGAATTTTTCATTTTAAAATGTAATTTCATACAAAATCGGGTTAAAGATATAAAATAATAAAAACATGTTTTTTTTTTCTTTTTAATTTATTATCACGGGCCCGGGCAACGCCGGTCGGGGGTCAGCTAGTATAATTCTTAAAATTAAAAAAAAAGACTACTTGAAAGATTAATTTTAATTTTTTCACAAGTTATTTCGTAATGAACTTGTATTGTGACTATTAGTAAATACAATAAATTTATGTAAACATACATTTTTATAAATATAGGAAATATATTTTTGTATTCACTCTGAAAGTAGTTTCTTTATTACTATGCCCATACAGTATTTGTGGTGAAATCTAATGTAGGATCCATTTGTGTCTCCCTAATACGTAGCTAATACTTTTAATTAGTGAGATTAAGACTATCATTAGACAACAGGCAGACTTTGTTTTAACACTAAGAAAACATCAAAACATAAAGTATGCACTTTTATCTTGTTTCTTTTTGTCATTACTTTCTTTAGTTCCCCATCCTAAATGTTATATTCACCTGTAAAATAAAAAATAAACACTATAGAACCCGTATTATATATATATATATTCAAAATTAGACATGCTTTAATATTCCAATTTAGATATTCTGCAGAAATCTTTGATAGTAAATTTTATTTTCACGCTGACCGTATGTGATATAAAACATGACAAATATAGTATTCATCAAAAATGAAGCGGGAAAAACGACTAATTTTATCTAATCCACACAAATTCAAAATAAACTTCATGCAAATCCACCTTTTCCAGTTTTATATTCATCGAGAAAACGACCATATAAATAAATAATAAACTTGTTACTTTTTCATCGCCGTAGAAGGATATTCATACTTTTGCTTATTATATCGATATTTTTAGGGTTCCGTACTTAAAAAGTAAAAACAGAACCATTATGAGATAACTCCTATGTCTGTCTGTCCGTCTGTAAGAGTCCTTTTTCTCCTAAACTATGGGACGTGGAAAGTTCAAACTTGGGAAAGTTATAAAACATTTTTACTCACATATTTTCACATTATTAGCCATTCACAAATATGTTTAGGGAAAATTTAGGTGGCGAATTAAGTTACTTGAAAAACAAGTTCTCTTTTTGTATGTCATGTGGGGCATCGTGTGAAATATCTCGTAACATTGAACTCGAAAATATATTTCTTTTAATTTCAGGTATTATATTTTCAGGGATATCGTCAAAAATGCACTGCCGAAATCTGTTCTCCCTCCTCTATTTCCGAATTTACTGAAACTAAAATTATTAAAAAATTAGGAGTCGTAGAAGTTGATTTCAACCTTGCAGGAAAACTATAGACAGTTTCCTAGGTAACATAGTTTTTGAGAAAAACGCCTCTTTCCGTTACACACAAACATTACTCTTCGGGTGGTTAGCGGGGGATTTGACTAGCGCTCAAGGTATCTATCGACGTATATCCAAGGATATTTGATAATAATTTTCGAAAAAAATTGACGGTCATTAGTCGAGGTATTTATTGAGTTACTTGAAAAATAAATTTTCTTTTTATGTACCGTGTACGTTATCGTTCGAAATATCTCGTAACATCAAACTCCAAAATTCTTATGAAATCAGTCATTTTTCTTGAAAATTGATGTTTTTCTTTACTTAATTATTAATACTCATTAAAGTGTTCGTCATTGAAAATTAATATATATATGCTTAATCTTCATCTTATGGTTTAATAGCCTTATCTTATAGTATAAAAATTCTTATAAAATTAGCTTTTTTCTTGTAAATTAATATTTTCATTTGCTTAATTAGTAATCGTCATTCACGTTATTCAAAATTAATATATATATTTAAATATCATCTTATAGCTTGATATCCTCATCTTATAGTTGAAAAACTTTTAAGAAATTGTTTTTTTCCTTAAAACTGTATATTTTCTTTTGCTTAATTATCAATACTTATTAAGGTGTTCGTCATTTAAAATTAATATATATGTTTAATCTTCGTCTTATGGTTTGATATCCCCATCTTCTAGTTGAAAAATTCTTAAGAAATCGTTTTTCTTCCTTAAAAATTGATATTTTTTTTCATTGTGTTGCTTAATTATTAATACTTATTAAGGTGTTCGTCATTCAAAATGAACATATAAAATTAATATTTATCTTACAGTAGATATCCACATCGTATAGTTGAAAAATTCTTAAGAAATAAGCTTTTTTCCTTAAAAATTGATATTTATCATTGTTTTGTTTAAATATTAATACTTATTTAGATGTTCGTCATTCAAAATTAATATATAAATTTAATATTCATCTTATAGTATGATAATCTTTTCCATTCAACCTCGTCTTAGAGTTCCAAACCACCTTTTTTCCTTAAAAAACTTTCATTTTACGCGCTAGGGGGCGTTCGAATCGATTTCTGAGGCAGGTGAGGCACGGGAGGGTGATGCATTTGCGGCATAGCGAATGGGGTTATCCCTCATCCCCTCACCCGCCTGACCTTGTACTGTCATTTTCTCACTACTTATAATGTAACTGTTAGAGTAATTCGCGCTACATGCAAGACACTAAATCATGCCACTGTTATTAACAAAAGTACATGTATTACAAATTACTACCCGCATAATTTAAATCTATTTTTAGCTTATCACTTTTTTTTATGAAAATTTTTTAAGGGGTCATAAAATATACATTGAAGTCAATTGCAAATGTACGAAGTGATATGCCATTGTGTATAACTTCTATGGCACCATCAATGAATGTTTGTTTGGGAAGTTGTTCTGCTATTAGTTTTCTTTTTGTAAATCCTCACAATTATTCCTGAAAGGAAAACGCAGATGATGTAGAACAATATGTTACTGCTTGTAACTAATTTTATATTTACAGAAAACAAAACTGATAATCATAAAAAATAAGGCTTATTATAATTGGAATTGTTTGGTACAAGTGCAACCGGCCCCAATTTTGATCTTTTCAATTTTTGATTTAACGACCAATACCGTATGTCCTTTTGAAAACTTTATTTAGTATACTAAGAGATGTTCGTTGAATATAAATAAAATCATCTACAAGGCCACGCAAAGAACTCAGTGCATCTAGCCTCTGTATGATAATTTCTGATAAGTGTGATTTCAGTAGTTTTCAGCTTGTTTTGCACGAATTAAACTTTAGCTTAATATGTGGCGTGTATAAAAATCTTACAATAGTATACAGCGTTGTACAAAATAATTCAAATATTTTTATGTCTATTGATAGAAACTACTGAAGGTGTGAATTTTCAACTGTGTTATGTGTTTTCTTATACAAAACTAAATTGCCGCATACTATATAGAGTATATACAAATCTATATATAACTTACGGGGCTGCACAAAAGAATGGGAGTACATTTCTGGCTATGGCCTTTAATTGCTGAAATCTGTTTTTCAAATAGGTTTCGCATTTTCTAAAATGTTAACTTAGGTATTTTACCGTATTATAGGTGATACCTTATTAGTTATTGTACCTTATTAAAGAACAAAGGTTTGTTAAAGTATTATGTTAATGTTGGTAATTGTTTTATAATCTTCTTGTTTCCTTTAGACCTGACCTATTGCGACACGTTCATCGATATTCAATATTCGCAAGTTGTAAAATGTTTTCAATAACTATACAATCTAATCGTGTATGTATCATACTTTTATCCCCAATACTTTACGAGTAATAAACATTGAATCGCTTACTATAATATTACTCAAATACTCTAAAGAGACAAAAACACCATTCTTAACTCATAACAGACGTTGGAAATCTCTCTGGACATAAAACAGTATGAGGGAGTAATGAATGCGTCCTTAGTGTTGACACAGTCGCGAGCTTACATCAATCGCTACTGTAAAAAAGCATCTGTAGCAATCTACCCCTGTAACTACCAACCCCAGTCTTCCCTACATTGAACATAATATATTTTTCATATTTTCTATATTTCATTAAATCACTGCGTTTTATGAAATGCTTTGTTTGCTATCTTTCATTAATATTTAAAATTATTTATGTAAAGTTATGTACATTTAGACACCCTCAAAAAGCCGGCCCGGCAGCGTAGTTGGTTGCAGAGGCGACCGCCACGGTGAGGGCTCCGGTTCGAATCCTGGTAAGGCATGGATGCCATTCTGTGTGTGTGCGTTCAGTGCTGTCTACTTCCTGGTGTCTGTCCCGTCCTAGACAAGAAGATTTATGTAATTTGTCAACGTCTTGTATGTATTTATGTGAATAAAAATATATGGATCATTCGAGACAAACAACCTAATAGCTTATAGGTCTCAAAAAAGCAATTCTCCTTCAAATGTATCACCCTCAAAAATCTGTCCTACTATGAAAATATATTTGGTAAAATATTTATGTACCTTTTATAAAATATATTACGTAATAATTATGTCTTTGAAAGTGATTTTATTGCTACCGTTCACTAAATTAAATATTATTTAAATTATTTTAAAAAAAATTATGTAAATTATCAAATTATTGACTTGAAGTTTTGTATGATTTTTTTTTTTTTAACATTAGAAACTCTATTCTCTTCTGAACTTTTTTTCGTATTTGGCTGCTTATATATGCTATTAAAGTTTATGCATGAGTTTAAAATTCACATGTTTTTCTTCCGATGTAGGCTTTAATACAAAATGTCATACACTCTAAAAAATTTTTGAGAAATATATTCTATAAATACATATTCTTCTAAGTAAAAGCTTATAAAATTTCTGCAAAAGAGAACTAAGTAAGTGGAACGAAAGTGACATAAAACTCTCTTAATTAATTATGATTGTTTAAATAATCACGAGAATACCCGTTACTAGTCAATAATGTATTAACGCTCTGTTTAGAGTCCACGAGTATTCTCGTGTTTTAAAACCAACGTCATTGACTGATTCCGTGTCTTAAGTACTTGGTAATTTATACAGGGTGTCCGAAAAGTAAGGAAACGGTCAAATAACTTGAAATATATACATCGGAATAGAAAACGGAAAAATGCATGATCAATATTTTTGAAAAATCTATTTAGGGAAATCAAAGTTGCCCACCCCAACTCTGCCCCCTTGGGGGGAAAGGGGGGCGACTTTCAAATTTTAAATAGTAACCCCTCATTTTTATTTCAGATTTGGATTCTACGGGGAAAAATACGTAACTTTTGAAATTAACATTTTCTTCGAAAAATCGTAGATGGCACTGTAATCGAATAAAATGCAATGAGAATCGTTTTCATTGAAAAGTATGGAAACGGTTGAATAACTCGAAAAATATACATCGGAAAAACGACATCATTGAACAACATCATTGAAAAATGGAAAAATACATGTGCAATATTTTAGTAAAATCTATTTAGGGATATAAAATTTGCCATTTTTCTAAAATATTGGACACGTATTTTTTGTTTTTCAATCGATGTATATTTCTCGAGTAATTCCACTGTTTTCAGACTTTTCAATTGAAACGATTCTCACTGCATTTTACTCGATTAGTGCGCCATCTATCATTTTCCGAAGAAAATGTTCAATACAAAAGTTACGTATTTTTTCTCGTGGAATCCGAATCTGCAATAAAAAAGTGGGTTATTATTTAAGATTTTAAGTTTCTCCCTTTCCCCCAAAGAGCCAGAGTTGGGGGGGGGGAACTTTGATATACCTAAATAGATTTTTTAAAAATATCCAACATGCATTTTTCCGTTTTTCAATCCCATGTACATTTCTCGAGTTATTGGACCGTTTCCAGACTTTTCGGACACCCTGTATATTCTTAAACACCATGTCTTAGAAAAAAAATTTAGAACAGTTTTCACCATTTCTGTAAGATATTTACATAAACTAGACTTCTTGAAAAATATCTTTAATGCTGAAAACTTGTATATGGATATTATGTCTTTATATACCGACAAATTTATATTCTAATTAACACTGACGTTCCTTTATATACTGAAACATGATAGCAATCTTATTTCCAAAAAAAAAAACATTTAATATATAAGTATTAACAATTATCCTCTATAAAAGTGTTTTAACCCTATTTATTTACCTAAAATTTACTTTTAAAAAGTATTCTCGATGTATTTCTCTCACACTTTGTTATTAAATTTATTGGAAATGTCCATTAATAATGCACTTATGAAATATTTCAAAATACAAATTAAGTATCAAAGGTGTATAAGAGAAAATTTAAAACGCTAAGGAAACAAGCTAAAAATATTTATACCATTTGAAAAAGGATTTTTTTTCATCATAAAATATAATTGCTTAACATGTTTCTCAATTATTGTAAATCTATTTTCCAAATATATTCCTATCGAAACAATTCTTCATAAATATATAATGCCTAAGGGAGATAAGGTCTTGAAATGAATTATTCATATCGTTTCCTGGAATATAATAGATTTGTATTTATGTGCATTAATTATATATATATATATATATATATATATATATAAAGCTTATTCAAATTTCTGTTTTATTAAATAGTACTTAAGTCCTTTTATAATGTAATATTATTCAGGAAAATGTTTACTCTTCAAACGACATGTTAACATTTTCTTAATTCTCATATGTAAAATAAGCTCAATACACCAAAATGCATCAGAATGAGATAAAATATTTATTTCATTATTTTAAAAAATGTATGAATATTAAGGAGAAATTAATATTTTTCAAGAACATATATTTTGACTGATAAGAAAACATATCGTGGATGTTTGTTTTTTTTCCTTTCAATGTATGATTAACAATAAAAATAAAATTTTCTCACGAAATAGATTACAAATACCAGATAAGATTAAGGAAAAAAAGCATGAATGATTTAATCTGTCGTGTGATTTATACTTTTTTTTAAATTACATAAACTTTTCTTTTCACTTTTAAAATGGCTCTATTATATGGTCAGAAATTTTTCATTTAAAATTCCAGATATTCAAAAACAATAATACTTTAACTATCATTGATATTTTTGTTTTTCATCTTCCAAAGTTGATCCGATTTGTAACATACATTTATTTAACGGAAACATTTAATTACCATTAAATCGTGATCTATTTTTCTCAGATATAGTTTTGTAGCCTGTTAATCACATTTTTCTTAGAACACGATATATTTTTCACTAATTATTATTATTTAAGCGTATGAGGTTTTTGTTGACTTAGTGTATTCCTTCAGGGGGTTTCCTTAATGTAATTAATATTTTATTTACAATAAAGTATTATTGGTTAAACTAAAGAATAGACGTAGTTCAATTGTTGATACTCAATCATTAGTTTTTACAATTGATAGAAATTTAAATCTTCAAAATATTTTTACAATTCAGCTTTAATAATTTGCTACTTCTCAGAAAAGGATATTGAGCAATAAATAAATATGAAAGCAAATAATTATTTTTGCAATCATACTTCAGCATATTAAACAAATGACGTTTAAATCCTTATTTCATGTTTTTTCGAATCCACACCATTTTTATTATTATTTCCCAAAATTAAGTTTGAAAAATAAATAATAATAAGAGAAAATTTATACGAATTAACTGTCATACATTAGTATTGAAATATTAGTTACACTTTATCTTTTTCTGAAAAATAATTATAGAATTACTTCTGCTTTTCTATAAATCAAAACTATTTTTTAAAAATATAAATAACGTAATTAAAGCAAAATTGCTTTGTTCCCACAGACCATTAAATAAGAAAAAATGACAAAGGTAATTTCAACAAATTCCTCTGCATAAACTAAGGAAATCAGAGAAATAAAATTATTTCCCTTCAACCGCAAATGAAATTCAATGCGCAGAGCATGTCCTTAAAAAACCCGAGGGAATATAAATAATAAAGCAAACGTTTCAACATTAAACGCTTACTAAGAATAATGATTTTTATTTCTTAATTGGAATATGCAAGTTAAATATTAATGAGGAAAGATTATTCTTTAAAAATTATTTAATTGCACTCAATTTAGATATCAGACTTCTTCTTTGGGAATTCAAAATCGGTATTTTTGAAAAGTAATTTAATACTATCTTTCAACGATTTTATTATTACGCAAGAAGAATATAAATGCATTTCATAATTTAAATATTTATAGATCATATTTATTGAAACAATAACTATTTTCTTGAATTTTAATAAACACAGAAATGTGTTGTTTATAAAGTTCAGTAAAACATTTTTAAATATTGTAATAACACATGCGGAAAATTTTGCAATATCTTATTTTTAGTTCTTTACAGTTCATTTATGAGTACATTACTAAAAACTTTTATTTAAAAACTAGGGGGCCTACCCCCTGCGAGCTACGCTCGCCAACCCCTCTTCAGACTTCAAGGCCTCTAAAAACATGACAGCGTGCTTTGTTTTAAAAACATTGGTAAATCTGTAATTGGATTGCCATGCTTTTAACGTTTTAATGCGGCATTTTTTTTATTATCATGGCCTCATACACAGCTGTTGCGACAACTGACGACTGTTTTTGGGATTGATAAGTAAAATCAATTACAACTTGAAAACCAGCTTGTATAAAATTGTTCGGTTTAAATTGTGGCTACCTCTCGGACTTTTATAACAACGATCTGTATTCTATTCTTCCTTTATGTTTAAGGATGAGAAAAATTCCATCTGCTTGTGAATAGCATTAAGAACCACGGTATTGAAAAGTACTATGTTATAGACCATTTTCAGTAACATGTTTTAATTTTCTCTCTATTTTAGTGCACCATCATGCATATTTTCATGTTATTTTAAATATGTAAATTATTTATTTTAATTAATATGTATATACGAATTTTGTAATAATTATTTATCATACAAAATTAGTTAAATATTTTGTGCATGCATGCCTGCATTTATTCGGCATCAATTGATGAGATATTTAAACAAATTTGCTTTCCGCGATAATTTTACGCCATGTTATGTCACTTGAATATTGTCCATAAGAAAATCGGGTACTTTTCCAGTATAGCATCCTTTGCTTTTAGGTTTGGCGTAATTCGAGCTTCAAAAAGGGATAGATTCGTTGCCAAAAGTTATGAAAACAATCCCAATGAACTTTTGGTGCTTTTCTATTATAGGAGTCTTGACGCTTTTTTAAAAAAGCTTGGCGCAATTCGGGCATCAGAAAGTGAGATTTGGTGCCAAATGACATAAACAGCCATGGAAACAAATTCGACAATTTTTTTGTTTATATGCGTATTTTAATTATACACATATTATTATTGTTTTTTTTTTTCTATACAAATTACTTCTGATTATATATAAAATAGGATAAATGACATTTTACGCTAAACAAATTGTATAAATATTGAAAAAATGCTTCTGTACACAAAATGACAAAGTGAATAGGTTGACAGAAAGTATGTTGCCAAATTTCCTTTTCCGCCAAGGCTATTTTCCCTGTTTCGTCAAGGCCCCAACTGGAAAAGCACCGAAAGTTTATGCTTGTTTATACATGTATTTATGTATATATACAATTTATTTATAATTGTCGTTCAATTTACCTCTTTTTGTACATAAAAATAGATAAATGGCTTCTTTATATTAAATAAATTGTATAAACATAAATGACATATTTACATAAATGACGTCATTTGGACGAATTTATTCAAAATGTTTTCAGTTTATAAACTAAATTAAATGCTGACAGACGATTGAATCCTGACGATAGAAATGTGATTTTTTTTTCAAATTTTCCTGAAAAACATAATTTAATCACAATCTTGTCTTCATTATCGATTGAAATAAAAGATAAATTCAAATTCAATTTGAAAATGACGAATAAAAAGAAATGAAAAATCCCTATCGGGATCCTTCTCAATTTTTTTCCCTTTTTTGTCACAAAAAAAACTGAGTAATTAGTTGCCATCATTACAGAAATATCATTAAAATTAGAAAAAAAATTAATATCTCGAAAACTAATTCCAATTTCAAAATTCTATTACCAGTTTTGACATCCGCGGATTTTTATGGACAATTGGCAAAATTTCACCATCAAGCGTTTAATATTTTATTAAAAATAGCCCTGAAACATAATCAGTCGTTTAATCAGTCGTTTCATAAAATCGTTTCATAAATTCGTTTCATAAAATCGTTTCACAAATTCGTTTCATTAGGATTTTATATATATAGGGTAGATATGTATATTTAGGAAAAGTAAGCAAAATTAAGACCGTTGTAATTTTTGAGGAATGTTCAAATAACATAATAAAAGTTTAAGCAATAAATATATTTAAAATTTAGGAAAACACACGTTGTTGAATACATATTTCTGATATTTTGAGTGTTTCAATCTGTAAAAAAAAATATGCTGGCGTTTAGTTACAATGCTAAACATATTTAATCCAAAAGTAGCCTAATATATTTGTAAGAACAAATTCGTGAATTTTTCAAGGTGAACAATGTATTACAATATAATTCATGCAGTTTTGTAATGCTTAAAATCCAGACTATGTTCTTTTTTGCCGTTAAACATGACACTCTACACTCTAAAAACGAGACATTTTGAAAACTGAGCAAAAAATACTCAAATCTAAGTATGTCGCATAAGGTAAAGCTAGGAGAGTCTGCGTACAATTCAAAAGAATAGCAATAAAAAAATCTAAATATTAATTTTTTGCTAAAATGTCTATGAATAAATTTTACTTCATTTGTTTTTTATGCATTTACATTGCTATTTTGTTGTTATGTTGCAATTTAATGGAACAATTGAAATAAAACCAAGAAAGTTATTTTGCGCAATCTGTCCTTATAGGGTTGGTGTGATTGCGCACATGGGTAGGAGAGATTGTTACTAATAATAACTACAATTAAATTGTTAACAGTAATAATTACACTTAAATGACATTGCTGTAAGGTTTTTGTGAACAAATATAATTGTATTAGGAGTGAATATTTAAACCTAATGATTAAAGAATCAGAAAAAGAAAATAATTTTAAAAACGATTAAAAAATTTTAATTAAAGGAAAAAAATAAAGAAACAGAAAAAGCAAGTCCAGATAAGATTACAAAATAAAATTATGTTACTTAATAACATGTTTAACTTAAAATTAGTCCATTTTCATTTTTCATTTTTTTATGCAAAATTACCAATAAGCTGCGTAATCTCTCCTAGCATGGAAACTAATGGGAACACTGCGCCATCTCTCCTAAGTAGAAGATGCGTAAACTCTCCAATTTCGGTAGGAGGGATTGCGCGGCCTTTTATTTAAACATGACCTCTTCTAAAACGAGCCGTTGATGTTCACATTGTTAGTCTAGATTAGTAGCTTATGAGAAATCGTTTAAGTTAAAAATATTTTATACTATTGACATTGTATAGAAATTCTGATGAATAGCTATGAAAATTCAAGCACTTACTTTGGGAAAACAAAACAAAATAGCAATACTTTATCTTAGATGCTCAAAGCAATCAACGTGCATTTTCAAGTAGACACTCCACTACTGTTGTTGTACAACTACCTGGAATCGCTGAGCGCTCACTTTGCTCCTTCCCTCCGAACGTCTATGTGCGCAATCTCTCCGACCGCGCCATCTCTCTTGGCTTTACCTTAGTCAAAATGGTTGCGAATCAAAATTACTCAAGTTTGAAACCTGTATAGACTCATTTCTGAAAACATGCACACACTCAAGAACAAAAACATCATGAGTTCCTATTTGAGTATGTCCATGTTTCAAAAATGAGTATGAATGGACTTTTATGTGCTTATTTTTTAGTTATGTCTATGTTTCAATAATGAGTTTGAACTGATTCGAATCATTTTTGAGTATGCCCATGTTTCAAAAATGAGTATGAACTCACCTCTATGTGCTCTGTTTTGAGTGTGTCCATCTTTTAATATTCTGAGTATTTCTGGTATTTAGGAATTGAAAGCATTGGGTCGTCTTATTTGAAACAAAAAGTTTCATAACAAAATGAAAACATCGATTTACTCAGATTTGAAAGCGTCGTTTTTCTCAGTGTAATGCAAAATGTTCTTATGGAACATTAAACAAAAATAAATATCAAAAATAATTTTGAGCAATTACACTAAAATTACCAATAAAATAAAGCGAAAAGAGATATAACCATTCAACCGTAAACAAAATACAATGCACATACACAGCCCTCATTATTTAAAAAAGGCCTTTGAAATGTAAATAATAAAGTAAACGTTTCAAAATTAAACGTTTTTTTTTCGATTAAATTTCAAATATGTATTACGAAACTAATTTTGATTTTAAATTCCACAGAAACTAAGTTAATTGCAGTCATTTGCGATTTGATATTTCTACTTTGGGAATTGAAAACATGATTTTTGAAAAATAATTGAAGAATGTTTTTCCTCGATTAAAAATTTCATGCAAGATAGAAGTAAATACATTTCATAATTATAAAGTTTTCTATCTATATAGTAGGCATAATTTATTGTTGAAGGTTTAATTGTGTTGCAATTTAACTCTTTTTTATGTATATCGTATTAAAAGCTCAATAAAAATATAACCAAAATACTAAAAAAGATAAGCGAATGATTTTTATATATTCTGTTGTGACCAGAAGTAAAAACAAACTAACAGTTGGTTTTGTGCTTTGTTCAATACCTACTATTAGCTCACACTCTCTATATATTTATATATCTTGTTCAAATTTTCAATCGTTAATAAAATATTTTCTCTTTATCCACTCAAGTTCAAATACATTTTTTTAAACTTGTAGTGGATGACACTTGGTATTAATACAGTTTTTTCAAATATTAATTCATTAATTAATTTTAATTTTTATATGTAAGAAAAAAAATCTCCCATTGTTTTCATAAATGAAATGAAAGATTTTCCTCAAATGAGTGATGCCACAAAAATAAAATACCGCAACGATGATTATAATGTTCAATAAAGATAACGTGGGACAATAATGCTGCACGGGTTTATTTTATAAACTTATGATTAAAAAGTAGGAATTGACTTAATTTTTTTTATATTACTTGTTTTTAATCCTATAAAGGAAACGAATTTTAATTTATTTAATATTTCTCAATTAGTTTTCAACAAAAGATAGCAATAGTAATATACTAATCACTTAAACATGTTGCTTGTTTCCAAGCTGTTTGGAAGTTGTTCTGTTACCTTTGTTGAGAAATAAATATTATATTTGTCTATTGAAATACATTTTAAATATGCATGAATGACTTTAAAATATATTATACTGAATATTAAAAACTCATTTTATCCTACAAATATACAATTTTTTTTTTTAATGTTAGAGGACATTTGACAGTTGTATGGAACTTTCAACAACCTTGAATATAAAAATGTTTCCGAAAAAGATGAAACATTCTTATTATATTTGTTTCTTCTGCGATTCCTTTATAAAACTTCAAACAATACAGACCAAAATTTACAGTCTCTCACAGTGAAACATAATATATATCCTTTCGTCCTCAAATATTAGAATAAAATATATAGTAACTGTATAATTAATAATAGCAGCTCATGGCATTTCGATCTCAATGAATATTGGTTTTAAATACATACATATATATATATATATATATGTGTGTGTGTGTGTGTGTGTGTGTGTGTGTGTGTGTATGTGTGTTATACGGAATACTAAAGGAAAATAGCCTACAGATACATAAAAACCTTTTGAAAAAGTTTTGTTAAATTTTAGAAGAAAATGAGCTGTTATTTGGAACTTTTCAATAATCTAAAAATAAAAAATAGTTTACTTATGAATAAAGCATCATTTTTGGATAAATCACTTATCACGTTTTTTTTTCAGTGTTTTTGTATAAAACTCCAAACAATACAAAGTCTCATTTTAAAAAGGATCAATTTTGTTTTTCACTTGTACAAAACAATGCCTGAAATACAACAAAGTTTTGCAAAATATTTCGTTCTGAATGGATTGTCCTCGATAAAATGACAAATAAACTTCTACCTTTCTTACAATCAGATCTGAAATATACTTTTCGTAAGAAATATATTTTTTCTTCAAAAATATTAGACACTTTAAACTTGTGTTTTATTATGAACATAAAGGAAAGCTCTTACAAAGTACTTACATTTTTTGTTTGACATTGCAAGATCTTATGTAAAGCCATGAAATATTATTTATTTATTTTATTATATCTCCTATCACAGAGATTAATTCTGTAGTATTATTTCGAATCGTTTCTCATGATATGATAATTACTGTAATTTTGTCCTTTAAAATATTTTGAAAATTCCTTTTCAAACATGCATTTATTTCTAAGAAACGATGACCGAAACACGTTGTGCAAAATAAAATTACTTTCTAATATAAATGTCAACAATTAAACAAAAACGTATTTTTCTCCTTTTTTGCGTAGAATAATAAATGATTGAATAGTAAATTACTAAGAATTATAATTATTAGCAATAATTCTTTAGCTATTTTATAAGATATAAATATTGTTTTAGAGAATCAATACGCAATATAAATTATTTAGAAATCGAGCGTTACATGAATTTATTATAGTTGTAAGTTATTTACATCATATTCCTCCAAATGTATGCATAACTGAATAAATTTAAATATAAATGTGTGGCAATTCTGAAACATCGTAAAGATTTGAATTTCTTTATGTAAAATTATAAATATTTCGTTTATAATATTTTTTTTTAAACAACGATGAAGATATTCAAATGATTTACAAATTGCATAAATTTCCCCCCTCTTTAAAGTAATTTACAAATTTTACTAAGAATATGTAATGAAATTATTTTTAATTCAAAGTTACTTCTCATCTTATATTTTATTAATAAACATGCTTACATTTTTCTTTCATAAGACATTGGATTCTCTGAACAATAAAATGCACTAACGTTATCATTACATTTAAAATTCTATTATAGAAATTCTTTCATTCCAAGTTATTTTTTTAATTATTATTAAATGAATTTTATTCCTCATGAAAACATTTTCATTGCTCTTATTTGTGATACCACATGTTAAAGTCATATTTTTGTGAAAAAGCATTAAGTTGTTCTGTTGGATAACACTTTGAAACGTCTTTCAAAATAACTTTCTAAACGTTTATCTTATCACTTCTGCGACATTCAGTTAACTGAAACAAAAACGTCCATTTATTTACTTAGTAAAGTCTTTGAGATAAGTCAAAAAGGTCTTCTTTCTAGGAAGTAAAGCATTTTAGTGGCAATCCTTGGTAATTTCAAAGCAAAAGTAATGTTTTCTTTGTTGTTTTTTTTAATTTTACGTTGAAATACAGAAAATTAAGAATAAATAATATTTTTTGTACTTAAGATTCGTATTATAGTTAAATATAGACAGCTTAATGTGTATAATAATAGTATTTATTAAATGCAGAAAGTTGCTTTTTCTCTTATAGTAATTTACAAATTTTAAAAATCGCTAAAAAAAATACATATTTTATGAATTTGCTATTTAGAGTTACATTTCAAGTTGCAGAAAATTACATCTTTGTTATTATTTATAGTCTTATTTATTTTTTCTTTCAAAAATCATACTATTCTTCAAAGAAAACATTGCATTAACAGAGTGACTAAATTTAATATATTCGGTAGTTTTCTGGGCAATATTTAAAAACTATTTTACTGTCATGTATATGCAAATTAATTTTTTATAACTGAGATTAATTAGGTGGAGGTCAAAGTACATCAAATTTCGCTGACACAGTAAAAAGTATCTAAGCCAGGATTCGAACCTAGAACCTTTGGATTTTTTTTTAATCTCTGACTTCAATCTAATTAATCTGAATTATAAGCGTTGATTTCCTAATAAATAATTATTTTCCATGAATAAACAGAGTTCCCTTGTTTTCTTCGATAATTCTACGTGTCCACATATCAGATCTAATAATATTAACAAATGAGTGAAATGTATCAAGCCAGATATCATCAGGGCAGCTCACTGGCAGAGCATTTATGCGTATAGCCTTGATCCCAGGTTCGAATTCTGGCATACATATTTTTTACTCTGTTTTATTACATTATTCAACTTTGACCTCAACTAAGTTAATTTTGCTTTCTGCTTCATTCGAAGACACATTTTTGTGTTAAAACATACAATTTTGACGTTCATAATATTAAATATAAATAATATTTTTGTTTTCTGGTATTCATCTTATTGTTTTTTTATTAAATTTTCAATGTATATATTTTTTTACACTTCTTTGTCTATTACGTATCATACTTTAATTGAATCACAGATAAGTTTATGAATATATTATAATAAATTTATAATACCACATACTTATAATAAAACACAGAGCTGACAGTTGAAGCACGTCTGAGCACAAAACTCAGCTCAGACACGTCAATCGCCGTACCCAAGACTTTTAACGCGCACGACCAGGAGGGTTCTGTTGTATGTGTTACGGCCGTGGCAGCGCCGACACATGCTGACTACTCCCATTCTTCCAAATGAATTGACGAAAAAGGTCGCTGCGACATGCGGTGAAGCTCAAACATAGGCGACACCACCACAAAACACTTGGGGAGTCCGCCTGAGTCGCCCGACAGCTTCGGAGCCGGAACCCAAAAGAAGAGACCGGGTCTTAGGATTTAAGCCGGGCTCCCCCGACAAACTCTTGCACATACTTACTATAAAGTCAGATATTATAGAAAAGTAAAACAATAAATAAATTTATTGAGAAACGCTTTCAGAGGTCTTGCAAAATGACTTGCTGGACATTGTTCTTAATACTCCTGTAACATTAACTTAAATAAAAGAAAAATTCCTATAGATTTTCTTGGAAAACATTTTGAGATAAGCCTTAAAAATCTTCTTTCGATCAAGTAACATACTTCTGTGGCATTATTAAGAAATTTCATAGTAAAAGTTGTTTTGCACTTTTTACATTCACGTCGAAATGTAGTAAAATAAGAATATAGGAAATCTTTTATCGTGATTATAGGTGAATAATGACGTTCAGGCACTTATCCGAAAATTATTTATTTTGATAAGTTGATGTAGCTAGATAAAAATACTTATTTGTAATATATTACCACATCATGTAATATTTACAAAAATATTTTATTTGTATTCATATATATCATTTCTATTTTCAATATTATTTTTTTAAATATATTTTTAAACTACAAGATGCTTATATATATTTTCAAAAAACATAAAAACACTATACCTATGATTTAATGTTTTCTAAACTAAACGAAATTAGAACAGTTTTTTAGTTGAGACATCATGAATTATGCTGTTAAAGCCTGAACTGAGTTTATAGCTTAATATTCAAATATAATTAATACATACATTTCTTCTTTATATTTATTTGCATGAACCTATATAAACAGGTTGATTATAATTAAAGTTGAACATTCAAAAGGCTATAAAAAAATAATTGCTGCTCATATTGACCTGATATTTCATCTGAGTATATGTGAAGCAATGGGAAATTGTTTTGCGGAAAGAAAAAAAAAGTTCAAAAGTTGATCAATTGATGGCAATGTACTCGTCATGAGATGCTAGTTAAAACTCGTGACATGCTGTTGTGGCGCCCTTTGTCAGTCAACGGGCCAGAGTCGTTTCTTAAACCCTTTAGTGGCCGAAATTTCTTCAAACGAATCGCTGAAAAGTCACCGTTCTTGTAAAAAGGCTTCGCAAACAGAGCGCGATCGATCCTTCAATGTTAGAGTTATGACAGCTTTCACAGACGCAGACTAACAGGAACTGCATCTTCTCCACCTTTTTATCACAAGTGTAATGTGCACGTCACGTTTTTTAATTAGCATCTTATGACGTGTCCAATGCCATCCATCGGTCAACTTTGGAACTTTTTTTTTCTTTCACAAAACAAATTCCCACTGCTTTACGTATACTTAGATGAAATATCAGATTATTCTGAGCAGTGTTTCTTTTTTTGGCAGCCGTTTGAAAGTGAAACTTTATATATAATCACCCTGTATATTTTTAAGAATCAAAATTAATAGCTCATAAACATATTGTGTTTCTTTGATGTAGAGATTTTTGAAAAATAAAACATATAAAGATATATGGATTATAAGAATCCCTTTTTTTAAAATTTATATATTGGGTTGTTTGGAAAGTCCTTTTCGTGTGGGAAAGTTGAAATCGTACCGGAAAATTCTATCATTTAATTATTAAACATTAATTCCGATAGCTAATGTCTAATAATTGACGGGAACAATTTTCCGGTACGAATTGGTTTTCCTAAACAGGAGGAACTTTCCAAATAACCCTATATATATATATTTAAATATGTATATATATGATATTTATTATTTATTGAACTTATAAAGTTAATTATCTAAAGAAAAGATTTGATTCAAATTTTTTCAATGTGAGAATCTGTAACGTGAATACATGATATTTACTATATTGAATTCCGAGAAATAGAAAAGAAGAACAGGTTCATTTAAGTTTGTAGTCCAACATATTTTGATTATATATTTATTAAATATATATATTTTTTTTAAATCAAAGTACTTAGTGAACGTATAAAATCAACGTGCGCACCCAGAAAAAGGAATTGATTAAAACAACAAGACATGTTTTGTTGAGTACATTTTGGTTGTTTTAGCAAAAATTTTAGTTGAAGTAAAAAAATTGGTTTTGTTGCTTGGACAAAAAAATATTGTTAACACTCTTACAAAATTTTAACAAAATTTCATCAATTTTACTTGAATTAACAAAATCTGTTTTTTTTAAATTTTGCAATAATTTTGTAATTCCAGCAACATTTTGTTGTTTTTGCAAAATTTAAATTGTTGTGTAGTAGCCATAACTCTCTCACGTAACTCGATTTATTTAACTTATATAGCTATATAATTAAAGGATTAACATAATTTTTGGATAATTAAAACTTTTTTTCATTGGGACGGACCAAGGTAGTTTTAACCCCCCCCCCCCCCTGTCCCATTTATAACTTTCTTCTATCTTTACAAGAAGAAAGTGTTGAAATCATGGAAATTTTCGACTTCCAGTTTCCGACGGATTTTAGAAGGTCCTGAACACGATTTGACTGCTTTTAGAAAATGACTGTCAATGACTCTGTCTGTCTGTATGTGACAAAAATTTTGTGGGCGCTCTATCTCAAGAACTAATGCACGGAATTTAATAAAACTGTATATTCAGTTACTTCCTGATATAGATTGCTGCTGATTAGTTTTTGGTGTAAATCGCGCAACAGGTGGCGCTGCGTAGTTGCATTTTTCGCGATTTCTGAAATAGCTCTATCTCATTTTCAGCAGTGAATTACGTCTGTAATCTTTGAACGTAACTCGATTTATTTGACTTATATAGCTATATAATTAAAGGGTTAACATAATTTTTGGATAATTAAAACTTTTTTCATTGGGACGGACCAAGGTAGTTTTAAAAATCCCCCTGTCCCATTTATTACTTTCTTCTATCTTTAGAAGAATAAAGTACTCTGGTACATAAGTACTCTGGTACTGGAAGAAAGTACACTGGTAAAATATAACAGTGAATTTTTATTCTAATTTTTGCAGGCGTAATTTACTGCTGAAAATGAATTAAAAATTAACTATGTGTTGCCGTATGCTGGGCTTTATATTGTCGTATCATGTTTGCAGCAGAAATTTGCGTGCTCTTGATGACATTTCGTCTTGTGCTGCGGTTACAGCCGTTCCGACATACATAAGAGTGAGAAATGCCAAAGTCAGATATCATTACTTGTAGCTCACTGGTAGAGCCTCAGAGAGCTGTTCTGAGGACCCGGGATCGACTCCCGGCTTGGGCAATTTTCGCTTTCTCGGTTTTCGCTTAGATAAAAGCAGAATAAAAATTCACTTGTTATTCTTCAAGGTTTACAGGCGTAATTAACAGTGAAGTGACGATCACCCGGGAGTCATAAATTGACGTCTAAAATATATCACATATTTTTTTACTGTACTTACTACGCATTTGTGACCATCTGTGCTGTCACAATGACTGCTATTATGCTATGTATGTATGCGTTTAGTATACGTATGCTTTTGTGAGAGAAGAATATACATATATATAATATCTTTGAATTCAAAATACAGCAAACAAGTTTTAGCAACAAAACTGACCAAATTTCCAATTTTCTTTAAAAATAACTATATATAAAGTGTATACAGAATACTATTAAGTTAATAAATAATTAACAAATTCAAACAGCAAATTACCGAAGCTCCTATTTAGAGACGGCGCGTAGTCAAACATGCATAATAGTTTTAAAGAAAAATTAGAAAATAAATATTAAAAATGATAAAAGATGGCGTTAAATAGGAGATATGTAAACCCAATTACATACGAACAAAAAATGAAATTTAGATATCAAATGATAGTAAAATGGAATTCAAAAGAAAAAAATGGAGACATGCGCAATGCATAATCATCAGTTCGACAGTAAAAAAATAATTCAATATTTCATAAAATGGACTGGCAAATTTGCTAAGAACAATATATTTCTGCCGAAAATATTGCACATATATAAAGAAACAAAAATAGATAATAACAAAACAAAACTACTCACTAACCATGCATTGTATGTCATACGATACAAAAACAGCATCTTAACTACATTTGAATTGAGCACATGAGATCGTAAAAAAGTTGCATGACCACGGTTACAGTAATTTAAATTGAGATATTTATAGATGAAGGAAAATCCATGAAATGTATTAGACAAAAATAATTAAAAGTAAGAGCACAGACATCTATAATAAAACCCTTTTAAATAGTTATTAGTTAGAGTATAAAAGAAAAATAGTTATTTTAAAGAATTGTATAATTATTATTTAGCAAAAAATACAACAGAACATGACCGCCATCTGTAACCCAATTAAATATTATTTGCTAAAATCATTTGGTTATTCATAGTGCTGCCATTTGTATATTTAAAAATAAATATAAAGTGCTGCAAACTATATATTATATCTAAAGTAAATAAATATATAATTAAAATTATTAACATTAATTTTTAATAAAGAAATATATCAATTCAATTTACCGCACCTAAGAATAATAACTATATAATTTGATATCTATGTTTGTACTAAATTGAATAGAGGCCATAATAGATCAAAGGGAATTCTTAAAATATTAATCAAAATTATTAAATCATGAACCAAATTTAATTTTGAGACAAACAATTATTTGAAAGAATTGTAAAATTATCTATAAATAAATTATTTGAAAGAATTGTAAAATTGTCCAGTAATAAATATGTAAATACACTTACCACTCACGTAGAGTAATGAAATATTATAAAAGCAAGCACAGTAGATTTTAAATTACAAGTGTAAAATTCTTTCAATTCATTAATTGAGTAGGTTGGACTGACAGCAAAAATCTACCGCCTTATGTATACGTTGAATTCTCTTATAAGCAATTGAATATAACAATTCATAAAATTTTCAAAACTTAATTAATATAAAAGAAACTAATTAACAATTCAAATATTTTTCTAATGAAACTGCAGTGTCGCTTACCGTCATATCTTTCTTGGCGGCAAGGGGAATAGGCCTATGATGGGGATACAGACTCTGCTAGGTGGCGGAAAGCACCACATAAGCTAATCCCAGCTGGCCGGCCTGGACTTCCTCGGGTCCGGTTGGTGATTCTGGGCAACGGCTAACTAACGGTGATAGGACCACTTCCAAAGTTTATCATTGAGACTTTCTCTGACACGACAACAACAACAAAAACAATAAAATATTATTATTATTAGCAAAAATGCATAGTTGTTCACATACATATATGTATATATATATATATATATATATATATATATATATATGTGTGTGTGTGTGTGTATAACGCTCCACCCAGAAATATTTTATCATTTTTGATAATATAAAATATCTTTTTTTTTTTTTTTGTAGCTAGAAAAGTTTTTTACCCGCACAGCAAGAAGTAAAGAAAAAAAAATATGTAAAGCGTAAAAATATATTTTCTACTTTAAGGTTTTTCCGTATGAATTATATATATTAATAAAATGCACCTAATACTTAAGGAATGTGGTATAATTTGTAAATATAACAAATCATAATCAAAATGAATGCTTAATATATTGAAAATATGGCAGAGAACGTTCCATGTCTTCTTTTTATTTTTCTTTCTTTCTTACTTTCTTTTTTCCCAAAATAAACTTATCAAAAATATACCACATACATCATGTTAATGCTATTAATTTTGCATCAGTAGAGCTGGTAATCACCTTTTTTGTTACTTGAATATCTTTTAGCTCATTTTTTTTTAGTCTGAAATGTATGAAAGTGCTATTTATCAAGAAATAAAAAACTCATGTCTTAATGATTATCTTAATGATACATTTGAAGATTTGCTAAGCTAATTACGATAAATTCATACATATGAAAAATAAATAATACATTTCCTTTTAAAAATATAATTTAATGTTCTCCCTAAAGACAAATTATAACGTCTTCCTTTGGTCATTAATGTTTTTATAACTTTTTTATTTTCTTTTGTTTTGGTAATTATTTGTGTTGTGTTATTATTAGTTAATTTCAGATAAATCTTTAATTTCTGGTTTTCAAAGATTCATAAATAAGTACATAATCTTTCATGTGATTCGCAACATTTTTTTTATTCCATGTTTTATATAAAGTAATCAAAAACTGGTCGTATTATTCTATCTAGTTCTCTTCTTATATATTAGTAAATACGACAGTATACGACGTATACTGGCCGTATTATTGGTGGTGTTATATGTGTATTTAATTGATTTTTTTAGTGCAACATCGCTTACATAAAAAGAGTGCGCTATGGCATGAAGAAATCAGTAAAACCCATCTATAAGAACATATAACTGATAATTATGTAAAATATAACACTTTTTAGTTCTATAACATCCATTATATGAAATAATTCAGTAAAATTCAAAATATTGTGGTACTTACGTACTACCACTGCCCTGAAGATACACTTGCGCCAACAATGGCGCCAATAATACCATTTTCAGTAACCCTTATTTTATGTCAACCATATAGTTTATTTATTATAGGTTATAGTTATTAATATATTTTTCAGATTATTTTTTAATATAATTTACAGTTTAAAACTTTTTGGTTAATCATATGTTAGAGTTTGTTTTTTATATATTTTTTGATTTATTTTTATATTATTTACCAATTTACCAATGTTATGTATTTAATAATGTTAAATTACTATTTTGAACGTGACTGACGACTATGAACGAGATTGGGAATTGACAATCATTTTTGGCGATCGATCATCAGGGTACGTACAATACGTAAGTACCGATATTCATTAAAAAACTTAATGCATTTTTTAAAATATAAATCAAAATCTATCATGTTACTGTTTCATGTTAGTGATATAATATGTTTCTTTAAGATACAATATTATGTATCTATTACCTTTAGCTATCAACAATTTTAGAATTACAAAAAATATATAAACTATAGGATTGACATTTATTTTTTTAATTTTCAAAGGAGATTTTACCAAAGAAATTCAATAAATTATTTAAAATAATTAACTCAATATCTTCATCTGCACTTATTTCAAAAACTTTATCGTATTACAATTTTCACTGACACATTTCCTGCAAGTTTTATTAAAGTGAAAAAATTCTGAATAAATAGATGTACAAAACAAGCATCTAACAAGAAGTATGAAAATCACAGCATTCTATTCTATAGCATCTAATTCAATATAAATTTAATTATGTATTGTATGCATTCCACTTTTAAATATTTCCAAAATGTTTAGCACATACATTTAATAAAGTCTAGAATATATATTCAAATTAAAAGGGGTTTTTTTTCTTTCAAATAGTAAAACAAAAACAAAAAAAAATAATAATTAAGTAAATGTTTTGTAGAAAACAGTAGAAAATTCAAATTACTGATATTAATTAAGTGAAATGTGACACAGATATAAATATGATTTAAAAGCTTTTCGTCATGTTCATTATTCTAACCGTAACAAATAAAAATATTTATTATTTATTTGAAAATAATTAATTATTATATGTTTTTGTTATAATTTTTTTAATATAATCTCAGCTTTCGTAATATAATGTTTATTTTCAAAAACTAAATATTTAGACACTTGAAAAACATGAAGAATTTTTTTTAATCGAAATAATTATATTAAACATCTTATTAACAGTAACTGTATCTATTTAAAAATCTTTATTTTGTGATACAATCGGCTTTCATAAGTTTCGTTCTAGGATTCCTCTTTCATTATAATAATTCATATACATAATATGATTAATGAGAAAAATGTGTTCTGTAATTCCACTTGTACTTATACACAAATATAAATTTAAAATAATTTCATTTTAAAAATATCCATATTGATCTGGTGGAAACCCCTAAGAAACAAATAACAAGAACGAAAAATCCTGCTTCAAGCATAGATTATGTAACACTTTCCAACGCTTCCAAAATAATTTTACAAATCATACCTTTTAATAAGCTGAAAGATAGCATCTAAGTAAATAATTTGGAAAACGCATAACATATTTAAAAACATAATTTCAGGAATTTGCAACCTATACAGTATTCGAAAAAATATCCGAATACTTTTATTCAGCCCTGTATATGATTTATAAATTTGTATATATACTACATAGGATGCTAAATTTTAGTTCAGTTAGGAAAAGCGTAGCACAGTTTAAAATTCTCCATCTGGAGTTTGTCAATAAACGGAAATGTGTTCGCGAATTTTTGTGCTTCCCTGTATATGATCTACAGAATTTACACACACCACGTAAATACACAAAAAGTGAGATAAATTTAAAATCGCGTTCAGTAACTTAAAACGCACTTCCAGGAATTATTGTAAACAGACAGTATAGAATTCTTTTGTGTCTCCCTGTAAATGAACGATGACTGCTATACACACAATATTCTGTAGTAAGCCTCTTGTAATGCACCTTAGTGATATATATAAATTTCAATGTGTGTTAAAATAATGAAACATTATTTAAATAAACCGCAGACGATTTTTCTCCATAGATGTAATGTTACAGAATTCTTTTGACTGTTCCTGTAAAGTTACTATAAGTGCTATGCACACCCTATTCCATATTAAGCTTCTTGTAATGCACCTTAGTGATATATATCAATTACAATGTGTTTGAAATTGAGTAACATCATTAAAATAAACCGCAAATGATTTTTCCCCATAGATCGCAATGTAACGAAATTCTTTTGAGTGTCCCTGTAAAAAAACTATAAGTGCTACACACTTCCGTTGAAATAGGGAACATGCTATAGAGTACTACAATAACATATAAAAATTGCAGAGCAATCCGAGCATATTTACGGGAGTTAGAGCACGGACAGACGGCCAGACAAACCGAAGTCATAAACACTTTTCAACTAGGTTGGAAAGTGTTAAAAACTGCCTTTTTGGCAGATATATCATTGTTCCTCAACGAGGATATACTGAAATAAAAGTTAAATCAGTTTTAAACAAGAACGTAAAAATCATGCTTCAAGCGTAGATTATGTAACACTTTCCAAGACTTCCAAAATAATTTTACAAATCATTAATAAGGTGAAAGATGATGTCTATGTAAACAAGGGATGACCGCCCCGGGAACCCAGCTTAAGCTTTTGAGTATAAGTGCAATCCCAGGGAGAAGACACAAACCCACTGTATACTTTAACATTACAAAATTACGAGTATAAATTGTAAACATTACAGGGTTATAGTTGTAAATAAGAATAAATATTTTAAAGAAATTATGAAATGAAACAAAATTTAACAATGTTTAAGCAAAATTTTCAGAAAAATGACTTGATTTACCATTAATAATTTAAACGAGTCGTTGGGGGCCACCGTAATACTTTCCCATCATGGATATGCACAATATAAAATATGAAAATAAAACATATGTGAACTACTTATAAAATGCATAAAGTGTTAATTTCCAATTAAAATATATCTTTGAATTGAAATTTGAATGAAATACGGGGTCATGAAAAATCGACGAGTGAAGAAAATAGGATTACAAATATCTCGGCAACTCATAATCCGATAGACTTCATTCTTCATGCAAAATTTATGTTTTTTATTGTCTTTTATATTCACTCCTTAAAAGAAACCATTTCGAAAATTTTTATATACCTTTTATCAGAACGAATATTTCGAGAGTCCAAAGAAAAAAAGAGTTCCGGATAATCGAGGTTACTGAAATTCAATAGGCTTCTTCTCATTATTACATACGAAGTACATACCAAAATTCAAGTCTCTATCTCAATTTTTTCGGGAGATAGAGCATTTACAGACACACACACAGACAGACGGACGGCACTGTTTTTTCTCTAAAAATATTTTTTTCGGAATCTCCAGTGTCTGAAACGTGTCAATCCGTCAAAAGCTTTTTTAGCACTTTCCAACCTAGTTGAAAAGTGCTTATGACTTCGGTTTGTCTGGCCGTATGGCCGTCTGCCGTCTGCCGTCTGCCGTCTGCCGTCTGGCCGTCTGCCGTCTGGCCGTCTGGCCGTGCTCTAACTCTCGTAAATATGCTCGGATTGCTCTGCAATTTTTATATGTTATTGTCGTTATCTATAGCATGTTCCCTATTTCAACGAAAGTGTGTAGCACTTATAGTTTTATTACAGGGACACTCAAAAGAATTCCGTTACATTGCGGTCTATGGGGAAAAATCATTTGCGGTTTATTTAAATAATGTTTCACTATTTTAAACGCATTGAAATTTATATATATATATCTAAGGTGCATTACAAGAGGCTTACTACAGAATAGTGTGTGTATAGCAGTCATCGTTCATTGACAGGGACACGCAAAAGAATTCTCTTCTGTCTGTTAACACTAATTCCTGGAAGTGCGTTTTAAGTTACTAAACGCGATTTTAATTTTAACTCGCTTTTTGTCTATTACGTGGTGTGTATAAATTCTGTAGATCCTATACAGGGCAGCACAAAAGTTCGCGAACACATTTCCGTTTATTGACAGAAACTCCAGAAAGATAATTTTAAACTGTGCTACGCGTTTCCTAACTAAACTAAAATTTAGCATCCTAGCATATACAAATCTATAGATCATATACAGGGCTGAATAAAAGTATTCGGATATTTTTCCGAATATTGTATCTGTTGGAAATTCCTGAAATTATGTTTTTAAATATGTTATGCGTTTTCCAAATTGTTTACTTATATGTTATCTTTTAGCTTATTAAACGGTATGTTTTGTAAAATTATTTTGGAAGCGTTGGAAAGTGCTACATAATCTATGCTTGACGCATGATTTTTCGTTCTTGTTTCTATTTTCAAAACGATTACAAGATTTACCCTATACTACGTATGATGGGTAAGTAATACTGTGAATAAAATATTTAAGCAGAAAGAAAACAAACAGGGAAAATGATTAATAATTTCGAAAACTCATAACACATTTGAAAACCCAATTTCAGCAATTACCAACAATATTCGAAACAAATATCCGAATTATTTTGTGCAGCTCTTTATATGATCTGTAGATTTCTAAATGTACTAACTAGAATTCTAAATTTTCGTTCAGTTCTGAAACGCATAGCAAGTTTAATATTCCCCTTCTAGAATTTCCATCAATAAACGGAAATGTACTATAAATCTTTTGTTCAGACCTGTATATGATCTATATAATTTATACATATATAAGGTAATAGGCAAAAAATGAGTTAAATTTAAAAATGCGTCTTGCAAATGAAAACGCACTTCCAGCAAATATTCTTAGTAGACTGTACTTTAAACGAATTCTTTTGTGTGTACCTGTATGTGAATGATGCATGCTATACACACAATATTCCATAATAATCCTCTTGTGGTACACCTCAGGGATATATATCAAATTAAATATGCTTGAAATAGTGTAACATCCTTAAAATTTGCAGCATTTTTTTCCCCATAGACCATAACGTAACGGAATTATTTTGAGTGTCTCTGTAAAGGAACTATAATTACACTCTTCATTTTCAATACCAAACATGCCACGATAAACATCAATAACATATACCAATCGCAAGACAGTCCGAGTATTCTTACGTGAGTTAGAGCACGGACAGACAGAGAGACAAGCCGAATTCATAAACACTTTTCAACTATGTTGAAAAATTTAAAAAAAACCTTTTTTTATAAGCGTCCATCTTTTATCTTAAAAACCACGCTTAATTTTATGATTGCAATTCATGCAGTTTGAAACAAAATCTGCTACACTTACGTAATTTGTATTATATGTTTAATTACATGCCCAAATATGTACCGATGTATGTACAACTACACCTGCATCTATATTTAAACATATAAACTTTCTTATATAGCAGTACATTTACATTTGCAACAATAAATGTATATCTATATTTGCACATCAAAACTTACATCGATAACATTTGTTTTAAATCGCTGACCAGGCCCTTACCTACCAGGCTTGATGTCTAGCTTGGTGAGTTAGTACCTGAACGCGGGGCGATATTCGCCTGGACACAGCATGGTCAAGATCCTTCAAGCTGTCAAGAGCCTTCTTGGCATCGCTGCAGTGATCTATTGTGGTTTGTTACAGTTTTATTTGTTTGCCACATTGGCCGGTAACTTAAAGTGGATTTGCTTGTCGCGAGGTGCTCTCGTAATTTATACATCTATATCATTATGCTTACATTTGTAGTTATGTAAACGTAATTGTAAAGATTCTTTCAAATACTACACTATCAACACTTCTATATCTACACATCAAACATAGATAAAAATACTTTTGCATTATACTTTCAAACAAATAGTGTGTTTTCTAAACAGATGCTCTACGCTACAAAATAACATTGCACGCAATACGGAAAATTATTCTAGATATCTGTACTTCAGACACATTTACATTTATGCATATATAGAGACACGTTAATATCTAACCATCCATTTTTTACGAATCTACATTAGAACTTCACTGAGAAAAAAAATGACATTTTCAAATCTGAGTAAATCGATGTTTTCATTTTGTAATGAAACTTTTTGTTTCAAATAGGACGACCAATGCTTTCAATTCTGAAATACCAGAAATACTCAGAATAATGAAACATGGACCTACTCAAAACTGAGCATATAGATGTCAGTTCACACTCATTTTTGAAACATGGACATTACTCCAAAATGATTAGGATCAGTTCAAAAACATTTTTGAAACATGAAAATACTAAAAAATTATTAGGATCAGTTCAAACTCATTTTTGAAACATGGAAATACTCAAAAAGGAGCACATAGTAGTCAGTTCATACTCATTTTTGAAACAGGGATATACTCAAATAGGAGCACATGATCTTTTATTATTGAATGTGTGCATGTTTTCAGAAATGAGTATATACATGTTTCAAACTTGAGTCATTTTGATTCGGAGCCATTTGGACTATGCGACATACTCAGATTTGTATATTTTTTGCTCGGTTTTGAAAATGTCGTTTTTAGAGTTTTCTAATTCTGCACACCTACAAGTACCTCTACAAATTCACATTTACACATTTACATCTACAAATGCGTTTGTATTTAGGCATTTACAGCTGTCATAAACATATATATATATATACATCTGCAAAAATTACATTTTTGACGTCCAATCTTATGTGTACATCTTTACATATCCTAATCTATATATATATAAGAAAGTCCTTTCTGACTAGATGATCAACGCACAGCCAAAACTACTGAACCTACAAAGACGAAACTTGCAGGAAAAATACTTCTTAGTGTGTAGAGGCGCACTAAGACGGGATTTTCAAAAACTCCACCCTTAAGGGGGGTAAAAAGGGGAACAAACTTTTAAAAAATTCCCTAAAAATCGGGTATTATAGTTACGTGACAAATGATAACATATTTTAATGTATTTTTGTATGCTGAATCGAATGGTATCAATTAAATACTCATAACTCAAATAGTTCGTGAGATATTGTACATTTTTCTAATTTGGCGAAGTCTTTGACGTCAAAGTTTCAAAATTTCTAACACTACAAGTGAGAATTTCTAAAAAAAGATCCGTTACTATAGCAATGGACGAGATTCAAGTTAAATCTTTTTGTTATTTAATTATTTTGTATATTTTTACAGATAGAAACATTAACTGCTGAATTGGGAATTGAATATTATTCTTACGGATATTTATGTAATTGTGTATTATTATTATTTCTACAAATTAAAAATTCACAATGTAAGCTGAAGCGAATGGTACCAATTAAATACTCCTAAGTCAAATAATTCGTGAGATATTGCACGTTTTTCTAATTTGGCTATGTCTTTGACGTCAAAATCTCAAAATTTCTAACAATACAAGTGATAATTTCTAAAAATACATCCGTTACTATAGCAATGGAAGCAATTCAAATTAAATATTTTTGTTATTTAATTATTTTGTTTATTTTTACAGACAGAAACATTAACTGCTCAACTGGGAATTGAATATTATTCTTACGGATATTTATGTAATTGTATATTATTATTATTTTAGCAAATGCCACGATTTAAAATAAAACGAGCTTACTAAAATAAAGTTTCGAAGGTCTGTTTAGTATTATATATTACTTCTTTATTTGTTTTCAGTCTTCAGCCATGTTTCCCTTTTTCTTTGGGTAGTTATTCATACGATTTCGGGCTAATTTTCCGTTATCGGATACTTCGCCATTTGGCGTATTAGCTACAATGTTGAAAGCATCGTTTATGTTTGAAGCGAAACCTTCACGATGAATCCTATTACAGAAAATCATATCATCATCTACTATGAGTATAAACCGCATATTCACATTTTAATCCGATTATTCATGATATTTTGGTAGGTTTTACGCTGTTAGTTAGGTAATGTTTTTTGAAAGGTTTTAGCGTATAGCGTTTATTCTACGTTACTTTGTTATAGAGCTACAGCGGAAAGCTCTAAGATTAAGTGAACCCGATTATTAAAGATTACCTTTTTAAAAGAAATTCTACTGAACAAATTTTGATGGAAGTGATTTTTCAGGTATGGTTAATGACCCTATAACATATCCTTCTAAGTTGCTTACTGATAGAGGTAATGGGAAAGGTGAATACAATTATGAAAGATACATCTACTCTAATATAAAATAATAAATCCTAACTGACTCATAATCAACGCCGAGCCTAAACCTTTGGTCCTAAAGCAATGAAATTTGGAAGACATATTTCTTACACAATGTAGGCACCCACTAAGAAGGTATTTTTGAAAATTCACACTTTTAGGGGGTTAAATGTGGGTTAAAAATGTTAAGACCTTTCGTCTTTTTGCCATATCTCAGCAGCAGTTTTAGGTAGGAGCGTGAAATTCTGGATAACAAATCTACTAGAAGATAGTTAAACACATATTTCACAGATTTTAAAAATTCACAACCTAAGGAGGTTAAATGGGGTGTCGAATGTTTTAGGTCAATTCGTCTTTTCGCCATATCTCAACAGTAGTTTTAGTTAAAAGCGTGGAATTCGGGATAACAAATCTACTAGAAGATAGTTAAACACATATTTCACAGATTTTAAAAATTCACAAACTAAGGGGTTTAAAGGGGGGTCGAAAGTTTTAGGTCATTTCGTCTTTTCGCCATACCTTAGCAGCAATTTTATGTAGGATCGTGAAATTCGGGATTACAAATCTACTAAAGAATAGTTCAACATCTATTTCAGGTGATTTTAGAAATTCAACCTCTAAAGGGGTTAAATGGAGAGTCGAAAGATTTCTCTTTTTCGCCATATCTTAACAGCAGTTTTAGTTAAAAGCGTGAAATCCAGGATAACAAATCTACTAGGGAGATTTCAGAAATTCAACCTCTAAAGAGTTTAAAGGGGGGGGGGTAAAAAAATTTAGGTGATTTCGCCCTTTTGCTCTATCACAGCAGCAGTTTTATGTAAGATTGTGAAATTCAGGATAACAAATTTACAAAAAAAAGATAAAAAAAACACGTATTTCAGCGATTTTAGAAATTCTACTACTAAGGGAAATAAATGTGGGTCGAAAGTTTTAGGTCATTTTGCCTTATTTCAGCAGCAGTTTTAAGTAAGAGCTTGAAATTCAGAATAACAAAACTATTAAAAAACAGTTTAACACATATTTCATCGATTTTAGAGATTTTGTAGCCACCATCGGCTTTGAACTTGATTATGGAAGATTAGACGAATGGGACAACTATTGCTGATTTGTGATTAGATAGTTTGTGCAAGACATTTTTCCAGGGTTTTTTTTTTCGTTTATACTTATAAAAGTGTATATTCTGACTGACTCATAATTAACTCACAGCCATAACTACTGAACCTAGAAACATGAAAATTGGTGACAAAATAATTCTTGGTATGTAGAGGCGCACCAAGAAAGGATTTTTAAAAACTTCACCCCTAATGTGGGTAAAAAAAGGGACAAACTTTTTAAAAATTCTATAAAAATCGGGTATTAGAGTTATGTGAAAAATGATAACATATTTTAATGTATTTTTGTATGCTAAATCGAATGGTGGCAATTAAATGCTCCGAAGGGAAATCGTTCGTGAGGTATTTTCACATTTTTCTAATTTGGCGCCAAAATTTCTAACAAGTAATAATTTCTGAAAATATAGCGTGTCCGAGAAAGGTCTTTATCATTCTAAACATTAATAACAAATATACTAACAGGTGAAATGAAATGCAGTTTGCTGCAAAAGAATGCAGGAATTTGAAAGTTATTTTGCAGTACCTTCAATGTAGTTGTACGTGAGCTCCGTTAGTAGCGCAAAGAATGTCAAGCCTGTGCTCGATTTTCCTCCAAGTATTTTTTAACATTTGCGGTGTAACAGTGAGAATTGATGAGTGATGATTTCATGATTTGTCATTTCGTACCTCAGTCAATTGGTACCAGAAAAAACTCTTATATTTCTTCATTCTTTTCCAGAAAACTGCATTCCCTTTCACCTGTTAGTATTTTTGTTATTAATGTTTAGAATGATAAAGATCTTTCTCGGACAGGCTGTACATCCGTTACTATAGCAATGGAAGAAATTAAAATTAACTACATTTTTCGAAGTTCCATAGTTTGTGAGATATTGCATATTTTTTAATTTAACGGTGTTTTTAGCGCCAAAACCTCAAAAAAATTATAACTTTACCAATGATAATTTATAAAAATACATGTGTCTTTATAGCAACGAAAGATATTCAAACTGTCGATAAAACGCGTTGGACTTATTTTCATCGTTATCCTCTTTAATAAAACGCTACGCGTTGCCACAGAGTTAACATAAATAATAGAGAGTAAGTAAACCGTAAAAACGGCTTGCAGTATGAAGCCGGTTATCGCTCAAATAATTTGGCCCAAACAAGATATTTCATTGGACAGAGAGAGGGTGCACGTGCACGTGGAACGAGGACTGGATTTTTTGGATGGGGAGAGGTTTTCAAAGCAAGCCGCCAGTTGTTTAGGCCGAATCTAGGGTTGCATTTTTGGCGTCACGCCAAACGTAAATATTTCGCCTCCAGTTCCTCTTTACTCCTTGATGCGTTGCTGACGACTGGCTTTTTTGCTAATCGTTGCCACGGATTAATCTCGGAAAAAGAAACATTTGAAGTTATTGAAAAAATTAATAGCTCGAAAAGTATTTGTCAGAAAATTGTTAGACAAATTGCATTTGAAAAGTAAAAAATTGTATTTTTCTTGATATAAATTTCAAGTCTAATGATTATGTCGTTTTTCAAATATTGAATTTCAAAAATTACCAAATTTCACAATGGAGTACCATAGCGAAACCTTCACGCGTATAAATATAATGATAACGGCAAAGTGTCTTGACGTGTATACTGGATATAGCACGAGTCCCAAATTATAGTAGCTTTATTAATTATTCTGTTAAAATATAAAAGTGAATTATGATATCACGAGTTCATGATTTGTATTTAATTCTGGACAAATAGCATATTTTAGTCCACCTCAGTGAGTCAAATTATTTTCATTACTTCATTCAAATTCAACGGAAATGATTTTTCCCCATAGACACCATAACGTAACACAATTATTCATTTTTTTTTAAGTTGACGTATTCCATAATAGAGTCTACAGAGTATTGACCTAATTTGGAACGAAGTTTTTTGGATACCTTTTGGTACTTTTCCATTGTAGCATCATCATGCCAAAATGTATGCTAATGCGCCATTTATTTCAACCCTGAATGTGCAAATAATTTTTATTTCAAACCGTGCCAAGCACTGTGACTCGCTATTTATTCAACGCAAATCTCTTTTATTATTATTATTATTATTAATTAATTGTAAGCATGCAAAATATTTTAATTTACTATTTTTTGAATCGTAAATACCGTTTTTTAAGTTATAACTTACATTTTTCGCTGATTCAAAAAGGAAATGTTTATAAACCTTTCGCAATGGATTTTGGCGGGACTTGCACTGTTAGTTATATAATTTATCAGAGATGGTTTTAGTATCTCCCATATTGTTCTACTTTGCTTAGTTGTAGAACTATTGCGGAAAGTGTGGCACAGATGTCATATACGCACCACATTGCCGCTATTCCTCTCCCCACCCCCCGCCAGTTTGACGAAAACTTTGTTTTTGAATATTAACGTTGTAATTTATATTAACATTATAACATTAATGTTTTGAATATAACGTTATTTTATTTTCATATTGAAATAAAAAATCATGTGCTGTTATTGCATGCTATTTGTAACTAATGTTCAAAAACAAAGTTTACGCAAAATCGGAGAGGGAAAAAAACGCGCCAACGTAGTGCGTATATGACATCTGTGCCGAAAGTTTTATAATCAGATGAACCCGATTACGAAAACATAGCCTTTTAAAAAGATTCTGCCGAATGGATTTTGACGGAACCTTCACTGTTAGTTAGATGAGTTTTCAAGGATGGTTATAGTATATAGCATATTATGTTATCGGTCTTTACCAAATCCTACTGTAAATGAAGAATGAAAAGAGTTTGTCCTTAACAGCCCAATTTTTGTCTGACACATTAAAAATGTAATAACGCAATGGTGTTCGTATCATTTTCAGAAATGCAGGAGGACATTCCAAGTAAAGGTTCATATGGTTTTAAAACACAAGGTCAATATTTCATTTGATTAAAGGATCGTTAAAAGAAATTGACCAGCGTAGCGGGCGTAGCTTGCTAGTAATATTATAAATCTCATTGTGTGCAAATGTTAGGCTGAAGCCAGCGTCAAAATGGAGCATCTAATGATCCTGTATTTTTGCATAATAGGTTAATTATAATCCTCAAATTAACATAGGCTGGTTTTTGTTTATTTTATTCAAATATTTTCTTTAATAATTAAAAATTTCATTATTTTCATAGAGAATAAATGGACATTTTTCCATACAATTTAACCATTTTACTTTATCGTTGCTAGGGCTTTGATCGTTGCCACAAAAATAAAAACACGGAAAAATAATTTTTTTCCAACAACTAATTTTCAATTGAACGATTTTCACGTAAAAACTGAAAATTAAAAAAATTCAAAAGAAGGTGAATTTCAGTGATATTTGAAACAAAAATATGGAGTATTTGTTATTATACATGAAGTATGAATATCGGTTAAAATAAAAAGATATTTTTCTGTCAAAAACTGCGTTATAATTAGAAGGAAAAGTAGAACAATAATTATATTATTAAAAAATAGATTTCGCTTGGACCATGGAACTATGAAAAGGATCCTCCTCGGCTTGGACAAATATGACGTCATAAATAAAACATGTATTTTCAAATATTCGTAATAATACAAGGAGCATGAATATCAATGTATAATGAAAGTAAATAGATAATGGACGTAATATTTAAGATGAAAAACTGAAATATTTTTTATCGATACTGATTAATAATTAGCTTGAATACCAGATACACACAAATGTGAGTTTTCAGCTAAAATTTACATCCTGATTGCCAGAAAAAGAAAATTAACAAGAATTGTGCCATTTAAAAGAGATTTCTCTGAGGAAAAAGTGACGTCATATTTGAAATAAAATGGAAATTTTCAAATGTGTTTTAGAAGGAGCGTGAATCAATTCATTACATTAATAATACAAGAATCGGTAAGTTTAGAAAGTAGATGAGTTTCACGTCATATTTAAAACGAAAAAAATTTTTTAGCTTTTTTTTTAGCTAGCGATTATTATGCATGAATATCAGTTACATACAGATGAGAGTTTTTTGCCAAAAACCACACCATGATTATTAGGAAAATAAAAATAATTACGAATCTATTATATTAAAATCTGACCGCCTGTTTGTATTTCGCAGAGGATGTCATAAACTCTCAGAATTAAAAAAAAAATGATTTAAATTCCGAGATATGATTATTATTATTTTTTTTTATAAATTTAACGAAGTTGCTCTAAAAATGGCAACTAAATTATTCCAATTTTGTGGATAAAAAAGAAGAAATGAAACAGAATAATATATTTTTTCTCATTAAAACTGAAAGAAAGAATTTATTTTCAATTTGAATAATTGGTGAAAGAAAAAAAAAATCTTGATTACAGTAAAATTTTTTTTAAATAAAAACGTATTTTCACATATTCAAACTTCATGAGTCAATTTATTCTGGAGAACAAATATCGTCTGTCAACATATTTTCATTTAGAAATAAAGATTTTTTTTTTCAGTTGTAGTACAGCGCCTAGAATATAGGCGCTGTAGTTATAGATTAAATCAAGGAGGCAAATTTAAGCTGCATGCATTTAGGTCTACAATTATTGCTCCCTATTCACAAGAATTGAATTTAATGAAAAAGAATATACTATTTCCATTATCTTTGAAGGATGGCTATTAAAACGTTTCACAAAGATGTTAAAAGTAAAATGGTTTACCAGGTAAACTTGACATATGTTTTTACACAATTCGCCGATTTCCACGATTTTATTTGGCCCGCCTTTTTTATTGGTTGCAGTTTCCTTTTCGTGATTATTTGTCACAAAATTTCACTTTTTTAAAACTTAGTTATGTCAAGGCCTCTATAACATATAAATACTGTATTGTCTCCTATGGAATGTGATCAAGAGTTAGTTAATTATTTACGTTTCTAATTATCGGGAATGAGATATTTTGCTTAATTAATGAATTTATTCTTATTTTAATGATACGTGAACGAAGTCACGGGTAACAGCTAGTTCATCTATAAATTTAAAGATACAATTGTATAAAATACAAAGATACAGCAACACATATAATTGTAACTGTATCTCTACACACACCTATGAACTATCGCAGACTCATATTGTAATGGCGAATCAAGAAGAGTAAAAAATATACTTTCAAATTAAAGACTTTTTCATAATTGGAATGAGATAATTTTTATAACAACGCTTTTTTTTTCAAACGGGGGTGACAGCGATCATTGGACAAAAAATATCTATTACAAACAAAAACCGTATGTGTGAACATAAAGTTAACTGCTATTAAAATAAATAGGTATTGCAAAATAATGTTTAAAAAGACAATCATCTCCAAAACACAATCGAAGTACATCGCTAAAGATCGCAAAAAAGTATAAATTTAAAAATAAAAGTTATAAAACATTTTGTATAATAACTGCACTCAAAACTTACATTTGACTCAAAAAGAAATTATATAGTATATATATATATATATAATTTCAAAAGTCACATTTTTTTAATAATTAAGTAGATTGCTTTTGGTAATCTCAAAGAACATATTATTTTGCTATGAATCATTCGCTTCAGCTCAAAAGCATTTAAAGATGAATTGTTTTCTTTTATTTGTTGAAGCAAGAGCTATTATGTTTTCCCTATACATTTAAATACCTTTAACATAAAAGTCTTCTTACTGCTTGCTCCTTTATGGATAAATAAATAATTTTGAGTTTCGTTTCAGTAACTTCAGAAATATTAGAATTCTTTTTGGAATATTTCCAAAATTTTAAAACCGTAAAATGCATCTCTAATGTTTGAAGCATAGTTATAGCAAAGTAAAAATGTATTAATAGTTATTTTCTATGAGTTTTTCTGAAATGCTTCTAACAATAAAACATCTCATTTTCAAAAAAGATAATTATTGTTCTTTAACTGTCCAAAATAATATTATATTTTTTTTCATAATGCAAAATATCTTTACAAAAATATTTTCAAAAAGACCTGAACATTCATGGCCTTTGTTGGAAAAAAAGAGTCGTTTTCATAAGAAAGATTTAATCAATTTCTGGACGAAAAATACAAAAAATAAAGAACTTTAATTTTCAAATTGTGATTAAAAAATTCTCAAAAAACTTAAACACAAATGTAAAATTTTGAAACTTCTTTTTTTAACAATTTTCAACACAGTTGAAAAGTGTTTATGAATTCGGTTTGTCTGTCTGTCGCCTGGCAGTCTGTCCGCAATCTAACACTAGTAAATGTACTCGTATTCCAATGTATTTTTTATATATATTGACATTATTGATGTTTACTATAGAATGTTCTGTATTGAAAATGAAGCGTGTAGCAATTATAGTTCGTTTAGAGGAACACTCAAAAGAATTCCGTTACAATATGATCTAAGGAGAAGGATAATTTCCAATGCACTTTTATGATGTTGAAATGCTTCACACCATAATGAAATTGATATTCTTCACTGAAATGGACTACAATATTATATCTCAGGACTATAGAACAAGAACCATGTTTAACTCGTTTAAAGAGAAAAAATTCCATTACATCAAGATCTACGGCGAAAAATCGTTTGCGTATATTAATGGTTCTATGATACTTCAAAGATAATTAAATTAAGGAGGGTCACTGAGGTGCACTACAGTATATTTTCCATAAGTTTAAGCAGTAATCAGCGTTTATCTTTCATTTGACGAACAAAATAATCAGAATAGAAACGTATAGGCGAATGGAAAAATTTACTAATATGCACTCTAAAAACGACTTTTATCGGTTTTTTGCTCAGTTTGAAAGTGTTCATTTTGAACTCAGCTAAAAATACCGAAATCTGAGTATGTCGCATAGTCAACATGGTTCCGAATCAAAATTACTCACGTTTGAAGCATCTATATACTCATTTCGGAAAACATGCACACACTGAGGAATAAAACATTATGTGCTCCTATTTGAGTATGTCCATGTTTCAAAAATGAGTATGAACTGACTTCTATGTGCTCATTTTTGAGTATTTCCATTTTTCAAAAATGAGTTTGAACTGATTCTAATCATTTTGAGCAAGTTTCAAAAATAAGTATGAAATGACCTCTATGTACTCAGTTTTGAGTGTGTCCGTGTTTCAATAGTCTGAGTATTTCTGGTATTTCAGAATTGAAAGCATTGGGTCGTCCTATTTGAAACAGAAAGTTTCATAACGAAATGAAAACATCGATTTACTCAGATTTGAAAATGTCATTTTTCTCAATGTATAACACTTCAAGGATAATGCAACTAAGAATGATCACAGAAGATCACTACAACATCGTTCATTTGACGAACAAAGTAATCGGAGTTGTAATGTATAGGAGAAAGGAGAAATTTACTAATATGCACTCAAAAATTGACATTTTCAAAACTGAGCAAAAATTACTCAAATCTGAGTATGTTGTCGCATTGTCAAAATGGCACCGAATCAAAATGACTGAAGTTTGAAACAGGTATAGACTCATTTCTGAAATCCTGCACACACTCAAGAATAAAACATCATGTGCTCGTATTTGAGTATGCCCATGTTTCAAAAATGAGTGTGAACTGTCTTCTATATGCTCTTTTTTGAGTATTTCCATGTTTCCAAAAATGAGTTTGAACTGATTCTAATCAATTTTGTGTATGTCCATGTTTCGAAAATGAGTATGAACTGACCTCTATATGCTCAGTTTTGAGTATGTCGATGTTTCAATATTCTGAGTATTTCTGGTATTTCAGACATGAAAGCTTTGGGTCGTCCTATTTGAAACAAAAAGTGTCATAACAAAATGAAAACATCGATTTACTCATATTTAAAAGTGTCATTTTTCTCAATGTGGTATGAGTTCAGCTGCAACCGACAATAGCAAAGAGGAAAATCACACACCGGCCGCACCACCCTCTACGTAGCGCAACAAGAAGATGCAGATTCGTACAACAATGTTAACCTGAGATCATATGCTCGCAAGATACTCACATGTCATTCTCCACTCTTGACCGCTCACTTGATCCCTAGCCAGTGACACGTCAGCTGACCAGCCGATTGATGCGTACGGGAACAATATGCACATCCCGTTTACTTGAAGCAGATACCAAGCAGTGTTTTAGTTTCCCTCAGCTGCCTCGAACCCTTTTCTAGGAACAAGGGTCGCCACTCACAGCAAACACGTAGGTGTTTTTTCAACTTTCAATAACTCCATATAGATAGGTTTATAACGGCTTGTGGAGAATTGCCCTCACCTCCGATGAGGAAACCACAACGGACATGAAACAAAGAAAAAGCATAGACAATAGAAAGGAGATGAAAACAAGAAAAGGAGAAAGACAGCTCAGGAGCTCGAGGTTGCAAAGCCCATAAATACCTAAAGAAAGTACCCCCCCCCCCCTGGGGAGCAGTAGTTGTGGAAGAGAGCATACTTTATATGGTGGGATATCATTATTATGATTATATTGTTGTAATTATAACTCATTAAACTTGCTTTTGTAACTTATACGTCATCCTTCTATTGCTTCCTTGTCTCCTCGTACTCAATATCATGCACCATCTAGTGCATTTGTGTTTCGTTTCTGACCATACATTCTTTGATCAAAATTGATTGTTTTCATACTACCACCTGTTAAATTTTTTCCAATCTTATTTGAAGCACCCTGTATATTAAACATTTAAAAAATATATTGTGACCCATGTACAAATAACTACCCACTTTAATAGTATTTGATGAGCAATTCAATAAAAATATTCACTTTTATTCCCAATAACAATTTATACATTTATTTTTTTCATGTTTATTGTTTATATTCACAAATAATTTTACATCATTTAAAAAAATATTTTTGTTTTATTTTTATTTTATTTTTTTGAAAATACATACCTATAGTGTTTTTCATTGAAAACGTAAAATAATACTTATTTTAATGTCAAAATATATTTCAATATATATCAATATTGTATTTTAATAAATACACTGATACAGCAAATAAAAAGAGCAGAAACCGGATAAATAAGCACAGCTAAATCATCAGATAAATCGATCTTTCTAATTTTCCTTTCAAATCGTAACATGTTGTAAGAAAACCGTTTATAACGAAATCCACTTACAACTAAAAATTTTGCATTCCTTTTCAGCTTCGTTATCAGCAGTTTCTATTGCATTAACTAATTTCAAATTTTCAGTAAACAAGCTTCTTTCGTGTTCATTATATTCAGTTAAATTTCATCAATCTATTTTCATACATAAAATATATTTTTTTTTATAATATTCAAAAATAACCTAACTATTAAAATAATAATTTGCAAAAAATTGAAAAAAAATAGTTCCGTTTTATTAGATAAGAAATACGTTCAAATATCTTCCAAAGAATCTTAAAGGGTATTATTTGCATTACATTTGTGACATTTGCGCCAAATAACTTACATTTATTTATTTTACTCTAAAAATGTTTTGAAGTAAATCACAAAATACTTCTTTCTAAAAAAAAGTAAATTTATCTGGCATTTCGAAAGAACTTCGCAGCAAAAGTTGTTTAATCTTTTTACTTTGATGATGAAGTACGTAAAAAAAATTATATACTTGTTAGGTAAAATCAGTACTGTTTTTGGTAAAATTGTTTATTTGCATTCATTCATATTTTTATGGTATGCCAGTCAAATATAATGCAATACATCCATGTATTATCGATATTATTCACATTTTATAGGTGTGTAATATATTTCAATAATACTTAATAAATTTTAAAAAATAACCGCAATAAAATGTACAGGAAAGTATTTTCTAATACACAAATTGATCTTATATATTTGAATCCGATATATGTATTCATGCAATATAAGTTCTAAATTTCATAAACTTGCAAAATTAAAGTTTTACTTAATTAATTATTTACTGGATGACACTTTTCAAGGTAACATGGAGTTTATCGCACATCGCAGAATAAATTTAAATAACTGATTGCAAGCCTCTAAGCATTATGCATGTATCTTGAAATTAATCACTCACCTGAAAACTCTAAAATGCAAATCCTGGTAGCATTTAAAATTACATTATTCTTGAGTCTTAATGGTTTTGACGAAGTCATATTTTAAAAGCTTTAGATATTACATTACTAACACTTCGATCGAAAATAATCTCGAAACTATATTTTATAATGATCAAATTTCAGATAACCGGAATATTTGTATTTAAAATTTAAAAAATATATCGAACGGGAGCATTCAAATATCATGCAAAAAGAAGTACATACATATTAATGATTGGAAATTTATTTGACATTTCTTTAGATAAAAAATATTTTGTCATACTTTTTTTAAATAAAAGAAATACATTTCACAATTATTTTAAGTAAATCGTTTCGTTTTAATATAAAGAGTGTTTTTTCTCACTGAGAAAAATGACACTTTCAAATCTGAGTAAATAGATGTTTTCATTTTGTTATGAAACTTTTTGTTTCAAATAGGACGAGCCAATGCTTTCAATTCTTAAATACCAGAAATACTCAGAATATTGAAACATGGACATACAGCACATAGAGGTCAGTTCATACTCATTTTTGAAACATGAACATACTCAAAAATGGTTATGATCAGTTCATACTTATTTTTGAAACATGGACACACTCGAATAGGAGCACATGATGTTTTATTCTTGAGAGTATGCACGTTTTTAGAGATGAGTATGTATATACATGTTTCAAACTTGAGTCATTTTGATTCGGAGCCTTTTTGACTATGCGACATACTCAGATTTTAATATTTTTTGCTCAGTTTTGAAAATGTCACTTTTAGAGTGCTTACATTTGACCAATAGCTAATTTCTAAAGCGTTGATCTGAGAAGTATAGATCCAATTACACAAATATTTCAAATGTTGTTCTCAGTAATATTAAAATCCATTTACGTCAAAATAGTTATTTTCTATCGCTGACATGAATTCACGTTATTTCAATATTTATAATTGCACCTTCGAGATATCCTTTTAAATTTTATATCTTACATTATTTCTATACATATACACAATATTCGCATGTATACAATCAGTGGACTAGCATATACATATATCGATTAGAAACAGTATCATTATTATACACATACAGATGGATGAAAAAATAATACGAACACTCATGAAAAATGGTGAAAAGAGCAATATCTAGAAAAATACATGAGGAATTAACCTGAAACTTCAGGTGTGTAAACAGTATAGTATAAGTTATATATTTCCGTGAAGATTTTTTCCCGAAATCCCATAGGGGACTGTCAACAAATTGAAAAATAACGAATATATTTTGGATAACCCTGTAAAAACTAATGTAGCAAAAGCGTTCAAACTCGAGATTCTTAATAAGTGGCTTATTGTAATATACTGTGTTCATTTTTATGAGGATAGCATGTATACTCGTAGAGAAATTAAGGTTTTTATAAAAACAGTCCCAAATTTCGCCTAGTTTTTTGCTTATAATTTGTAGAGTTTTTAATGTAAAAAAAAAGTTCTTTTCAGAAAATATGACAAACAACATTGTACACAATACTCTGCAATCAGAATTAAAAAATAATAGAAATTGGATGAAAAATGAGCAGGTTTACTAAAAAATGTTTCACTGCGCATGCGCGAATGCAATCAAAATTTAATATGCATAATGTATTAGCTAAGTGTATAGAGCAACTTTTGTGAAAGTCTCAAAATCATAGCTTGAAAATTCTGAAAATTATCGTCGATAGAATAAGCTCGAAATCCGTTGGTCCCAAAAAGAAGCAAAAAGATGAGGGGTTGTAACAAATATCTGTTGATCAGTGCCAAGATAGCGTACACAATATTGCACGTACTACTATATATGGATACAACCCCTTATATTTTTGCTTCCTTTTGGGAACAACGGATTTCGAGCTTATTCTATCGACGACAATTTTCAGAATTTTCAAGCTATGATTTTGAGACTTTCACAAAAGTTGCTCTATATACTTAGCTAATACACTATGCATATTATATTTTGATTGCATTCGCGCATGCGCAGTGAAACATTTTTTAGTAAACATCCTTATTTTTCATCCAATTTTTATTATTTTTTAATTCTGATTGCAGAGTATTATGTACAATGTTGTTTGTCATATTTTCTGAAAAAAACTTTTTTTATATTAAAAATTCTGCAAATTATAAGCAAAAAACTAGGCGAAATTTGGGACTGTTTTTATAAAAACCTTAATTTCTCTACGAGTATACATGCTATCCTCATAAAAATGAACACAGCATATTACAATAAGACATTTATCAATAATCTCGAGTTTGAACGCTTTTGCTACATTAGTTTTTACAGGGTTATCCAAAAGATATTCGTTCTTTTTCAATTTGTTGACAGTCCCCTATGGGGTTTCGGGAAAAAATCTTCACGGAAATATATAACTTATACTTTACTGTTTACACACCTGCAGTTTCAAGTTAATTCCTCATCTATTTTTCTAGATATTGCTCTTTTCACCACTTTTTATGAGTGTTCGTATTATTTTGTCACCCATCTGTACATGTGTAATACAAAAACTAATGCGGAAACATTTTTTGTTAAATATTACAGCAATGCGAGAGTAACGCTCATAGGCGAGACTTACAGAAAAAAACGAAAATATACGGTCGCAGAACTGTTAAAAAACATTCAAGTCTTTATACACGATATTAATATAAATAAATCATTTAATGCACTAATTACGGAAAAAAACATTTAATAATTTCCGTGGCATTGTATAACCCTACTAGCAAAACACGTGGCTTGGCTCGCGTAATTGTTGAAATATGTCATGTGGTATTTGTGTGACTATTTTTTAAGAGGAAATTATAGTGCTACGGATAATGCAAAAAAAATAATTATCGCACATCGTTAGGGACATCTCTGCTTTACAGATCTGGTTCCCAGTCTGAGCAGTCCCTCTTAGACATTCAATAATCAAGCCCCATTTTGAAGAGCCCATTAGAAATCGTAATTTTAAAAAGATTTTTATTCCTGTCCACATTAATATTTCTAATTTGTTAAAAAAAACTGCCCTGTGGGAGCATTTGCGTCTCTAAACTAACAGCCCTGTCAAATTTCAAGTTTCTATCCCTAACAGTTTCAGATAAATCCTAGTTTAGTAGGTTTTTAGAACGTTTTTCCACTCATTTCAGCCTTTTAAATTTCGAATTATTTTTTTCAACCGTTCTTAGTGCACACTTAAATCGTAAAAATAACCACTATGTCAAATTTCAAGCTTCCCGCACAACAGCACTATAAAAAATCACAATTTTAGAACGTCTTTTGCTTCTGCACAGTTTTACATTTTTAATTTTGTGAAAACTGTTCTGTGTGTTTACATCTTAAAAACAACAGGCATGTCAAATTTTAAGTTTCTATGCCTAACAACTCCAAATAAATCATAATTTAGGATGTTTTCCGCTTATTTCACACCTTTACATTTTGAATTTTTAATCATCTGTTTGTACCATGGAGCTGCATCGTAACCACTATAATGAATTTCAAGTTCCTAACCCAAACAATTCTAACTAAATTGTAATTTAGAACGCTTTGAAAACGTTTCCCGCTCATTTCACCCTTTTAGATTTTTTTAGAAACCATACTAAAAGAGCATTTACATCTTAAAAGTAACCACCATGCCAAATTCTAAGCTTCTATACCAATTGTATCATATAAATCACAATTTTAGCACTTTTTTTGCTCCTGCACTCCTTTAAATTTGAATTTTTAAAAAACTATTCTGAGCGAACATTTGCTTCTATAAATTAACACTTATGCCTAATTAAAAGTTTCTTGCCCAAACAATTCCTTATAAACCGTAAATTAGAACGTTTTTAGAACGCTTTCCACACATTTCGCCTTTTTAAATTTCGAATTTTTTAGAAACAGTTGATATTTACATCTGAAAGTAATCATCACATCAAATTCCAAATTTCTATCCCCAACAGTACCATAGAAATCGCAATTTTAGAGCGTTTTTTGCTCCTGCATTACCTTGGGAGTTATGATGCCGACATAAAATATACCTTGTGTTGGAGCAGAGATGTTCAGCAGCATTTTGCAATCATTATTTTTTTTAATCGATTCCGTAATTCACAAACAAACAAACGGTACTTCTTTATAATATTAGTATAGATAAGCATTTGGACCATCTTTTTCAGTTCAATTATTAAAATGCTGATAAAAATATTTTGTATATATAGATGAATAAAATATGTATTCAAGTCATTCAAATGCCTAACTACTTACTGATACTCTGGATTGCTGTTAATTTAAAATAAACAGGTATGTAAAAATATTGTCTAACGCTAAAATGTTTTTATATAGAATGTGAAAAAAGCTTTTGAGACGTTATTTGTGTTAAATATATAGTGCATGGTTATATTATTAATTTACTATTTGCATTAAAAAAACTGGCAATTACTATTTTAAAAATAAATTTTTACAACATAAGGTAGCAGCAATAATAATATGAAGAAAATTAAAATATTATATTATACTTAAAATATTTTCAGAAAAGAACGATAAATATGAATAAAAGAACGCTATTTATTTCTTTTAAAACATTTGTAGCAATACGGTACAAAAATCAACATTATAGATTCTTTCCTAAACCACTACTAAAATACATGTGTCCTGAATCAATATATTTAACTTTCGATGTTATAAAAAAAAATAATTATTTTTCATCGAAATTAAAATTTATCATTTTCCTAAAAGAGATGACAAAAGTTTATTATTTATAGGTAAAGTTTTCCTAAAAATAAAATTTAAAAAAGGCTTTTAAGATAATACTCATTTATTACTCACAAAAATAAAAAATGAAACTTCGAAAGTGGTGATTAATCATTGTTAACAGCGTATTTCTTCTACATATGGGCGTCTCAAAATATGATCTATAAAAACAGTCTAAAATTAAATTTAGTCATTGATTAATTTTACGAAACTCAAACTATAGTTATAAGTATTCCACGTTAAAAACATTTTCTATTTTGGTTTATAATGATTACAAATCGAATGAAGTAACGAAGTTTCTCTTAATTTTGTTACTAATAATAATTTTTCCATGCAAAAATATTTATTTATTTTTATTCAATAGGAATTTTTATTATAAAATTAGTCAATATATCTCGTACAATGCAGTTAATTACGTTACATGTACTGCATCACACACTGAGAAAAATGACACTTTCAAATCTGAGTAAATCGTTGTTTTCATTTTGTAATGAAAGTTTTTATTTCAAATAGGACAACCCAATGCTTTCAATTCTGAAATACCAGAAATACTCAGAATATTGAAACATGGACAGACTCAAAACTGAGTACATGAGGTCAGTTCATACTCATTTTTGAGACATGCACATACTCAAAAATGATTGGAATGAGTTCAAACTCATTTTTGAAACATGGAAACACTCAAAAATGAGCACATAGAAGTCAGTCCATACTTATTTTTGAAACATGGACATACTCAAATAGGAACAAATGATGTTTTATTCTTGAGTGTGTGCATGTTTTCAGAAATGAGTTTATACATGTTTCAAACATGAGTCATTTTGATTTGGAGCCATTTTGTCTATGCGACATACTCAGATTTGAGTATTTTTTGCTCAGTTTTGACATGTAGAGTGCATATATCTGTGTTACAGATAGTTTGTTTGAAAAAAATAATATGTGTTTAGCTACTGCTTGTTGCATTGTAAACATGTATGATGCCTCAAAAATACTTCCAGTTAAGTACAGTAATTGTAGAATAATAAACACACGAAAACATATATGTCTCATTATACTGTATGCAATCTTACCGTAAATAATCTTTTACAGTCGTGATAAAAAATGATATATATATATATACTCTTGCATTAACTGTGACTTAAAATATCGTATAAAAATGTGACCGACACCAACGGATTAGTAATAATATTTACAAACTGCACATGTACTTAAATTGTGCATAGAAGATCATCTATATATAGAAATTCTATCAAACTTTACAATTTCAAGTCTGACACTTAATTTTGACATCATCTTTCGATTCTTCAATATACTTTACTTTCAGAAACCAAGTGGGAAGTTTGAATGACTTCCCACTTGGTTTCTGAAAGTAAGTAAAGGAACTAAGCAATTAAGCATGTTTAATTTTTGGTACACTTTATTTTTAATTTATTTTTAATTGTAACAAAAGTCAGTGTAATGCAGGTAGCTTTTTAAGCGTTACTCTAAAATAATTCTGCGAAATGAACTGTAATTTTAAATTTGCGTATGTAAAGCTTATAGAACTCTATTTCTATTTAAAAATTCATAAGTCACAGTGCACATAATTTTCCAAAATTAATTTCGAAAATATACACGGTGTTCCAAAATTCGACAGGCAAATTAAGAGGGATGATAGAAGGCATCAAGAGGATGAAAACTTACCATAGTACATAGGTTTGCAAACCACGTGTAGTGGGAGAAAATGGCAAAAATAATTACGAAGGGTGTGACGTCGAGTGTAGCAAAAAGGACCAAAAATAAATAGAAAAAACATTTATTTGACGTAAAGCATTATTACAATGCATTACAGTTCAACGTCACAAAGGAGTCGACGAGACATATTTATAGGAATATGGTTTAACGCGTTCGGCAATCCTTCGTCCGTCAGTGTCGGCTGTGCATGACCTTCGTGACTGCAACTTCGAACAATTTCTATAAAAATGAGTATATATATATATACATATTATAGTGACACATTGACTTCATGTAAATTTTACATAATGTTTGAAAAATAGTCTTAGTTTTTTATCTGCTTTTTTAAAGAAAAAATAACATTTGAGAAAAAGAAAATAATGAATTCTTTCAAATAAATACAGTTTGATGTTTGCCAAATATTTAAACGTTGTCTATCTCATTTTTTAAAGATTTTATTTATTTATTTCTTGCTATATTATTATTATTTACATCATTAAAAATTTGGTAAAGCGACAGATTTGTTTTTGTTATTACTTTAGTAAAACCGATTAGACCTTTTCTATAAGTAATATTAGTTCTTACATATACATCGCGAAGCAAAGGTTTAGGCAAAGATTTATTTGTCCGCAAATTTCTATGCTACAAAAATTATATAATTCATATTTTAAAAGATATTTGGTGGTAAATAAATCATAAATATCTTTGAATATAGTTGATTTTTGCAACTAAATGCAAATTATCATAACTTAAAAGTTTAACACAATCTCGAATTGATAGAAATATTCATAAAAATTACAAATTAGAAATGAATGATGTCACTTTTGTTCATTTTGCAATGGCCTCATTTATATACAAGACGCCGCAAATTAAGGAGATTCAGTTGGAATATGTAACTAGGGTATGGAAGTTAAAATTAAAATTACGTCTTGTTCTAGAAATTGCTGTACATTTAAATCTTTCAAAGAAGTCTGTGCACAGACGCTGTCTAGAAGTAATACATACCTAGAAAAACGCAGAACTGGAAGGATTCGTGTCACAAGTAAACGGTGAGATACATTGGTTCGTAGGATGGCATCTACACTCCAAAAGCGACATTTTCAAAACTGAGCAAAAAATACACAAAGCTGAGTATGTTGCATAGTCAAAATGGCTCCGAATCAAAATTATTCAAATTTGAAACATGTAGGATACTCATTTCTGAAAACATGCACACACTCAAGGATAAAACATTATGTGCTCCTATTTGAGTATGTTCATGGTTCAAAAATGAGTATGAACTGACTTCTATGTGCTCATTTTTGAGTATGTTCATGTTTCAAACATGAGTTTGAACTGATTCCATATCATTTTTGAGTATGCCCATGTTTCAAAAATAAGTATGAACTGACTTTTATGCGCTCATTTTTGAGTATGTCCATGTTTCAATATTCTGAGTATTTCTGGTATTTCAAAATTGAAAGCTTTGGGTCGTCCTATTTGACACTAAAAGTTTCATAACAAAATGAAAACATCGATTTACTCAGATTTGAAAGTGTCATTTTTCTCAGTGTACACAAAAAATGACCATGTGACAAATTTGGAATATGTCGTGGCTCTTGGTATCAAAAAATACAATTTGTAGTCGAATAAAAGAAATAGGTATCAGCACAGTTCAACGCAAAACAAGGAGGCACGCAGCTTTGAAACCCGATCACATGTTGCAGAGACTGGACAATGCCCATAGTCATATATCATATGGAAAAATGTGGTACTGAGGAATATTAAGTGACGAAACAAAAGTGAAATCTCGCCGGCCAGGATGGATGGGTCAACTACTGGCACGACTTTCGCAGTGCATAACGTAACATTTTTAATTGAGTTAAAGGTGGTATTCAGTGGTGGTTTGGGTTGCATTTTGTTTCAATGGCAGGTGTTTCTGCCTTTTTTCGATGGATGCGACACAATTCAAGCATACGTACAGACATATGAAGACAATCTGCTGCCTTTTGCATAACGTTTAGTTAGACGGCAATTAGACGGCAGCAAGACAATGCTCAAATACATAAGGCGAAAATACCAAACACATGTTTAACTCGCAGCAGATTAACATTCTGTCCCTCTTGCAGTCCTCACCTTGGCCCAATAGAGAAACTATTGGACATTATGACTTTTAAATTTTACAATAATTATTGGTAATATTTTTCTCTAGACAAACTTAAAGCTTTAATCTAGAATGCATGGCATGAAATCGAACCAGAAATGATGCAAAATCTCATTTTTCCGAAGGAAACTTGCATGTTTAATTGATTAAGACATCCCCTTAGATTTTGAATTTCGATTAATTCTGTTAAATTAAGACTTATCGTAATCGATTGTCTAAATTTTTAAGACAATGTAAATGTTTTTTTTTTGTTATTAAAGCATAATTTACAAAAAGTATGGCAAATGATTCTTTCTCTGTGTAAAATCTAAAGAGTATTTAATATATCGGAGAATTTATGCGACATTTCAAACATTATTTCCTCAGAAACTATGGGAATTCATTCGTTGTCGAAGCTTTTGCATTGTGGTTCATATTGTTGTCACGCATTGACCATATAAACATTTTATATAAAAAAAAAAATTATATCATCAGCTTACTTGAGAAAGAAAAGAAAATGAGAATTAATGACATTAATGTACTATTTGGGCAATTAAAGTAAAAACATTTTATTTTTCTCAACAAAAAAAAAATCCCTTTGTGTCATTTTTTTTTCTAAATCAGATTTTATATCTTTATGCCTTGGCTTTGCTTTTAGCTATTGCGGAAATTACATTATTGCAAATTTTATGAGGTTTTTTGTCGAAAAAGATCTGTTGGTTCAGTATTTTACACTTAATCTATTAAATATATGTTATATGTTATCGATTCAGTAATTTTCTAATGATTGTTAAATTGCTCAAATAGGAGATGAACTGCATTAATCCAGAACCGAGCATTTTTACTTTAAAATTTGGACAAATAAGATAGTTGACAGAAGTGACCCGCGTAACAAATGATAGGATGCTACATAGTAGATCTTCGTAACCCCGGAATCTGGAACTTGATTCGTCATAATGTACGATCACGTGAACAAAGACCCAATTTCGTTTTCAATTTTTAACTTTTGGCGAGTTTTTAAGATTAAATCAACCGCAGTTTAACAACCGCAATTAAAAGTAACATTTCATAATGCTTTCTTACTGATGTTTTAATAATTTCGAGACAAGCTTCCTTCATGCGAATTTTCATTTATTAGAGCCACAATTTCGGTAAAGTAATCTTTGCTTTATTTAAACACAAAAATTTATAGATTAAACAAGGCAAAACTAGCTGTTAGGTAATATGGGTGGTTAAGAGTCAAAAGTTAGATAAATTATGCTTAAGTTCAACATATACACAAGCATAATCCATAAATATTTAAAAGAAATTCTATATCCACGCATAAACTAAAATTATTTTTCTCGTTATCGTTGAATGTGAATACCCGTCTAATAAAAATACAAAAAAGGAAACTTAAAATGCAACGAAACATTTTTACACTATATGTAATGTTGCATTAATTTATGTATGATAAAACTCTATATTTAAAGGGTTATTTTTAAATATCCCTATGTGCCACATAATATCACTGTAAAATAACAACTTATTAAAAGCGCATTTTATTAAATTTATCTGCAACTAAAAACATAAAATCTAATATTATATTAATCAAGTTGTTAAGTGTTATAGTTAATTAAACTATAACGTCACATGTTGCACAATATTTACATACATTTTATTTTGTATATTTAATCAAGATGTGTCATCTTATCGGACATAACGGGGAAAAAAAGTCGCATTTTAATATTTATGAGAGGATAGTCTTCAGGTCTTTCAGCTGTTCTGCTGATGCTTTGGAAAAATTTCCAGATTGTAATTTTATTTAATAATGAACAAACTTCGTGGTCACTTTTTTAAACGTAACAAATTTTCAGTCGCGTCGCATAACATAATATTAGCTTAACTATGATTTTCGAACCCCCACAAAAGAATAATAAAGATATTTCTGGGGTATGAAACAAGGTATGTTATTTTATTATACAATGATTACGGCTCCATATTTGCTTTAAATGAAAGAATTAAATTAAATTTATAAGATTCTAATTAGTTAACTTAATAGACATATTTTATAATAAAAATATATAATATATTTTATTTGTAGTTATGGAGAATTATAAATCCTGTTACAATTCGTTTTATTCTGAGGGAAATAGGTACATAGTAAATTTAACAAGTTGGAAACTGTACGTTAAACGTGACAAATGACGTGCGTTCGTACTATAACTAGTTTTACAATGTAAAAAAAAAATCTTCATTCTTATTTCAGCGAAATGAATTATATCTTCAGTTATGAGCGAAATGAGCATGCCTTTCTTTTCTCTTATTACGTATGTCAAGTTTACAGATGAGAATTTTTCTTGACACCAGATAGCACTGCAAAGTTCACCATGGAGATCTTGCTTTGCGAATGATTACCTTCATGGTTTAATATTTCTATGACTCACGATCAATGAAGCTTTTGTTTATTTACTTTAATGGATGGGGATATTCGGCTGTTAACGTAATTTTAACTGAAGTTATCTCAGAATCTATACTTTTTTTAATGTGAATCATTGGCTATGATGTTATACACTCACGCACAGTTTTTTTTTTAAACGGTTATAAAAAGGAAAAAAGTCGCCAAATTTAGGGGATTTTTCCTTTAATGGCAACCTAGCCATTGTATTAAGTTATTCGTTTGGCGCGGTCTTGAAAATCGCACCAACCAAAAAGTCGCCAAACTTATGTTTATATGTTTGCGTGAGTGTAAAGCATCTGCTCCGAATCATTTCTCGAACAAACAATTTTTTTCCTAGAAATGTAACCTTTATGCAGTTTTATTCAAAAAATTATTTTTAATAAAGATGGCCACCTGGCATATGAAAAAAGTAATGGTAAACTCGTATTTGTTTTCCTCAGTCACATGACTTCCGCTTGTATTCTATAGATTATGTATGATAGGAGTTAATACAATGAAGAGAACTTTTATTAATATCTTTATAAATTTTGATTGGGCTTATAAAATTTGAAATGAGTCAATAAAATTCTGCAACGATTCTATATATTAAATTTCAAACCATTCGGCTCAGTAGTTTTTGCGCTGTTATATGTGGACAGACGGTCGGACCAGACGACGACTATAGGTACTACGTATTTATGTGATTACGAACGCACCTAAAAAAATTGATACACTGTGCCAAGATTGAAATGCATTGGTATCTACTCGCGTAAAATTTTTATATATACTAGAATATTTAATATATAATCTGTCCAAAAAATGCTGTTTAATAGGGCTATTTCAACAGCAGCAAAATATATTAATTTTCGAGTATTTCTTCTGCTTATACCTGCTTTAAGTACGAAAGGTTGAATTTTAAACACGCTTTCTCTTATAATTAAATACATTACTTTAACGAATGCCTGACTGAAACATCAATGCGTCATAAACCATTTTAATAAAGTGAGAAGGTGCATCCAAAAATAATTATTTTTAGTGATTTAACTAAAGATAAGGAACGTTTAGTAATCTTACTAATGATAAAAGCAACAACTCTTAATAATTAACTTATAAAATTTCTCCTACCTCGTTTGTAGGTTATGAATGTTTTTATTAATGGTCGATGTCATTAGTAAGTATTATTAAAATTGAAGACTGTATCTTTAGATGGAAAACAATCACATTTCAAATCACACGAATGCTGGCACAAGACAAACAATAATATTTACAGATAATCAATGTCTGCACATTATCATTGTGCGATTAAAATATCTAACTTAAAAATTATACATAGAACAAGTTAATTAACTAAAGGGGCAAAGGGGTATGCAATGGGGATAGAAACACGGATTGAATACATTCAGTTTCAAGTACGCCATTTTTATACAGGAGTATACAGGAGTTTCCGCGCTATTTCAGAACATATAAAATGCTATAGTTATGGCTCGGATGAATGAAATTAGCGCTACCATCGCAGCCCATTAAAGTTATTTTCAGTTCAATTGACGCATTTCTCGTATGTGCGTCAAAGAGTATGCAATGGGGATAGAAACACGGATTGAATACATTCAGTTTCAAGTACGCCATTTTTAATTCTTGACATATTTTAGGTAAAAATTCCGAAATTGCAGATGCACATTTCACTGACGCTATAACAGTAGTTTTTCCAGTTTTTAGGTGAGTTATATAAATACGTAGCACATATATTCGTCGTCTGGTCTGTCCGTCCGTCCGCATATAACATCGTAAAAACTACCCAACAGAATGCTTTAAGATCAGATATATATAATCCTCGCAGAATTTTGTCGAGTCATTTCAAGTTTTATGAAAATAGAATCAAAACTTAAAAAGATATTAATAAAAGTTTTCTTCATTCCATTAAACACTATCATACGTAATCTATATAATAAAAGCGCTGTGACTGAGGAAAATAAATACTGGCTAACCACTTCTTTTTTCATATGCCAAGCGGCGACTTTTATTCAAAATTATTTTTTCGAATAAAATTGCAGAAAAGTTACATTTTTAGAAAGATCGTTCAAATTTCTTTTTTTGCTTGAGGGATGAGTTCAAAAATGCATAGATTCTGAGATAACTTCAGTAGAAATTACGTTAACAGACGAATATCTCAATCCATTAAAGTAAATAACCATAAGAGATTCAAGTTATCATGAGTCATAGAAATATTAAACCATGGAGGTAATCATTCGCAAAGCAAGATCTCCATGGTAAATTTTGCAGCGCTGTCTGGTGTCGAAAAAAATCTTGTAAACGTGTCAATTTTAATAATGGACTATTCTATATCCAAGGGTTGGAGTATCATTGTTGAGATTTTTCCAACAGAGCGAAAATATGCCGGGACCAGGACTCGAAACTGGGTACTTTGGTTTGCCGGACCAACACTCTTCCTACTGAGCTATCCCCTCGATATCCTGGCTGGCATATTTCAGTCTTATTTGTTGGACAAGGCTGCGAACGGCAGCGCTAATTTCATTCATCCGAGCCATAACTATAGCATTTTATATGCAACCAGTTTCGAGTCCTGGTCCTGGCATATTTTCGCTCTGTTGGAAAAATCTCAACTATGACACTCCAATCATTGGATATAATTAGCCTAGTTGAATATACTTTCCTCTGTTCATTATGACCTAATTACATGGTATACAGGAGTTTCCGCGCTATTTCAGAACATATAAAATGCTATAGTTATGGCTCGGATGAATGAAATTAGCGCTACCATCGCAGCCTTGTCCAACACATAAGAGTGAACTATGCCAGTCCGGGTTATCGACGGGATAGCTCAGTAGGAAAAGTATTGGTCCGGCAAACCAAAGTACCCAGTTTCGAGTCCTGGTCCCGGCATACTTTCGCTCTGTTGGAAAAAATCTCAACAATGATACTCCAACCATTGGATATAATTAGCCTAGTTGAATATACTTTCCTCTGTTCATTAATGGACTATTCTTCATAGTGTTTTAAACATACAAATAACACTTTAAAAAATAACACTTTTTTTTCAAAATGACCATCTTTTAGTCAAGTATAAACTTTTTAAACTACACGTTGGTATAATCTTGATAGAATGCCATGCCATACTCTTTCGAATCCAGTTTAAAAAAATAACTCAACCGTGAGAAAAATGATCGCCCGTCTGAAAGACACTTGGACATACACTCTGTTTTATGAAGAAAAATTTTAAATAATAAAGATTTAAAAAAATCATGGAGCTTGTCTGACCACCTCAATAACTAAAACGCTATTGGTAGCCTAAACTCTAATAAACATGTTGTAAAAATCCTTTAAATGTTATCTTTATCCTAGTTCAAGAAGCAATCTCCCTCAAAAACTTGCTTTTTTGGCCAATGATAACAAATCTTCTCTTTAAATACCATATAATTCTCAAAATATTCTGGTGACAAATTATCGAACTTCGAATTAAAAGGGTTTTTTCAAATGATCTTTCAAAAATGTCATATAAAAAATTGTTAATTAAGAGTGCTTCTTAAATCATTAAAAAAAGTGCAACGCTAAATTTGAAATGCATTTTCTATCTTGCTATGTAGCAACGTACAAGAATTTTCAGAAAAATTGCTACTGTTTCCAAAGGATATTAAAGAATAATTGTATGATTCATTTTAAGTGATAGATATTTTACTATATTAAAGTAGAACAAGTCATACTTTTTCTCAACTTTAATGCATTCTCGAAAAAAGTTCTGGGCATTCAGTAGACAACTAATAGACATTATTATTTTTTTATCTTACTGAAATAGATTTTATCAGGAAACTCTTCTTACAACTTATTAAAGTTATAAACAAACTTACTTCGACATTGTTTTACGAACTTCAGCAAAAAGCTATTTCTCTTTCATACATTTCATTAATTTTAAAAGCAGAAATGCTTCTTTTATGTTTTAAGCAAAGCCAAGTGCATTCATATTTTCCCCTCTCTGTTACTTGTATAAAATCTCTCGAAATAAAGAACTTAGCTTATATCATTTTTATACGATTAATTTTTTTTCTTCAAATGCCCGACAAAATGTAATAAATGTCTTTAATATAAAGAATATATTGTTTACAGAGATTGTTTATAAATACATGAAGCCTACTTGGCTTTTGTTACAGCAAAGGGCAAAATGTCTTCTTTTATGGGGACCTTTTGTCTCACTTTTTAAAAATATAGTGAACTTGAAACTCTTTGAGCTGTAAAATAAAACATTCGAAAAATACTTAGAAACTAAAACGTAACAATGAAGGTACTTACATAAAGTAACGCAACGAAATTTAAGTACTTTAGATGATAAATCATAAACGTGATTTTAAATGCAATCCTCATTCAAATCTTTAGTTATAACACTGTAATTATGAAAAATTCCTATTCGTTGAAGGGTTTTTAAAAAACTGTTTTTGGAAATATTTACTTCCAAGAATGAAGGAGTAAAATTTCTGTTTTGCAAAAAATCGTCACATATCTGTGACAAACAATTACTTACTATAGAAAACTATGCTTATGATTAATCATAAAAGAAGATTTTCCATGCCACACTTTTACAATTAATCAGTTATAACACAGTACGTTCGCTTGCTTTTAATAGCTTTTCAAGATATTTTTAAAATACTCATTTCAAAGGAAGAAGGAAATTTTGTTTTTATTTTGTTTTGCGATATATTAACTGGATTTTGAACATATTAACTGGATTTTTTGCCATAGAAACTTATTTTTAGAATATTATACTTATGTATCAGATAAAAGGAACATTTTTAAATGCGAGACTTGCATGAAATTTGATTATCTTCATTTAAGAAATCACTAAAATAATCTTAAAATATGGAAAACATGAGTTTATCAATTAATCATTTTTATTGATTTTAGGTAGATTTCGTAAGAAATACTCCCTATTACATTCTCCCCTATGTCCGAATTTCTGAAAATTTTTGCAGTTCTACGCCGATCATGACTCTCAGAACACAAAACCACCCCATCTCAAAACTTTATATATATATAACTTTTTTAGGGACACGATAACTTCAATAATGCTGCACAAATCTCTTCCAAACTGATACATAAAATCAAGGGGCATAAAATCTCGGTCGAGCTCATTAATGGGCAAAATCAAACCAAGGGGAATGGGGGGCTTTTTGTAAAAACGAAAAAAACATAACTTCTTAATTATGATACGTATCTAATTCGTTTAAAGTTATTATTACTTCTAGAAAAATGTCCGAAAATGTATGTAGTATGACAGCTTTTTGATACAATTAAAAATGCCCTTACGGAGGGGATAGGGGTTTAAGAAGAAAAAAATTCATAACTTCGTGTTAATTCAGAAGATATCAAATTCGCTTAAATTTATTATAAATCCTCTTAATATTATCTGCAACTTTTATATTGACAAGTTTTCCATAAGACAAACTCTTACAAAAATACAAACAAAAAAATCCTTGCCGGCTCCACCTACAGACACAGGTAGATTTTGAAGTGGGTGGTACCAACTGCCGCATCATGGTAAAAAGATCATGTCTTCTGCAATTCCCAATGAACAGGCGCCCCATGGTCTGCATCTTCGAAATCTACCTGTGCCTGTAAGCCGAGCCGTCAGGGATTGTTTTAATTTTTTTTGTCTTTTTGTTTTCTGCCATTTTCTTTGGTCTTTTCTCAGTTGTATAAATTTAAATTTGTTATATCTGCATGACGGTTTTGAGTAAAAATATTTGCAATGTTTTTATTTTTATATTTTGTTTTCTGGAGTAAAAACTCATGAATTATCAAGCAGGGCGGTCGCTCTGCCAAGCCAAGCTTAAAAAAAAAAACGCCACACAAACAACGCCAAGAACTGGAGTAAAGACCGCTAATGCTTATATACAGAAAGCAACTTCGCAATGTTAAATCGACAAAACATGCCAGAGTAAAATATCAGATATCAAACAAACCAAGCGTCGTAGAAAAAAAAAACGAAAACTAGAAGAATCTAAGGAAGAATTTCGTCAATTTAAGACCAAACTCATCTTCATAAGTGATTTATAAACAGAGATATAGCTTTTTTTTAAAAACGTCGAGTTACTTAAAATGATCACTATTTTCTTCGTCAAACTTTTTTTTTCAAATAAGCTACAGGCCTTAATATTGGGCAGAATAAAAAAGGGATTGCATTTTTGGACAAGTAATTACGTAATCTATGTGCTTTTATAAAATTCAGTGTAAAAAAAAAAATATTTTCTATCCTTAATTAGCAAAAAACTGTTAATTAACTTGGCGATTAAAAAATTATGCCAAAACAGAGATAAAACCCGCCAACGACCATGTACCATCTGTATTAAAATAGCACAAATCAGTTACAGGTTATAATATAACCACATCAAATTTCATCTGCAAGTCAGCCATTTTCTTCTGAAGATATTTTTTTTTTAAAATAAAACTTCACAATTATAAGAACACATATTTTATCAAATAATTAAATATGACTGCAAACTGTGGCAGATGATTGTTTCTAACATGAATAAGTATGAGAAATTGCCGGTTTTCGGATATGGATCTGGGTAGCTCAGTCGCAGAGCGTCGGCATGGCACGCATAAGGTCCCAGGTTCGAGTCCAGGCCCAGGTCAATTTTTCACTCATGTTTGTTTAGTGCATTTAATTGTCTGATAAAATGCGTGTTCTTATAAATATTGTAAAATAAAGTAATCAGACGTAGTGTTTATGCTTTAAAAATATTTTAAATATATAATTTACGTTTTTAGAAAGATCTTTAAAAATAAATTAGTTTTTGAGGGAAGATGTACCTTCTAAAATGTATACATTAAGAGTTATCGCCATTTAAATTTTCTTTCCAAACATAAACAAAAATTTTGAAATGAATTAAATGTGATTCATTTATTTCTAAAAATAAAAAAAACACGGTAAAGGACAGGTATTTCGTTCGCAGGAATACCTTTCACGTCATCTACTATATATACGAGGCTAGCGAAAAAGAAAGGCTACCGCGGTGCTTTACGCGTATCTTTTTTTACAGACCACGGGAATCACGTGAGGCTCGAATCCACCAATGCAGGTGTACGAAAAGAGCATCACCTCACTCTAGCGGTCTGTAAAAAAGGGTAAGTGGAACGCACCGCGGTAGCCTGTCTTTTTCGTTAGCCTCGCTATATATATAAAACAGAAACGGAAATTTCGTTCCGTTCCTTTATAACTCGAGATCTGCTGAATGGAATTTGATGGAACTTGCACTGTTCGAGAGATAATTTTTCAGGGAAGGTTTTAGTATGTAACACAACGTTCTACGTATATTAGCTATCGAATTATGATAGAAAGTTCTGTTATTTTGGCCGAAAAGGTTACCATTGCTAATTTTTTGGCGATCATTACTGTTGCAGAAAGAAATGAAAAGGCTATACATCTCGAAAATAAAAGAAAAACTGTTACGTAGTGTTTATGCTTTAAAAATATTTTAAATATATAATTTACGTTTTTCGAAAGATCTTTAAAAATAAATTAGTTTTTGAGGGAAGATGTACCTTCTAAAATGTATACATTAAGAGTTATCGCCATTTAAATTTTCTTTCCAAACGTAAACAAAAATTTTGAAATGAATTAAATGTGATTCATTTATTTCTAAAAATAAAAAAACACGGTAAAGGACAGGTATTTCGTTCGCAGGAATACCTTTCACGTCATCTACTATATATACGAGGCTAGCGAAAAAGAAAGGCTACCGCGGTGCTTTAGGCGTATCTTTTTTTACAGACCGCGGGAATCACGTGAGGCTCGAATCCACCAATGCAGGTGTACGAAAAGAGCATCACCTCACTCCAGCGGTCTGTAAAAAAAGATAAGTGGAACGCACCGCGGTAGCCTGTCTTTTTCGTTAGCCTCGCTATATATATAAAACAGAAACGGAAATTTCGTTCCGTTCCTTTATAACTCGAGATCTGCTGAATGGAATTTGATGGAACTTGCACTGTTCGAGAGATAATTTTTCAGGGAAGGTTTTAGTATGTAACACAACGTTCTACGTATGTTAGCTATCGAATTATGATAGAAAGTTCTGTTATTTTGACCGAAAAGGTTACCATTGCTAATTTTTTGGCGATCATTACTGTTGCAGAAAGAAATGAAAAGGCTATACATCTCGAAAATAAAAGAAAAACTGTTACTAATTTTATTTCAAAAAAAAAAAAAAAAAAAAAAAAAAAGAAAAAGAAAGAAAGAAAGAAAAAAAAAGAGTTTTGATGAGAGAATATTATAAAACGAAAATATTTAATTTAAACATGATTAGAAATGTTCATAATGCTTAAAAAATTATTCAAGGGGCAAGATTTCTATTGAAACAAATTTGGCGATTTATCTTTTGTTTTTGGCGATTTTGATTTTACTTTTGACCCCAAACAATTTGATTTTAAGCCAAAAAGTGTCTTTTTTTGTTACAGAAAGAATTGAAATAGCTATACATCTGGAAAAAGAAAAGAAAAAACTGTTACTAATTTTATTTTTTTTAAAAAGAAAGAAAAGAAAAAAAAGAAAAACAGTTTTGATGAGAGATTTTAGGCCAAAAGGTGTTTTTTTTCAAGTGTACGACTGCATTTCCGCAGTATTTTTTTTTTGGTACTTTTTCGTTAGCCGGGCGCCAGTGATATATATATATATACATGTATATACATACACACACATATATACACATATATCTACACAAATACATGTATATACATACATATATATATATATACACTTATATGTATGAATATATATATATGTGTGTGTGTTCATATATCACTGGCGCCCGGCTAACCGAAAAGTACCTTTTTTATTCAAATGCAAACTATATTAATGGCAATATACTTCTATTTACTTCTACATATATGAAATTTCGTTCCGGCTGCTTATAACTCGAGTTCTGCTGAATGCATTTTCGTAGAACTTAAACTAAGAAAATTTTTAAGGGAAGGTTTATTGTATAACATATCGTTCTACGTAGCTTAGTTATATAATTATTCTGGGAAGTTCTATAATCAGATCAATCCGATTATGAAAGATTAGCCTTTTTAAAAGATTTTGCCGAATGTATTTCGATGGAACCTACACTGTTAAATAATTTTCTAGGGAACGTTTTATTATATAACGTTGCTTAGTTCTAGAATTATAGGGGGAAATTCGAAAATCGGGTGACCATTTTTTTTATCAAATATTAGCCTTTTCAATATTTGATTCCGATTATGAAAGATTAGCCTTCAAAAAAGTTCTACTGAACGGATTTTGATAAGAATTGTATTGTTAGTTAGATGCTATTTCAGAAATGGTTTTAATGTACTATATATTGTCCTACGTTGCTTAGTCCAACAGTTATGTGTGAAGGTTATATAGTCAAGTGAACCCGATTCCGAAATATTAGCCTTTTTGATAGTTTTTACTGGGCGTATTTTTTGCGACTTGCATTGTTAAGTAGATAATTTGTAAGGATTGTTTTAGTATATTTTATCTACAAAAACAACTTTTCAAAAGTAAAAAAAAAGCCAAGCGTAAAAAAAAAAAGTTGTGGCTAAAAAATGGTGTGATATCAAATTTCCAAGCTATTATATTACTTTTTTAACTTTTTCCATTAAATAAGTTATCATATATATAAGTCGAGTGTCTACGTATATGTTAATAGAAATCGTTTTCTCCTGTACTAAATACATCCTAACGAGTTTCTGACAATTCAATTTTTTTCAAATTATGCATGATGGGCTTGGCGGCCATCTTTGCATATTATTCACAAAATTCTAAGCATCCAAATCCGTAGTTAAAATCCGAAGTTCAAAATTGTTATTTAAGCAAATATTTTAAGCGTTTCATTTATAGATTTGTATGATCTGAAAATTGTGTCTTAAGATAATGATGACTTATCTTAAAGATTCATCTTATGATTTATTTTTTACAGTAATTAATAATTTCAAACTAGTAAAAATCAATTTCTCAAAATATCAGTCTTATCTAATTTATCTGTCCGTAGTTAAAATCTGAAGTTCGAAATTGTTATAAACATATTACATTGCAAACATATTACGCTTTTACTTTAGAAATTTGGGTGCTTAGAAATATGAAAAGATGGCCGCCAAGCCCATCATGCATAATTTGAAAAAAATTGAATTTTCAGAAATTCGTTACGATGTATTTAGTACAGGAGAAAACGATTTCTATTAACATATACGTAGGCACTCGACTTATATATATGATAACTTATTTAATGGAAAAAGTTAAAAAAGTAATATAATAGCTTGGAAATTTGATATCACACCATTTTTTAGCCACAACTATTTTTTTTTACGCTTGGCTTTTTTTTTTACTTTTGAAAAGTTGTTTTTGTAGATATCATTTCTTTTTTTTAAAACAGAATAAACATAATTTAAATAATCTAAACATGAGAAATAATTTAAAATTACATTTTACTTTCAGTCATTGTTTAAAAGGTTAACTAGAAATACCAGTAGATTTTTAAATTAAACTAATAACAACATACTAAATGTGGCTTGTTATAATACTTGTTATCCCCCGTTAAAAAATATCACTGACTTATCGATGAAATGAATAAAAATGCAATACGTACATAGCGTGTCAGCGCTGCATTTGAAATCAAACGTGATATCACGCTCTTTTATTATTAGCACTAGCTGGCTTCGCCCGCTAGCGGACCCCTAATTTATATCGGGGCCTCGAATCTTGTAAAACCTCGAATAAGATAAACCTCGAACCGAACGAACCTCCGACCTGGTTCTCCGCTGCCTTCGGCACCGGATAATCCCTTAATTTGCACATCGAATAGTATAAACCTCTAACCAAACTAACTTCCGACACGGGTCCCCGCTGCCTTCGGCACCGTATAGCAGTCGTGCTGCGCACGCTCAAGTTCCATCTTCCACCACCAGGTAGCGCAATCTGTTCTGTATGAACCTCGGGCACTGAAATCGTTAAGGCTATAGATGTCGAGTCGAATGAACTGTACCCCGTCGTGATCTAGCCCATAGAGCCAGAGATAGAAAAGTGCCCCCTGGTGGTGAAAAAACGAACTAAAATCGGAAAGCTCTATTGATGTCGAGTCGAATGAGCTATACCCCGTCGTGATCCGACTCGTAGGAACAGATATAGGAAAGCGTCCCCTGGTGGTGAAAGCTAATCGCGCTTGGGGGGCAAAAGGGGGGATGAACACCGGAGATGCATAATAGGATTAAGCGGTCACAGACCTTTCCAACGATGTATCACATGAGTGGTATGTGCAAAATTTAGAAAATACCCCCCCCCCTGCATATTGATTAAGCGTTCACATACTTTTCCAACGATATATCACATGAGAGGTGTCGGCAAAATTTAGAAAAGTGCCCCCTTTGGGTGGGAGGGCTGAAAGTGGGAGGATGGACCCCGAAGATACATAATATGAATAGCGGAACAATTTTTAGAATTTCTGAAAGCTGATTTTTATTTATTTATTTATCTATTTTTTATTTTTTGTTTATTATTATTTTATTTTTTTGCGTTGCCCTGTGCATGTTTGGAATTTCTTAGCAATTTCTTAGATTTACCTTATTTTATTCAATTAAACATTGTACTGTTACAATAAATTTAAATGGAAACTTCACTTCTAAAACAAAAATAATTTAACAACTGGATTTCATTAATTTATAGGAAAACTAGCAAGCTACGCCCGCTGCGCTGGTCGGTTTCTACAAATGAACCCTGAATCAAACGAAATATATCGTTTAATTTGACCTTGTATTTGAAAGCAATCTGTATATTTACGTGGAATATCCTTCCACATTACTGAAAAATGACGCGATTGCGCTATTATATTTTCTAATGTGCAGTCAAAATTTTAGCTGTTAAGGACCAACTCTTTTATTTGGTCATTTACAGTTAGGGTTTGCTAAAGAATGATAAAACTATATGCAATATACTAAAACCATCACTAAAAATTATCGAAATAACAATGCAAACAAATTAACTAACAGAATCCATTCAGAAGAAGTTTTTATAAAGGCTAATCTTTGATAATCTGATTATTGAACTTTTCCACATAATTCAAAAACAACAAAACGATATAAAATATACTAAAACAATCCTTACAAATTATCTACTTAACAATGCAAGTCGCAAAAAATACGCCCAGTAAAAACTATCAAAAAGGCTAATATTTCGGAATCGGGTTCACTTGATTATATAACCTTCACACATAACTGTTGGATTGGACTAAGCAACGTAGGACAATATATAGTACATTAACACCATTTCTGAAATAGCATCTAACTAACAATACAATTCTCATCAAAATCCGTTCAGTAGAACTTTTTTAGAAGGCTAATCTTTCATAATCGGAATCAAATATTGAAAAGGCTAATATTTGATAAAAAAAAATGGTCACCCGATTTTCGAATTTCCCCCTATAATTCTAGAACTAAGCAACGTTATATAATAAAACGTTCCCTAGGAAATTATTTAACAGTATAGGTTCCATCGAAATACATTCGGCAAAATCTTTTAAAAAGGCTAATCTTTCATAATCGGATTGATCTGATTATAGAACTTCCCAGAATAATTATATAACTAAGCTACGTAGAACGATATGTTATACATTAAAACCTTCCCTTAAAAATTATCTTAGTTTAAGTTCTACGAAAATGCATTCAGCAGAACTCGAGTTATAAGCAGCCGGAACGAAATTTCATATATGTAGAAGTAAATAGAAGTATATTGCCATTAATATAGTTTGCATTTGAATAAAAAAAAGGTACTTTTCGGTTAGCCGGGCACCAGTGATATATGAACACACACACACACACACACATATATATATATATGTATGTATATACATGTATTTGTGTAGATATATGTGTATATATGTGTGTGTATATATATATATATTACTGGCGCCCGGCTAACCAAAAAGTACCAAAAAAAAAAAATACTGCGAAAATGCAGTCGTACACTTGAAAAAAAAACTCCTTTTGGCCTAAAATCTCTCATCAAAACGGTTTTTCTTTTTTTTTTTTCTTTCTTTTTAAAAAAATAAAATTAGTAACAGTTTTTTCTTTTATTTTTCCAGATGTATAGCCATTTCAATTCTTTCTGCAACAAAAAAAGACACTTTTTGGCTTAAAATCAAATTGTTTGGGGTCAAAAGTAAAATCAAAATCGCCAAAAACAAAAGATAAATCGCCAAATTTGTTTCAATAGAAATCTTGCCCCTTGAATAATGTTTTAAGCATTATGAACATTTCTAATCATGTTTAAATTAAATATTTTCGTTTTATAATATTCTCTCATCAAAACTGTTTTTCTTTTTTTTCTTTTCTTTCTTTTTAAAAAAAATAAAATTAGTAACAGTTTTTCTTTTATTTTTCGAGATGTATAGCCTTTTCATTTCTTTCTGCAACAGTAATGATCGCCAAAAAATTAGCAGTGGTAACCTTTTCGGCCAAAATAACAGAACTTTGTATCATAATTCGATAGCTATTATACGTAGAACGTTGTGTTACATACTAAAACCTTCCCTGAAAAATTATCTCTCGAACAGTGCAAGTTCCATCAAATTCCATTCAGCAGATCTCGAGTTATAAAGGAACGGAACGAAATTTCCGTTTGTGTTTTATATATATAGCGAGGCTAACGAAAAAGACAGGCTATCGCGGTGCGTTCCACTTATCTTTTTTTACAGACCGCTAGAGTGACGTGATGCTCTTTTCGTACACCTGCATTGGTGGATTCGAGCCTCACGTGATTCCCGCGGTCTGTAAAAAAAGATACGCGTAAAGCACCGCGGTAGCCTTTCTTTTTCGCTAGCCTCGTATATATAGTAGATGACGTGAAAAGTATTCCTGCGAACGAAATGCCTGTCCTTTACCGTGTTTTTTTATTTTTAGAAATAAATGAATCACATTTAATTCATTTCAAAATTTTTGTTTACGTTTGGAAAGAAATTTTAAATGGCGATAACTCTTAATGCATACATTTTAGAAGGTACATCTTCCCTCAAAAACTAATTTATTTTTAAAGATCTTTCTAAAAACGTAAATTATATATTTAAAATATTTCTAAAGCATAAACACTACGTCTGATTACTTTATTTTACAATCTTTATAAGAACACGCATTTTATCAGACAATTAAATACAATAAACAAACATGAGTGAAAAATTGACCTGGGCCTGGACTTGAATCTGGGACCTTATGTGTACCATGCCGACGCTCTACGACTGAGCTACAAAGATCCATATCCGTAACCGGCAATTTCTCATACTTATTCATGTTAGAAACAATCATCTGCCACAGTTTGCAGTCATATTTAATTATTTGATAAAATATGTGTTCTTATAATTGTGAAGTTTTATTTTAAAAAAAATATCTTCAGAAGAAAATGGCTGACTTGCAGATGAAATTTGATGTGGTTATATTATAACCTGTAACTGATTTGTGCTATTTTAATACAGATGGTACATGGTCGTTGGCGGGTTTTATCTCTGTTTTGGCATAATTTTTTAATCGCCAAGTTAATTAACAGTTTTTTGCTAATTAAGGATAGAAAATATTTTTTTTTTACACTGAATTTTATAAAAGCACATAGATTACGTAATTACTTGTCCAAAAATGCAATCCTTTTTTTATTCTGCCCAATATTAAGGCCTGTAGCTTGTTTGAAAAAAAAAGTTTGACGAAGAAAATAGTGATCATTTTAAGTAACTCGACGTTTTTTAAAAAAAGCTATATCTCTGTTTATAAATCACTTATGAAGATGAGTTTGGTCTTAAATTAAAGAAATTCTTCCTTAGATTCTTCTAGTTTTCGTTTTTTTTTCTACGACGCTTGGTTTGTTTGATATCTGATATTTTAATCTGGCATGTTTTGTCGATTTAACATTGCGAAGTTGCTTTCTGTATATAAGCATTAGCGGTCTTTATTCCAGTTCTTGGCGTTGTTTGTGTGGCGTTTTTTTTTTTTTAAGCTTGGCTTGGCAGAGCGACCGCCCTGCTTGATATCGTTTTGTTGTTTTAGAATTATGTGGAAAAGTTCAATAATCAGATTATCAAAGATTAGCCTTTATAAAAACTTCTTCTGAATGGATTTTGTTAGTTAATTTGTTTGCATTGTTATTTCGATAATTTTTAGTGATGGTTTTAGTATATTGCATATAGTTTTATCATTCTTTAGCAAACCCTAACTGTAAATGACCAAATAAAAGAGTTGGTCCTTAACAGCTAAAATTTTGACTGCACATTAGAAAATATAATAGCGCAATCGCGTCATTTTTCAGTAATGTGGAAGGATATTCCACGTAAATATACAGATTGCTTTCAAATACAAGGTCAAATTAAACGATATATTTCGTTTGATTCAGGGTTCATTTGTAGAAACCGACCAGCGCAGCGGGCGTAGCTTGCTAGTTTTCCTATAAATTAATGAAATCCAGTTGTTAAATTATTTTTGTTTTAGAAGTGAAGTTTCCATTTAAATTTATTGTAACAGTACAATGTTTAATTGAATAAAATAAGGTAAATCTAAGAAATTGCTAAGAAATTCCAAACATGCACAGGGCAACGCAAAAAAAATAAAATAATAATAAAGAAAAAATAAAAAATAAAAAATAGATAAATAAATAAATAAATAAATAAAAATCAGCTTTCAGAAATTCTAAAAATTGTTCCGCTATTCATATTATGTATCTTCGGAGTCCATCCTCCCACTTTCAGCCCTCCCACCCAAAGGGGGCACTTTTCTAAATTTTGCCGACACCTCTCATGTGATATATCGTTGGAAAAGTCTGTGAACGCTTAATCATAATATGCAGGGGGGGGGGGGGTATTTTCTAAATTTTGCACATACCCCTCATGTGATACATCGTTGGAAAGGTCTGTGAAAGCTTAATCCTATTATGCATCTCCGGTGTTCATCCCCCCTTTTGCCCCCCCAAGCGCGATTAGCTTTCACCACCAGGGGACGCTTTCCTATATCTGTTCCTACGAGTCGGATCACGACCGGGTATGGCTCATTCGACTCGACATCAATAGAGCTTTCCGATTTTAGTTCGGTTTTTCACCACCAGGGGGCACTTTTCTATCTCTGGTTCTATGGGCTAGATCACGACGGAGTATATCTCATTCGACTCGACATCTCTAGCCTTAACGATTTCAGTGCCCGGGGTTCATACAGAACAGATTGCGCTACCTGGTGGTGGAAGATGGAACTTGCAGCACGACTGCTATACGGTGCCGAAGGCAGCGGGGACCCGTGTCAGAAGTTAGTTTGGTTAGAGGTTTATACTATTCGATGTGCAAATTAAGGGATTATCCGGTGCCGAAGGCAGCGGAGAACCAGGTCGGAGGTTCGTTCGGTTCGAGGTTTATCTTATTCGAGGTTTTACAAGATTCGAGGCCCCGATATAAATTAGGGGTCCGCTAGCGGGCGAAGCCAGCTAGTGCTAATAATAAAAGAGCGTGATATCACGTTTGATTTCAAATGCAGCGCTGACACGCTATGTACGTATTGCATTTTTATTCATTTCATCGATAAGTCAGTGATATTTTTTAACGGGAGATAACAAGTATTATAACAAGCCACATTTAGTATGTTGTTATTAGTTTAATTTAAAAATCTACTGGTATTTCTAGTTAACCTTTTAAACAATGACTGAAAGTAAAATGTAATTTTAAATTATTTCTCATGTTTAGATTATTTAAATTATGTTTATTCTGTTTTAAAAAAAAGAAGTGATATCTACAAAACAACTTTTCAAAAGTAAAAAAAAAGCCAAGCGTAAAAAAAAAAGTTGTGGCTAAAAAATGGTGTGATATCAAATTTCCAAGCTATTATATTACTTTTTTAACTTTTTTCCATTAAATAAGTTATCATATATATAAGTCGAGTGCCTACGTATATGTTAATAGAAATCGTTTTCTCCTGTACTAAATACATCCTAACGAGTTTCTGAAAATTCAATTTTTTTCAAATTATGCATGATGGGCTTGGCGGCCATCTTTTCATATTTCTAAGCACCCAAATTTCTAAAGTAAAAGCGTAATATGTTTGCAATGTAATATGTGTATAACAATTTCGAACTTCAGATTTTAACTACGGACAGATAAATTAGATAAGACTGATATTTTGAGAAATTGATTTTTACTAGTTTGAAATTATTAATTACTGTAAAAAATAAATCATAAGATGAATCTTTAAGATAAGTCATCATTATCTTAAGACACAATTTTCAGATCATACAAATCTATAAATGAAACGCTTAAAATATTTGCTTAAATAACAATTTTGAACTTCGGATTTTAACTACGGATTTGGATGCTTAGAATTTTGTGAATAATTATTGCATCAGATATGCAAGATGGCCGCCAAGCCCATCATGCATAATTTGAAAAAAATTGAATTTTCAGAAACTCGTTAGGATGTATTTAGTACAGGAGAAAACGATTTCTATTAACATATACGTAGGCACTCGACTTATATATATGATAACTTATTTAATGGAAAAAAGTTAAAAAAGTAATATAATAGCTTGGAAATTTGATATCACACCATTTTTTAGCCACAACTTTTTTTTTTTTACGCTTGGCTTTTTTTTTACTTTTGAAAAGTTGTTTTTGTAGATATAATATGCTATTGCTTCTCAGACACAAATAAAAATTAAAAAATGTACGTATCAAAATATATTTAAAATTTTCTAGATGCTCTTATAATTTGAATGAATATTTATTTTCCATTTCAATAACCATATAAAAATTCAAAGAATGGATTAACAGAAAATGTACATAAAAAAACTTATCTTCAAAACCTGAAAATACTAACTTTAGTTCTGAATTTCTTAAAGCGTAAACATTCAAAATTTACATTTTATTTTAATTAATCGTTTACGGAAGGCTAATTTCAACGTAACCTGGAAAATGTCGCACACCAGAAAATAAATTTGAACGACAGATTTCGGGTTTGATCTCTACTCAATCTGTCGAAATCATGCAATTAATCACTGACTTGTAAACTTCAGAAAGCGATTATGGATAGAATTTATAAATAAATACAATTTGAGCCTTAAACATTTTAAGGAAATCACATTTTAAGACTTGGGTATTACATTTCTATCTTTCTGCTAGAATTGAAACGTTAAACTGCATTCCTGTGATCTTCGTGTTACGATGAACTCGAATATTCGTATTTAAAAATAATGATGGGTACCATGAAAAAGCAGCTATTATGCTACACAAAGTATAAAGATCATTGATATTTTGTTAGATAAAATGTTCTCGTTCAAAAAAAAAATAGCACACTAAATTTGTAAAAATTTTAAAGTGGAACTTTAATTAATATATGTAATTCCTATGTTTAACAATTTTTAATAATTTTTCCGTAATAATTAGAAGTGATGATATATACTATCAGAAACAATCGTGCGCGTAAAGATCTCATAAATTATCAATTTCATTGAAAATTTCATATCATTTAAATATATATATATCAAATATTGTGATAATATGTCCAATATACGTTTGGTTGCTTTCTTTATTAGTAGTACAGGTAAAATCTGGAGGCACAGCAGTGCCTCCGCCAAGTCGAGAAAGCACAGCCGTAAGCATCCTTTTCTGGAAACAACTCAAGGCATATTTGACCCCCCCCCCCATATCTTTGTACTAGAGTTCCCTATAAACCTGAAACTTCATTTACCTAGAGTATGTAACAAACAGAACCAAAATTTAAAATTTCATCTTTTCATCTTTTCTAGTTCAGACTATATATGAACTTAAAGTTTCAATTTTTTGACACTCACCCGTCATTAAAAAGATAAGGTACATCCCTCAAGCCCTAGAAACTTGAAATTTGGAATAAAGGTAGTGTATTTCCTTATTATAAATAAGGAAAACCCCGAGAAGAAAGTATAAGAAAAATGTAACTAGAGAAGACAAGAAAAATTCCTCAAGAAAATAGAAGAAATATTTTAAAACAAAATAGAGGGAAGTCATTAACAGAGAAATAGACGTGCATTAATACTGTAGTAGAAGTCAGATAGAAGTATCTAAAGCAAAGGGAAGTTCGAGTGTTTGGGAAATAAATGAAAAAATGTCCTATCAGTGAGACGTGAATCAACATCAACCAGAAAATTGATAAAACTATCTAAAAAAATAAAGCTTACAAGACACAATTCTCGATCATTTTTTATGTCAATGAATGGGACTTGGCAGACATGGCCTGCACTGTAGCAGAATATTTGCAGGGGTAATGCAGCTAATATTTTCGTTACATACTCAGAAGACCAACATCTCGATTTTGAGTTTTATCAAGTGCATTTGATTTCTGTTTTCCTCAAAATCGTGTTAAGGTAAATATACTACTAGAAGCTGAAGTCGTGTTATCAAAACGTGTGTGAAACGCTGCAGAAACTTCAAAAAGTTGTCGGAGCGTCTCACTTACTTGGCTTATCCTTACTATCTTGTTGAAGTGCGTACACATCTCTTTCTTTCCAGTGTCTGATTGATCCAGACATCCAAAAACTGTTCAAGTTGGCAGATGTCCAAGACATTAATTCTGCCTTTTGCTGTAGAATATAGGGCACATTAGCACACATCTGTAACAATATTAGGACTGTGTGAGATCAAGACTCGGATTTTCGTTTCGATAAACTCTGAAAAAATCTAAAATACATCATAAGACAAGTATGCATTTTAAACATAAAGGATATAGAAACGAGAAAATAAGATTATATAACTACCGTAAAAAATATCATATCCAGGAGAACTGTCCAAACCTTCGGCGTGATGAACACAAAAAAGACATTGGAAATTATTTCAAAATATTTCTAACAGTAGTGGCGACTATAGACTTTGCGTTAAGAGACATATTAAAGGTACTTTTCCGCATGATAATCGATACAGAAACCAGTGTTACTATTGTTAGGACATATATGGCTCTACAATTAAGAGCAAAACTTATCTGGACGCCGACTTATTATGCTTTACACTGTGACTGGTGATGAAATTCAAGTTCACAAAAAGTAAGACTCAACATCATGTTTATGAATACCATTTCCCACCATGTGGCATATGTGATCTTCATAACCCGCATAGCATGCATGGTCACAGTGACGTCACTGTGACGTTACTGCGAGTCACAATTGTCACGGCACATCTGTGACCAAAATGCCACCATTCAGTGAGGTCACATTGTGACTTAAGTGTGAACTTCTTTAAAAACTCTAAAAATCATACAGGACTATTTCAAAACATGTTATTTATAGTTAAAAATACTTTTCTACAATTTTTAAATTTTTGTGACGTCACAGTGACGTCATTCAAAGTCACGCATGTTACGTTATGCCTGTTACTAAAATATACTACCATATAGTGAACTCACACTGTGACAAAAATGTGAATTTTAAAAATATTTGAAAATGAGAAGAAACATTTTACTTAGTGCCATCTTTCTTCATTTGATACATTGAGCCATTGACTTTAGTAATTTTTGTTGCCCCTTGTAAATTAATTTATAGTCACTTATTCCTTTATCTAGCTAAAAAAATGATCTGCATGTATGTATATAATTTTTTGTAACTATGCAATTGTAGATTATCATACAAAGGTTGTAGATATGAAAACTTGAAAACGTTTTTAATTTTATAATTTATTTTTTAATTTAAAAAAGTTTTATTTTCTATGAAAAATTAATAATTTGTGTTAAAACAACTTCAAACAATTGTATCAATTAAAAATTACTTCTACTATATTGATAAAGGCTGAAAAATAACATAGTGGAGGGAGGTGCTTGTTCATTGCCAAGTGCCATTAAAATGTGAAGTTACAATGTGGTCAAAATGTAAATACAGATAATGGGATATACTGAGAAAATTAAAGTTTATTTTTTGTATGCAAGTGCTTTATTTAAATTGTTATGTACCTTTATGGATGAAGTAGATTAGGAATATCATAAACGTATAAAATAAGTAATTTGCTCCCCTTAGAAGTATAAAACTATTTCATTTTATCTCCAGAAATTTCCATATAATTTTTTTAGCTATTCAAGCCTTATTTAAAAAAATACAATCAATTCTCTCGGCATTATTTAATTTAAAAATTACATTTAGTAAACCTGAAATAAAATAAAATAAAAGAAAGGGAATTATTTCAGTGAATTGCACATCTGTTAACAGGAAGTTGATTTTTTGTTCTTTTATGATTGCTAAGAAAATTGACCAGCTGCTCAATATTTGTAAAATGAACTCGTCCGATTTATCGTCTGCGGTGAAGCTATTTCGAAAAGCGGTTGGTTTCATTCGAAGGGTTTATTTATTAAGTCGAAGAGTTGCAAGGATAATTCCCGTTTCGTTTCATGTTTTTTTTTTTTTTTTTTTTTTTTTTTTTTTTTTGTTCTACTGCAGACCACTAAACAGTAAAACACGACATTTAATTGTTGAAACGGAACATGCAAGAGATATTCTCTAGAAAAAACTGTCGTTTTATCGGATTTAAGAATTCAGATTAAAATATAAGTCCGAAAATGCTTACAATTGCGTTGGCGGTTATGATATGTATTCGTCAATGCTATTGTAATGTTTTTGTACTTAATTTACTTGAAAAACACTTGTATTCCTCGGATTACTTCCATGATGCCATAAAGAATTACGTTTGCTAAAAAAAAGGTATGTAAAAATGTTATTTTTTCAATCTAAAGAACACCAACAGCAAAGCTTGAAATTTTTTTGTTGTTATGTATACTAGTAAGAATTTAAATATTAATTAAATGTTAACTATTTGATATTAATATTAGATTTATTATTATTTAATTGTATCATATAAATTATCTGTATTGTTAAAACAATTCAAAATATCAGTAATGTTCACTAAACTGCATTCTAAAACTCATACAGTAGATCTCAAATCCGTAATCTCATAGTACGGTATACTATGTATATTATGGTATCAGAATCACAGAAAATGTTACTGTGGTTCTTGCCCCGGAATCAAACATCAAGCCAGATAGATATCAAGTCATTGGCGTCATCATATATTACTATCGATGAATCGTAAATTATGAGAAAATTGTACAACTTCTTCACATCCGATGCTAAATAGAGTGGCTGCGGTGCAGTGCGTTATCAACAAAAGATTATCGGTGTTTCCAAAAAATAATCTATTGCAAAACTTATTATTTAAAAAAGGTAGCAGTTTCATAAATATATATATATTTTAAAAATAGATTAAGTTTTTTTTTTTTAGGTCCCATGCATGATTTATAGCATGATGTCAAGATATGTCAACATTACGTGCATAAAAATAATCAATATTGATAAAATAATAAAATAATTATTCAGTTTAGGTATTTTTTCCAGTTGTGTTACCGAATTTTTTTACCGTAAAAATTTATATTTAAGTTCTGCATTTAGTATTCTATCAAAAACTATATATTTGTAAAAAAAAATATATAATAATTTTTGCGTTTATGATCTTAAGTTTTAAATTTCATTTGCTTCGAAAAATGTTTTACTGCTTGGTACAATGTTTATTATTTAATAATATGTCACAATAGATAGATCTATTATTTAAATGGATTCCTAACATAGATATTTCACAATGCTTATTTTAAAATCCATATTTATATTTCATTAAAGTTGTTCTCAAATCCAAAATAGCTAATTTCTGACATATTTCTGAATTCATTTTTATTCGGAAATACAAGAAATTGGCAGGTGTTCTTATTCAGAATATATTTAATCGAATGGCGTTTTCCATTTTTTGGTAACGGAAGAAGATGTTTCAGAAAACACTATCAAAGTCGGTGTTTTGAACCGAATTTCCGACGCGCAGCGTGAGAAACGGGAAAAACGTGACCGAAATTGATCTTAAGTATTTCATTTATTTAAAAATGGAAAACGCTATTCATTCCAAATCGCTTTAATAATGATGCATGCAAGTGCCATACGTTTAAAAATTTGTTCATAAATGTGTCAGAAAGTTTCGTGATACTGAGAGAGGGGAAATATCGCAAAGTATGCACATTCACAAGACTTCAATAACATAACAGCAAAATAGCATAGTTTTAATTATTGTCAATATTTTTTGTGGTTAAATAAAACAAATGGAAGTAGAAGTTAATTTAAAAAGTTGTTATTTGCACAATAGAATTTCATATTATTGATATATTTAGTGTTATTATAATTTTTAATACATTCATCTATTATTTTTAATTTAGTATGAGTTTTTTACATTTATAGTTTTCTTGCTTAACGGCTACATTAGCCGGTATCCCAATCAGATGCAAAGTTTTAATTTGAATACGAATTGCATTAATAAAAATTATTGCCGATCCAATCCTTATCGTCGATCGTATCCGGATTTGGTAAAATCTTGTTATCCGAATCTATGCGAAATCATTTATCAGGTTCGGTCGGGTTGTGGGCCTACAGATTTTTTTGTTTTTGTTGTTGTTGTTGGGTTAGGGTAATAATATGGGTTGAATCGAAATATAACTTCAGTCAACCATCATTCATGTTCAAGTCGACATTCAACCATGTTCAAGAAGTATATAACCGGATTCGTGCATGACTCATCCGCGTATGCAAGATTCTATTCCGAACAAGACTTACAGTAAAAACATTATACCCGACTCGGGTCAGATCGGGTTCACGAAAATCAGATCACCCGACCACTAATACAAATCTATTCTGCAGCCAAACAAATCCAAAAAGATCGATCCGAACTTTCTGGATTGGATTCGGGTAAAATCTGGTCACCCGACACGGTGCAGTGTCGTCACAAACGTCACAAACTTGCAGCATAAAAAAATGTCGATCTGAACAATCCGGATAGGATTCGGGTAAAATCTGGTCACCCCTATCCGATGCAGATTCGTCACATTTTTCACATTGAAGTCGCACGGTGACTTCACAAAGTAGTCACATTTTGAGGTCACAGAAAGCCTTGAAAACGGCCATAACGGCCTCACATTTATGTCACAGTGACTTCACATCGACGTCACTTGACGTCACGACGACGGTCACAAAGTCACAGTGTGACTTCACACTGACGTCACCGTGACGTCTCCATGCCTAACGGGAAGTGACCCTTTTTATTCTCTAACTGGATTTCCTGAAAGGAAGTGTTTTAAATTGAATTTCAATAATAATGAAATGTACTCGAGATTAAGAGATGTGGCTTTTTGTATAAAAACAAATACACAGAAATTAACTCTGTTGTCAAGTCATATAATGTACTGAAATAGTAATAACTCCAAGGGCTGATATATTAATTCGTGTAACAAATGCAAAAGCAATCCGCTTTAGTTTCATTGAATATCCATATAATAATAATAATAAGATAAAAGGAGTACTTACAACTTCTTTCCTCGTCAATCTTTCGAGAAATATCATTTCTGTAAGAGTGGATAAGGTTAGTGTAAAGGAGAGGGTTACCAAAAAAGCGAATTGTTACTAAACTGTGTTTCAGCTATATGCATTAATAGACAAAATCAATCGATCACAGCAGAGTCTACTGAATATTTAAAAACGATCTATGACAGAGAGCAGAATTAAATGTTCAACTGAAGCGTGCTGAAGATAAATGGATTTCCGAATTTGTGGATCTATTCTCTGGAGCACCTAAAGATGTTGAAAGAAAAACATTAAACAAGTTTGGAATGGACATAAGAAAACATCTTTCCATCAATCGGCATCGGAGGAGACTACCATTTTTTAAACAGGGATAAGGAGAAAAACTGCTGTCAGCAAAATGACGTCATTGAGCCATCGATTAGTCTTTTCTACTCCCATAATATCATAACAGCTATGAATGAATAGTCACCAAGATTCTGCGAAAACTGTGGTTGGCTCAATGACATCACAATGAGACACAATTATCATTTTTCTAAAATATACTACACTTTAGATAGTCTATCCAGACATCAAAGGTTCTCTACTTTAGATCTGAAGGGCGGTTACTAGTACATTTTTAAAATGCTTTATCATCAGAGATTTTCCTGACGAATCATCATCCCAGTAAACTGTTTACTTAAACATAATTGCGAGTAATGCATATGTAGGCGCTGTTTTATCACAAGATATTCACGGATAAGATCATGTCATTGCTTACTGCAGTAAATGCTTATCGAAGTCGGAGCGAAATTACTCTACGATCCGTAAAGAATTACCTGCAATCGTGATGGCCGTGGAACACTTCCAACATTATCATTACTACAAACAAATCCTACTCCAAACTGATCATGCTTCTTTAACACGAATCTATTAAATTTTTAAAATCCATAGAGTCACTTAGCAAGCTGGATATAAATACTATAAAAAAGTGACTTTGATATACGCCATCGTAAATAAACGCTTCGTGGTAATTCAAACGCTTTGTCTGCAGAATCTTGTAATGTACGTTGCCTATGCTGTTCAAGAGGTGAGAAGAAATATAAAAATAAAAACATCACTGCACAAAAAAATTACTGCTTTAATACTATTGGAACGAGAACCTTGAAGCGACAAAATGATTCGACAATTCTTGTAAGAGAATCTCGACATCAAGCCTAGAAGATAATTAAAGGAGTCGTCCTTCACAATATCTACCTGGAAAGACATCTCAGTTTTTAATCCAAATATTAAGCGATATTTGACCATATGGAATTTGCTTCGAAGGCAAAGTGGCGGGCAGTACAAAAGCGTACGGCGTGGGGAAAAGGTTTAACCGGACCATCTGAAATCTCTCTCGTATGGTGTCAAGAAACCAACCTGAAACTTCCCCCTATTCTTGCTTTAAAATCATAATGTTGTTCTGTCGTCTATAGATGTGCCTTCGTCACCAGAGTACATGTAGAATCATCCGGAACGATTTGAAAATGTTCACAAATTTTCTCGGGAAATGATATACAGGGTGATTATAATTAAATCCCACTTTCAAAATGTTGTAAGAAAAGAACCACTGGTCAGAATGACTTCAAATCTTAACTCAATATACTGTAAAAAACGGGAAACTGTATGGCATAAGAAAAAAAAGTTCCAAAGTGTATAAATAGATGGCGCTGTAAGCGGCATACTATGCAAATTAAAAGACACTCGTGTGCTTTTTATGCGGGTGTTGGTCCAAGGACAATTAAAAACACAATCATTATGTGCTTTTTATGCGATTTTTGGCCCAAGGACATTTTAAAAAAGATTTGTCCCATCCAATATTGTACGAACTTGCCGTGATGGATGGGATTTCCAATAACAGTGCCAGAACAGTTGACTGATTTGAAAGTCATTTTTTCCGTCAGACAACCAAAACACTCATGCACATTTAACAGTACGGTTGGTTTACAGTTCAATTCATGCCGAAGCCGTCGTATTTCGATTAAAAATGTCACTTGTAGTCGAATACACTTTCTTTATGCCATTTACAGCGCCATCAAATGATACACTTTGGAACTTCTTCTTTCTTATGCCATACCATTTTCCCCATCTTCCAGGATATTCATTTCAAATTTGAAGTCATTCTGACCAGTGGTTCATTTTTACAACATTTTGAAAGTGGTACTTGAATTATAATCACCCTGTATAGGGCGTTGGTGAAGCTGCCGACAAGGTTCAACAAGTAAGCCACGCGTCATTAATTTAGCGAATGTGACAATGTCCGGTTATGGAACTCGGTTCAGTGAAAATAACTCTATTCTAAGCTCAAAATCAAACTAGGACGATCCATACACTGTCCAAAAAAGTCAGAATGACGTCGTGGTTGAAACTAGAAAATAATATTTTTGAATAACGAAATATAGTAAAATATGAAAATCTAGCTCAATTTACTTGGTGTAAATTATGTTAATTAGGAAAATTATTTCTCAAACTTTTCCACTATCTTCTTCAATAAACAAGTATAACTTGCAAGTGGCATCCCCCTCACCCTCAACAGCATACAAACAGCATTAATGTAAAGTCTAATTTTTTTCCTGCTGCCACTTTTAATGTATTTGACAAAAAAGTCAAGAGAGTGCGTAGAGTCGAGTATGGTAAGAGGCGTGCCATTTACCGACTTTTTGCTGTCATTACAACATTTAGAATGTCTCTGCTTAAAGCGCAGCAATAACAGGAGAATTTTTCTATGTGTGATGTTAGAACAAGAAATTGTTAGAACATTTCTCATTGGTACCTACCTCATTGCACATAGATTTGTGACCACCCACTTAATTCTGACTCTCCGGTGAGCTCTAATTGTGTCTAATTGTATGTGTGTGTGTTTATTATATATATATATATATATATATATATATATATATATATATATATATATATATATATATATATATATATATATATATATATATATATAATCTGTGTTTTTTATGAAGAACGGCAGAAAAAGTCTGCGGAACTTCCACCAATTCTTTCTCTCACATGATGCACTTACATTGATTTCCACCAATTGTAGAATTGCCAACTTTGATCATGTGATAGCCGAAAAAAAGATGGAAATGCTCCTGTCTGTCGACTGCAAGGAAGATTGTAGCAAATTGTACTTTTAATAAATATTGTTCATTACAACTAGGAAAATTTTACAATGTGCTATATTTTAACATAACATTAAAATATTCCTAAAATAATTTACATTGCAAAACCTATTAATTAATTTAAAAAAAGACATCAGCATAGTTTGAAAAATAAATATATATGTATATATATATTACTTATAAACTAAAATAGATCCATGTATTTTTAGTATACTGTTGTTGTTGTTGTTTTTTCAAAATATTATTAATAAATTGATACATTTTCGAAAGGAGAACGTTTGAAATTAAAAGAATAAGTGTATTACTCTTAACGTAAGAAGAAATATATATATATATAATATGCATGAGGAAATCGTTTTAATCGCTTTTCAATAAAACATTTCATTACGTTTCTGAAAATATCTTTATAAACAGAATTTATTAGAAGCGCATCTTGTAATTTTTTCTGCAATATAAAAATATAAAAATATGCTTAATTAAGTTATTTAACGATAAATAGAATAAAACAACAGCTTCCCATATTCTTATAAAAAATTATGCAAATTATTTCACGTATTGAAACCGTAAGTGTCAATATATGAAGCCATGTAAAAATTACTAACTTTTAAATATTCATATGATGAAAGTTTGTAAATTTTTAGCTGCTGTTTCAGTTTTTCAGATGAATAATTCTTGAGTAATTTTTAAAGATTATAATCTCGTATATTAATTAACACGTTTCATATGATATTAGTGCAAAGTGTAATTTTTACTGCAAAAAGTTACAAGACATGTCATGATTCTTTTATTTATAGCAAATATAAGAATTTAAAAATAGTGAATATTTTAGCAGCAATGACAGATGAAACAAAAGGTGGCAGTTTATTATGCAGTAGGGAAAAAATGGTTTGTATTTTTAATGATATTGTATTATTTTTACAGTTCCTTTTTGATATCTCTAAAAGATATGTAGACTTAATTTATATGTGGCATGTCTACGAATGGGCTTAAAGTTTTTGTTACGGCTAAGGAGTGACTTATTTCTTGCGCACAGTAAAAAACAAAATAGTAATACTAAACATGTTAGATAAGCAGTTATAGAAGTTAGTACTAAATTTTTAATTCTAATTTTGGTGACATTTGTGAGAAAAAGTTTCGAAATAATTACACTTCTCGTAAGATTAGCGACAGCGGGCACACTGGAAGTTTAAATAAATTAAATGTTCAATTTAAAATAATGGCTTAGTTTTTGAAAAAAATAGTTGCTTGTTTTTATTTTAAAAAAATAACTTAAAATCAAATTTAATTATTCTGTTTTTTTTCTGAAAATTCAACAGACGATTTCTTAAGAAAGTATTTTATATACGTATGGTAAATTTTATGTTACAGTTGCAGACGATTTTTGCATTTCCTACTGATTAAATTTTTAAAAATGACATCGACAGTCTTTTCATTTGTTAGAAAGAAAAAATATTTCGAAACGTAATCTGTAAACTTTAGAGATAAATATGTATAGAGGATATTAAACATTTAAGCTACTTGTCAAAATTTACATACGAGAGTTACTGCTTTAATATTTTATTACTCTTTTGAAGATATGCTATTGGTATTATCTAGCCATAAATACGTTTCGGTGATTCGACATGAAAAAAATTTTGTATAAGTTACACAAAAGAAATTATAATTTTCATTTAAAATACCATAAACAAAGTAAAAAAAAAATGTATTATTTCAGAACATTGCTTAAAAAATCAAAATCAAAATATAAATAATAATAAAAGAAAAAGAAAAAGAAAAAGAAAAAGAAAAAGAAAGAAAAAAAATTCTAGACTCAAATTAGTTTGAGTTTTCGTCTACAAAAATATTAATTAAAAATATTATGTAGGAAATATTTAATTTATAGTAATAAATTATAACAATTTTTATGACAGATTTAAAAACGTAAATGAAAAAGTTCAAAGCTGTCGAATTCCTAATTCTGCTTAAAACTTGTGTTAAAAATGTAAAATTAATTTTAAAAAATGAAATAGCCACAAGGTAAGATCGAAACCTTTCCTCCTGGACAGCGTGTTCAAAGGCTACCTCCACGCCACTGGGACCACTTGCAAAATGTAAAAAAAAAAAAAAAAAAAATGGGTATCTGAAACGTCTGCTGGACTTTAAACCCAAATTTCTCAAAAAATAAGACCCGTTTGAAGGAAACCTTTGACCTCAATAATTAGATGTATGATCTCTATAACATATTTTAAAACCATCAAAATTTGTGCGCACCATGTTTAGCAGCCCCCTTCTTAGTGATTATAAATAAATTAATCCTGTATATAATTCAAAAAGAGAATTTTGCTTATCATGACCAATAAGAAATTTATTATTTTTAAACTCGACATTAAGCACAAAGTATATTCGGATGAAATTCATTTTTTTTTAAATTAAAGTGTATGTATCATCTTTAAAGAAAGTAAAATATATTTAAATGTATAAATTTCCAGGAAGTGTATCTAGACAATTAGTTTTTTAGGTGTTTAAATGAGATAAATTAATATAGGAAGGGAAAATATAATATTTTTATTAGAATATTTTGTTTTATTATGTTTTCATTTTCAAAAAGAATATAAATAAATATTCCTTTATTCATCGAATAAAAGCAATTTAGATTAGTATCTCTTAACAAATATTTTACTTCATTTGCAATTTTGAAAATGCCGAAATTAGCATCTGTTTCAAGAAAATTAATTTCAGGACCAACTAAATGAAATGCAAGCAGCAAAATATAAAAAAGTTATATTAATATTCCCCGAATATTAGAAAATTTTAATAACAATGAGCAGTTTATTTGTATTAAATATGTTTTGACAAAACTAGCTTCTTTTGTTTTATTTTTCATGTAATAACTTTATTATTCATTTTGATTGTCCTTTTTCTACACAATATTTCATTTCCGTATTTATAACTGCATTATGTTTTTATTAATAAAGGAAGTAAATTTGAAGAAATTTAATTGGAGAAGGTATAATAATCATACATGTATTGAAATTATTTTTATGTTACTTTATGTATCATATTAAAGCAAAATGCGTTAAAATGCATCTTTTTTTTTTTTCAAATTCATATAATGAATTTGAGAGTTAATTTAATCACAGATCTAATAACTAAAATGGCATAACATTTAGCGAAAATAAAATTAACCTTTTTTATAATATGCATTAATTTCCATTCAAATACAAGTAGACGTTTTTAATTACTCCAATAAAATAGAATACGATTGTGTAACAGTTGTGTAAAATAATTACATTCTTTATGTTCAATATGTTCTGAATATGTTCAGAATATATTCAGTTATGTTCATATGTTCAGAATATGTTCATTCAATATGTTCAGATTTACAGATAAAAAAGCATCTCCTTTAATAATAGAAATTTCAGGAAAGATGAATCAGAAAAATTTAGCCGTTTAATGAAAATTGATCACAAAATTAAAAATTAATATTAATATTCAACACAGTCTTTATAAATAGAAGATAATAAATATGAATTGGCATGTTAATTTTATTATATAACTTATAATGAAAGAGATTTCATTTATTCGATGGTTCTATTAGCCTTCATTATAAAAGTTAAAGCAAACAGTTTTTTTATAAACTATTGATATAATATTTAATATTTATTTGAAATATTTATATGTAGGATTTGAATTTTATAACGCATCGTTTATTGAACTTATGACGTGTGTGATCAGCAATTTAACTAACACTCCTGTATTTATTTATTGTCCATAATTTGAACAGACGGGATGTCAAAGTTAAATTCACGGATCATTAGCACAACGACTTTAGACTTTGAAAATCAGAAAAGCTCAGTCTCTTTATTTACATCACTCATGAAGCATTTAAACGGAAACGGTCAATAAAGCAGTTGGCTGTACTAGGCATAATTGGAATGTTCTATAGATATAGTATAAACTATTATTTTTAAGTGTTAATCCTTGTGTACGTGAAAAGACTAAATATAGCACTTTATAAAATTAAGTGTCTTGAAGAGATTAAAACCAAGTATGTATTATTTCAGCATCCTGTAATTATTTAAATACATCAACACATTTACATTTCGCAAATCAACCTACTAAAATTTGTGGGTCGGTGCCAGGATATAGGGAATATAAGTGATATAGGTGATGATAGTTAAAATAAAACTATTATGATAGTAGCGGTGACAACGGAGTCAAGTAAGAAAATACGAATTCAATGCGAACTTTTCATGAATTACCAGTCAAAGTGGATTGTGAGTTATTAATGCAAGTGTGAAAACCGTAATTATCCAAGTAGAAGTCTAGAAAGTAAACATGGGTACCCTAAATAAAGATAGAAGAATTGATCTCATACACACTGAGAAAAATGACACTTTCAAAACTGAGTAAATCGTTGTTTTTATTTTGTTATGAAACTTTTTGTTTCATATAGGACGACCCAATGCTTTCAATTCTGAAATACCAGAAATACTCAGAATGTTGAAAAATAGACACAATCAAAACTGAGCACATAGCGGTCAGTTCATACCTATTTTTGAAACATGGACATATTTAAAAATGATTAGAATCAGTTGAAACTCATTTTTAAACACAGAAATACTCAAAAGTGAGCACATAGAAGTCAGTTCATACACATTTTTAAACATGGACATACACAAAAATGAGCACATAGATGTCAGTTCATTCTAGCTTTTGAAACATGGACATACTCAAATAGGAGCACATGATGTTTTATTCTTCAGTGTGTGCATTTTTTCAGAAATGAGTCTATACATATTTCAAACTTGAGTCATTTTGATTCGGAACCATTTTGACAATGCGACAACATACTCAGATTTGAGTAATTTTTGCTCAGTTTTGAAAATGTCGCTTTTAGAGTCTATCTACGTGAGGAATTCAGGATTCAGGCACCAGAAAAAACCACGATTTCAACGCTAATAAAATTAATAAAAAACTCAGAAGGTTACAAGGAAAATTTTCTAAAGAACCGTTTAGAAATAATTATGGCAGATAGAAACGAGGAAGCAGAAAAAGAAAAAAGAAGAGAAGAAACTACAAGCATAAAAGAAGAGAAGAAATTGCAGTTGCAATAGAAGAAAAGAAACTGTAAATGGAACAAAGAAAATGGAGATTAGAATTGGAAGAAAAAGATTGTAAAAGGGAGTTCCAGAATAGGAAGAAACCTCAAGAGAATATAGCGGTGTGAACCCAAGGACAAATCCTTTTAAGCAATATGAGTTACATAGACTGTTGACAAAATATGATAATTCTAGTGATATTTGTCTATATTTGGCCATGTACGAAAAGCAGATGGCGCAAACTGATACTGACTAAAAAGAGTGGGTAACTTATCTCATTAATCTAATACTACCAAATGTGATTAATATAATATTTAGATAAAATGAGCACGAAATTCATGATTATGATTATATAGAAATTATCCTTTTGAAACGATATACGCTATCGCCAGAAGAGTTCAGAGAAATATTTTTCTCGCATGAAAAGGAGCCACCGGCTGATCGTCATGAATTTTGCATGTGAAATCAAGGTATATTTTCAACAATGTATAGAAAGCCCTCAAGTAGATAACTTTGATGAATTATCGGAATTAATCATAGTTAATCATATTAGACATAATTTGACAGCAGAGACAAAGAAACATTTTGTTGAGAACTATACTAATTAAGAAAATTTATAACTTAATAAATAAGTTGAATGTTTACGAAACCGACAGTAAGAAATATAAGTGAAAACTTAGAGGGAAAAAGATTAAGAGCGGCTAGCTATGCCAATTCAAAAGAGCGCCAAGTTGATAATAGACACAATGTGCATCACGGAAAAAACGAGTCGCATATAGTCGTTTTAAATGTGACTGGCCTGGTCATGTGAGAGTGACATGTACCATTGGGAATAAAACACAACATGAATATTCAAATGATAACCCGCAACGTACTCAGAACTGGCGAGAATCGAAACACCAGGAGTGAAGCATAAAAACACGCAAGGAAAAATAGTTAATATAAGTACATTAAATGGAAAGATAGGAAGAATCCTACACATGCAGGGAATGAAAACAAACATAATTATTGAGATAGGAAGAGACAATGTCAATAGCCAATTCAAAATACCATACCGTAATAAACTCGCCAAAGCTAAACAGCAACAATATATATATGAAAGGGTTAGAATGATAGTGGAGTAAGTCTATATTTAGTCATTTGAGAAATGGAGGGTTTTGTGAAACTTGTCGTATTGTTGTTTCATTAAGTGATCCAACATGTTTTGACCTCTAGAGACTCTCTAATTGAGCTATGACTTATTTGACTGTCGCACTGAACAGAAAGTAATATACTTTCATTGAAAATATGGGTATCTAGATTTTTCAAATTTTTCACATGCTCCACGGTTATTCTAACCCCCTCATATCAGCATAAGCTGTAAAATAATTAAACCAATGGCTTTCTTTTTGCATAAAGTCTGCGTGTACAATATTGCAGTACAGGATAAATTTTACGTGGTCTAAGAGACGGATTATGATTTAATAGTAGGTAGAAAAGCAGTCAAAGGCTTAGATCTAAGAATAGTAGAAGACGTACTCAGAATAATAAGTTAATAACACAGTGCGAGTAGGACACATTAAAATTAACAAAATTTCTCCCAAAATAGAGAAAATAGCCACATCAGATGTAAGCAAGAATAATCGATGATTGGGAAGATATGGTTAACATCGATTGCGTAAACGACAAAGTGGATTTGACTCATATTATGAAGACAGCTAACAGGGAAAAGATACCGAAATTAATGAAATCGTAAAGATTCAGGACTTAATAAAATCATACAAACTGAATAAAACAAAAACTGTAAAAATGAAAATACTACTGTCAGATGAAAAACATATCTGCAAAAATCCGAGGAGATTACCTCTAGTTGAGAAGTAAATCATCAATAAACAAATACAACGGTGTTTAGAAGTTGGGATCATTAGACAGAGTTACTCAAAATTTACTGCACCAGTAGTCGAGAGTATGTGAAAAGAAGGATCTCATCGATTACGTATAGATTATCGGAAAATAAATGGAAAAATAGTAAAATATCGCTAATCGGTGCCGCTGATTGAGGACGTTCTTGACAAACTACAAAAAGCGAAAGTATTTAAGATTTTTGCATTGTCCGTTCGGATTATGAATATCGAGTAATCGAATCCAAAGATATTTAAACAAGGTGTTACAAGATATGTAAACACAGTGTTAAACATTTGCTGCGAGAGGACATTATTATTGTATAGATGGATGTTTTTGTTATTCCCTCAGATGAAGAAGAAGAAGGATAAAAAAAAAGCTGCAACTAGTATTAGAAGTACCATCAGCATACGGTTTAGATATTAATTTCAAAAAATGCAAATTCTTCGAAAAGAAAATAGAATTCTTAGGGTATATAATCAAAAGTGGAACAATAAAGCCGTCCGAAGCAAAATCGAAGACCTTGCAAAAATTCCCTATAAAAGTAGTCACAATCATTTTTAGTATTAACAAAGTAATTCCGAAAATTCAATCCGAACTATGCCAAAACCTCTAAGTGATTTATTAAGGAAAGGACATTGTTACTAATTTGAAAGAAATAGGCTCGAGGGATTCAAAGAGTTGAAAAAATTATTCCATTCAAGGATCCATATTGGAGCTCCATATCGATGCGAGAATCCAGGGATTTGGCGTAATTTTATCACAAAAAAGAGATGATGGAAGATTTCATCTATTGCAATATATGAACAAGAAAACTTCGCCACAGCAGGAGAAATATTCATGTTATGAAGTCTAAGTACTAGCCATAATAGAAGATTTAAAGAAATTTAGGAATTACCGAATGAGAAATAAATTCAAAATCTTCACGGATTGCGATGCATTCCAGAAAAATTTTAACAAAAAGATTTAGCATCTAAATAAGCAGGATGGGCATTACACATCGAAGAATGTGACTGAGAGATAGAACATCGAGTAACAACAAAACTGAAACATGCAGACGCATTATGTCGAAACGTCCCGATAACACAATCAGTACTGATTAGAAATAGATCACAAGGAGAAGTAATTAAAAAAAAAATAGCACAAAGGTTAGATGAATTCATACAAGAGATCAAGTCACTAGTTAAAGATGGATCGTCCAATAATTACGTAGTAATGTATGACGTACAGACTCGAGAATGGAAAAGAAATGTTGTTTGTGCCAGAAAAAATGCTATTAAAAACTATACGAAAAATTTGCGAACAAAGGTACTTCACCGTGTCAAAGACGACGGAACTAGTGAGGCAAGAATTTCACATAGCTGAGTTAAGGAAGAAAGTAGAAACAGTAATTACAAACTGTGTTGAATACATCTTGTATAATAGGAAGCAAGGAAAAGCTGGAGGTTTTCTAAACCCGATACCAAAAGAAGACAGACCTTTAGAAACATACCACATCGATCACATACCGATATATTTTCACCGTAGTAGATACATTTACGAAGTTCGCATGGTTGTATCCAGTGAAATCAACGCCGGCAATGAAGCGATAGATAAACTGGAACTATAACAGACCACTTTCGGGAATCAAACTACAATTATATACGATTAGGGAAAAGCTTTTTTTGTAAATGAATTCATGTACAATGCAACTTTTCATCTGTTTGATTTTTAATATGGATTTAGTATAAAGTAAAAAATATATTTTACTGCGAAAAAACATTTCCTTACATTTGGAAACTACATTAAAAGTTATTTTCTGAAAATATATCATGCCGCTGAGGATTATATTACAATAAAAATTAAATAATCTTCAAATGTTTCGTAATAGAAAAGTAAAATTCTGAAATATATTAATAAATTCTAAATGATTTAAACCAAAATTCCAAATTTATTACGTCGCCACCCAACATTTTTAAGGATTCTCAAGTGTTGATTAAGGATTCTCAAGTGTTGATTAAGGATTCTCAAGTTGTAAATAAGTTCAAAGCTCAAGTCTTTTGTTTTGATCCCTATGTATTATCATCTAATAGCTAGAATTCCGAAATTCATGAAAAAGTTATGTACTTGCGTATTATCCGGGCCAGGCCTGAGCCAAGCATGGCGCCAATTCTACTAATTACAGTAACCCTTATTCTTTGACAAGTATATAGTTTATTTATTTATTATAGTTTGTAGTTTTTTTATATAATTTATAGTTTATTTTTTTTTACTATAATTTACAGCTTTTTGTTATTTATTTATTTTATTTATTTATTTATTTTATGTTATTTACCATTTTAAACAATTTTGTGTATTTAGCAATATTAAATTAATGTTTTGCATATTATTGGCAAGATTGGAAATTGACAAGATAAGAAATTGACAACTATTGCAGACGATCTATCTCCTGGCCCGGATAATACGTAAGTACCAAAAGTTTTGTAAAATTAATCTTGTTCTAGCTTTCTGGAAGCAAAAATGCATGAAGTATCTGCTGAGAAAAGATCCTTCGTTTGTACTAGGAGAGACATTAAGTCAGTTTAAAACATGATATTTAACTTAAAGTATTGCATAGGCATTTCGAAAGTATCATGGTTAATTTTTGGAATATTTTTCTCGGCTAATTATATATACAGTGTCATAATATATTTTAAACGATTTCACGTAGACCCATTAAACACACATCAATGTGTATACTCATTAAATGCACATGCTAAAATGCTTTGAAACTTGTTTGTGCACCTAATAAAATCCAACTGAAGCATATATAAATATATACTTCTGATAATTTATCTATAATGATAAATGTTTGAAAGATTGCATTTCAATTTTTTTAACAATGGTTTTTGAAATGTAATCAAAGTAGTGGAAAATTATTTGATCTGTTTTAAACCATATGTTGACGTTGCTAAATTGCGTTTTTAGTGGACTGCAAAACAAGTTAAAATATATATTTATGATATATTATTTAAGATATAGCTATAGAGAACTATAGCTGGAAGGGTACTGGGGAACTGTACTGGGGAACAATTTTTAACACAATTTCCGATGAGTTCCATTTTGCAGCTGTTTAAAGTTAAATAGGCGTGCTGATTTCAATACTGTAGTTAGTTTTCTTATATCAAGTCAAGATATTTATCTGTAGCTTATATTAATGTCATCACTCTCCACTGAATCGAGCGTGAGTGATAGGAAGCTCTAGTGCTCTCCTTTTGGCTGAAGTAAACATCCTCCGATTGAGTAGGGGTGAATGACACCATGGTAGACCAGTGACCGCCTCATACTTGTCTAGGCTAGAAAGCCCAGAGATCGTTCAAGGGCCTTAATTTTGTACAGTAAAAACTTCAGGATATAACAAGAAAATCAAATGTAAAATAAAGTATTCTAGTTTACCATTAGCTATACGCCTAGTGCATCATTCAGATGAAATATCAGTGCTAATTTTCAAAGAAATACCCTCTATCGAAATACAGGAATACGAAATAATAGTAATAAAAAAATAATAATAACATCCTATCCTCTTTATTAAAAAGCTACGCGTTGCTGACGACTGTCTTTTTCATTAATCGTTGCCACAGATTAATCTCGAAAAATGAAACATTTGATGTTACTGAAAAAATTAATAGTTCGAAAAGTCTTTGTCACAAAATTCTTAGACAAACTGCGTTAGTAAGGTAAAAAATTGTATTTTTCTTGATATAAATTTCAAATCTAATGATTATGCGTTTTTTTTAGTATTGAATTTCAAAAATTACAAAATTTCACAATCGAGTACCATAGCGAAACCTTCACGCGTAAAAAGATAAGGATAACGTCCAGACTGGCTGTAGTACGAGTCAAAAATTATAGTAGCCTTATTATTCTGTTAAAATATAAAAGTGAATTATGATGTCACGAGTGCAGGATTTTTATTTAATTCTCGACAAATACTAGATTCGCCATTTCTTTTTAGTAGATATATATATATTAAATGTAAAAAAATATGTTAGAATTTTAAATTAAAAAAAAAAGTTTTCAGCGATGTTCTGTAACTCGGGAAGCGCGGGTTCGATTTCCTAGTATGTTGACTAAAACGTGAAATTGAGTAATACTTGTGTCGACACTATTAACATTTAACATTTAGCTTGCAACTCGTTTTCAAAGACAACGAGCTATTTTCTCAAATAATCCTCGTTTGCTCTTCGTTATTATAACAGTTACAGTTACTTAACAGAAAAATAAACGTTTTAGGAATCTATCAAAATACATACAATTTCATAGAAAATCTTTGTATCAAAAAATGATTATAGTTATTAATGTATAACAAAGCGAAGTTCAACATAAACTAGTCGGATGTGTCAATCCCAAAACTTTCTTCTATCTCACACAGGTTTCGCATACACTAAAAAGAATCAGCACCAATATATATCAAGGTCTAACTGAAACAAGTTTTAATAAATTCCGTGCATTATTTCTTGAGCTATGACTACCGCTAAAATTGTGTAAATCCTGCAAAATGCTGCATAGCAGCGGCATCTGCTGGGCGATTTTTACCAAAAACTAATCAGCACCCATTTATATCAGAGATTAACTGAATATGAAGTTTTATTAAATTCCGAGCATTATTTCTTGAGCTAGAGCTATTGCAGAAATCGCGAAAAATGCTGCATAGCAGCGCCACCTGTCGGGCGAATTTTACCAAAAACTAATCAGCACCAACTTATGTCAGTGAGTAACTGAATCTAAAGTTTTATTAAATTCCGAGCATTAGTTCTTGAGATAGAGCTATTGAGGAAATCGCCAAAAATGCTGCATATCAGCGCCACCCGCCGGGCGATCTTTAGCAAAAACTAATCAGCACCAATTTATATCAGGGACTAACTGAATCTAAAGTTTTATTAAATTCCGAGCATTAGTTCTTGAGATAGAGAGCCCACAAAATTTGTGTCACATACAGACAGAAAGACAGACTCACAGACAGACATTTTCTAAAAACAGTCAAATCGTGTTCGGGACTTTCTAAAACGTATAAATCCGTCGAAAACCGGAAGTCGAAAATTTTCATGAATCCAATACTTTCTTCTTGTAAAGATAGAATAAAGTAAAAATAATGCTGAATAAAATGTAGAAAATCCATTCGTCAGATTATTACTTGTAATTCGGCATTGCACTTAAACTTCAAATGATATAAAAATTATCTTCAAATTTCAAGAATTAATTAAAATCGTTAATTATACCTTTTGATTTCCGCAAAGAGGGATGTTTTTGAGTGCACATGTTTAGCTTTAGAAAAGGAAAAAGAATGTTTAATTAATAAATTGTTATTATTAATGTTTCATTAATGACTTTAGTTTATGGCACATAGAACAATTTATTTTAAAAGACAAAGCGTTCTCTACAAAAATCTTGACATTTGGAAATATTTGGGACTAGTTTTTCATAAAATATAATTGATTATTTTCTTTCTCCTTATTTTTTTTCCATATTTGTTTTACATAATCTGTACTATTTTCTCTTTTAATTTATGTCACTTCCTAAATAAATACAAAATATTAAATGTTATTGAAATACATTTGCGTATATACAATTAAAGTTAACATAACTCTTGACTTTTATGCAATGTGATTGTAATATAAAAAAATAACATCGATGATTTAAATCCTAGTTTAGTCAGTCATGTTCACGTACAGCCCTGATGTGTTTGGTGAACTAAATATTAATTATCATATTTAAAGTAAAATGTATATACTTCATTTATATTATCTATTCTTAAATGAAAAACTTTATAATTAAAAATACATTTCTTAGTTATTTTGAATTGTTAATAGAGGAATATAGAGATCAAACGGATAAGTTTTAATCATGAGATTGATATTTGTTTTAGGATTTAGAAAAAACAATCATTCTCTAAAGCACACTGATCTATCTCCGGAAAAATCTTTCTTTTTTTCTTTTTAAAACGGTTTGAAGCAATACAAAATGTATTTCAATTTGTTGTATAACTTAATTGTTATAAGTTCAACATTATTATGTTGGGGGTTTGTTTTCTTGCCTATGTACTATTACCTTTTGCAAAAAATATGAATGAGTGCAAATTACCTATGACTAAAAATTGAAATGAATCCTGTCAATATGCATACTTACAAAATTATTCTCAAACTAAAATAAATTTAGAAAAAAAGTAAATGGATTAAATTAAACAGAAACAATTAAAATTTAAAGAATTTAAAATTACCTGAATTCTAAGTTTTGAATTCAAAATAGTATAAGAATTAATCATTTAAAAGCACTGACAAGATTCTCAATTTGCACTACATCCAATTCCCCAACAATCAGCATTGTGAATTCAAGAATTAATATGAAGGGTAACAACAAGGAATTTTCATAGACATAATAATTTAGACTAAGTGAAAATTTTGGAATAAAGGGGACAAAATCTTTCTTTTAAAGAAAGTACAAAAAGGAGAGGCATTACATTGATGATATAGGTTAAACAAAATAATATTTGACCAATATTAAAAAAAATGCAAAATTAATTCCAAGAATTCACAACACTGAAGCTGTGATCGTATAGATTAATCCTTGTTTAAGAGACCATGAGTAAATAATTAAATTTTGAATAAGTAATTCATTATTATAAAATGCTCCTCATAAGACTTTAGATCAAAATGTTAAAATTACTTTATATAAAAAATTCAGATAAGTATGTCCTGTAATTAATTAAAGAATAGTAAAAGGTCTCAGTTAATTAAATAAAATAAGTTTGAATATTAAAAATTACAACATCCAGTAAATTAGCAGTTTATTTTTTTATTAGATTTAATGCTTAAAATAATATTTAGAAATTCCATGACTAGAGAATACAATAATTTACTTTAATTAATTAATTAATTTATTTATTTATTTTACCAGAATTAATATTTAAATCAATAGAATAAATTAAGTTAAAGATTGTTATGCATTTTAAACTGATAACTCAAACTATACATAGTATTCCCAATTAAATTTTAATGATTAACAAAAAGTAAAATTGCTGAACATGAATCTTATTGAAATGATTTAAAATAAATTAATAAGATAAAGAAAACAAAGAAGGAATTTACTTAGATATTTTGTTTATTGACAGAAACACATTATTCATAGCTTTCACGAATTATAATAGCAATCTAATGTATTGAGGTCATGATAATAGATAAAAACATTAACAAATTGGTTAATTCAAAAATCAGAAGTATCATATACTATAATCAGATAAATTTAACTAAAAATACTGATGTTATATTTACCACAGAAAGTACATAGTGATGTTAGAGGTGCTTCGGCCATTCTTTGGTAGGTTTGGTTTCACTCCATTATCACACTAACACAAGTTCGAGAATTTAAGTCACAAAAGTTCTAGTCATAGTGGCTTGTTAGTAACGATCACAATGCTTGGCTACTACACTAATTAGTCAAAAATGTCTAAACAGAATCCGAGACGGTAGAGGACAATATGCACAAGGAAATATATGTAAATAAAGTTAGTCAAGAATAAACTATTCCCAAGAAGTTGTTGTTCCCACACCGTTAGTCGAATCCAATAACTATTCTGTAACTATTTATAACACGCTCCTGTAGAGTAGTTTCTGTCCCAAAACATGAATCTGAAATACTTTTCTGATATGGTGCATAGCCGGAAATAAGTGTCACTACTCTGTGTACTCACTTCCATTTTCGATGTTCAGCCACTCCGTGTGAATCTCCAGTTACACCGGCTCCAAATACGAGCAGTGGTGCTAATCTCTAGCTACGACTATTCCTAAACATCAGTCTTTAAAGACTGCAAAAAATGTTTTTTTTGTTCGTTTTATCTTGCAGAACGCTAGAAGAGTCTGTTACCAGGGCAAACACATCTCTCGATAGACCACTAAATCTGCACGTCCTAACACTTCGACATCTAAAAACCTTCTCGAATTCTTAACATCTCTTTTTTTTTTCAACAACAACATATCATTCTCGTCATTTCAGACCGCGTAGCATACAACCATTTCCTACCAACTCCCTAGTAATCGTCCGTCTTCCTACTCACTAAAAAACAATCTACCGCTCGAGCAGGCGGCGGTGGGGGGAAAAAATCCCCTCACCCACACACACCCAAACTATCCACGCTTCACAACATCACTGCCACTGCTAGCCATCTCTCGTTCCCCTGGTAAGGGACGAGAGCGTTGATTGGGTGGAGTTCTGCTACGTCCAAAACTTCCCTGTCTCAATTCCTGGAAACAAGGTGCTCGTGGGCTTCGTTGAAAAACAGCTGTATGTCGGGTCCCACGAAAACAACTATCCGCGCGCTGACACCTGCCATAAACAACGACTCGAAAGCAATATACTGATGTATCTTCGTAACAAGCCTTCGAAATAGTTTTATGACTCTCTTTTCTGAGGGTAATAAAAGTTGCACACAATACAACTGACAATAATGCTTCAGTTATTCCCATGACTTCTTATAAAGGCCTTTTGTACTTTATCCAATCTGCCTGTGTGTGTTTCGAATTTACGATCCCTTAAATTACGTGAGAATTTCAAGTAAAAGTTGTTTGCGTGGAAACTATCTCATAGTGAAAAAAGAAGAACCTGGGTGGTCTTGACTTATAGAAAAATACAAATGTTTGGATTTTGAAAATAAGAGTTTTAATTAATAATGTTTAAGAAAAATAAGAAAAAGGAGGAGGGGGGTTTGATTAAATATCAAAATAGAATGAGTTTATAAGAAAGAAATGTTTTAAGATATTAATGAAAATATAAATATAAAAATTTAGATTAAATTACCTCTAACAAGAATCCCCCGTCTCTATTTAAAAAACACAATTTTTTGAAAAAAAAAAATTTTGTTTTTTAAGTAAAAAGTGCGAGTAAAAATTCAATGGATGCGGGAGAGATCACTAAATGGGGCCTAACATTTCAAACAAACCAGACTTCGGTCCGAAGAATTATCAAGAAACACTTAGCAAGCCTACCCCTCAAGGTATACAGTCCGGAATGCATAACCTGAGTTTGCATACACAAAACTCTCGTCACTTGTCAACAAAATCCTAGACACACCTGTAGAATAACAAAAAAAATTAAAAGATGAACACAAGGCTGGACATTGCTTTTGTCACCACTAACCTTATCAATCGGGAAGGTTCCATTCAAAGTATTTACCTGAACACTGTTTGCTAAACCACAAAAAAAAATTTTGAAAATTGCCAAAATAATTTTTTTTTTTTTAAAGCCAAATAAAAATTTGGGAGAGAACATTGCCAACCGAAAGAATCGCCAAATCCATTACAATAATAATGCATATCAATATAGGTATAAATTGTTAGCTCGATGTACACAGATATATAAAAACATACGAACTAGTAATGTATATGCATATAAAAACACAAACAAAAAGAATAAAAATGGGTAAAAGGCAATTTGCACAATATACAGTTAATTCACAATAAAATACATTTCACTAATTAAAATTCAGTTAACACAAATTGTATCAATGTGTAAAAATTGAGAAACACTTTCTCCAGTCGATTGATATGCAAGTTGAAACTATGAAGCAAGTTATTTACATATGCACTTACAGCGACACTGTGCATATTAGAAGAGCAACCCATTTATCTGTGCTATAAACAATTGCCAAAATAAAAGCATAATGGGGCGAAGAAGACCCAAAAGCTATATGGTGAAGATTATCACCAACAGAAACTTAATTTATACAGTAAAAAATAAAAAATTTTGACAAAAGAAATCCTTTAAAAAAAAGGAAAAAACACACAGAACCAGAGAAAATTTTATAAATATTTCAATAAAACCACACCACTATACTTTAATGAAGTAATGTACTCAAGAACAAAATTAATAACCTCAAAAATTTTCAGGTTAAAAAAAATATACACAAAACAGTACACTAATACTACCTTACACTACGAAATACCTACATATTATATCTAGTAATGAGTAAAATTAATAGTTCCCTGAAATATAGTATTATCCTGTAAATCCACTTATACTCATCTACTGAGAACTTAACTAGAACATCAATTAAAATATAAATAATATGCAAATCGATGGATACTATCGTATTTCACAAACAGGGAGTACTACATGAAAAAAAAGGGGGAAAAAAATTTGGATTCCCATTTTCAAAGTCTCGAAATTACCCAAAAATCGAGAAAAAACGTAACATAATTCCAAAATATACTTGCGGAGAGGTTATTTGCACTATAACTATCGAAATATACCTTATTTACACTAAAATTAGCTATATAGAACATTAAATGTGATGAAAACACAACCGCTCAGATCTCTACCGCTAACCAAAACAAGCGGTACAAGTACTCTAAAAAGCTTATTTTTCACGTTAAAATACAATAAAAACTAACTCTAGACTATCTATATACATTATACAAACAAAATATAAGGTTATTAAAATAAAAATACTATAATTAATACAACTTAAAGTTTATAATTGGGACGCTTGTCCCTGTTCCTGAATCCGTAAGTATTTCTGGACGAAGGAATCGAATCAGTCGGTTTGCGCTGAGATTCGATTAAAGTCGGAATACGACTGGTTGAAGGAATAACAGAGGATTGAGCTTCAACAACTTCGTTAGCTACCGCGATATCTGGCGTGTCCGTAACTGGATTTTCAGCCGTGGAGGGGGAGGGGGTGGTTTCAGCTCGTGAGTTCTCGAACTCGGCTGAAGGAAGAGAGGGGGAAAGGGGTTCGTTGCTGGTGGCTAGTGAAGGCAACGTGTTGGCTGTTGATTGCATGGGCAATGCTTCATCTCTGTTTACTGCTGATGCTGTTGGTATGATAAACGCGCGCCTGCGTTTTTTCGTCCGCCGTTCTGGGTTATCGTTAATCGATTGGTGAATGGGAGTAGTTGGATTCTGAATATTCGATTGATCATCGAATTGACTCTGCGGCCGTTGGTCATTTGTTTGGAAATCAACACGCCTGTTTTTAAATTCAGTCAGCCTATCGACGTGTACCACTTGCGTTAATTTTAAATTTGATTGGAGGGCGATTTTAAAATTTACCTCATTTATTTTTTCAGTTATTGTATAGGGACCATTATTAAATTTAGATAGTTTTTTACATTGTCCTGGTTTAACAGCTGGTGTAAAGAGCCAAACTGAATCACCTATTTTAAGATTCTTAGAAACAGCAGTTTTTTCTCTGTATTTTTCTTGCTTCTCTGAAACTTCCACCAAACTACTGTGCACTTCAGCATACACTTTCTTCAAAGCAGGGAATAAAAGTTCACAATAGGTGGGGGCGTCATTATAATTTAAAGTTTGGGGGGTGGAAAAAAGTTTATAGGGGAGATTTAAATTTCTGCCAAACATTACTGCAGCTGGGGTTAATTTTGTAGAAGAATGCACGGCTGTCCTGAGAGCTAAAAGAGCAAATTTTAATTTTGTATCCCAGTCCGACTGATTTTCATTGACAACATGGCATAGGGCATTAATTAGAGTTCTGTTTTGACGTTCAATCTGAGAATTTCCTGCTGGGTGGTAAGCTGACGTGTGAATATGTTTCATTCTAAAGTTTTTATAGACTCTCTCAATGGCTTCTGATATAAGATTTCTACCCTTGTCGGAAACAATATAGCTAGGAGCACCGTACCTTGAAACGAAATCTGCTAGAGTATCCGCTACAACGTCTGAGGTGATAGAGGATACAGCATATGCTTCAGGCCACTTAGAAAAAGCATCGATATATGTCACGATGAACTTGTTACCCGAAAAGGTTGTCGGTAAAGGACCAATTATGTCGAAATTCACTTTCGCCAATGGAAATTCTGGTGCTGGCATTCTCTGCAAAGGGGCTAGATGTTTAGGTCGATAAGCTCTTCTTTGTTGGCAACTAATGCAAGATTCTACTAGATGCTTGACATCTGCAGACATACCTGGCCAGTAAAAATTTTCGCGAATGCGATCAATAGTTTTCTGGAAGGCTTGATGACAAGCTGCTAGAGAATCATGTGTTAGTGCGAACACTTGGGGGATTAGTTCTTTTGGCACCACCAGTTTGGGCAATTTATTTAAAATGGGAGAGTCTCGAGTGTCCTCGCACATCAAGAGATCATCTCGGAAGAAAAATTTCATGTACTTTGGTGCTATATCCACTCCTTGATCTAGCTTCTGAGCAATTTGCCAACACTTTTTGTCAGTCTTTTGGAGTTCTTGAATTTTTTCAAGAAGATCAGTTTGGGGCATAAAAACATTCTCCTTTGCTATTTGTACACAAAAATTACAACTTACTGTATTTACAGAGATTTCATTAGAAGTAGTGTATCTAGAAAGAAAATCCGCAACACTGTTGCATTTTCCCTTGATAAATTTAATTGAAAAAGTAAAATCAGATAAGGTGCAAATCCACTTTGCCATACGAGAAGTTGGGTCCTGAATTTTAAGCATATAAGTTAGGGGGGCATGATCAGTGAAAATAAAAAAGTGGGTGTTAGCTAGGTAACACTTAAAATGGGCGGTTGCCCAGACAACAGCTAAAAGTTCCCTTTCTGTGGCTGAGTACCTTGTTTCAGGGTCCTTCAACTTTCTGCTGGCAAAAGCCACAGGGTGTAAAAAGTTGTTCTCATCCAGTTGAGATAAAACTGCGCCTAAAGCTTCACCACTCGCATCAGTATAAAGATAAAATTCCTTCGAAAAATCAGGGAGGGCAATACATGGCTTAGAAATTAAAGCAGCTTTTAAATCTTCGAATTCTGCTTGCTCTGCAGGGTTCCATGAAAAACGACCATTTTCTTTAGTTAGTTCAATTAAGTTTTTAGCTCGTTTAGAAAAATCAGGGATAAATCTCCTGTAAAATGAAATTGTACCAATAAAAGATCTAACTGCTTTGCGGGTATCAGGGGGTTGAAATTTTTCAATTACTTCTATATTTTTATTAATGGGTGAGACTTTACCTTTATGGATTTCAAAACCTAAATATTTAATTTTATCTGATAGAAAAAGGCATTTACTGGGTTTTAATTTTAAATTATGCTGGCGAAGTCTATCAAAAACAGTTGTTAATTTTTCAAGGTGGGATTCTACATCTTTGCTAGCAATAACAATATCATCTATATATACAAGAATTCCCATATTTCCCAGATCTCCAAATATTGCACTCATGAGTCGTTGAAAAGAATTTCCTGAGTTTGATAAGCCAAAACAATTTCTCGACCACTCAAATAGTCCTTTATGAGTTATGATTGCTGTTTTGTGTCTGTCCTCAGGACGCACAACTTGCTGGAAAAAGCCACTTGTTAAATCAAGTGTAGAAAAGAAATTTGAACCGGATAGTGCATCAACCGAATCTGTGATATTAGGGATGGGGTATGCATCTTTAACTAAATTTTTGTTTAATTTTCTAAAATCGACAGCCAATCTATAAGATCCGTCTGCTTTCTTAACCAAAATGACTGGAGCCGCAAATTCAGAAATGGAGGGGGATATTATATTGGCTTTTAACAGGATATCTAATTGATCTTCCATTTCTTGTTTAAGATTATGGGGAACTCTATAGGCTTTACATTTTACAGGTTTATCAGAAGTTAAATTTATTACATGGGGAATAGTGTCACAGCCGGGCAAGTCTAGGACTGATGCTGCAAACACATCTTTACTTTTATTAAGAAAATCCTGCATTTTAAGTTTAAGAGGGGGGTCTAAATGGTCAAGATTAATATCTGAACTCCAGCTGAGATCAGCATGATCAAAATCAGCTAGTGGAGTGGGCACATTAACATTAAGGGCATAATTACAATTATTAGAATTACACTCAGAATCATCGATGCACTTTTGAATTTTAGCAACCCTCATTCCCTTATTCAAAGTAACCTCATCATCCGAAAAGTTAGCGAATGAAATATATAACCCGTGCTCCTGAGAACAGATTATTCTAGATGTTAAAACACCATTACCAAATTTTTTCACTAGGGGTTCCAAAATAACAACATCATTATTATCAATAAAATTGCTTCTCGAGCAGTTTACTTGAGCTAAAATTTTAGATTGGGGGGGGGGATAGTTACTAAATTTTTTAGAACAGCAAAACTAATTTTAATAATCTTCGACTTTTCACATGTATTATTTACTTCAGTTTTGACATCATTAGATTGTGACTTTTCGCTATCATTACAAATCACTTGGCATACAGGGACATTGATTTCATTTTCACTATTTTTCACATCCCTGATAGTATTTACACTAAGATCACAACCATTTGTTTCACATATATTATCCCGACCAATTGCCTTATTTTCATTTAATTTATCACTATCCATATTACTACAATTTTCATGATTATTTGTACTATTAACATTTCCTAACTTTGAAACACTCTCAGAAGATTTTTGAACAGAGGAATTGTTATCATTACTTTCACATTTATCTAAAATCACCTTATTTTTATCTTCGCTACTACATTTTTCACTATCTCGAATCTCTATTTGTTCTCTACTATCCCTTACATTGGCTTTTACTACCATACAATTGTTCTCACTGTTCTTATTCTTCTCAGAAATATTACTAGCATTAGAAAAACATTCTACATTACCCTCAGTTTGACATGACATATTTTTAAGGCAAGAAATTTTGTTATTTACAATAATTGGCGGTTTAATATTTACATGACATTCTGAAATTTTTGGAACATATTTACAAAAAGTTTGCTCATTAATACCAAGACTAATAGATTTGTCACTACACTTTATGATAGCCTTGTACTCACTCAAAAAGGGCATACCTAAAATAGCAGTAAATTCATCAGCGAGTTTACCTGCTACTACAAAAAATTCAGCTTGGCAGCTGACATTACTGAAATTGAAAAATAACTTAACTTTCTCAGTGAGAGGGACACATTCACCTGTCACAGTTAGAATGGGTACATTGCATGCCTCAGTTTTTACACCTGGGAATAAACACAATCCCTGTCGAGAAATTAAATTGATACCTGATCCCGTATCACACAGTGCAGTAATAAAAATATCACCGACAGCAATCCTTGCAGTAGGGAGACTGCATGCTGATGGTGGGAAAACATTATATACAGAGGGGGTTTTGTCGTTCGGCTTCTCATGAGTCAGTCCGACTACTCCAGACTCAGCCATTACCCGTTTAAATTTTGTTGAACATTGTGTTCATTGGCAGTGTTGTTATTCTGCTGGGTTACATTATTTTGATTACCCCTATTCCTATAATTACCTCTCTGGCCATTGTTGGTACCTCTGTTTCTATAGTTATTGCCATTTCCCCTATAGTTTCTTTGATTCTGATATCCCCTGTTACTATAACTGCCTCTGTAGTTATTGTTAGGTCTGGCCATACCTCTACGACCATAAGGATTTTCATTATAATTTTGCCAGCCTTGATTTCTGGGGTTTTGGGGGCAGTCCTGAAAAAAATGGTTGGGGTCGCCACATCCAAAACAGAAAAAAGGGTTGTACTGGACATTTTCCTGGGCTGGTGGTCTCGCTGCAGCTGGTTGTTGCATAACAAGACTATCAATTTTAGCCGTTAAGATTTCCATTTTGTTTTGGAGTTCTACAATTTCACGGTTGGGATGGCTAACCTGGGGTGTAGGGGGGTAAACAGCAGCACATGCTACACCTGAGGGGACCTGGGGGGCAATGTTTGCTGGTTCATAGCTGTAGAAGGGGTTAACACTCCTACAAGCCTTTTCTTCAAGTAAGGCAAACGTTAGTATTTCCTGAGGGGTCTTTGGATCTTTTGAAATGACACCCTTCCGAATTTCTGGAGATAGGTTACCTAGAAGCATAGAGTGCAGTATAGCATCTCTAATTTTATTTACAATGCCCTCAGCAATTCCATCGATGACAAGAGCTCTGCGTGACAGATCAGAGGCTCTGTCGAAAAAATCTTGGACAGACATTGAAGGCGTCTGTTTGAAGTTAAGAAACATCGATAATGCCACATCTGGCGACTCCTGTTCCGTGAATCTGTCTTGTATAATTTCCACTAATTCCTTATAATTTTTGTTTTTATTAGCCTTAATTAATTTGGCTGCTTTCCCTGACAGTCTGTTAAACAGGGCGAAAATTTTTTCTTTTTCATCCCAGTTAAAGAAGGTGGAAATATCTGTGAACTTTTCAATAAAGTCGGAAAAGGATATAGTAGAGTCCCCGCTAAAAGGTGGGATGTTGGATAAATTATCCATCAAAGACGATTTCTTCTGCAACTCAGCCATCTCCTTGGTAAGGGTCTCCGCCATATTTATGAAATGTTTTGTCAACAAAAAATTCAGCGATAAAAAAAAATTTATAATTAACCCTACCTAAACCTTAAGCAAAGGTAAAAAAAATTTACACAAATGCAAAGTCTAAATAAAATTACTGAGAGCTACACCCATGTATACACTAGTCGCCTTTGTCAATATATATAATCAATTGCAAATAAATATAAACAAATGTGAAAGGTATGTTAAAATTTCTAAAAATTCAGTGCGGGTGGGGTATTATGAAAAAAAAGGGAACAGCACAGATATGAGGGTTGACACTTCATAACATATACTCAAAGACATAATGCACAATACATTTTGAAAAAAAAAATAGTTGCCTTATACCCTGAACTTTAAGTATACACAAATAAACATTAAAAATTTGAATTGTGCCACACAGGTAAGTGTCAAGGCATCAATTCTTTGTTGGGGGTTTGTTTTCTTGCCTAGGTACTATTACCTTTTGCAAAAAATATGAATGAGTGCAAATTACCTATGACTAAAAATTGAAATGAATCTTGTCAATATGCATACTTACAAAATTATTCTCAAACTAAAATAAATTTAGAAAAAAAGTAAATGGATTAAATTAAACAGAAACAATTAAAATTTAAAGAATTTAAAATTACCTGAATTCTAAGTTTTGAATTCAAAATAGTATAAGAATTAATCATTTAAAAGCACTGACAAGATTCTCAATTTGCACTACATCCAATTCCCCAACAATCAGCATTGTGAATTCAAGAATTAATATGAAGGGTAACAACAAGGAATTTTCATAGACATAATAATTTAGACTAAGTGAAAATTTTGGAATAAAGGGGACAAAATCTTTCTTTCAAAGAAAGTACAAAAAGGGGAGGTATAACATTGATGATATAGGTTAAACAAAATAATATTTGACCAATATTAAAAAAATGCAAAATTAATTCCAAGAATTCACAACACTGAAGCTGTGATCGTATAGATTAATCCTTGTTTAAGAGACCATGAGTAAATAATTAAATTTTGAATAAGTAATTCATTATTATAAAATGCTCCTCATAAGACTTTAGATCAAAATGTTAAAATTACTTTATATAAAAAATTCAGATAAGTATGTCCTGTAATTAATTAAAGAATAGTAAAAGGTCTCAGTTAATTAAATAAAATAAGTTTGAATATTAAAAATTACAACATCCAGTAAATTAGCAGTTTATTTTTTTATTAGATTTAATGCTTAAAACAATATTTAGAAATTCCATGACTAGAGAATACAATAATTTACTTTAATTAATTAATTAATTTATTTATTTATTTTACCAGAATTAATATTTAAATCAATAGAATAAATTAAGTTAAAGATTATTATGCATTTTAAACTGATAACTCAAACTATACATAGTATTCCCAATTAAATTTTAATGATTAACAAAAAGTAAAATTGCTGAACATGAATCTTATTGAAATGATTTAAAATAAATTAATAAGATAAAGAAAACAAAGAAGGAATTTACTTAGATATTTTGTTTATTGACAGAAACACATTATTCATAGCTTTCACGAATTATAATAGCAATCTAATGTATTGAGGTCATGATAATAGATAAAAACATTAACAAATTGGTTAATTCAAAAATCAGAAGTATCATATACTATAATCAGATAAATTTAACTAAAAATACTGATGTTATATTTACCACAGAAAGTACATAGTGATGTTAGAGGTGCTTCGGCCATTCTTTGGTAGGTTTGGTTTCACTCCATTATCACACTAACACAAGTTCGAGAATTTAAGTCACAAAAGTTCTAGTCATAGTGGCTTGTTAGTAACGATCACAATGCTTGGCTACTACACTAATTAGTCAAAAATGTCTAAACAGAATCCGAGACGGTAGAGGACAATATGCACAAGGAAATATATGTAAATAAAGTTAGTCAAGAATAAACTATTCCCAAGAAGTTGTTGTTCCCACACCGGGAGTCGAATCCAATAACTATTCTGTAACTATTTATAACACGCTCCTGTAGAGTAGTTTCTGTCCCAAAACATGAATCACAAATACTTTTCTGATATGGTGCATAGCCGGAAATAAGTGTCACTACTCTGTGTACTCACTTCCATTTTCGATGTTCAGCCACTCCGTGTGAATCTCCAGTTACACCGGCTCCAAATACGAGCAGTGGTGCTAATCTCTAGCAACGATTATTCCTAAACATCAGTGTTTAAAGACTGCAAAAAATGTTTTTTTTGTTCGTTTTATCTTGCAGAACGCTAGAAGAGTCTGTTACCAGGGCAAACACATCTCTCGATAGACCACTAAATCTGCACGTCCTAACACTTCGACATCTAAAAACCTTCTCGAATTCTTAACATCTCTTTTTTTTTTTCAACAACAACATATCATTCTCGTCATTTCAGACCGCGTAGCATACAACCATTTCCTACCAAATCCCTAGTAATCGTCCGTCTTCCTACTCACTAAAAAACAATCTACCGCTCGAGCAGGCGGCGGTGGGGGAAAAAAATCACCTCACCCACACACACCCAAACTATCCACGCTTCACAACATCACTGCCACTGCTAGCCATCTCTCGTTCCCCTGGTAACGGACGAGAGCGTTGATTGGGTGGGGTTCTGCTACGTCCAAAACTTCCCTGTCTCAATTCCTGGAAACAAGCTGCTCGTGGGCTTCGTTGAAAAACAGCTGTATGTCGGGTCCCACGAAAACAACTATCCGCCCGCTGACACCTGCCATAAACAACGACTCGAAAGCAATATACTGATGTATCTTCGTAACAAGCCTTCGAAATAGTTTTATGACTCTCTTTTCTGAGGGTAATAAAAGTTGCACACAATACAACTGACAATAATGCTTCAGTTATTCCCATGACTTCTTATAAAGGCCTTTTGTACTTTATCCAATCTGCCTGTGTGTGTTTCGAATTTACGATCCCTTAAATTACGTGAGAATTTCAAGTAAAAGTTGTTTGCGTGGAAACTATCTCATAGTGAAAAAAGAAGAACCTGGGTGGTCTTGACTTATAGAAAAATACAAATGTTTGGATTTTGAAAATAAGAGTTTTAATTAATAATGTTTAAGAAAAATAAGAAAAAGGAGGAGGGGGGTTTGATTAAATATCAAAATAGAATGAGTTTATAAAAAAGAAATGTTTTAAGATATTAATGAAAATATAAATATAAAAATTTAGATTAAATTACCTCTAACAATTACTTAAAAATCATTAACAGATTTTCATCATACACACTATACATGTTCTTTTTTACCATGACGACTATCACTTAACTATTTCAAAAATAACTTTTTCTTAATTTTATTTTATATTCAGTAAAGAAATACACACTGCAAAATTAAAGTTAAAATCGGGGATTTTCATTTATTATATTCTAAAATTCGATTACTTAAAAGTAATATTTCATTCGTGTACAGTAAATCTTATTTAAATACTTTATAGCATACTTTATTTAAACAACTAATACAAAATAAATCATTTAGAAACATAAAATAGATACCGATATGTTTAAAGCACTTGCACAACATGTAGAATGATTAGCAATTATTTTAAAGCAATTTAAGCTTCAATACTTTTTATGGATAATTTAAATTTACTCGTAGTGTAAAATGAGTACCTCATTATATGTTGGTTTTTCCCTGACTAATCGAAAGTACTCTTCACACCCAAAAGTTTGCAGTAACCTCAAGTGTTTTGTAAATATGCTTATAACTGAAATCTTTTGTTTTGTAACAAATGCAATATCCTTTAATCCTTATACTTTGGAAATTTTGGAAACAATTCTGAAAAATTAAGTACGCTCTTTTCACTTGGAATTCAGATATGCATTTTTAAGTTCACTTTCTAAAGTACTGAGTTTTTATTAATCATGTGAAACATTCTGCAGTTCTTTGTTCAACATTTGTCACAGTGTATCATTGTTACTAGACAGGAAAGTTTTGTTGTAAAATTCTAAAAATTACGGAAGTTATTGGGGAATAAAGCAATATTTTTTTTATTAAAAATGCTATAAAAGAGTTAATGGAAACATACAATTTAAATTTTCAGAAGTATAATTTTTTACCATTATATATATTATCACATTATCACATTATATATATATATATATATATATGGAAGAGGTATCGCAACACAGAGATGACTCAATTTAACATGAGCAGGAACATTTATTGGACGAAGATATAAACATAGAATTCTAATTATAACACTTACTATCACCGTCATTTTAGTAAATTGTTGAGAAAGATCGTTATATTACGTCAAATAATTTTTCTCTGGCTTATACGTCGTTAAATTAGCAATTTTATAACATCAAAAAAACTTCCATCAATTTAATCCGTTGAAACTGAACTCCATTCCATTCTGTTCTCGGTCGTTCCCGCGTTAACCTCGAAACAGGTTTCGGCTTACTGCAGCTCAACTGCAACGCGACTTTAGCGCCATCTACAGTTCATATTCAGGTGCAGCGTCAAGACACCCATCCCATATGTATATATGGTGGGGGGGGGGGATTATGATGAATAATAGCTTCAACACAACAGAAGATTCTTCAAATATAATAAAACAAAAAATGTTTAAGAAAATAACAATATCTATACAACTGAGGATTGGATTCAATTACAAATATATAACTAGATTAATATTTATGAACGATACAAACTTTCATATCTCAATGTAAACATAATTAGCGCAAGCTTCCCTCAGCATTGCATCAAATTTCCCCAAACTGTCATGGCTAAATTCTATAGAACATTTGCTCGTGCTACCGTGCTTAGGTGTTTCTTTCTAGCATTGCGTGAACTCATCGCCTTTATCGTTACTCGTGAATATTATTATTTCATTAAGTTCGTATTGTTGATGCTGTTACTTTTCATTTTTACCACATTTTCGGCTATCCTGACGATACTGGTGGCCCCGACAGTTATTAATTCTCTTCATATAATTTGGATATCACACCATGAACTTGAAACGACACTATAAAATAAAACACAAAACAAAATAAAATTAACTAAATTAGAACTCAGAATACTTTTTCATACACACTCTGCCTTTCGCATCACACGAACAATAACATTTCTGGTAATTGGTTCCTCATAAGCATTGAAAATAACAGAGATACATAGTTATATTTGGCGTCACACTCAATACATAGATAATTTCTTCCGTAGGATGTGGTTCCATATCTTTTACAATCAAATTTATCTGTAAAACAGGGTTCACGCTTCCTATCACATCAAAAATAAAGGCTTTTACGACACACAGGAATATCTATATTATGCCTTTCTCTATCTTCATGCTGCCCGTATTGTTTGCGGTATCTGTGATTTTCTTTCAACAAACTTTTATTTTGTGTTAATTTTTTTCATTTAATTTCCGTATTGTCAATCCTGTTTCTTAAAACTTTCATGAAAGATTTTTTATTTCCACTTCTCTTTTTTATATTACTTTCTTCTATTTCTTTTCTCGTGCTCGTTGAATTATAATATTTTCCGTTTCTTGTTGTTTCATTTTCATCTTTTGCTCTTGTCTCGTGAGTTGAATGAATTTTATCTATTTTCACCACGCGTGCTAAATTTCTCCTGAAATTATATTTTGAACTATTTTTATTTATAATTGCATGTAGAATTGTGAATTTATAAGGCAGACGCACATTTACTAATAAAATTGACACATATAACTGAGACATTTTTTATTGCAATAAGAAAATCAAGTTAAATAGGTTAAATGTGTCAATCATAGGCAGCAATGCATCAAGTATTCTGCATATATTCTGATGGACAGACAGAATTAACTATCACCTTCCTCACTAGTATCCCAAACTATCACCCCCTTTATAGTGAGGGGGGTGATATTAATTCTGTCTGTCCGTCCACTGATGAGAAACAAGCAGTGTTTCGCCTGTGTAGTTGTTATGTTCTAACGTTATAAGTTAGTAGTTAATTGTTATAAGTGTTTACTAGATGGAACCCGTCAAAATTTGACGGCAAACAACTTGATACTACCATAAAAATAAAATTTATAGTTGCTTTAACTTGACAAATTTCATAGTAGGGAGCATAATATGATTAAGCGGTCACAGACCTTTCCATCAATATATCACATGAAGGGTGTGTGCAAAATTTAGAAAGTACCCCTTGGGGGGGGGGGGCAAAGTGGGGAGATGGACACCGGAGATGCATAATATGATTAAGTGGTCACAGACCTTTCCAATGATATATAACATGAGGGTTGTGTGCAAAATTTAGAAAGTAAGGGGGAGGGGGGGCGGGGGGCGGGGGGCGGGGGGCGGGGGGCAAAGTGGGGAGATGGACATCGGAGATGCATAATATGATTAAGCAGTCACGGATCTTTCCAACAATATATGAGATGAGGGGTGTCAACAAAATTTAGAAAGTATCCCTTGGGGGGCAGGGGGGCAAAGTGGGGAAATGGACATCGGAGATGCATAATATGATTAAGTGGTCACAGACCTTTCCAATGATATATAACATGAGGGTTGTGTACAAAATTTAAAAAGTATCCCTTGGGGGGAGGGGGGCAAAGTGGGGAGATGGACATCGGAGATGCATAAAATGATTAAGTGGTCACAGACCTTTCCAATGATATATAACATGAGGGTTGTGTGCAAAATTTAGAAAGTACCCTTTGGGGAGGAGGGGGGCAAAGTGGGGAGATGGACATCTGAGATGCATATGATTAAGCAGTCACAGACCTTTCCAACATTATATGACATGAGGGGTGTCAACAAAATTTAGGGGGGGGGGTAGTGGCGGGATGGACCCCGGAGATACATAACATGAATAAGTGGTCAAAGACTTTTCCAGCGATATATCACATGAGGGGTGTGTGCAAAATTTAGAAAAGTGTCCCACTTGGGGGGGGGGATGGACCCCAGAGATGCATAACATGAAAAAGAGGTCACAGGCGTTTCAACTTGCAACTTTTTTCTTGAAGGCATTTGACAATATTAATTTTTTTTTTTACCTAAGACAATTTAACGATATTCTTAATATTTTTGCACAATTCGTCAAATGTTCATGGAAAAAATCATGAAATTCGCTAATCAATAGTTGATAAATTATAAAATTCAACAATCGATAACGGAAAAATCACGAAATTCATCAAATGGTCTGCACACTGATGTGATGATCAAAAGGATTTTGAAGCATAGGACAAAATTAGCTTTTGCCAAACAGCGAGTAATACTGAAAATTTGGCAATGGACTTTATTGCCACCACTGGTCAAACATAATAGTCACACTCACCAATTACGATGATTGAATGGAAAAAGATTTTTTTTCTCTGCTGTCGCTCGACAAATTTCGAAACCATTTGGCGAATTTCACGATTTTTTCCCCGAAATTGACGGATTGTGATTTTTTTTCTCGAAGCCATTTGACGGTATTCGAAAACTTTTCCCCCCGAAACCAGTTGATGAATTTTGCGATTTTTCCACTGTCGATTAATGAATTTTGCAATTTTTCCGCTATCGATTGACAAATTTAGCAATTTATCGACTATCGATTAACGAATTCCACGATTTTTTCCATGAACGAACAAATTGCGCACTTTCTTCCCGCTAATGTTTGACACATTTCGCCCTTTACAATTCAGCCAATGAGTTGAACGCTGTTTCTTTCCAGAAATGTCAGGAATGAAACAATTATTCTTTAGGATGAATTCCCTTCGTTCGATGCCCCATGTGTGCGATGCAGCAACGGACGTCACAGAATTTTTAGGGCACATGCAGACTAAAAACATCTAACCAATCTTCGCGGTTGACAAAATCACAGATTTCGTCAAATGATTGAGGAAAAAACACTAAATTCATCAAAGGATCATGGGAAAACATGACTTTCGTTAAAAGACCACAGAAAAAAACGTGAATTATGCAAAAGGATCGCGAAAGATAAGCAAATTTGTTCAAAGAATCGCAAAAAAGGAAATTTCACCAAAAAATCACGCTTTTTTACTAAATTTCGTCTAAAAATTGCAGAATAAAATGTATTTTATCAAAGAATCGCTGGAAAATGCGAATTTCATTAAGGATCGCGAGAAAAATGCGAAATTCTTCAAAGGATCGCTGAAAAAACATGAAGTTCGTCAGAGAATTTCTGAAAAAACATGAATCTCGCCCAATAACAGAAAAATCATGGTTCATAATCATTATATCATACATTATCAAAAAAGGAAATTTCACCAAAAAATCACGCTTTTTTACTAAATTTCGTCTAAAAATTGCAGAATAAAATGTATTTTATAAAAGAATCGCTGGGAAACGCGAATTTCATAATCGATCGTGAGAAAAATGCGAATTTCTTCAAAGGATCGCTGAAAAAACGCCAATTTCGTCAAAGGATTGCTGAAAAAACATGAATCTACTCAAAAGGAAGCAGAGAAAGTGCGAATATCGTCAAAGGATCACAGAAAAACGCAAATTTCGTCAAAGGATAGCGGAAAAAACGTGTATTTCGTCAAAGGATTGCAGTTAAAACATGAATTTCGTCAAATGATTGCTGAAAAAACACAAATTACGTCATAGGATTGCTGAAAAAATTATTAATTTCATCCATCGGCACATAAATATCATGAATTTCGTCTATCGGGGGCATAAAAATCCTTAATTTCGTCGGTCGGGTAGAGAAATTTTTTTTTCGTCAATCGGGCGTGTAAAAATCATGAGTTTCATTTATCGGTCACCTAAAATACACAAAATTCTTCATACGAGCACATAAGAATCAAGAAATCAGTTGATCAGGCACGTACAAATCATTAATTTCCTCTATCGGCACATAAAAATCATGAATTTTGTCTATCGGGTGCATAAAAATACTTAATTTCATAATCTTTTACCAAATTTCGTCTAAAAATTGCAGAATAAAATGTATTTTATAAAAGAATCACTGGGAAACGCGAATTTCATAAACGATCATGAGAAAAATGCGAATTTCTTCAAAGGATCGCTGAAAAAACACGAATTTCTTCAAAGGATCGCTGAAAAAACACAAATTTTGTCAAAGGATTGCTGAAAAAACATGAATCTCGTCAATAGGCAGCAGGGAAAGTGCGAAGATCGTCAAAGGATCACGAAAAAAGCAAATTTCATCAAAGGACCACAGAAAAACACAAATTTCGTCAAAAGATAGCAGAAAAAAACGCGAATTTCGTCAAATGATTGCTGAAAAAACACAAATTACGTCGTAGGATTGCTGAAAAAATCATTAATTTCATCCATCGGCACATAAATATGATGAATTTTGTCTAACGGGTGCAGAATTTATCGGTCACCTAAAATTCACAAAATTCTTCAAACGGGCCCATAAAAAGCAAGAAATTAGTTGATCGGGCACGCAAAAATTATTAATTTCCTCTATCAGCACATAAAAATCATGAATTTGGCAATCGGGTGCATAAAAATACTTAATTTCGTCGGTTGAGTGCAGAAAAAAAATCGTCAATCGAGTGTGTAAAAATCATGAGTTTCATTTATCAGGCATGTAAAAATCATGAGTTTCATTTATCAGGCATGTAAAAATCATGAGTTTCATTTATCAGGCATGTAAAAATCATGAAAGTCTTAAATTGGGTGCATAAAAATCATGAATTTTGTAGGACGGGCACGTAAATATCACAAATTCATCAAGTGGGTGAGTGAAATCACGAATTAGTCAAGTGGGCACATAAAAATCACGAATTTCTTTAATCGAGTGCATAAAAATCGTAAATTTTGTTCCTCAGATGCAGAAAAATCATTAATTTCATTGATCGGGTGAGGAAAAATCCTGAATTTTGTCAAACAGATGCAGAAAAAACACAAAAGGAAAAAAGAAAATCAGAAAATCCTGTATTTGGCCAGTTTTTTCCATATTTTTAATCGCCAGTTTTCCAAGTTTTATCGCCGAGTGCTTATTTTCACCTTTAGGTGGCAATAAAGTCAATCGCCAATTTTCAGTATTGCTCGCTGATAGGCAAGTGCTAATTTTATCCTGACAAAATGGTTATCGTATCAATGGATGGAAAAGGAAAAGTTTGTAGTGTATATAAATGAATTCGCATTGACTGTCACCTTGTATAATGACAATTGTGTACAATTTATCGCGTTTGATGGAGTTTTTAAGTTTTAAGTTTAGATTATTATATTATTAGGTAGTTTTTCATTTTATCTTTATTTTATTTTATTGAATCATTGAAGGTAAAACAGATATCTATTTCTGTGTTCATGATTGAGTTTCTTCGATATGTTTTGATTCTTCGTATATTGTTAGCAAAATTATTTAGTGCACATAATATAATTGTAAAGCATGCTTTATATAAATTCTGGTGTATTTTATTAGTTGAAATTTGTTACATTTTTCGAAATGATTGTTGAATTTTGTCATCTTTTTTCCCGCAACCAATCAATAAATTTCATGATGTTTTATTGGTGATTAGTTGCGGGAAAGTATTGTGAAATTCAACAATCATTCAAGAAAATGTAACAAAATTCTACTAACAATAGGAGCCTCTAAACAAACCAGTTCAAAATATGCATTCATATACATTAGATGCTGTACCATCTGTCCATTTACATATTAAAATGTGTACTAAATGATATAAAACATTTTAAAAACTGAAATTTTACACTTAATCTTAATTGCGCTAGGATTGCTTAAACGCCCTCAGATAGCGCGGCCATTTTATTTGGCGAGATTTGCCGAGGTTTGGAGGGTTTTGATTTGGCGATGTATTTGCCGATCTGACTACCGCACGTACTTTTGCCTTCTGGCAACCCTTAAATAATCTCCGACCCCGGCTTTTTTTTTTTCTTCTCACTTGTGTGAGCGTGAAGCTCGTATTACACGTGGTATCTTTGATCAGGTTGTATAATTCCAACTTTTTATTATTATTATTAATATTTGATTATTTTTTTTGGATTGATAATGGCTTCTGTTGTCTGTATCACCAGTTGTTGGTGATAAATATCAGAAAATATCTGAAATATCGGCAAATTTTGAAAGCAAAAGGCGGTTTCATTGTTTCGCGAGATATCGCTAAACCTAGGCCTATTTTTGGAGTGCAATTGCATTTTGCGCTATTTTAAGTTTTATTTTTTATTTAATTTTGGAATATATACAGATTAAAATATATACAGATTAAACATAAAAAAGGTAAATTCAAGAAATTTTCGTAGAAACGTGAAGTATTTTTTGCAATTTATGCACAATGGATGTATCCATGTTTGATTTTTCAAATTAATTCTGCAGGTGTTTTTCTGGTGTTTTTTTTTCTACGTTTGTTTAAAGATGTATTTTTGCAATTTATGTATGGAGGTTGGATTTTTCAATTTCTGGTGGGTTTTTTTTTTTTTTTAAATGGAGGTTTGTTATGTATTTAAGTACGGATTTTTGATTTTTCTATTTGTCGATGTTTGTTTTTTCAAATTTTGTATCGAGGTTTGTTTTTTAAACGTTAGGATATACGTTTTAATGCCTTTATTTTTAGAGATATGTTGGTTTAATAATGAATCTTTGCGTTTTTTTTAAGTATCACTATATTTACGTTTCTGCCGTTTGCTCAGTATTCAGTGAAAATTTCTTGAAGTTCCCTTTTTTATGTTTATTCTGTACATATTTTAATCTGTATATATTCCAAAATTAAATAAAAAATAAAACCTAAAATAGCTCAAAATGACCACTTGGCGACAAATTCTTGTTGGCGATAAACGGGTTTTCGCCAACAAAACAAAATGGCGGACCTGAGGGCGTGTAAGCAATCTGTTCCCTTAATTGTAAGTTTCATTGTTTACATGAGTGGATTTTAAGGTGTTTACTGCATATATATACACATATACTAAAATTATCTATCTAAATCCATTTGAATCATTGAAAGTTTTGTTAAGATTTGATCGTATTTCAATCTTTAGAACGCTTTTCTATTACCCGACATAATACCAATAAATTGTCATACTAAAGTTCCAAAACCTTTAAAAAAATTGTCAACAAACCAAAAAATTCCATGCAAAACACATCCATACACACTATCATAACAAAATCATCAAAATGCACAGGTGGTAAAGCTGTTTAGAAGCTTCTGTTGTTAGTAGAATTTTGTGATCTTTTTCCCGCAACCAATAAATAAATTTCACGATGTTTTATTGTGATTAAACTATGAATTTTGTTACTTTTTTACATATAAACACAATTGCCGACTCAGCAAGTTTCTGGATTTGTCCATGTTAGTGAAACTTTTTTTTTTCATGCAACTGCTGGTCAAATTTTTAATCAATTTTTACAACCGAATGCAACTATTAAAACATCTGTAGTATTATATTCAAAAAGGTAAATTTCAGCTTTATAAATCCTAATAAAAACTCGACCATTACTTTTTGGTTTAAGAAATTTAAAGTAGCAAAATATACATACGACATATCCAAAGAATTCAATCATGAACACAGAAATACATATGTGTTTCTATGTTCATGAGCTCAATATAACAAAATAAATAAAGATAAAATGAAAAAATACCTAATATTTATAGTAATCCAACTTTGAAACATGTTGCTTACGCCGACTCCCGACTAAAGATCTCTAGAGATAGGAAATACCCTCACCTCATTGGCTGAAACAAATCTGTCTGTAGAGAGTAAAAGCCTCTAGCTGATTGGCGGAATGCTCGCGCACGCGTATAAAAGTCATATTTTCATGGAAAACGAAATACCAGGTTAGCTTTAAATAGATGGATTGTTAATTGTTATAAGAATGTTTTATATACACCTTTTTTCATAAAGTTTAAATATTTCATATTTTGAGGAATTATATTCTTGTTGCATATGTTTTGTGCTGCTTCTGCGCCTGATGTGCAACAATTTATCATTATATATATATATATATATATATATACATATATATATATATATATATATATATATATATATACATATATATATATATATATATATATTTCTATACAGAAATAAAGTCATTGTGAAATTTAAGACTCGTGTAAAGAACTGTGCACTATTTTTAAACAGAATAGAACATTAACAATAATAACATTCCAAAAGTAAATTGAGAACTAATAATAAATAAATTAAAAATCCACGTTCTCTTTAATGTGACATTACTTCTTTTATTCCTCTAACTTATGAACCTGAAGCAGACATTTTTTTTATTGTTTGTTTGAAATTAATTAATGATTGTGTATCATCATGATAAAAAAAAATCATTTCAGAAACATAACCAGAGTTTTCGAAATCGTACGTTTTAATGCAAAATATGCTTAAACAAAAGAGTAAATATTTAATCAATTAAGTAGAAATGTTGCATTTTTTCATCATAATAATAAAATATCATATTACCAATTATTTAACTTTTTAAGCTTTTACTTTGTAAGATAATATATTTCATGAGATTTGTATTTTAATTTACTGGATTCAGTTCTATTATAATTAAAGGGCAAATATTAATGAGCATGTAATTTATTCTTTATATGTTGTTTGTATATAAATGCAAATTTTAGAAATATTACATATTGAAGATTCAATCTTCCATAATTATATTAACTTTATAGTTGTTAAAATAAATGTTACAAAAACAAATAAATAAACAAATATATTTTATAACAGGGATTGTAGAAAAGATAAAATTTCTGCCTTGCACTGCGTTTATTTTCTTAAAAAGATAATATTTAATACACTATATTTTACCATTTCCTTATCCATAACAAATTGTTTCTAATTCGTACATATCTGCGTTTACATTTACATGTACACATTTTTCTGTACAAATATTATTCTGTACGATGTATATATAACAACTGTATATATACATCGGCAGAAACACTAATATCTACACCCATACATTAGTTTAGCAAAATTTGCAACTGTTTCAACTTAAAACTATCAAAACTTTAAAGTTTATAATTTTTAATCTTTTCATCTATTTAAACTTAATAAATGTATTAATATTTTAAACACAATAAGTGTTGTAATTTAAAAAGATCAGGCTGATCCATAGAACGTGATCTGTATTCCCGAAATTTGATAATGATGAAATTGATAAATTTGATTTGGTCGGAATAATTGCACATATACAACTAAACTTCTACATATAAACATCTACATGTACACACTACAGTTCTTTATCGAAACTTTTGTACATTTAAATCTATAGGATGTATATAGCTTAATCTACACATCTACACTTACATCAACACATTTGTTCAGGCACATCGATACATTTGCTCATGCACATCGATATATTTGCTCATGCACATCTACATACTTACATATGCACATCTGCATTTGCATTCATACATTTATCTACAACTATATATCTACATCTCAACATCTTTATCTGTCATATCTACATCTAAACATTCAAATTGTGAAACTTTTCTTAATTGTATATCCCATTACTTTGTAAAACATAATTTTCAACAAATGAGTATATTAGCGATTACTCAATTACTAAAATTAATAATTATTACTAAAGTACTAAAATATGATGGAGAAAGAAGTCGTTCTTCATATTAAATAGGTTTTTCTAAATGGCGTTCGACACATTTGCTCATGCGCATCTACATTTTTACATATGCACATCTGCATTTGCATTCACACATTTATCTACAACTATATATCTACATCTCAAGATCTTCATCTGTCACATCTACGTCTAAACATTCACATTGAGAAAATTTTCTTAATTGTATATCCCATTACTTTGTAAAACTGTATTTTCAACAAATTGGTGTACACTGTAAAAAAGGGCTAATGTTTCTTATTATATGAAAATGTACTATAACCGCGAACGAAAATATAATATAATCTTCTGAGTTATCCGAAATTTCGAAAAGCGTGTTCCAATGTGTTTTGAATCCCCAGAAAAATACATTTCCAAAATTTAAAGAATTATGTATAAAGTATTTATGTAAGTATTTTTTGCTGCCCGTATTTTTCAGATACGTTACCGAATAGTTTTTATAGTGTATTAATCAGTCTCCTCAGCCTGGAATATCTGGTTTTCGAAAGTCATCAATTCTCAAATAAACGTCTTCAGCTGCATAAATTAATTTATACATGACAGAGTAAAGAAATAATCTTAATTTTAATGTTAATGTTAACACTGTTAATTTTGCACGTTTTTCTGTTTAACATATTTGTTGAACATGAAAATGTTTACTTGAGAATACATAGTATCGGAAAACCTATATTCCTTACTTAGAAAACTGATTAATACACTTTAAAAGCTACTCGTAAACGTTTCGGAAAATTACGGGCAGCAAGAGCAATTTTGTTTTTATAAATGATTCTATAAATCTCGGAATGCCATTGATGTCTGAGGTTTCTAAAGATAAAGAAACACTTTTCAAAATCATGATTAACAAGGATGAGTTTATATTATAAATTTATTCGTGATTATATTGTATTTTGATAGATTAAGAAACATTTGTTATTTTTTACAGTGTAGTAGCGATCACTCAGTTACTAAAAGTAATAATTATTACTAAAGTACTAAAATATGATGGAGAAAAATGTCGATCTTCATATTAAATAAGTTTTTTTCTAAATGGCGTTTAAAAAATACTATTCAAAAAATTATAAATAAAACGCTTCTTAAGTCCATAACAAGATAAGTTGCAAGAAGAATTTCTTTTATCTTAGGAAAGTAAAGAATATGCACTTTTCTGAAAACTTGCTGCTGAATTGAAAATAATGTTAAGAAATGCAAGATATTGTGTTGGTTCTGTTTTATATTCGTCTAGATTGCTTCTGGCCATTTCAACAAATACATTGTTTTGATGTGAATCTTTTGTTCAAATTATATTCAATGCTGAGTTATTGAGTTTTATCTAGTGATCTAATAACCTTTATTTGTTTAGTTATTTATTTTTACAGCGTATTGAACTAGACTTTCTTTAATAGAGTCGTTAAGCAGAGTGTTTATATATAAACAACTATTTTTCAACTTCATATCGCAAACTTGAGCTATAAACAAAATTGTTTGGTACATTTCAAAAAACTTAGAAGCATGAAAATATTCTTTTATTTTTAAGAATTGTTTAAGCAAAGAACGATTATTTTATTTTATGTGATTCTTGTATAAAACTTTAAAGAATACAAAATCTTATTATGCACAGTATTGATTATGCTGTTCAGATGTCCTATATAATTCTATAAATGATTTTATTATAAATCAAAATATTTTCAATAAGAGCAAAGTATAGTTTGTATTTCTACTTTGGTAAAAACCGATACATAAAAGGAAGAAAAAGAAATTTCAAGAGCAATAACATACATACCTTACATTTCGAAATAATGCGTTATAAAAACTTCCTATCATATTTAATGCATTTATTAAAAATATATTTTACTAAAATTAAAGTAAAACAAATCAGAGAATCAGATATTATTCAGTTTATTTCGATAGAACTTTTATAGTAAAAATAATAAAATTTATTTCTTGAACCTTTCCATTAATTTAATAGAAAGTAAATATAAATTAAAAATTTTGTATTAAGATGTGTTAGTAATTTTCAAAGTGTTTGATACATATTTTTGACTTATTCATATTTAAGTTTTACAAGACTTAAGCAGAAATATCTTCATTAATTATTTGAAAATAATAAAAATTTTAAGGCTTTATATAAAAAAAGTTCATTTATCTTAACATAATGAATGAAACAAGAATCCCGACAGATTTTAACAAAACAAATTAATATCAATGAAATGGAACCGCCAACATTAAAAATATTATCAATTGTTAAGAGACAATGTGGAGCCAAGTGTTTGAAATAATAATAAATAATTTGCTTTACTTATATTTAACAACAATAAGGTTGAATTATTTTTTTTGTTTCCACAGAGATTTCTCGTACTGTTTTCAAAATATAAAATTAAATTTCCTAAATCATAGCACTTTCATAAATTATTCATTGAAAAGTGTAAATATATATAGTTTTCGTGTTAAAAATAATCCATTCTTCGTACACACACAAACATATATATATATATGTGAAAGGATAAAAAGTTAAACTCTTTTAAAATGCAAAATTAAAATTCAAAGTTCAAAATTTAAAAAATCAAATTGCCAAAACATTTCTTCCAAATTTATAAATCCATGCTTAATCTAATTTCCCCCTCTTATCTTGGTTTTCTAGCCTCATAATTATTACTTTCATCCATCAATTTCGATCTATCTTTAAGATAAAAAGTACTGAGTTTGTATTTCTTGCAGTCGTCTTTGGCTTGCGGCATCCAGGTCTTGACAAAACCTTGTTATCGTCTTAAGACCCCTGACATCAATCAAAAGTTAATTAATCAATTAACTGTTTTTCTCCTTCCATCCGCAGTAGCACATTCTAGCAGAAAATATTTGAGTTAAGCTCTAACAAAAGTGGGAGCGTGGATTTTTCCCGTTTTCCACCTGCTAAGAACACTTACAGCCGGCCCAGGCCCGATAATGCCGTCTTCGAAGGGCTAGGATCATTATTCCAGACGATGAGCCGTAACATCGGCTCAAATTACCTCTGGGTCGGACTTATCCCGATTTCACACGCGATACCTCGTGTAGTTCTACTAGGTGTGCTCTCTACCAGACCTAGCAAAATTTCCTCGTTGGCTGACATACGTGTCGTTCGATCACGATTACGTATGGCCTTATGGAAAGAATATGTCACACAATTGCTGGTGTAGGTGAAGAAACATGGTATGGGCGAGAGTTCGCCTCAACGGATACCTTTGGGCATACAACCTCTGAGCGTCTCGAACATTGCAGTCTGCGGCCCCGTATGCCAGAAGTCTATCTGCTTTCAGTTCGTGTATTCTGCCATCCTTCAGCCTTTCTGTCTGCGTACGAAATGAAGCTTCATCTAAGCGCGACTCCTTCTTATCGTAGAGTCCCTCTAGCGGATAGTTCAAAACTCCACCGAGAAATTTGCATATTGTCCCTTTAACACTCTCTCGATAAACTTTTCGCCGAGAACCCTGCCTGTCTTATCTACTGGTGACACTCTCGCAACTACGGGACCAAGGATGAACTTTGTGTGATCTGGCATTTTCAATGCCCTTACTGCGTCAGGAAGGCGTTTTCGACCCGGCATTCCTATGTGATTCTGAGTCGTCTAGGTGTACCCTACCTCTCCTAGAAATTTGTAACATCTTAGCAGGGACACCCTGTATATATATATATATATATATATATATATTCACAATCAGATGCATTATACAAATAATGTTATTCTACTTATATTACAACTGGGACTTTATAAAATTATATTATATAATTTGAGCTAGGAGTAAATTTTTAAAATACAGTAATGTAAATTCATGGTATTATTTCAAAAATAATTTTTAAATGTATTTTTCTGAAACAGAATAACAGAAGTCTGTTACCATATTTGGCTTTTCCAGTAAATGTTACCATAGCAAGCAGAAAGACATTTGGTCAAGCAGTTTAGGAATTTTGATGAACACTTGGTACTCCTTACGCTAAATTCATTTGTAATTGTTGCAAAACAGATTACAATGAGTGTAATGTTGTAAATATAACTCAAGAACTAATGGTCATAATGAGCTGCAGTTTTAGATTCGTGTATTTAAAGATTCTAGAAATTGGTTTCTGTTCAAAAAACAACCTTGGGGGTCGTCTTCATAATTAAATTTTACCAAATTCTGAGATTATCAATACAAATATCTAAGTCTGTTACCATATTTGACTTTTCCGGTAAATGTTACCATAAGATACCAAACGGAAAGACGTTTGATCAAGTAGTTTAGTAATTTTAAAGAAAACATGGAAATCCTTATGCTAAATTCATTTGTAATCGTCGCAAAACTGATTACAATGCGTGTAGTGTTTTAAATATAACTCAAGAACTAATGGTCATAATGAGCTGTAGTTTTAGATTCGTGTATTTAAAGCTTCCAGAAATTGGTTTCTGTTTAAAAAACACCGTAGGTTACGAATCATAAATGTTTCAAAAATATATATTTTTTGAAATTGACTGTCAAAAAATTTATAAATTGTTACCTATAAAATGTTTAACAATCGTCGACTACCAGAATCTTCAAAGATGCGAATTTATACATACAGCTCATTCACCAAGCAGTTTTTTAATTATGCTTAAAACATTGCCAAAGTTGCAATCTGTTTTAAAACGATTAACAAGAAAGGAAAATCATGCATCGATCATAGATAATGAAACACTTTCCAACACTTCCAGAATACTCTAACAAACCTTCGTTGTTTAATGAGGTAAACAAGATAACTAAGTAAACATTTTAGAAAACGTAAAACACATTTAAAAAACCAGATTTCATCGATTACAGGCCATAGGCAGAAAAGTACTATACATTTTCCTGCAGCCCTGTATATAACTTATATATTTGTATACACTCTATATAGTCTGTTACAATTTAGATACAAATCGGTACAAAATCTAGTTCATTTAGTAAGTAAAAACATAACACTGTTGAAAATTCACCTTCAGCAGTTTTTACAAATAGACGGAAACATATTGTAATTATTTTGTACCACCCAGTATATAACATAAAGTTTTTTATTCACGCCACGTACTACGCTAAAGTTTAATTCAGGGAAAAACACGCTGAAAACTACTTAAATCACATTTCCAGAAATTAACATACATAGCCATGTATTTAGTTCTTTGATTGGCTCAGCATATGATTTTATTTATATTCTACAAACATATCTTAGTATACTCAGTATATTTCACGTTCAAAACGCATAACTCGATTAAATAACCCTTGAAGCAATTCACGATGACACACAGTAATACTTACGATTTTTTTTGTGTAGCCCTGTATATGATCTATAGCATTTTTACATAACACATAGTATGCAAAAATTTAGATAAACGCACACCTAACTTAAACAGCAGTTCGAATAATTCTCGCTTATAGACAATGAGCAGGGAAGACCGAGCTATGCTCGGTCAAAATTAGCTTTGAGTTCAAATATCATAACTCATTACCAAATTGGCCCACTAATCAAATTTTCTCTAAAATGTGACCAAGCCCAATTGTCTTCTCGTGCCCGAAAACCGTAGGATATAACATTTACTCAAAATAATCTGAGCCGCTTTCTAGATAAAGTTAGCTTGACCCACAGTGACCCAAAAATGACCCTCTAATCGGAATTTCTCGAGCATGTGACCTTGCCAAATGATTTTCTCGTGCCCCAAAACCGTAGGATACAAAATTTAGTTCAAATCGTCTGAGCCGTTTTTAAGATAAAAATAGCTTGACATCTAATGGTTCATGACCAAAATGACCCACTAATCGAAATTTCTCTAACATGTGACCTAGCCTAATAGTCTTCTCGTTCCCTAAAACTGTAGGCTACTAAATTTATTTTAAATCTTCTGAACTGTTTTTAAGATAAAATAGCTTGACCCATAATGACCCATGACCAAAATAACCCACTAATTGAATTTTCTCGAACATGTGACCTAGCCCAATGATTTTTCTCGTGCCCAAAAACCATAGGATGTAAAATTTAGTGTAAATAATGTGAACCGTTATTAAGATAAAAATAGCTTGATCCATAATGACCCATGACCAAAATGACCGACTAATTGAATTTTCTCGAGTATGCGACCTAGCCCAATGATTTTCTCGTGCCCAAAAACCATAGGATACAAAATTTAGTTCAAATTGTCTGAGCCGTTTTTAAGATAAAAATAGCTTGACCCATAATGGCCCATGACCAAAATGGCACACTAATCGAATTTTCTCGAACATGTGACCTAGACCAACAGTCTTCTCGTGCCCGAAAACCGAAGAATGAAAAATTTAGTCTAAATAGTCTAAGCCGTTTTTTAGATAAAATTAGCTTGACCCACAGTGACCCAAAAATGACCCACTAATCGGATTTTCTCGAGCATGTGACCAAGCCCAATGATTTTCTCGTGCCCAAAAACCGTAGGATACAAAATCTAGTTCAAATAGTCTGAGCAGTTTTTAAGATAAAATAGCTTGACCCATAAAGACCCATGACCAAAATGACCCACTAATCGAATTTTCTCGAACATGTGACCTAGCCGAACGGTCTTCTAGTGCCCGAAAACCATAGGATGCAAAATTTAGTTTAATAGTCTGAGCCGCTTTTTAGATAAATTAGCTTGACCCACAGTGACCCAAAAATGACCCAGTAATCGAATTTTCTCGGACATGTAACCTAGTGCAATGATTTTCTTGTGTCCGAAACTCGAAGGATACAAAATTTAATCAAATTCGTTAGAGCCATTTTTTAAATAAAATTAACTTGACCCAAAAATGACCCACTAATCGAAAATTCTCGAACATGTGACCCAGCCCAATAGTCTTATAGTTCCCGAAAATGGTCGGATACAAATTTTAGTCAAAATAGTTTGAACCATTTTTTAGATACAATTAGCTTTACCATGACCCAAAATGACCCACTAATTGAATTTTCTCGAACATGTGACCTAGCCCAATGGTTTTCTGGGGCCCCTAAATGGTAGGATACAAAATTTTGTCAAAATCGTTAGAGCCGTTTTTAAGATAAAATTTGCATATATATATATAATATATATATATATATATATATATATATATATATATATATATATATATATATATATCATCATCATCATCATCATCATCAACCGTTTTCAATCCACTGCTGGATGTAGGTCTCCCCCAGATTTTTCCATTGTTGCCTGTCTAGTGCTTTAGTCATCCAATTAACACCGGCCACTTTTCTGATTTCGTCACTCCATCTTACTTGAGGTCGTCTTCTTGGTCGTTTTACATCTCTGGGATACCACTGTAGGGTGTTTGTGCTCCATCTATTGTCTTGTCTTCTTGCAATGTGCCCAGCCCATTTCCATTTTAGCCATTTAATTCTCTCGATAATGTCAAAAACTTTCTTTTCGGAAATAATAATATATATATATATATATATATATATTTATATAACCACACACACACACACAAGATTTGCTCGTATTAGAATATATGATGATACTTCGGATGCAGTACTGTATTTTAAATCTTTTGTGTGTCCCTGTAGATAAACGATAAATGCTATGCACATATCATACAACAGGTATCTTATAGTAAACTTCATTAAAGTGTATCAATTTCATTATTATTGAAATAGTGTAACATAAGTAAAGTACGCTGCAAACGGGTTTTACGGAATAGACCATTATGCAACAGAATAATTTTGTATGGCCCTGTGATAAATGCTTTACACTCCATATTCTACAGAAAACATGTGTTAGTGCACTTCAGAAATTTAAATCAATTTCATTTATATTTGTAACAGTGTAACATGATTAAAATGCACTAGAAACGATTTTTCCCTATGGAATTCTTTTGGGATTACTTGTAAACTAATTATACATGCTACACGTACCATATTCGATAGTAAGCACCTTGTACTGAATTTAAGTGATTATATCAATCTCAATATATTTTAAATAGTGTAACATCATAAAACACATTGCAAAGGATTTTTATCCACAGACCATAATGTAACGGGATTCTTTTGACTGCCAGGGTAAACGAAGTGTGAGTGCTACATCCTTCATTTTCAATACCGAACATGTAATTACACACCTCAATAACATACATATATTGCATGGTAATATTTACGTGACGCGTGATTAGGTAATTTATGTGACGCACGAATAGGCTCACAGACAAACCGAATTTATAAACACTTTTCAACTTTGTCGGAAAGTGTTAAAAAGAAATCTAACATTAGGAGTTCCAAACTTCAAACCTTTAAAATTCCTAGACTATTTTATCGAATGATTTCCAGTTTGGCATCCGAACGAAACATTTACCAAAAAAGCAAAGCATGATGTCAAAATTAGGTGTGTATATTACAAATTTCCGAGTTTGGTGCAATCTCATTAGAAAGACCACTGCTAAGCTTATTTATTTTAGTACAAATAATAAAAAAAATAATAATAAAAATTTCCAGTCGAATGCCTATTTTTGCTTTTCCCTGTGACAATTTGTAGATAAAATTTATGTTGAGTTATTTTTATTTATTTATTAAGCCGATTGTACAAGAAGAATTTATCAGATAAATGTTTTTCAAATTTTCTTATCAATCATACTTAAAATGAATTAATGTGAATGTGATTATATTGATGATATTATAATTTTTAATTTTTATTTCAACAATGAGTATAGTAACATATATCCTGATTGTTTAACACTAGAACTACCATGAGCCGTCATTTCGACGGTTATCAAATGAATGTATTCCGATTCGAACCAGAAATTTCTTTTTAAAATAAATTAAATATAAAACTCACAGAAATACGTTAAACGAATAGGTTAAGTAGTTTTAAATAAAATTTCTGGTGTGAAATAGTTTTAAAAAACTTGAGTAAAATTTCCGGTCGTTCTAGTGTTAAAAGTGATGGGGAAAGGGAAATGATGATGATCAGATACCAGATTTTTCAGATATTTCATTAAATATTTTTACAAAAACTTAAATTTAAATTTGTATGAAAAAAAAAAATAGTTTTTATTTCTTTACCAGAAGTATGCCACATTGGTACTCAAATATACGTAAAACGATTTATATTAATTTTGCAATTATTCAAATTATAAAATTAAAATCATCTGCAATAATGATTCGAATTTTTATAAACAAACTTTTATTTTTTTGGCTAATTTATTTTATAACAACAATTATCCTTATAATATTTTAAAATATTATTTGAAGTTTATTTTGAAAAATAGTTGGCAACGATGTGCATTGGCGGGATGATCACGTTTTTGGATGCAGCCTTCTTGAAATTTGTTAGAATCTTCAGTAGCATAATAATTTTCTATTCTTATATCTATATATATATTTGTCTTACGTGGCGCGGAAATAGGGCTGAATTTCTACCTTATCGTTGGCAACAACCGTAGTTTCCAGAGCTCAGACCAATGAACAGACAAGATTGTGTTAGCCCCGCCTCCAATATGGCGGTCAGTGACAGAGCATTGAAACTCAAGCTAGCAATTATTAAAAATAAAATAATATGAACGCAATCCAAAGCGTTTGAGATGATTCCTCATTTTAATTATGAGTAATATTGTTAATTTCAAATGAATTCTCAACTCTTATTTAGAATTTATTTACGAATTTCACTCACACAAATAATCGGAGATAATAAAATATAAACTTTCTAGAATGGCCATGCTGCCATCTGTTGCTGTTTTATTGAAGTAAAAATAATTTATTTTGCAAAAATCTGTAATAAATTAGAATAATAAAATGTCGAACGAAATTTAAACAATCGTTGATGATAAACTATCTTCCTACCACGTAGCGTTTTTTTTTTTTTTTTAATGAATTTAAGCCGTGCTGTACAATATTATAGGTTAGGGGTTACAATATTATAGGTGCAATAAGTTTGAAACTAATTATGTTTCCAAGATCCTTTTTTCATAATATTTAAATGATTTATATGCCCATTAGTAGCATCAGCTAAATGCATTTTTAGTTGTGTTTTCAACGGAGTTTTCAATTACTTTTTTACATTAAAAAAATTGTCAATTTTATATGTTCAAATGATTTATTGTAGTACTTATTCGGCTAGAATTACTAGAAAAATAAAAAGGGGTGAGCGAGCGAGTGAACCGAGCTGGTCTCAATGTGAATTGCTTTGCAATTCACGGGGGGTTGGCGAGCGTTAGCGAGTAGGGGGCTGAGCCCCCAAGTTCTTATAAATTGTTATATCAGTCTTTATATTTTTATTTTAATTTTCATCTTTTGATAATAGTAAAAAGGTTAATTCAGCTTACCTGAAATTTACCATCGCGCTAAGATTTATCCACAGTATTAACCTAATACTTATCCTTTGAATCATCGTCGTATCACTGTTTTGGGATAAGAAGTAATATTAGTAGTAAATAACAAATTGGCATGTAGTAAGTAGATATCCATTTTGGTTTGAATATAATATTATTATTCACTTTCTTGGCTACATATATACATTTATTTCGCGTTTGGAGTCTGCTTATAAATGCTCCAAGTTTACATTAAATTTAAGATATATACATCGTATTTACATGAACGTCTACGGGTTGCATACGAGGAAGTTTATATTGAGTTCACACGCGCGGTATCAGTTGACGGTTGAAGAGGCAGTCTGGAGTATTTCTGGGTTGATTAGTTTCGACATAAGGTCCATCTGGTTATATTCAGTTTGGTTCGCAGCTGCGGTCATCACTTGAGGTACTAGAGTTAATTGGGGTCTGGTTTTTAACATTTAGTGTTTTTCACTGCGATGTTTATAAGTGCTGCGATGTTTATGCGTTCTTTCCATCGTTCACAACACGTGGAGATTATTAGTGGGTAAAAAGGTTTATCCGTCAAAATTTCTGTATGAAACGACAGCTCGAATAGACAGCTCCATCTGTCTTGAAAAGGAGAGAGTTGCTGTAGATGTTCGAAATGAAAGAAACAGCAAGAACTTGGAAAGATAGGATATTGGAAGTTTCTGAATATGGAATAAAAATTTGAATTTTAATTAAGTGTTTCCAGGTGAAAGGAATTGCTCAAGTAAGGAATCATTTTTCCCATATGTCTGCAAGCGGGTCTGGGTGGAGGCGTGTACAGCTTGCATTCTGTTTATATATTTTAATTTACCAGCATTTATGAATTCTATTTAAATACTATTTAAATATTGTTTTAATTCAGTTTATATTATGTTTATTATTTTGGTTTTATATATCAGTTGCAGAATTATATTTATTTATATATGTTTTTTCAATTATGTGAATGCAAGACTGACACGTCTTCAGAAACCTGCTGTAGATAGATGTTATGGTAGGAGGGCTTAGTTTATTTATATTTTAACGCCTTTTCCACCCACTGAAGAAGAAAAGGGCAATACTTTGACCTGGTTGTTTGAATATATTTAAATTTTGAAGTTAATTGTTTCTAGTTTGTTTCTTAATATTGTTTATTAATATAAGCCTACTTTTAAGTATTTACATTTGGTGATTCATGATTTTGCCATGATATATAGCGGACGAAATATATTCAAACGAAATATATTAAGTGCTGAGTTTTTTATTATTTACAATGATTTTTGTTAATTGTGATTTTATCATGTCAATAAAGAAAATATGATGTCATAAATTATCCAAAGTTTCATAATACATGAATTAAGTATGTTGTTAAGTTATATTTCATGACACTTCTTACGTTTAAAGCACTTCAGACCAATCTGTTATTTGTGCTGTTTCAGCTACATGACCTTAAAGTATTTGATGTATCTATAAAAGTTCACAAGCTATTTCTTTTAACACACAAAATATAACTTAGAAAATCCAACAAATATTAAAATTCAGTTTAATCATGAATTCATTTTTAACACTTTCCAACATAGTTGAAATGTGTTTATGAATTCGGTTTGTCTGTCTGTCTGTCTGCCTGGCCGTGCTCTAACTCGTGTAAATCTACTCGGATTGTCGTGAAACTGATATATGTTATTGACGTTTGCTATAGTACCATGTTCGGTATTGAAATTGAAGTGCGGGAACAGATGCTTTACACTCACGCAACGATTTTTGGTTGGCGCGATTTTCAAGTCCGACCAATAACTTAATACAATAGCTATTATTATTGCGTTTTAAACTATACACACACACTGCTGGTTCTTAACTAAAAACACTTAACTAAACCTAATGGACTGTAAAAGCGGATTTATTCACATAACAAACAACAAAAAACGAGCCATCACACGGCTTATTCTATCAACATTTTGTCACATTCCAAACACAAGAAGAAAAACAGAACACTGAGTGTTGCCAAACGCGGAAAGTAAGAAAAAGAAACTTACATAAATTCGGAGGCCATGAAACCTAGGAGCATGCAGCTTTAGCTAGCTGCAGACGATACTTACATAAACAGCTATGTTGCGATTAAAGGAAAAAATCCCCTAAATTTGGCGACTTTTTTCCTTTTTATAACCGATTTTAAAAAAACTGTGCGTGAGTGTATGACATCATAGCCGAAGTGCGTAGCACTTATACTTTTTTTACAGAGACATTCAAAAGAATTCTGTTACATTACGTTAGATGGGGGAAAATCATTTGCGGTATGTTTTAATGATGTTACACAATTTCAAACATGTTGAAATTGATATATATCACTCAGGTGCACTACAAGACACTTACTATAGAATATGGTGTGCATAACACTTATAGTTCCTTTACAGGGACACTCAAAAGTATTCCGTTGCGTTACGGTCTATGAAGAAAAATCGTTTGCGGTTTATTTGAATAATGTTTCACTATTTCAAACATATTGAAATCGATATATAATATCACTAAGGTGAATTACAAGAGACTTACTGTAGAATATTGTGTGTATAGCATTCATTTACAGGGACACTCAAAATAATTCTGTAATGTCTGTTAACAATAATTGCTTGAAGTGCGTTTTGAGTTGCTGAACGTGTTTTTAAATTTAACTTATTTTCTGTCTGTTCCTTGGTGTGTATAAATTGTATCGATCCTATACAAGGCATCACATAAGTTTGCGAGTACATTTCCGTTTATTAACAGAAATTCCAGAAGGGAAATTTTAAACGGTGCTGCGAATTTTCTAACTGAACTAAAATTTAACTTTCTACTTAGTATATATACAAATCCATATATCATATGCAGGTCTGCGCAAAAGAATTCGGATATTTATACGAATAGTGGTGGTAATTATTGAAATTGTGTTTTTAAATATGTTAGGCGTTTTCCAGTCTACTTGGATATCATCTCTCACCTTATTAAACGGTAAAGATTTGTAGAATTATTTTGGAAGTGTTGGAAAGTGTTACATAATCTATGCTTAACCCATGATTTTTTGTTCTTGTTTTAATTAATTGTAGAAAATAGAAATATAGTGTACATGCGCATAGGCCGGCCCGAAAAAATCGATTTTTGGATTATGGGAGTCTAATAATGCGGGAAAGTTGCATTATCTCTTCAATACTAACTCTGCAAAATTTGATTTTCATTGGTTAATATTTTTTGTTTAATCAAAACTGCCAAACTTTTGAAAAACGGCCATTCTTTAGTAAAAATAATAAAAATTAGGAAAAGGGACAATTGTTTTCTAATAGCGAGCAAACGGTCTACCAGTCCATCATAACTAACTGAAAAAGAATTTAACCAGATCGGTTAATAACTTTTGCCTCCTCAAATGGCCAATGTTTCGACAAATTTTCAAAAAAAAAAAAGCCATTTTTTACTCAAATTAATAAAAATGAGAAAAATGGAGAATTGTGTTCTAAAAACGGCTAAATGGTTTACCATTCCACACTAATTAACTGTAAAAGAATTTAACCAGATCGGTTAATAACTTTTGCCTCTTCAAATGGCCAATGTTTCGACAAATTTTCAAAAAAAAAAAAAAGCCATTTTTTACTAAAATTAATAAATATGAGAAAAATGGAGAATTGTGTTCTAAAAACGGCTAAATGGTTTACCATTCCACACTAATTAACTGTAAAAGAATTTAACCAGATCGGTTAATAACTTTTGCTTCCTCAAATGGCCAATGTTTCGACAAATTTTCAAAAAAAAAAAGCCATTTTTTACTAAAATTAATAAAAATGAGAAAAATGGAGAATTGTGTTCTAAAAACGGCTAAATGGTTTACCATTCCACACTAATTAACTGTAAAAGAATTTAACCAGATCGGTTAATAACTTTTGCCTCCTCAAATGGCCAATGTTTCGACAAATTTTCAAAAAAAAAAAAAAGCCATTTTTTACTAAAATTAATAAAAATGAGAAAATTGGACAATTGTGTTCTAAAAACGGCTAAATGTTTTATCATTCCACACTAATTAACTGTAAAAGAATTTAACCAGATCGGTTAATAACTTTTGCCTCCTCAAATGGCCAATGTTTCGACAAATTTAAAAAAAAAAAGCCATTTTTTACTAAAATTAATAAAAATGAGAAAAATGGAGAATTGTGTTCTAAAAACGGCTAAATGGTTTACCATTCCACACTAATTAACTGTAAAAGAATTTAACCAGATCGGTTAATAACTTTTGCCTCCTCAAATGGCCAATGTTTCGACAAATTTTCAAAAAAAAAAAAGCCATTTTTTACTAAAATTAATAAAAATGAGAAAAATGGAGAATTGTGTTCTAAAAACGGCTAAATGGTTTACCATTCCACACTAATTAACTGTAAAAGAATTTAACCAGATCGATTAATAACTTTTGCCTCCTCAAATGGCCAATGTTTCGACAAATTTTCAAAAAAAAAAAGCCATTTTTTACTAAAATTAATAAAAATGAGAAAAATGGAGAATTGTGTTCTAAAAACGGCTAAATGTTTTATCATTCCACACTAATTAACTGTAAAAGAATTTAACCAGATCGGTTAATAACTTTTGCCTCCTCAAATGGCCAATGTTTCGACAAATTTTCAAAAAAAAAAAAAAAGCCATTTTTTACTAAAATTAATAAAAATGAGAAAAATGAAGAATTGTGTTCTAAAAACGGCTAAATGGTTTACCATTCCACGCAAATTAACTGTAAAAAATTACCAGATCGGTTAATAAATTTTCCCTCCTCAAAACGGCCAACGTTTCGAAAAACTTCTAAAAACAGCCATTTTTTACTAAAATTAATAAAAATTTGAAAAAAGGACAATTATTTTCTAAAAAATTACAAATGGTCTACAATTCCGTCATAATTAACTATAAAATAATGTAACCAGATCGATTAATAACTTTTACCACCTCAAAACGGCCAAAATGTTTCAAAAAACCGCAAAACATGATATTTTGATACAACATTTTTATTAATGCAAAAATACATTTAGTTAAGCACTTCCATTGTTGATTGTTTATTATTCATTAATATATTACCAGCTGTTCAAAGCTTCACGCAATAAATTACACCATCTTGTAATAAAATTTCTTATCAAAAAATCATGGTTTGCAGGGTCTTTTGAAAATTTTGCGCCGTCTTGAGGAGGGAAAAGTTATTAACCCATCTGGTTAAAAATTTTCTAATTACTTATGATGGACTGGTGGACCATTTGTCCGTTATTAGAAAACGATCATCCTTTTTTAACACTTTCCAACCTAGTTGAAAAGTGTTTATGACTTCGGTTTGTCTGGCCGTCTGCCGTCTGTCCGTGCTCTAACTCCCGTAAATATGCTCGGATTGCCCTGCAATTTTTATATGTTATAATCGTTATCTATAGCATGTCCCCTATTTCAACGGAAGTGTGTAGCACTTATAGTTTTTTTACAGGGACACTCAAAAGAATTCCGTTACATTGCGGTCTATGGGGAAAAATCATTTGCGGTTTATTTAAATAATGTTTCACTATTTTAAACGCATTGAAATTTATATATATCACTAAGGTGCATTAGAAGAAGCTTAATATGGAATAGGGTGTGCATAGCACTTATACTTACTTTACAGGGACAGTCAAAAGAATTCCGTTACATTACGTCTATGGAGAAAAATCGTCTGCGGTTTATTTAAATAATGTTTCCCTATTTTAAACGCATTGAAATTTATATAAGGTTCATTACAAAAGATTTACTACAGAATATTGTGTGTATAGCAGTCATCGTTCATTTACAGGGACACACAAAAGAATTCTCTACTGTATGTTAACAATAATTCCTGGAAGTGCGTTTTAAGTTACTGAAAGCGATTTTAATTTTAAATCGCTTTTTGTATATTACGTGGTGTGTATAAATTCTGTAGATCCTATACAGGTAAGCACAAAAGTTGGGGAACACATTTCCGTATTATTTAACTCCAGACGGAGAATTTTAAACTGTGCTACGTGTTTCCTAACTGAACTAAAATTTAGTATCCTATGTAGTATATATACAAATTTATAGATCCTATACAGGGTTGAATAAAAGTATTCGGATTACTTAGATGTTATCTTTTAGCTTATTAAAGAGTATGATTCGTAAAATTATTTTGGAAGCGTTGGAAAGTGTTACATAATCTATGCTTGACGCATGATTTTTCGTTCTTGTTGTAATTTTTATTAGGGTAAATTATGTGAAGATGCCGTAATTTTTTATTTAAAATCGCCTGTTGTTTTTATTTGTTATTCATTAATTTCTTGTTAAAGTTGATACCTTTATTGATGATTTAAAAATGTATTTCATTTTACAAATGTCATAAAAAGCGTCAAAATTTTTGCTTTTGTAAATGCTTGCAATTCGTCATCTTACACCAATTTTGGGGTAAGATGGCCAACTACATAGGAACTACATAAAGAAAGAGCGTAAATTATTTTGAACACTTACCAAAGGTGTTAAGATGAAATAGCATTAGAAAAGCACTATTTAAAACTTAAATAAAACAACTCAAACTGGAATTAAAGTATCAGTACACTGTTAAAAATTTGCAGCAAACTGTCCAGTCATTTGACTGTTTTTATAGAAAACGGTTACATAACCGTAACTTAGCTCTTATTCTGACCATAATATAAGCAATAATATGCTCAGAATAGACTTAAATTATGGTTATGTAACCGTTTTCTATAAAAACGGTCAAATAACTGGATAGTTTGTTGCAAATTTTTTACAGTGTTGGGAAGCCTCTTCCACACCACTGAGTGGCGTTTCCCTACAGCTCCTGCGCTTAGGAAAACCACGTGGCACGGCATCTTGTCCAATACGGCATCTTGTCCAATACGGCATCTCACCTCAAGTTACCTTATTTTTTGTAAAAAATGGCCATTTTTTGAAACTTTGGCAAAAGAGGAGGCAAAAGATAATCAATATCAATATAAATGAAATCAATAAAAATGAAATTTTGCACAGTTGCTATTGACGGGAGAATGCAACTCTCCCGCACTATTAGAATTCCATAATCCAAAATTCGATTGTTTCGGCCCGGCATAAGCCTGATTAACAACACACTTCACAATTAAGTGAAATTCAGGGATGTCTGTTCTCAATGATACAGTACAGTTTTTTAAAAGAAGGATTATTATCAGATTTTTTTCCCCTTTCTTACTGACTTCCGCTATTGTCCCGGCATAAAAGGGACGTAGCAAGTACCATAACGCGAAACGCAACGCTCCGCGAATTCTTCGGCATTAATTAATTAATCAATCAGTTAATTACTTTAATTAATTAATTAACCTCAGCAAAATTCGCGGAGCGCGGAGTTTCGCGTGATGGTCCTTACTACGCTCTTTATATACCAAGACATTAGCGCAAGCCAGTAAGAAAGAGGGAAAAAATTCTGAAAATTGAAACCGGACAAATTTAAAAGGGAAAAAAAATCTGAAAATTGAAACCGGACAAATTTAAAAGATAGAAGGGACAAATTAAACACCTCGAAATGTGGAAAGGGTTGGGCTCGGGGCAATGAAGCTGTCGACGAACCCCTGTGGTGAGAATAATAAACCTAGATTAATTAATTCATCTCTCTTATAAGCTATCGAGGAACACATGGGGTGAGAATAATAAACCTAGATGAATTAATTAAGAAATAATGAATTCATCTCTCTTATAAGCTATCGAGGAACACATGTGGTGAGAATAATAAACCTAGATGAATTAATTAAGAAATAATGAATTCATCTCTCTTATAAGCTATCGAGGAACACATGTGGTGAGAATAATAAACCTAGATGAATTAATTAAGAAATAAGGAATTCATCTCTCTTATAAGCTATCGAGGAACACATGTGGTGAGAATAATAAACCTAGATGAATTAATTAAGAAATAATAAATTCATCTCTCTTATAAGCTATCGAGGAACACATGTGGTGAGAATAATAAACCTAGATGAATTAATTAAGAAGTAATTAATTCATCTCTCTTATAAGGAGAAAATAGCTCAGGAAAAAACAACGAAGACTCAAAAAATATTGAATCATGATTTTATCATTAATTAGATTTTTTTTATTCGATTTTTTAGTTAAATGTAAATAATAGATATCTAGTTTACTTGCACAGCCTGTTCAAGGTTAACTCATTTTAGGAGTACTTAAGTTTCATGTGTGTATGTTCTGATACAGCTAAATTCATTAAAATAATGAGAACTTTGTTTATTATATACAATACAAACGTAATTGTATTAATAAAGATGAAAATATATTAATGTATAGCACCATGCAACACTGAATTAAATCATCATCAATTTTTATACAAGAAATTAGAATTAACCTATTATCAGCGTTAAGTTTATTTAATAAGTCAAGTAGCGAATTGCCATATTATTAAATTACAGTTAGTATGTAGAAGAGGCGCAAATAATAATATATATATATATATATATATGATTTATTTTAGTTTGCAGTCATTTGCAGTGCGAGTATACAGATAAACTGAAAAGCAATTTTATATTTAAATAAATTCACAAAAATAACCATAAAAATAAAACAAAATAACCTTCTAATTTTTAGAAGAAAAAATATGTCTGTAGATAAAAATAATTACCCTATGAAGTATTTTCAAAACTGCGTATCTAAAATACAAACCGATATATTGACCTTCTGATGCCACAAAAACTACGGATTTTTCTTCGAAGTTAAACTTTTCATTTTTCCTACAGAAAAATGAAAAGTTTATTATTTATGGTTAAAGTTTTCTTGTTCAAAAATGCAAGAAAATACTAATAAATTACTCAATATGGAATTTCGAAAGCAGTAATTAATAATTGTTGCTTTACTGCATACTTACTGTTATACTGAATATAATCTCTTAAAATATGATACAGTAAAAGACAATCTATAATTATTGTCAGTAATGGAATAATTTCATAAATTATTTCTATAGATAATTTTGTATAAATTAAGAAATGTATGTTTAATTATATAATTAAACATTAATATAATTAAACATTAATATTATATTATGTTTAATTAGTTAAATAATAATTATTTTTAATTTGAGCGAAGATATATCACCAGGGGACCCGTGCGAGGTTCTCGCACTGCAGTCTATTAATTTTTAGCAATATCTAGTGTTTTTTAGATGCAGCTTTAAAAATCTAAAGAAACATTAAGGATTAAAAATATCTGAAAAAACATTAGACAAGCCAGGATATCGTCTCATTGATTCCATCCAAGTTACAGCAAAAACTGATTGAAAATAGCAAAAGGTACGCGCTAGAAAAAAAAATAACAATCGTATTTTAATTGCATTAGAGGATGACATAATCTGCTTCTTGAAATACATGAAATAAATAAAAATTTATTAAATGCATTTAAAATGTAATTTAATATAATATAACAAAGCATACCTTTTATTCTACACGTGAAATAGCACTGCTTCGACCGTTCGATAATATATTTTTCTTCTAAACTTTTCAATTTCAATATTACTTTCTAACCATAAATATAAAATAAACCCATGCGGAGAAATCATACTTTAACTTTTTTTGTACTATTTATTTTTTATAATGATTGTTGAGCGTCCTATAATGCGGTATTTTATTATTGTGGCAACACTCATTTGAGGAAAACCTTTCATTTCATTTATGAAAACCATGCCGATTTAATTTTCAATGAACAGCAATTTTTAATCCAAAAACATGGTTTAATGAAATGTGAGTGTACTATGTCAGAAGCCGCTTCTGAAACTTTTCGAATGATACCTCATTCGTTGCTGAGCGTTTCGTAAATTTCATAAAAAAAAGGATGTTGACAACAGAAATAATATATATATGATTTTTAGGTCATTAGTCGTATTTAGGTCAATTTTGACACCGTTACAGTGGTCTAGTATATAAATTTGAAAATTTGTCTGTCTTACTATACAAATCCACAGTTTAGAAGCGAGAACCGTGAAATTTTACGTACAGGCGTGTTAAAGCACAGCCGAGGCAACTAAAGTATAATCCGAAATCGAAAAAAATTATAGTTAATTTTTAATTAATAAAAAAACACCAATCTAACAGCAATTTCCTCTCAAATTTAAACATTTTTCGTTATAACAGTAGCCAACAATTCAAAATCCACAATAAAATTATTTCCACAATAATTAATTTTCTATTGACAGATTTCCTCGTGAAAAAATAAAATAAAAAGTTTCAAGAATGAAAAAGTAGATAATGACGTCATATTGGAAGCATAATTGACATTTTCAAACATTTCTTAATAATACAAGGAGCATGAGTTAAAAAATCGGATTTAATGTTTATCGGGTTTAAGTTTTGAAACACGTGAATATTAGGTCATTAAAAGAATTAAACGGAAAATAAATATGACGTCATATTGGAAATTTAAAGGACTTTTTCAAATATTTGACAGTCTTACAAGGAGAGTATTAATATGAGTAAATACAGAAATCAAGTGGATATGACGTCAGCAGAGGAAAATAATGTCATATTTGAAATAGAACCGATTTCAACGGGAATTGGTTCCTTTAACTTAGTTACGATTGTCTTACAGATTTTTGTTTCACCTTCCACCGCCAGCGGCGCATTGCCCCTGCATTGCCTGGCATTTCGCCTATCGCCACACCTGTCGCATTCTTTGTAAGCTCTCCTCTTAAACCTTCTGTTTATTTGTAACTTTGTCCCCTTACGGACTTGTGTTTACTTTGACTGATTACCAATTGTTAAAAATTTCCTGTTCGAAACGCGTCCTGTGTGTGTGTTTTTTTTTTGTTGTTTTTATGGTTATTCATACAAAGTTTCATTATTTAATTATCACCTATTTAGATGCTTGTAAACGTCCTAATGCATACTCTCAGATACGATTGATATACACACATTCTAAAATACATACATACATATGCGTAATACTATATGCATAAGTTACTGTAATTTTTCTTAGCAAAACTTTAATTAAAAAATGGTAATGCAACGATGAAATATTTTGTTAAATAATGTCCAAAATATTACAACTGGAGTTTTTCAATATTATAAATTTTAAAATCAAACATTCAGAATTTAAAAAATGTATATTATTTTTAAAACTTATATATATTTTTAAATATATCCATACAAAGCATATAGTTTTTACGGCAGTTTATGTATTTTTATAAGTAATTTATTAAACAGTATTTTTCATTTACGTAGAAAACGATGTAAATCTCATCTTCAATAATTATTTTTATCAAAAATTAAGAAAACTTCATGTATCGGAAATACAAAATATTCTGTTATTAACATACCTTGTTTTATTATTCCATTTTTTTTTCGTAGTAAATCATAATTAAATATTCTTAGTCCTAGAATAAAAGTTATTTTGGTTTGTATTAGCTTAATAAAGATTCACTTCATTTACATTTTGCAGCGTCAAAATTAACATCTGTTTCACCAAAAGCAGCTTTAGGAACAACTAAATGAAATGTTAGCAGTAAAAGAAAAAAAAAATAATTCGACGGAACATATGGAGTTTGTCATAACAAAAGAAATTGTAATGATATTAAATAGTTTATGATGAAAGAGAACTAGAGGGAGAGTTTAATTCATTTATTTTACTTTTTATGTAATTGTTATATATACCTTTATGGTCTGTATTAATTATTCATGTTACGCAATATTTTCTTTGATTATTTATAATATCTTTATGTTTATGTTTTATACTATTGCTAGATATTGAATTAAATAAGTCTATCATCAAAAGTTTATATTTAGTCTTCTGGGGTGTGTAATACGCCGCCCGTGTTTTTATGTCACTGCAAACAGTCGGAGTTACATTAAAAATTATTTTTATTTAGGATTATTTTATCAATTTGATGTTTATTACTATTATACTACTACTACACTGCAAAAAAAATCGTTGATTTTAGGGTATAATACTGGCACCCCAGCTTGCAGTATTATACCATACGATCAGAATTTTTTTTGTTGCACTGTAGACATTGCATTAAACAATGGATACCATTATTTTTTTTTTGGGGGGGGGCTTCAAAATGACTTGACGCATGCAGTTAATGTTGCTAGAAACCCTCCGTGTTCTGGTAGCTTTCATTACAAAAAGCTACCTATTGCAGCCATTCGGAGGAAAGCAATTAAAAAAAAATTGGCATATTTTCACCGATCATGACCCCCAGACCCCAAAACCACCCTCCATTCAAATGTTGATATATATGTATAGTATATATATACAAGGGTTGGACAAAATAGTGTGAACACCTGTGAAAAGAGATTTTTTTTTAATTAATAGGCCGTTGGTCCTCCTTTTGCATCAATTACAGCTTCTATCTGACGTGGAATTGTCAAATACAAGTTACGTACAACATTCAGAGGGATACGTCCCACTCAAATTGCAAAAAAGTTCCTAATTCAGACAGTGTGCTTGGAGGGAGGGAATCGACTGTGCAGCTTGTTTTCCAAAATACCCCACAAAGGTTCAATTACATTAAGATCAGGAGACTGAGGGGGCCACTTGAGGTGATCTAATTCATCGTCATGTTCATAAAACCAGTCTCATAAAATTCCACAGGTGTGAATGGGGGCATTAACATCTTGGAAGACTGGTCGTTTATCAGGAAACACAGTTTACACCATTGGGTGAAGATGGTCGGCCAGAATACTGACATAATCCACTCCTGTAACACGGCCAATTCAGAACAACACGTGGGCCAAGACCATGGTGTGATATCGCACCACAGATTATTACAGAACCACCGCCATGTTTAACCATAGGCCAAAGACAGTCAACTCGATTGGCTTCTTTCGGCATTCTCCGAATGTAAACATGTCCGTTTGTCGGGAATAATGTGAACGACGATTTGTCTGACTATATTACATTCTCCCATTGTTCTTGTGTCCAATTTTTATGGTCGTGACACCATATTCGTCGCTTTGAGGCATTGCATGGTGTAATGAAGGGTTTTGAAATAACCGCTCTACCATGAATATTTGCCATATGCAGTTCACGCTGGATAGTCTTTGATGAAACTGGTTCCTGTAAATGTCTGTTCATCTCAGATGTTATCTGGGATGCTGTTGTCTTGTGTTTTTTTTTGTCGCAATCTGCTTCACACCCTTCTGTCTCTGTCATTCAGCTTCGACTTTCGACCACTGTCGGTCTTTTTAGATGATGTTTTTCCGTGTTTCAAATATCCTGATATTACAGTCGACACTGTACTTCTCCCAACACCTAGAAAGGTTGCCATTATCGTTACTGAGGCTCCAGAAATACAGGCTCCAACAATCATGCCTCTTTCGAAATCAGAGAGGGCAGCCATAATGCAATTTTAATACAGAAATATATTTCGCATCCGACTTCTATCACTGCTAGTAGCAAACTGATGTGTGTACTTTCTCATCCGCTAGGTGGCACCCTTCACCGCTAGAGGGCAGAAGTATACGACAGGTTTCTTTCAAGTGTTATTTTTTCATAAGTGTTCATATTACTTTGTCCAATCCCTGTATATATATATATATATATATATATATATATATATATATATATATATATATATATATATGACATTTGTCATGCTGTAACTCTCTTATTTATGAACCGATTTGGATGTGACTTAGTATGTGTACAGGATATATCAAATTCTCGACCGAGTTCGTTGACCAGCTTCATCCGCCATCTTGTTTCAAAATGGCGACCAGTTAAAAAAAATTATTTTTTTTATTCAAAAAGATGTACGAAAAATATTATAAATTGAAAACATTATTTCCGTTAAGTATTAGAACGTGGTACAAGGGTTTTGGAACGTTGTTTGTTTCGGCTATATCTTAAGAAATGGCAATGATATGGTAATTTGAAATTCTAGGGTGGCTGAGATTTTGAAACAATCTGATATTTGTTATGCTGTAACTCACGTATTTATGAACCGATATGAATGTGACTGAGTATGTGTACAGGATAACAAGGTTTCGACCGAGTTCGTGTGCCAGCTTCATCCGCCATCTTGTTTCAAAATGGCGGCGAACTAATTTTATTATTTTTTTTAATTCGAAAAAATGTATAAAATCAATAAATTGAAAACGTTGTTTCCGTTAAGTGTTAGATCGTGATACAAGGATTCAGGAACATTTTTTGTTTTGGCTTTATCTTTAAAAATGGCTGAGATATGGCAGTTTGAAATTCTAGGAGCGCTGAAATTTTGAAACAATCTGATTTTTGTTATGCTGTAACTCTCATGCTTAAATTCGCATTCAAATTCAATATTAATGGAAACCGGGATTGAATCTTCTATAATCGGGTTACAAGCATTTTAGTTTAGGGGTTTGTGTAAAATGAGTTGAATTAAAAAAACATGGACTATGAAAGCTACCCTTTCCTCTCGGTACAGGCCGGAAGAACTTTTTTAAGGTTAATATTGAATCAATGGAATTTAAATGTTGCATAATTCATACACTTTTTTTGAATCAGTGATTTCTGAAAGGATATTCAGTGAAAATAAATGCTGATAGGAAATACATTTTGGTTGTATATCACAAAAATACATTTAATGTTTGTGTCTCTACAGTGTGTTATCTCATTCTCATGTGCTTGCAAATGACATCTGTTATCAAAGATGCGATAGACATGAATTTTCCTTTTAAAAGTAGGTGAATTATCTGTAGTTATTTTTTACTGTAAAAGCTACCATCTCCCATGAGCTTTAACTCTCTAATGAAGAAGCTGCTTTTAAACTGCATATCAATCAATTAACCTGCAAACAAGATATAATAATATTTTATTTTTATCTGCTAAAACATATTTATATAAATATAATTCAATTCAAAACAAATATTATTCACCATTTATTTTATCAGATTTATTATAAAACCAGTGGACCCATGATAAAATTTCGCAATGCAGTCTAATATGTTTAGAAATATCTAATATTTTTTAGATGCAGGTTTAAACTTCTAAAGAAAAATTCAGCGCTAAAAATATTTGCAAACAACATTAATCCCGCTAGAATATCATTTCATTTATTCCATCAAAGCTACAGCAAAAACTGACCGAAGATAGCAAACGCAAAATATATAGATATATTTATGTATATATCAATCCTATTTTAATTGCATTGGACGGTGACATCTTCTGTTTCGGGAAAAAAACATGGGATAAAGAAAAATAAATTGAGCATTTGAAATTAAATTTTGCTTTTTAATCATAAATATAAAATAATCTCGTGCATCAACTATGTCCCACTTCATCATTATTGAAAAAAAAAATTATAATCATTGATGCGGTATTTTATTTTTGTGGCAACACTCATTTGAGGAAAACCTTTCATTTCATTTATGAAAACAATGCCGATTTAATTTTTAATTAATTGGAATTATTAATCAAAATTCATGTTTTAACGAAATTTGAGTGTACTATGTCAGAAGCAGCTTCAAAATCCTTTCATATTCTACCTCATTTATCGTTATGCGTTTTTTATTTGCTTAGAAAAAGGGATGTTGACAACACAAATAATATATAGGTTTGAAATTATATTTTATCGAGTAACAGCTTTCCCACAGTCTTTCAAACTAAGCTATTATATTATTCCAAAAAAATTTCGCACTTCAATTAATTTATATAACAAACTAATAATGTTCAACCATTCTTTCTACCAGAAAACGGAAATGCTGAAGCATATTAATAAAACCTCACAAGTTTAGAGAGAAAATGTAGTAACGAATTTCTATATTGCGAAGGATTCACATTCATTCTGCTTCATTTTTCAGAACTGTTATTTGAGCCTCCAAAATGTAGTGATTAGAGGATATTACTTAAGTTAGAAAACAAAGAGTTAAGCTGTAAGCATATTTACAACACACTTGAGAATCCTTAAAACTTTTGGATATGAAGAGCGCTTACCCCTGCGAAAAAACAATATTTAATGCGATTCTTAGTTTAGACAAGGCGAGAACTTAAATCATCAGCAAAAGGTATTGAAGCTGAAATGGACTTAAAATGAAACAAACAAACTTAAAATATCCAATAATATTTTGAAAGTATCATACTTAATGTCTGTAAGATTTTTTATGTATTTATATTACTCATAAAACATAATCGATCCATAAATATAGGAAATAGATTTTCTGACAATTTGTCTATACTGAAAGGTATTCCTATATATATATATATATATATATATATATATGACACATTTTTGTTACGATTGGCACATTATTGATGATTGCTATTACTGTCGACTTGAAACGTTCGTTCCATCATACTCCAGTGATGAGATATCAGTCCGAACCCCACGAAAATTACCGTATAATCAGTTCGATGTAGGCGCAGTCGAGATCATGGAAATACAGTCATGACATTCGGCGAGGGTGTTATTTCGATTTAATCACTATGAAGGCGATTCTCGGAGTACGAATCATATTTGAACATCATATTATAATGCAATCGTGGAAGCTGAGTAGAGGCAGTTCATTCCAATAGAAATTTCCCAAAAACTTTAAGGAAACTTAATAGATGAGCAAGAACTTTATTATGAGAACAGAGATGACAGCAACTCCACCGACTTTCGCTTCATTAAAAACTTGAACACATTAAGTATTGAAGAATTAGCAGAAATTGAAGAACATACTACCGACGGAATAGTGTAGACTTCCCGAGTGACGGCTTATAGATGACAACAACTAATTCGTGTAAAAATCTGTCTCCGAAGCCAGTGTAACCGTATAAATACTTCCAAAAACTTGCCCAAAAGTGACAAACGCGCGAAAAAAGCTGGCCCACTCACATCAATGTTCGGAGGGAGCCAGGGGGATAGACAAGGTGGGGCCTGCTTGCTAATGGATGAAAAAATGAGGCCACGAGGGTGTGTCTCTGACGTATGACCAAAACTCTTTATCAGAAGCGGCAATTTAAAAAGGTAAAAAGCTTTGGGCGCGAAGACGCGGGGAATCCTGGGATGCCGAATGATAATTAAATAGAAATAAAAATGGTATTACAAAAATGTTCCAAAGAATAAAATTCAATGCCTCAAAAGAAGAAATTAGGCAGGTGCGTTTTAGAGGCAGTGTTGCAATTTAATAGAATAAGGTTTTAAATAAGAATAAAATTGAAATAGGTTAAGAATAAAATTCAATGCCTCAAAAGAAGAAATTAGGCAGGTGCGTTTTAGAGGCAGTGTTGCAATTTAATAGAATAAGGTTTTAATAAATCCGTGTAGCTTTCAACAGATTAAGATTTTTAGAATGATAAATAAAAGAATATTTTGATTAAGTTATGGAATAAAATATAAAATATATTTAAGAGATATTTTAAAAAGAGAGGGAAAAAAGAATTGTAAGAATTTGGAATAATTTAACTAAGGAAAAATGGCGAAATTTTTTTATTATTACATATATATATAACAGAAAACAATCATTCTTTGCTTATAATGTGGTTTCCCATAGCCCTTGAAAAAGTAAATTACATTATAAGCCTACATTTGTGTTTTTACTTTTGTTTCACTTCTTGAATAAATAATACCTCATTTGTTAGGACTATGTTTTATAATTTGTAATTTGACAGTGCTATTTGGTGTAATAATCTCATTGCATATGGTCAGTTGTTTCTGTTTCAATGGTTAATTTTTGCAATAAGTTTATATATATATATATATATATATATATATAAAGAGCATTTCGAGTGAGTACCGAATTATGGGGAAAGAGATTGTGAAACTTTTTATTTTATAAAACATTCAAAGATACTCATTTTTATGGTATTACACAACAGCAGTATTATTTTTTTCTCAGAAATGTGATTCCTATAATAATAAAAACAAAATATTTAATCGAATACATTTTACTAAAATATTATCATTGTAAACTTGCAAATTAAAATTGTAAAATAACTTTATAACTCCATTTTATTACCTCAAAGTTCAGAAAAAAATTTCGTGTGTTTTTATCTCAATAATTTAAGAGCCTACTTCACTCAGGCGAAAACACCCGCTCGCTAATGTTAATCCTATGGTGGAAATAATTTACGATATCTTGTTCGCATTTCAATATTTTTAAATGATTTTTGTTGCATTGGATAGCTGAGGTCAATCTCTATGCACGCTCCTTTGTACTTTTTCGATTTTTGTTGCACTTAATCTTATTGAGGATACTTTTACTTTCGAAACCGGTTCCTAAAGTGAAAGTATCTTAATTAAAAAAACTTGTGATCCAAATTGAAAAAGTACAGAGGAGCGTGCATAGAAATGGACCTCAGCTATCCAATGTAAAAAAAAATCATTTAAAAATATTGAAATGCGAATGAAATATCGTAAATTTTTTCCCCCATAGGATTAACATTAGCCAGCGGGTGTTTTCACCTGAGTGAAGTAGCCTCTTAATATAGAGAATTCCTGCATCAGTACTTACTTCTCTTTTGAAAAAAACAAAAATATTTGGAAGAACGAACAGGATCCCATCCATTGAAAGTCTAACATAATTAGTGGAAGTAAACTTTCTTTTTTACTTTTTTACTTTTTTCTTGTATTTTTCACTGGTATCTGCATATTTTGAAAAAATCATTATAAAAATAAATAAAATCAGGAGTACGTTTTATCGTATGCAACTAAACATAGCAATATTTACGCCGTAAAAACACTCTCTAACGTGTTAAACTTCAATTTTGAAGACTTATTCTTTGATAAAAATGGTTTAAATCATTAGTTTCTATAACTCATAAAGAGTTCAATTCTTCATGAAATGTACGTATTTCGCAAACAATTTGTGAATGCCAGATTTAACTCAAGTTTATGTTATACTTTAAAAAGTTCTATTATTACTAATATTTGCATAAAAAATCATTAAAAAAATAAATAAAATCAGGCGCAAGTTTTATCGTATGCAACTAAACACAGTAATTTCTACATCGTAAAAACACTTTCTAACGTGTTAAACTTCAGTTTTGAAGACTTATATTCTTTGATAAGAATGCTTTAAAACATTTAGTTTCTATTACTCATTAAGAGTTTAATTCTTCATGAAATGTACGTATTTCGCAAACAATTTGTGAATGCCAGATTTAACAGATTTAACTCAAGTTTATGTTTTACTTTAAAAAGTTCTATTTATAAACTTTTGTATTACATATTAAGTATTTAACTTCTCTTTTAAAAATAGAGTGTTTTATACTGCGTTAAGGCACAATTTTATCAATGTTAATTTTGAGACTTTACTTTCAAACTTTCTTAAGGGTACAACAAAACTTAAACCATTCATCTTTACATGATGTTAAGCATGCTAAAAATAATATTCTACACTTACATCAGATAATTCTTAAATCAATAACTTAAACAATTGAATAATATTTATTGTTTATTAAATACTATAAAAAATATTTTTTCTCATATAATGTCAAAAATATATAGACCTATTCCAAGTAGACAGTTATTGAAATATTGATAATGAAATATAGAATATTAATAATTCTTAACTTTTCAAAGAAAGTCTTTTAAACTTCAAGAACAGGGAGGGTGTATCGAGTGCGAAAATTAGTAAGTAATCAAATGCGAATTTCAAACTAATTACGTGATTCACTCCTGCGCCTCATTCACCTTCTTTCCAAAGACTCTTATGTGTTCAACCCATGTTTCGCAATTTTTTCAGATCTCTTTCATTATTTTTATTGGTAATTCACCACTCTGTTACGCAATACGCCAATTTGTCTAATTTAAGACATTTTCTTTCTTAATTGAAATATTTTGTAATACATTTGATGTATATTTCTTTTATAGTATCACTAGACATTGAATTAAATAATAATATCTTAGAAAGTTGATATTTAGGCTTTGAAAAGCATACGCCGTAAATCTGTAATACGCCGCTCTAGTCTTTATGCTACTACGAACAGTCCATGTTAAATTAATTCTAATTAAAATAATATTTTTCATAAATTTGACGTTTAATACTTTTATACTAACTACTGGATATTGCATTAAACAGGGATACCATTAAAAGTTTTTATTTGGACTTTTATTTAACATGCCATTGCACATGCAGTACACCGCCCATGTATTAATGTTGCTAGAAACCCTCCGTTTTTAGGGTTTCGTTCATCTCACGAAACCCTTTTCATCCCGCTACGTTGTCTGTCCGTCACAGAGCCGGTTCTCAGAAACTATATAACTTACATATATGAAATTTTGTGTACTTATAGCTGAATATCTACTATAAAGCTGAAATTCATAAAATTTAGAAAAAATCGTATTATTTTAATGTAGAGAGATAAAAAACCAAAAATCTAACAGCCGTTTCCTATTAAATTTAAACATTTTTCGTTATAGCAGTTGCCAGCAATTAAAAATCCACAATAAAATTATTTTTACAGTAATTAATTTTCTATTGAAAGATTTCCAAAATGAAAATGAAATAAAAAGTTTCACCGATTGAAAAAAAGATTAATATGACGTAATATTGGTAATAAAACGGAAATTTACAAATATATCTCAATAATACAAGGAGTATGAGTACGTGTAAGTACAGAAAGCAGGTTAATATGAAGTCATTAGAAAATTAAAAAGAAAATTAATCTGACGTCCTATTGGAAGTTTAACGGACTTTTTCAAACGTTTGAGAACAATACAAAGAGAGTATCAATATGAATAATAGAGAAAGCAAGTAGATAGGACGTCAGAAAGTTATTACAACTTCATATGAGTTGGAGGAACGTATTGAATCATGATAAAAACCCGATTATGGAAATATTGGCATTTTTTAACATCTTGAAGGCCTCTAAACGACATCTTAATTTTGAAATAGTTTATTTTTTTAATATCGAATTTTTCCATATGATAGATATTATTATGATAGAGTATAATAGCGGGCTTCGCCCGCTATCGGCATTTTCAGATATTCGAAAAAAAACGAAAAAATAGACCGGTACATTTTTACTTTATAAAAAACATGACTTTTTCTTTTTTTTTCTTTGGAAAATGAAATTTATTTGGATTTATTAAAGAAAGGTTAAAGTGTTTTGAAAGGAATATTGAACGACACCCTTCGTGCGATCTTCGATCACACTTACCCACTTGTTTGAATTGTTTTTGACACATACTCTCTTCTGTGTCGTCTGTCGTGTTTTTGTGTTTTTAATTTTACATTACTGATGAGGGGCTTTTGGAAAAGTCCGAAACGCATAATGGTGTTTTTAATAAATATTTGTGCTTTTTAACTTTACTTGTCTGAAAAAATGTACCTATTTTTAATTCTGTGCAGATTTTCGAAAAAAAACCCTGAAAAAACAACCGGTAAATTTTTATTTTATAAAAAATATGACAACATATAAATGTTGCATATTTCTTGCCCTTTTTTTGAATTAATGATTTCTGAAATGATATTCAGTGAAAATAAATGCTGATAGAAAATACATTTTTAGCTCTATATCACAAGAATGCATTTAATGTATGCGTCTTTAGTGTGTGACATCTGATTCTCATGTACTTGCAAATAAAGATCTGTTATCGAAAACGCGATAAACTAGAATTTTTTCGTACATAATATATAAGAAGGTTATATGTATGCAGTCATTTTCTGCAGTGGAACCTAACACCTGGTTTCTGTCAAAATCTTACACTCTCTAATTTTAAATTACATATAAATGAATTAACATGCATATCAGACATCAAAGAATCAATATGTAATGATATTTTATTTTTATCTGCTAAAATATATTTATATAAGCACAATTTGTTTCGAAACTAATATTATTTATCTGTTTTTTTATATCAGATTTATTATAAAATTGAAATCATACTTTATCGTGTAATAAGCTTTCTCACACTCTTCCAAACTTATTTAACGCATTATTAAACAGAAAAATTATTCGAACTTCAGTTTATATAACTAACAAAATAATAATGTGCAACCATTCGTTCTACATATTAATAAAACCCCACAAGTTAAGAAAAATAATTTAATAAAACATTTCGGGACTGAAAATGATTCGCATGCATTCATCCTACATCATTTTTCTGAACTGTTTTCTGATCATCGAAAATGTAGCAATTAGATAATATTACTTAAGTTACAAAGTAGAGAGTTGAGCTGTAAGCACATTTACAAAACACTTCAGATTCCTTAAAACTTTTGAGTGTGAAGAACGCTTACAAATCATCTGCGAAAAACCCGTATTTAATGCGATTCTTAGTTTATATAAGGAGTTAACTTAAATCATCAACAAAAGGTATTGAAGCTGAAATTGACTTAAAATAAAACAAAAAATCTTAAAATATCCAGCAATATTTTGAAAGTATCATACTTAATGTCTGTAAGATTTCATTATTTATTTATATTACACATAAAACATAATTGATAAGTAAACAAAAGGAATAGATTTTCTGATAATTTGCCTATACTGAAAAGTATTTGTAGAAATACATTTTAATCTTTTGGCAATATTCCTGAATTATTGGACTGCCTTTTAGGCGACAAAAGGATATATATATATAAAGATCTTTTTGTGTACCACATTTTTGTTATAGAATTATTGGTTCTTTTTAAGCGCAGCATTTCTGCACTTAAATAACAGATATTTTAGTTGAACAACAGTAGAACTTAAAAATCCAGGTGATGGACACGGACAATACTGTATACATATGTCATATGTGTGTTTATAACTAGCTATTAAGACAAATAGATAGAGAAAGAAATCGAGAAACTTTTTATGATTTTTATGTATTTAAAGAAATTTATCTTTATGATGTCTTACAACAGCAGTATTTACTTTTTACTTAAAATGTGATTTATACTACAATCGAATAAATTTCTTGTATAATGAAATACTACTCTTGCAAACATGCGTATTAGGATTGTAACAATAATTTATTACACCATATTATTACCTCAACGTCTTCAAACATTTTTGGTAAATACTTTTATTCCAATAATTTATTATACAGAATTGCATCATATAGGTGCTTTTTTTAGAAACAAAAACATTGGTAAAAGCAAGGAAGATTCAATTGAAAGTCTAGCATTATTAGTACAAGTTAAATTTCTTTTGTACTTTTCCTATTTTTTCTTGTATTTTCCATCGATAATTGGATAGTTTTGAAGACATGTTATGGAAAAAATAAAATCAAGAACACATCTTATCGTATGCAATTAAACATAGTAAGTGAAAAAGTTCTCTCTCTTAAAAGGTTTAAGTGTTAAATTTCAATTTTCAGAACGTACTCGCTGATAACGCTGGCTAAAATCAATGGCTTCTTCTACTCATAAAGTTTAGTTCATACCTTTATAAAATACTCGTACTCCCCAATACCAGGAATATTTCATTATCGTAAAAAGTTTTATTTTTATTTCGAATATAATATTTATATTACATCATTTTATTTCTGATAAATATACTGCGGATCACATAATACAACGTCTAACACTGTCGTTACATACCAAAAAGTTTACAAAGCTTAACTGGTTTAGGTTTGTTATAAAAATGAGTTCTATTTCTGCCACTATCTTTTCATTTCAGAAATAGATATTATTGTTTATCATAAAACTTATTTTTACATTCAACGACAAAAAAAAATGTTCTTGTAAAATTTGAGATATATTCTTCTTTCAAATTTTCTCTGATATTCGTAAAATTTTATGATCAAAATAAAGATAAACTTTTGTAGCATTTCATGTTTATTTATCTTCTATACCTATTATATTTTAAACGTTGATATTAAAAAATGAGAAAATTACTATGATTGGTCATTTTTTTTATCAGTGATGTTTTATTTTTTTTATGGATAACATGTAAATATAAATTTTATGGAATACACATCTTATTAATGATTCGAATTGTTTAGTGCTTACATATAATGAGAAAACTTTGATATTTTTCAGTACTAAACTTTTATTTTAAGGATGCACATTACTTATCACTATTTCTCATTCACTATAATAAGCTCTTTCATACTTTAATTTTCATTAGCTCACAGGCTATCAAAGCCTGGGAGCTAATGTGCCCGCCGGTTCTGTATGTACGTACGTATGTATGTATGTATGTACGTATGTACGTAACGCGACAACTCTTGATAGAAATAACTTTTACTTAAAATTATGTTTTTATTTTCATTGTGATAAGGCGCTTCCCTGACTAGATTTGGGGGCTCATTGATTAAGTATAAAGGGGAAGGGAACGGGGGGTAACCCCCCTTTAAATTAGATAAATGGGTTTTTCATGCAGAATTATAAAATTTTCTTCAAATTTTATATATAGGTTCATTTTGATAAGGCGCTTCCTTGATTAGTTTTGGGGTTTCATTGGTTAACTATAAAAGGGAATGGGGGCTATTCCCCCTTAATTTAGATAAATTGGTTTTTCATGCAGAATTATCCGATTTTCTTCAAATTTTGTATATAGGTTCATTGTGATATAAAGCTCTTCCCTGATTATTATTGGGGGTTCATTGGTTAAGTATAAAGGGGATACGGGGAGGCTAATCCCCCCTTAATTTAGATAAATGGGTTTTTCATGCAGAATTATCCAATTTGAAATTTTGCATATATGTTCATTGTAATAAGGCGCTTCCTTGATTAGTTTTGGCGTTCTTTGGTTAATTATAAGGGGGAACGGGAAGAAGGAGGATCCGCCCTTAATATATTGTCGATTTTTTTATTTATCGAGGGGCTTATTTCAAATTCTTTGAAATAAGACTATGATATACAATTAGTGTGAATAACCTGTAAGCTCAATGCCTCAGATTAACTGGGCAGTTTTCTTTCTATTTATAGTCTAATATCAAACTTTAAGCATATGTGTACTTGAAATATCAATATGACATAAAATGATCAAAAACTTTATTGATGCATTATTAAAGCATGAATAATAATTCAGTAAGGAAAGTTACGACACAGTTAAAAAAAATAACTATTTTATTATAATCAATCGATTTCTGAGAAGGATGAATCGAATATTTGTGAATTTCTAGATTTTTCTGCTCTAAAGAGATGGAATAACTAAGTAAAGTAAAGCAAATTCGTAGATTGAACATAAAAAAAATGTCATCCACAAAAATTGGTAAAATGACTGGATCAGTTCATAAATAAATTTCCTAAAAAAAGTGGTCTTTGCACCAAAACAAGTTCCGTGTGACAAAAAAGCGCGCGTATATATAAAAAGAGGCTGTTTATAAAATACACAAAAGTGTTTCGCTTCAAATGACGCATTTGAAATATTTTAATGTAAAAATATTTTAGCATTCTTAACAGAATTTTTTTTAACTATTCTATATTATATGGTATGTTACAAACATTCTAAAAATGTTACAGTAGCATTTAAAATTTAGAGGTTATTTGGGTGATTATGAATAATGGCCTATCATATGATATTTTTACTCTAACGCATATTAAATTTCTCCAATCATTCTATAAGCTATGTTTGTATGATTTCTGTTAGCCAAGTGAATACGCTAATTTATTTTGATTAAGATGTCCGCCCATTTTCCTCCATTTTTAGGGATTCGTTTATCTCACGAAACACTATTCGTCTCGCTTCTCTGTCTGTCTATCACAGAGCCAGTTCTCAGAAACTGTATAAGTTACAGACTTGAAATTTTGTGTACTTACAGCTAAATACCTACTGTCACGCTGAAAATCGTAAAATTTTGAAAAAGTCGTTTTATTTTAATATAGACAGATAAAAAGCCAAAAATCTAACAGCCTTAAATTTAAAGATTTTTCGTTATAGTAATTGCCAACAATTGAAAATCCACAATAAAATTCTTTCTACAATATAATATTAGCTTGACCCTGACCCATTGTGACCCAAAATGAGCCACTAATCGAATATTCTCGAACATGTGACCTAGCTCAATGGTTTTCTTGTGCCTCAAAACGGTAGGATACAAAATTTCGTCAAAATCGTTAGAGCCGTTTTTAAGATAAAATTTGCATATATATACTCTAGGTAAGAGTTTTTGAAATACTATGTCAGATAAATTTAATTCCTATACTGGGATTATGTCTGATGTTAATGTAATACTACAATGTTATTATTATTTATTACTATTTATATATATTATTAAAGCTAATATAATAAATATATAAATCAAACTTAATTTTGAATAATTATTTTTCCTATAGAGGGCAGCACATTTCTTGTCAAATAAATATTACAAATATTTTTAATTTACCTATAGGGGGTGCTTATCGCTTATGTCTTTAAATTTTACTTTTAAATATTAAAATTATATGGGGAATTTGTATATTCACAAACATAAATATGTTTTTGATTGTATTTATTTATTTTTATTCACAAAAATAAATTTTGTGTTTTAAATCAATTTGTGGTGAGGTGTAATAATTGAGGTGCTGTTTTAAAATATGTTCTCTCAACTTGACTATCATATCAAGATTATGATATTTCATGATATGCGCCATGAGGTCGTAATGTTATAAATGTGGACCTTGTGATGTTTACGGAATGTTTGATAATTGTTGTGAGTAAGGTATTTTATTTATTCTTTACAAGTTTTTTATTTCCAATTTTACTATTTCCAATTGTTTTCTGGTAATAATACAGTATACCTGGATGGATATACTGATCTTAGCATAAATTCCAGTATATTTTTATGAAATACTGTATTATTTTTAAAACACGTGTAGATACATCCAGGCTGACGATTATATTTACACGTGTTTTTTCATATACAATTCTATTTTAAATCTCTTGTTGTCCAATTTTCCATTATATTACATTTTGTGACATATTAGTTCATATATCATTTCAAAATCTATTTGTATTCACTTGATATCAACTTCCAATTATTAACATTTTATGCTTTATTATATATATATTTTTTCCTCTCTCTCTTTTTAAATATTCTTCATATTTTCAGTATTTTTGGCCAATTTCCATTGAAGCAAATGCTATGGTAATATTATGATTGCACGTTAATTTATTAACTTTGTGGTATTCTGTCTACACTTTATTACTAATTATCTCTTTGGAGATTTTATTAGAATGTTACAAGAACTTGATTAATGTTTTTTGAAATTCAAAGATATTATATATATATATATAACCACACACACACACAAGATTTGCTCGTGTTAGAATATATGATTATAATCTATACCGAACACTACTGCATCTACACGGTACATCGTCTTAATAATTCAATAATACATTTAGAAGAATAATTATTAAAATATAAGTTCTGCTACTGCTAATGAATTTTTTTACCTATTGTTATCTTTTCAATAATTAAGTTATGCTGTTAGTGAACAGAAAAAAAACAGATAATATTTCATTTGTTCCACTTGCGAGATAAAAGCAGCATTGAATAAAGATTCATCATCATCTTTCATTTTACTTTTCATTATCTTTGAGATAAAAAAAAGAATAATATTTTAATACATTTTTTTGTTTGTTACGGTTTACAGTCTTTCTTTTGTTCTTTTTATTTTACATATTTTTATATGTACATTTAAATTTTGTTATTATCTACTAATTAATTCATTTGAACAAAAAACTATGGAATTCGGGAAATAGAATTTGATTTCTGCATAATGCGAAAATAAAAGAACCTTCTAAAATTACGAGTTAGAATAGAATGGTGTCCTTTTAGCTTATTTTAAACAATAGGGAGTCGATTTATTTTTAGAATATTTTAAGGAATAAAGAGTCGGAAGATTATAAAGCATGATGGAAAAGGGCAATATTGTAATATGATTTGTAAATGTTGATAAATAAAATGTTAATGTGATTTTTAAAATACTTAAACAAAAGAAATGGATAAGTTTAGGGGAGAAACGAAAATTTAATGATAATTTAATGGAGCTCTTTGAATAGTGTAGAAAATATTTATATAAATGTGTTTTATTAATTTTAATAATTTTAATTTAAATTTTCTTATTTAAATTTTTAATTTATATATTTGTTCCAGCAGCTATATGTGAGATTTTTATTTGCATTTTTTGTTGTATCGGGTTATTTAAAATTTAATGTTTCAATTCTGTATTCGAAATATTTGTAGACCAGTGGACCCTTGCGAAAATTTCGCACTTCAGTCTAATACACTGGCCTTCAAAATTTAAGGTACAGCCAGTCTTTTGTGTCTAATTGGAAGACAAATGAACAAAAAAACATAAAATTTAGAGGAATAGTGATTTAAACAGTTATTTATCGAATTTTATTTAATTTTAACATCAAACGTGATTTACAAATAAAAAATTATATTTTTTGCAAAAGTCCACTATTTGATTAAAAATAAATAAAAATAAATAGCAGTTTTTTGTGAAAAAAAAATAAACTGATTTTATTTATTTATTGATTAATAATTGAGATTGATTAATTAATTAATAATTTTTTAAACCGGAAATCACGTATTGGATCACCTGGTATCATTTAAATTTAAAACGACATTGGGTTATGATGTTTTAACATATTAAACACTTTCCAACCTAGTTGAAATGTGTTTATGACTTTGGTTTGTCTGACGTCTGCCGTGCTCTAACTTGCGTAAATATACTTGGATTGCCCTGAAATATTTGTATGTTATTGACGCTTACTATAGCATGTTCCCTGCTGCAAATAAAATGTGTAGCACTTATAGTTTTTTTTTTTTTTTTTTTTTTTTACAGGGGTAGTCAAAAGTATTCCGTTACATTACAGTCAATGGGAAATAATCGTTTCAAGTGCATTTTGATGATGTTACGCCATTTCAAACATAATGAAATGATATATAATTATAAAGCGCATTAAAACATGCTTTTTTAGAATATGGAGTACAAAGCATTTAAGATTCATTTACAGGTTCAAACAAAAGAAATCTGCTACACATTGTTCCACGTGGAAAAATCGTTGGCAGTGTAATTTAATGTTGTTTCACTATTTCAAACATAATGAAAATTATATGCATTGCTGAGGTGCACTATAAATTGCTCGCTTAAAAGTATGGTGTGCATTGCGTTTATCGTTCATTTACAGGGACACACAACAGATATCGGTTACAGTATACGTGCGATATATTACAGTCTTATGTGTAATAAGTGCATTTTCAACTGTGGTTTGCGTTTTTCAGTTTAACTAAATATTTTCATAGAAGGTGGTGTGTATAAATTCTGTTGATCGTATGCAGGGCTACACAAGGAATTCGTAAGTATTACAGACTATGGGAATGAATTGACTAAGGATAGTTTTTAATTGTGTTACGCATTTTCCTGCTGAACTATATTTAGTATTTTTCAATAGAAGCTTGTGGAATATAAAAGCTACGCAAAGAACAAGGTACATTGTCGATTACGGTTGGTCATTGCTGGTAGTGAGTTTTAAGTCGCCTTATGCTTTTTCGACCTTTTAGCTTAATATGTGGTGCGTACAAGTTTTTAGATAATATACAGGGCTGCACAAAAGATTCCGAGTGAATTTCCATCTATTGGCGAAAATTGCTAAAACTAATATAGCTTATGCTTATATATATATACTAATATAGCTATATATTTATATATTATACTAATATAGCTTTAAATATGTGGTAATATATATGCAAATCTAAAGATCATATACAGAGCTGCATAAAATAATTCGGCTACTTTTTTGCAAATAGAAGGTAATTTTGAAAACAGTATTTTCCAATGTGTTACATGTTTTCTCAACTGTTTACTTACATATCATCTTTCACCTTATTTAACGTTGAAGTTTCGTTACAGTTTTCTGCAGGTGTTGGAAAATGTTTCATAATCTATGCTTGATGCGGGATTTTTCGTTCTTCTATTTTCTTTAACTACAACTTCTGGGATGTAAAAAAAAACAGACTATTTTTCCGAGAAAAAATATCTTTGTTATTGTCTTTTAAATATTTTATTTAACAATTTCACCCCCTTTACGACGAAAACAATTTTCCATCCTTTTTCTGAGCGCTTAATAAGTTGTTTTCTACCATGCAATAACTGTTATTTATTTTCGAAATCTTAGTAAAAGTTTTCTTTATTTTTAAAATATTCCGGTAAAAGTATAGTATTCTTTCATACAGTTTAGCGCCACAAAATCAGGCGCCGTTTTGTATTTAGAAAAGCTCATTAAATGAGCCTTACAATTTAAGAATCATAATATAATTATAAAGTTTTGAATTCATAAGGGAAATGCATTCGTTAAAACTTTATCCATTATCTTCAAAACCGAATAATGAAGGTATGGTTTTGGTGTCGCTCTGTAACAAAAGACATTCGAAATAAGCATATTTACAAGCCACTTGAGGATTCTGAAACTCTTTGGTGTACAGTGTGATTATAATTCTATAGAACGAAACCATTTTTTATTAACTTACTTCATATTCATTAAAAGAAAATTTAAATCATTAGTACAATATATGGAAGTATAAATTATATAAAAAATAAAATACGATAACTTCACCTTTAACATACTTTGTATTTTTTAGGAGCGTTCGTAATTATATAAATATGTGGCACCTATAGTCGTCGTCTAGTCCGTCTGTCTGTCCATCCATCCGCATATAACAGCGCAAAAACTACCCAACCGAATGGTTTGAAATTTAATATATCGAATCGTTGCAGAATTTTGTCGAGTCATTTCAAATTTTATGAAAATAAATCAAAACTTAAAAAGATATTAATAAAAGTTTCCTTTATGCTATTAAATCCTATCCTACGTAATCTATATAATAAAAGCGCAAGTCACGTGACTGTGGAAAACAAATACGGGCTAACCACTTCTTTTTTGTATGCCAAGCGGCCATTTTTATTCAAAATTATTTTTTGGATTAAAATTGCATAAAAGTTACATTGTTAGAAAAAACGTTCAAAAAAATGGTTTGCTTGAGAGATGAGTTACATTAAAAAATATATAGATTCTGAGATAACTTCAGTGGAAATTAGGTTAACAGCCGAATATCTGAATAGACACAAGGATAAAAATCTAAATAAACACAAGAAATTCATTCATCGTGAGTCATAGAAATATTAAACCATGGAGGTATTCATTCGCAAAGCAAGATCTCCATGGTGAATTTTGCAGCGTTGTATGGTGCTGAAAAAAAATTCGCATCTGTAAATGTGGCATACGTAATAAGAGAAAAGACAAGGCATGCTCATTTCGCTCATAACAGACTATATAATTCATTTCACTAAAATAATAACGATGATTTTTTTTTTACATTGTCAAACTAGTTATAGTACGAACGCACCTCATTTGTCACGTTTAACGTACAATTTACAACTTGTGTTTTCGGATATAGTGTTTGTAAGAGGTTTTATTTCCTACTAGCTACCCGCCCGGCGTTGCCCGGGCCCGAGATAATAACAATCTCAGTGCAATGCGTTAACCCCCTCCCTCCCCATACCCGCAAATATAACGAATAATTTGTTCAAGAAAAACACCTTCACCTACATGAACGCAATCATTAAAAAAATAATTACAGTTTTCTGATAAATAGAATATAACGAAGACGTTACGCTAAAATAACCGGCAGATGACAACACTTCCCATCCTCAATTTCAGATCTATATCTTAATTAGTTATCATAGTCTAAATTTTGTTCATTAGTAAAAATTGGCAATTATTTCCTTTTATTTTCGCAAATTAAATGGAGGGATCGATCAGAGAAACAGATCTCTTTGTAGTTCAGTTTTTAATGAAAGCAGATCCCTGTCTGAAACTTTCTCGGATTTTTTTCACTGGCGCCAGCAGATTTTTAGCAGTTTTTTACATAAATTAAGAAAAATTACCGACCAAATTTTTCAAAAATTGCATAGACGGATGCAGAATATTTTTTTACATATGCTTAGAAATTTTCAAATTGATATCTTAATTAGTTTTCTTAAAATTCGCTAATTAGTAAAATAATTTCGAATTCCTTCATTTCCGCTTGCAAATCCACAACAACAGTTCTTTTCTTTAGCCATTTTGATTTAAAAGATGGCATTTTCGATACGATGTTTAATGATATTCTAATTAATATCTAGAGTAATTATCAAAATATTAAAATTCTGAGACTCAAGTGCACATGGTCAGACCTTGGACTATCCACACCTAAATTTCCAGACTTCTACGTGGGCTAGATTTTGCTAGCCATCGCCAACAGACACACACACAGAGCGAAACTTTATTTTATTAGTATAGATTAATTCTACCGGGCAATAACGGTATAGTAAAGCGACAACATCCGAGCTAATTCGATCTATGACAGCAACTCTATTAACGAAATTTTGAAATTAACAGCCATTACCACGAAACCTATGTGAGATGTTGAAAAAAGTAAAAAAAAATTAATTAACAAAAGTATAAAGTGTCTTTCATATTAGTAATAAATGATGTCTTACATATGAAAATAATTTTATTAGAAGTCATAAAATGTAAGTACTTCGATAATCAATAGCCGGATGAAATACGCCATTATTCGCGTGTAAGAAGTATTGAATTCTAAAGCGTAAGCACATTTAATAATGAACTTAACACATTTAAGTAAGGTGCAATTTATTTTAATAAGAAATTCAACATAATTTCTTAATGAGTCCATCAGCAGCAGCAATGCATGTGTATTGATGAGCGCGCTTGCATTTTCTTTCCAATGGTGTTCTTATAGAGCATAATTTCTTAATGAGTCCATCAGCAGCAGCAATGCATGTGTATTAATGAGCGCGCGCGCATTTTCCTTCCGATGGTGTTCTTATAGAGCATAATTTCTTAACGAGTTCATCAGCAGCAGCAATGCATGTGTATTGAAGAGCGCGCGCGCATTTTCCTTCCGATGGTGTTCTTATAGTGCATAATTTCTTAATCAGTCCATCAGCAGCAGCAATGCATGTATATTGAAGAGCGCGCGCGCATTTTCCTTCCGATGGTGTTCTTATAGTGCATAATTTCTTAACGAGTCCATCAGCAGCAGCAATGCATGTATATTGAAGAGCGCGCGCGCATTTTCCTTCCGATGGTGTTCTTATAGTGCATAATTTCTTAATGAGTCCATCAGCAGCAGCAATGCATGTGTATTGAAGAGCGCGCGCGCATTTTCCTTCCGATGGTGTTCTTATGGTGCATAATTTCTTAATGAGTCCATCAGCAGCAGCAATGCATGTATATTGAAGAGCGAGCGCGTATTTTCTTTCCGATGGTGTTTTTATAGGGCATAATTTCTTAATGAGTCGATACCCTACACGATATACAAAAAGAAAACTTAAAGTAACTTAGTTAGCCCCGTAAATTTTTCCTATACATATTTGTGAATGGCTAATAATCTGAAAATATGTGTGTGAAAAGGTATTATAACTTTCCCAAGTTTGAAATTTCCACGTCCCATAGTTTACGAGAAAAAGGGCTCTCTGACAGACGGACAGAGAGATACATGAGTGATCTTATAATGGTTCCGTTTTTACTTTTTAAGTACGGAACCCTAAAAAGAAAAAAGTGGGGGGGGGGCGCTTAAAGTGCTTTTTGTTTACACGAAAATCATATTTAATTTGTTAGAAATCGATATCGAAAGTAAAAGGGCAATTTTGGAGCTACACTAAAAAATTTAAATAAAATAAAATAAAAACATGTCTCTTAATCTGAAAAGGAGAGTACCAAACATGGTAATCACAGATTTTGATTATTTTTATGTATGTTGTAGGGTAGAAGCCCCCTCGTCTCAGGTACAACGGATTTTTACAACGCCCCTTAGTTCTCGAGAAATAGGGGGTCTAATAACACAACTTAAATAGTTACTTTGTAATGAAATTACTACGTTGGTCGTAGCTCAGTTGTTATGGCGTTTGCTCGTAGTTCCGTGGATCCGGGTTTGAGACTGGAATGCGGAAAGTTGATTCTTCTCATTTTTTGTTTTATAAATGTAGTTGTAATTATAATTTAATAATCCTACAATTAAAAATTTTAATATCGTACATTAATTATAATGTTAACATATTTAAATTTTAATTTAGTATTTTTGATTTTTATACCATTATTTATATACATTTGTCATCATTTAAAGAGATTAAAAAAAAAATTGTATCTATTATTAACAAGTAAAAATTCCAAAATCGTTACAAAATCATACCTTATTTTATTAATAACATCATATAAATTACAATCTTTAATATGCAAAAAATATGTTGTAATTTAATTCTTATGCTAATTTTTAAAATAATTATGCTTCTTACTTTAAAAATAGTAGTATTATCATCGCATTGACTTCCCTTGTTAAGGCAATAAATAAACGATGTTTCTTTAAAATCACAAATTGACACAATTGTTCAATGTCATTGCATCGATAAAGCATATATTAAATACATTTTATAAGTGATTTAAAAGAAAAATTAACCGTTTAATAATGATTTATACAATGATTTAATTACAGATAAGAATAAATAGGTTAAAATTATAATTAATGTCCCCCTCCTCTTTCTATTTCCGTAGCTACTGAATCTAAAATTATGAAAGAAAATAAGGGTACTAGCAGTTTATTAATTAATAAATAAATAGTAATTAATAATAAACTTAATGTACGGAACTATTTGAGCGCGAGTTATACTGGCACTTGATTGATTTATTATTAATTTGTCGAACCGGTCAAAGTGTTGTTACCCAAAAAGGCATAGAAATTGTAACTAGTTTTAGGTACAGATAAATAAATAAAGTATTTACCCTTTTCATGGAGTGCTTTTCTAACGAGTAAATTTCAAATTCTTTAAATACTGCTTATTCAGTGATGTTCGCATTCAATTTGTATGTCGAAAAATTATCATGTTTCAAGCAAAATTTAATTTCCCTTACATCAATTTCAAAAATTAAGTTTTCCGTTAGATAAGAAATTTAAAAAAATTGTCACTGACATGTAGGCATCTGGATATTTTATTTGCATCTCATTTATATTGCAGTAAAGTGGATTTTTTTATACATTAAAGAAGAAATATAAAAATTAGCCAAATATTTGTGAATTATTATGTACTGCTAAAATAGAAAACCTCCATATAAAAGCTCAACAGTTAATTTTTAAATAAGCCAGTTTTAATTATCGTTTTGATTTTTTTTTTCTGTAACGAAAAATAATCATATTAGAAAAAAATAATAAACAACAAATCTATATAATTTCGGGTAACCTTATTCTCTATTTATGATGCATGAAATGCAATATAATCTATATCAAGTTTCATAGCTCATATAATAAGTTTGGGATAGACTCCAAGTTAAACGTTTAAACATCTTTAAAATATAAAGTGAAAAAAGACTTTTTAATATTTTCAATTTAAATTTTCATTTTAATTGTTTACTTCTAGAACATATCGGTTGTAAATATATTTTTATTCATATTTTTGTTTATACCATATACAAATTGTACTATAATTCGATAAATCAAAATTTTATATTACTTACTTTCTAAAATTTAAATACTGAAAAGGTTATTTGTGCAATAGTTTCTCTTATTTCAAAATTTCAGTTAAAGAGATGTCTTTACAATTTCTCTCTTTAACAACTTATTTGTTTCATAAGTTTTAACATCGCCTACTGTGACAAATTTTAAACATACAATAAGAGAGTATTGCGCAAAATTAATAAAATCTCCGAAGTTTAGAAACAGTACTTAATAATGCATTTCTCAATTCCGGGGAAAGAATATACTTTTATTTTTCAGAATTGTTTCCTGAACTTCCTAAGTATGCGGATTAAAGGATATTACGTTGGTTACAAGACAAAAGACTTCAGTTGTAAGCATATTTACCAAACACTTGAGGTTACTGAAAACTTTTCGGCGTGAAGAGTACTTACGATTTGTCAGAGAAAAATCAACATATAATGAGGCACTCGTTTTGTATTACAGGAAAATTTAAGTTACCAGTAAAAGGCATTGAAGCTTAAATTACTTTAAAATAAAAGATGATAATTTGCAATATAGTGCGCGTTCTTTTGATGTAAAATTATTATGTTTTATTTGCAACATGTTTCTTTTTTTTTTCGGAAACGTAAAATCGAAATTATATTAAAACAGATATTCATTTAATAATGTTTGTATATTTAATATTTAATCTTCGTATTACCAATTTTACATTAAGACATTATCTTAAAAATATATATATGTGAAACTTTTTAACATTTTTAATAATGAAGGACTGTTTTAAGAGAACTTTGAACCATGTTTTTTTAGATAATGTCTGAATGTAAAAATAGTACCGCGAAGAATAAATATCGAAAGGATATTTTGCGCATGCATTTGTATATATTCTTATCAATATTTTTCAAACGTTAATTAACAGGAAAATATAACAAAATTTAAATGTTCATCTTTATAATCTATACTAATATTATAAAGAAGTAACTTTTGTTTGTTGTTTGTTTGTTTTTGTTTTTGTTTTTTTGTTTTTTTGTTTGTAAAGAGTAATCTCTGGAACTACCTAACCAATTTCAAAAGTGATGGTTGCAAATTGATGGTGACAATCCCTGTTCCAATATAGGCTGTATTTTATATTGGTGTCACTACCCCCAAGGGGTTACCCGAGCGAAAAGCGTTCTAAAATTGCGAATTTTGTGATACTGAAAGAGATAAACTTTAAATTTGTCAAGGTAGTTACTTATAATATATAAATGTATACTATCTAAGAACAAATTCTAAAAAAATTCGATATTTAAAAGAGTGAAATGGGCGAAAAGCGTTCTAAAAATATTCTAAATTACAATTTATATACAATATCTGAAACTACCGAACCGATTTCAAACGTAATGATTGCAAATTGATGGTGACAGTCGCTGTTCTCACATGCGCTATACTTTATGTCGGTGTCAGTACCCCAGAGGGATGTGGTAGCGAAAAGTATTTTAAATTGCAATTTTTGTGATACTGAAGTGGCTAGAAATTTGAAATTGGTAGATACTTATAAGATGTAAATGCTCTCTAAGAACAGTTTCTAAAAAATTCGAAATTCAAAACGGTGAAATGATCAAAAAGCGTTCTAAAAACATTCTAAATTAGAATTTATATGAAATCTCCGAAACCAGCGAACCGATTTCAAAAGTAATGGGGCAAATTGATGGGAACAGTCCCTCTTCTAACGTAGACTATAATTTATGTCGGTGCTAGATGTATATGCTCTCTAAGAACAGTTTCTAAAAAAAATACAAATTTAAAAGGGTTATATGAGGGCAAAGTGATTTAAAAACGATCTAAATTACGATTTCTATGGATTTGTTAGAAACAGAAACTTGAAATTTGACACGGCTGCTCTATGTGTATATAAAAAGTATATTTAATAAAGGTTTTATGACAAAATAACCTCATGTGTACTTTTCGTATGTACCTCTTTTGTTTTACTCTGCTCCATTTCCTCGAATATATGTCTTGGGTGCAGTAATACTTACGAAACTTCTGTTTTCGATATAAAAGGTAACGAATGCTTCAACGAAACTAAATTTTCATAATATATTTAAAACAACGTTCTGGTAGACCCTTAATATTGAGTTATACGTTTTACTGAGTTATACGTTTTGTTGCCCGGTCTCGGGCAAAATGCATATCTGGAGTTCCACTGTAATACAAAAAGCAGTTAGGAGTAGTCACAAGTCATCAAGGTGAAGACTTATCTATTTATTCTCGAACTGTTTTGTTTTTAACGATACTATAAGCAACTTTCCGGTACAGTAATGGGCTCCCCCTTTCAGTGGTTATCGCAGACATTGTAATGCAAAAAATCGAGAGCTGTTTATTGAAAAAAATGGACCCTAGTATTATATTTTAGAGTCGATATATTGATGACATCTTTGTCGTTGCTGATCCTGATGATCTTGACAGTATTCTTGATATGGCAAACTCTATTTGTATGCCGATAAATTTTGCAATTGAGTACGAGTCAGATGGCCAATTGCCCTATTTGGATATTCTCGTTCATAGAGAATTTGGTTCACCTTTTCAAAAATGTACTACTTCTGTTTATAGGAAGGAAATTTTTTCAGGTTAATATACCAATTTTTCTTCAAATTGTCCACTATTACATAAATCGTCTATTGTTAAAACATTGGCTTTGAGAGCTTTGAAAAATTGTGATGCTGATTATGATTCGATGGGGTAGAAAGAGAGAATTTTTATGAATTTAAAACAAAATGATTGGCTCATGTTATGTGTTAAGAGAATACTTAAGAGTGTAAGAGTATTTCCTTTCTTTCAATCTCACCCTGTTTCAGCGCATCAAACCTACAATATCTATTTCAATTTCTTACTATAATAAACTATAAAAAAAGTTTGAAAAGTTTTTAAATCATTTGGTATCGCTACCTCATTTAAACCGCAAAATAATTTTGCTTCATTTTTCTCCAATCACAAATTTCAATATGACAAGTTCAAGTGCAGCGGTGTTAAAATATAGGACTCTCGTCCGATTCTTTTCGCACTGTAAAACATTTTGCAGCAAAGTAACCGGTCATTCGACCGTTTTCTATAAAAACGGTCGAATGACCGTACTTAACCGTACATAACCGTAATTTAACGCTATTTTGACCATAATATTGCTCCTATTAGGATCACAATACTCTTAAATTACGGTTATGTAACCGTTTTTTATAAAAACAGTCGAATGACCGGTTACTTTGCTGCAAAATTTTTTACAGTGCGATTAGGCTTGGTGAACACGTACATGCGTATCGAATAGGAAAACTATATTCAAATATTGTGCTTCATGCATTATGTGCAGCATGCACTTGAAACGGATGACACTCCACAATTCGTGAATGCGAGCATCGTCAAAATGGGGTGCAACAATTACTACACCAGAATTTATCTTGACGGACGGTTTCCTCGCCTGGAGAATTTCACGTCATATGAGTCCTGTGCTATACCGGGTGAATATACAGTTTTTATTGAAGGCTTAACTGTTTTTATAACTATTTGTGGCTGATTTTCTGTGTTTTTCTGTGTCGATCGACAGTAGATGATTGTACTGATGAAATATCGCGATGCGTTTCGAAACATCTTGATACATTGTAATTTTTATGTATTTTTATAGTGTTTTTTGCTATTTTATTTTATTAAATGTATAAAAAAGTCTGATTTTTAAACAATTTGGTCTTTACTTGCATTTTACAGACTTACAATGTTTTCATATTAGGTATTTTAAACTCAGCTGGAAGCTAGCTATTCCTCATTCAACTGATTGGAAAACTCTGTATAATCATTTATGCAAAGAAACGAACGACGCTCAAAATGTGCATAAACTTGAAGAAGAAAAATTTTCAGTTCTGCCCGCTATATGGTACTATTTGCTGGATACGGTGCAGAATAAGAACTAAATGTGGGTGAAGTCCCCTTGCACATACTCATACATTAATATACCTAGATGAGCAGAAACAATAGATATTTTTTTCTTTTGTTGGAAGTATTCTATCAGGTCTCCGGAAAAGAAACTGGATTAGAAAAATGGATATAAAAGAAACTGTATTAGAAAAGATGATTATAATGTCTCTACCGAGACATTATAATCATCTCGTATTTTATTATCGTATTTATTGAACACTAGCTAAAGTATGTTGCGTTGCCAAGAATTTTAAGAATGCTCTTTTTTTTGAAAAATCAACTTAAAAATTAAACATATAGTAGAAAAAACATAATAAAAGGAAATAGACGAAATGTTATACACATGTTAGTCACATTTATCTTCTTTTTAATTACTGAAACTTTTTATTTTATTTATTTTTCAAGTAGAAATCTTTCAATTGAAAATAAATTGTCGTGGAAAGGATTTTATTGTGAGTTTTGAATTTTTGTCAATGAACTGGACCTAAAAAGGGTTAAATCTTATAGGAAAATGCTGTCTTATTGTTGGTTTTTCATTAATTACAAATAAGCTATAATTTATTTCGAATTCGGATTACTTTAGTTGCCTCGACTGTATTTTAATACACCTGTACGTAAAGTTTCATAATTATTGCTTTTAATTTGTATAAACAGAAAAAATTTCATTTTTATATATTAGATGCGAAGAAGACTGTCTAAATTTGTTTCATATTTTTCTACTACAATTTTAATTATTAAAAATTAAAAATTATACAGCTACAAATAGTTTAAAGAAAGATATATCTATACAAATTGCAGTTGTCTTAGTACTATAAACAACAACGCTATTCAACTGCAAATATATTTATCTGTTTTACTTATAAGGAGTTATACATTAGCTTTTTCATAAATTAATTACGTTATTAGTAATCAGAAATTCCCCAAGTATAATGCACATCAAATTTTCTCTACGTCTAGAGAATAGATTGTCTAATTTAACTAATATCATACGCACATAAAAATTTACTCCATTGTCTGTTTTACACATAATAATTATTTTTTTTCTTCTTGTTATCTCTTGCTGTAATTAATTGATGACGTTAATGAAAATAGAAATAAAAGAATTTCCTTCTTGCTAATATCAAGACAAAAACAGCCTTGAATATAGATCTATTATTATATTTTATTTTACCATTCGTTATCATTGAAACAAAAAAAAAAGAAGATAATTTCTTTTGTAATATTGTTCTGAACTACAATCGTTATTTTTATTCTTATTTTTTTACAAAGATAAGTAAATTAACGATTTTTTGTCTTACCTATACTGATTAATTCATTTGGAAATAAATTTAATACAGTGAATTATTGTAATTCTGGGTCTAAAAAAATTAGAACAGACTGCTAAAATAACGACTTAACGTCGCCGTTCTAATATCATAATATAATCAATGGAGAATACTTTTAAGTTCAGTTTAAAAAATAAAACTAAAATGTTAATTTATTTTCAGAATATTTTAATGAAACAAAATGGAAGATTCAAACATGTTAGAACCAGGTAATTCTGTCAGAACAAAATAAAAAGTCACTAATGTTAATTAGTCATGTTAATGGGATTTTTAGATATTTGATAATGAAAAAAATTATGGGATAAGGGATATATGAATAATTTGAATTTAATAAAAAAAAATTATGTATTTGTTTGCTCTTTAAATTTGTATACGTACATTATATATATATGCATAATTAAAAAGATATTTTTTGTATTTTATTATTATTTTTAAACTTTTCTATACATTATAATTATAGATAATGTGAGTATTTTTATTATCTATATTTGATGATAATTCAAACTCATTGTTTTAGATTTTAATTCATTAATGTTCTGTGATTAATTTATTTTTTAAAAACATTTATAATGTATTATGATTTTTTTAAATTACTACGTATCTTTTTGTACTTTTCTTGCTTTTTACTCTATACATGTTATGTTTCGTATACACTGCTCCATAGTATTATTAAAATGTCAATTTAATGACATAATATGTTTTTTTAATGCATTTTAACTATTAATTTATACATTGTTAGATAACCAAAGTAAGTAGGAATAAAAAGTCCTTCCGGCCTGTACCGGGAGAAGAAAGTAGATTTCATAGTCCATGTTTTTAAAAATTCAACTCATTTTACCCAAGTACATGAAGCTAAAAATGCTTGGAACCCGATTATAGAAGATTCAATCCCGGTTTTAGTTAATACTGAATTTGAATGCAAATTTCAGCATGAGAGTTACAGCATAACAAATATCAGACTGTTTCAAAATGTCAGCCACCGTATAATTTCAAACTGCCATATCGCAACCAATTTAGGTAGCTTTCAATACAAAAAGGCTACTTACTGCAGGCGTTTGGAGGAAAGCAATTCCAGAAAACTTTGGTATATTTTCACCGATCATGACCCCCAGACCACCCTCCGTTCAAATGTTGATTTATATATATATATATATATATATATATATATATCATATGTCATGCTATAACTCTATTATTTATGTACCGATTCGGATGCAACTGAGTATGTGTATAGGAAATTAAAAAAAATTATTTTTAAAAATTCAAAAAGTTGTACAAAAATATTATAAATTGAAAAAAATTGTTTCTGTTAAGTGTTAGAAAATGATTACAAGGATTCTGAAACAATTTTTGCCAGGTTTCCCTAGCTTAAACGGGTTTAGTGCCTGGTACCGGGGCGCGTAGCGCCACTGAAGGGATGCCGCGTGGCGGCAGGCCATTGCTGGCAGGACGGTCATGTGGAGGCATTTGTTTCGTTCCTATTTTTGTTTTGCTGCTAATTGATGTTATTCTTTTTATATGGACCTGGGCTTGGCATCACACCATATGCGAGTTGGTCTCATAATTTAGAACCTTCACCTGACTAGGCACCTCCAGAGGTATAATTCACAGGGAACGTAGAGGACTTTGCACCCACGACGAATTTTACATGCACCAGGCGCCATTGGTGTACCTGATGGAAAAAAGAAAAAACAAAGAACCTGCAAGAGAAGGGGGTTAAACATTTTCATTTGACTTTACATAAAAAAAATAGAAACTAGTCGTTGGGGGCCACCGTAATACTTACCCATCATGGATATGCATAATGTAAAATATTAAAATAAAAATGTGTAAACTACTTATAAAATGCATTGCAATTCAAATAAAATCGTGGCTTGATGACGTCACAAACTTTAAAGGCTCGATTACTGAATTGCTTGAAAGAAACATCCTTATAACTCCAAAAATAATAATCCTATTAACTAGCGGTTTATTGCATCTGGATTAAGCTTCAAATTGCCAATTAAAATATATCTTTGAAGTGAAATTTGGATGAAATACAGGGTCATGAAAAATCGAAGAGTGTAGGAAATATGATTCCAAATATCTCGACAACTAATTATCCGATCGACTTCATGCTGTGTGCAAAATTTATGTTTTTTTATTGTCTTTTATATTTATTTCTTAAAATAACCAAAATAACAAATTTTCATATACCTTTTATCAGAATGAATATTTCGAGAGTCCGAAAAAAATAGTTCCGGTTAATCGAGGTAAATTGAAATGAAATAGGCTTCTTCCCATTATTACATACTAAGTACATACCAAATTTCAAGTCTCTATCTCAATTTTTTCGGGAGATAGAGCGTTTACAGACACACAGACAGACGGACGGCAAATTTTTTTTTTTCTAAAAATATGTTTTTCGGAATCTCCAGTGTCTGAAACGTGTAAATCCGTCAAAAAAAATTTCGATTTTCAAAACGATTACAAGACTTAGCCTATACTACATATATGATGGGTAAGTAAAAACTGATCACTTTTACCTGTGTGGAATTTTTTTTCCGTGTTACTTTTATTTTTTCTTTTAACTTTTTTTTCTACTGTATTTACCGTTACCTGTTGTTTTTCCTTTTCTTCTTGATTTTTGTTCCATTTTGTTTCGTATTTAAGTTTCTCTCGTTGCTTTTTGGTTTCTCATTTGTTTCAGTTATTTCTGGATTCTCTTTTGTTGCATTTATTTTGGTTTCTCATTGTGATTTGGGTTTCTCATTTTTCACGGCTGATTTTATACTGTGTTGCATCACTGGAAACCGTTGAATTTGTTGTCATGAATGCGCTTTAATGGCGATCAGTTCATAGATACCTTATGGCTGTTATCATGAACTCTATAAAGCTATTTGAAGACTTGGTGCGCTGCGGGGTGGGGCATGTTCCTTGGCCATTAGTCCGTTAATTAGTTCATTATTTTCCACCCTCTTAGACGCTGAGAGATCAATTTTTTTTTTGTAGCAGGTTTTTTTACACTGCTATTTTTATTATATATATATATATATATATATATGCATATACAGGGTGATCGTTTTTAAAGTGACAGTGTTTGGAGCGCCCTGTAGCGCGATCTAATAGCCGAAATGGCACCAAACTTGGTATTTAGACTAATCAAGACATGGGAAAAAGGATTCCGTGCAAAAATAGTTCCAAAAATCGCCGCTAGAGAATTTTGGGGCGCTGCTGTAGTTTACAATAACGAGAATTAGCATAAATACGAGTATCAAAGAAAATGCAAATGTTGTGTGATGACAGCGCCAGTAATAGGGGCTATAAAAGCAAGTAGTAGACAGCTCCGACAAATATTCTCAGCTGAAGTAAACGAGCTCCAGTGGACATGCCTCTCACGTTACCGGAACGTGCGTTACTGGTGAAGCTGTGTCTATTTCATTATATGAATCAATGTAATGCATCCGCAGCTCTTCGGGAATTTCGAACCAGAAAAAAATTACGAAAGGGGCGGGGCCTTTATCGCTGAATGGTCTTAAGAAAATGATTAAGAAGTTCGAGGAAACGAGGTCACTGACCATTCCCGCTGGGAGAGGACGTAAACAAGTATCAGAAGATGTAATAACTGATGTGGCAACTGCAATTGTCGAAGGATCGCAGGGAACCATTGCTGGTACTAGCAGTGCCCGGGGTGTAGCTCGACAATTAGATATGAATTATTCCACTATATGGAGAGTTTTGCGGCGCATTATTGGATTTTACCCCTACAAAATCAGCCTCTTGCACGAACTGAAACCAAGTGATTATGATAAGCGAGTGACATTCGCTCTATCGTTTCTTGCCAGGGTAGAAATTGATGATGCTTTCCCATGGCACATTCTGTGGGGAGATGAGTGCCATTTTTATCTCAATGGGTCCGTAAACACACAAAATAGCCGAATTTGGGCTTCTGAGCGCTTTCCACACCGTACATGAAATCCCATTAAATTCCCCAAAAGTCACTGTTTGGTGTGGTTTCACAGCCCAATTCGTAATTGAGCCATTCTTTTTTGAGACCATCACTTCGACAGGACCCGAATCGTGCACCATAAATGCAGAAAGGTGCCACGAAATGCTGCAAATGTTTGTTATTCCACAAGTTCAGCAAAGAAACCGTCTCCAACAGACAATATTTATGCAGGATGGTGCTCCGCCACACATTGGTAATAAGGTAAAGCAGCTGTTGCGCCAAACCTTCACTGATGATAGAGTCATAAGTCGGAGTTTTCCAGTTGCATGGCCGCCTCGTTCCCCTGACCTCACGCCATGCGATTTTTGGCTCTGGGGTTATTTGAAACCTCAAGTTTATGTTGGTGGAGTATCAAATTTGTCTATTCTAAAGGACAACATAACAAAGACAGTGCGGAATATTCCTCGTGATATGTTACGTACGGCTGTGGAGAACGTTGTGCACAGAATGCATGGTGTTATTTCTGAGAACGGTGCTCACATTGAAGGTGGTCTAATTCCTCACCGGGGAAGTTAATGTAGTAAATAAACATTAATAATTTAACTGTACGATTGTATGTGTTAGTATTTTTCTTTTCTCACATTTTATACATTGCAAAGCGCCACAAAATGCCCTAGCGGCGATTTTTTAACTAATTTTTTTTTCACGGAATCCTTTTTCCCCATGTCTTGATTAGTCTAAATACCAAGTCTGGTGCCATTTCATCGCGCTACAGGGCGCTCTAAACACTGTCACTTTAAAAAAGATCATCCTGTATATATATTTTGTTTTGCCGGCTGAGATATGACAGTTTGAAATTCTAGGGTGGCTGAGATTTTGAAACAATCTGATATTTGTTATGCTGTAACTCTCGTATTTATGAACCGATATGAATGTGACTGACCATGTGTAAAGAACATACCAAGGTCTCAACCGAGGTCATTGGCCAGTTTCATGCGCCATCTTGTTTAAAAATGGTGGCGAGTTAATTTTTTAACTTTTTTTTTTAATTCAAAAAGATGTATAAAAAATTAGAAATTGAAAAAGTTGTTTCCATTATATGTTAGATCGTGATACAAGGACTCTAGAACATTTTTTGTTTTCGGTTTATTTTAAAAAGTCCTTCCGGCCTGTACCGGGAGGAAAAAGTAGCTTTCATAGTCCATGTTTTTAAAAATTCAACCCATTTTACTCAAACACCCGAAGCTAACTTGCTTAGAACTCGAATATAGAAAATTCTATCCCGGTTTTCATTAATACTGAATTTGAATGCGAACCCGCTGTAACTCTCATGCTGAAATTCACATACAAATTCAGTACTAACGAAAACCGGGATTGAATCTTCTATAATCGGGTTCCAAGCATTTTATCTTCGGGTCATTGAGTAAAATGAGTTGAATTTTTAAAACATGGACTATGAAAGCTACCTTTTCCACTCGGTACAGGCCGGAAGGACTTTTTTAAATATAAAAAAGGGCTTTATTCAGTTAATAAAAAAAATATACGCAAAAATGTGCCGTGAGCCCATCTTCAAATTCTGAATTGTTAACATGCTGGTTAAATAAACATATATATTTATTTATTATACATGACTGTTTACAATTATTTATTTACAATATATTCTTTATAAAATCAATAATATCGTACATGTAATATTTTGTACAGCGATTAAGCTTTTTTTTAACCACCACTAGCTATACGAATTACAAAAATAGTATCCGTTAGGGGAGATCATTAGTTCGATTTTTTCAGTAAATTTGTTTATTTCTTTTAAATTTCGTTAATGATATATATATATATACATATACTATGCAGGGTGTTCCAAAATTCGACTGACAAATTAAGAGGGGTGATAGAAAGCATCAAGATGACGAAAACTTACCATAGAACATGGGGTCGCAAAACACGTTTAGTGGGAGAAAATCGCAAAAATATTTATGAAGGGTGTGACGTGGGACTTCGAGTGGAACAAAAAGGGCCAATAATAAATAAAAAAACATTTTATTTGACGGCAAGCATAATTACAATGCATTGCAGTTCAACGTCAGAAAGGAGACGAGGAGACATTTTTATAGGAATAGGTTTTAACGTGTCCGGCAATCCTTCGTCCGTCGGTGTCCGCTGTGCAAAGACCATCGTGGCCGCAACTTCGAGCAATTTCTATAAAACTGTGTCTTCGTCTCCTTTCTGACATTGAACTGCAATGCATTGTAATCATTCTTGACGTCATATAAATATTTTTTCTACTGATTATTGGTACTTTTCGTTCCACTCAACGTCACACCCTTCATAACTATTTTTGCGATTTTCTCCCACTAAACGTGGTTTGCGACCCCATGTTCTATAGTCAGTTTTCATCCTCTTGATGCCTTCTATCATCCCACTTAATTTGTCGGTCGAATTGTTAACACCCTGTATAATAATCTCTTAACATAAATGATTTCATACTAGTTTTGAAATATTTTTATTTATTACGGAATATTTATTATTAAAAATTTAAATGTCTCTAGATAAAGCAAAACTAAATAAGACTGAAAGACTTTTTTGTGAAACAAATTTGAAGTACAAATAGAGAAAAACATTCTTATGAAAATCATTTAAGGAAAACCATTTCATTGCTGATATGTCAGTGAAAACCGTTTCAGGGCAGCCTCAGCAACAATTAATATATTAAGAGGCTACATCAGTCACGCGAAAAAACGCTGAAGCTCTTGTTAAGTCTATGGGAAGGTTCTAGCGCGATTTCTCGCTCGCATTTTAATATTCTTAAATGCTTTTTTTGCATAAGATAGCTGAGGTCAATCTCCAACGTTGTTAGTTTTTACTTTTTCGATTTTTGTTCCAGTTATTTTATATAAGGGTACTTTCACTTTCAGAACCGGTTCCAACCAGTTCCAAAACTGAAAATGTCCGCTTATAAGAAAAACTATAGCTAAAATGAAAAAAGTAAAAACTAACAACGTTAGAGATTGACCTTAGCTATCCTATGCAAAAAATCATTTCAAAATATTAAAATACGAGCGAGAAATCGCGGGATAACCTTCCCATAGACTTAACATTAGCTTGATCGTTTCTTCGCGTGACTAGTGCAGGCTCTTAAGAGCCTACACTGGTCACGCGAAGAAACGCTCACGCTAATGTTAAGTCTATGGGAAGGTTATCCCGCGATTTCTCGCTCGCATTTTAATATTTTAAAATGATTTTTTTGCATAGGATAGCTGACGTCGATATCTATCGTTGTTAGTTTTTACTTTTTTGATTTTGGCTCCAGTTTTTTTATATAAGGGTACTTTTATTTTCAGAACCGGTTCCAACCGGTTCCAAAATTTAAAATGTCCGCTTATAAAAAAAGTTTAACCAAAATCAAAAAAGTAAAAACTAACAACGTTGAAGATCGACCTCAGCTATCCTACGCAAAAAAATCATTTCAAAATATTAAAATACGAGCGAGAAATCGCGGGATAACCTTCCCATAGACTTAACATTTGCGTGAGCGTTTCTTCGCGTGACTAGTGTAGGCTCTTAAGAGCCTACGCTAGTCACGCGAAGAAACTATTAATGCTAAGTCTATGGGAAGGTTATCGCGCGATTTCTCGATCGCATTTTAATATTTTGAAATGATTTTTTTTGCGTAGGATAGCTGAGGTCGATCTCTAACGTTGCTAGTTTTTACTTTTTCGATTTTGGTTACGGTTTTTTTATAAGCGGACATTTTCAATTTTGGAACCGGTTGGAACCGGTTCTGAAAGTGAAAGTACCCTTTTATAAAAAAACTGGAACCAAAATCGAAAAAGTAAACACTAACAACGTTAGAGATCGACCTCAGCTATCCTATGCAAAAACAATCATTTAAAAATATTAAAATGCGAGCGAGAAACCGCGCGATAACCTTCCCATAGACTTAACATTAGCTGGAGCGTTTTTTCGCGTGACTGATGTAGGTTCTTAAAGCAAAAATGTCAGTGAAATAAAAGTTTTGTTACTGTCACATTATCAGTATCGTCATTTGGAAAGCTAAAGATATCAGCTTTTAAGGTTCATACAATCAAAGTTGTTTGTAAGCTGGTCAGTTAAATTTGTATCCCTCTCAATAATTGATGATTATGATCGCAATAATTATGTTTTTTACTTGTACATTTTAGGTAGATTTCGTAAGAAATACTACCAGTTATCCCTTTGTTGGAATTTCTAAAAACATTTTGGGAATCTACGCCGATCATGACTCCTAGAACCTAAAACCACCCCCAGTTCAAAACTATCTATCTATATCAATTTTTTATGGACAAGATAATTTCCATAATTCTGCTCAAATCTCTTCCAAACTGATACACAAAATCAAGGGGCATAAAATGTCGGTCAAGTTCGTTAATTGGCAATATGGGACCAAAGAGGGGAAATGGGGGGCTTTTTGTGAAAACAGAAAAAACCTATAACTTCTTAATTATGATACATAATCGAACCCGTTTAAATTTAATATTACTTCTAGGAAAAGGACCAAAAATTTCATGTATGACAGATTTTTGATATCATTAAAAATAGACTGAAAGCCGGGAGGGGGTGGAGGGGAATAGTGCTTTAAGAAGAAAAAATTCATAACTTTGTCAATTTACAAGATATCAAATGCACTTAAATTTATTATAAATCTTTTTAATATTATCTACAACTTTTATATTGACAAGTGTTTTTGGACCAACTCTTACAGAAATAAATAAATAAATAAATAAAAACAAATACATCGCTGCCGGCTCTGCCGGCAGGCACAGGTAGATTTCGAAGTGAATGGTCCCAACTGCCGCATCATGGCACAAAGGATCTTCTTCTGCAATTCCCAATAAACAGGCGTCCACGGTTTGCGTCTTCGAAATCTGCTTGTGCCTGTAGGCCGAGCCGTCAGGGATTTTTACTTCGTCGTCTCAAACTACCAGACATATATTCCATAATATTTGTTTTTCTCTTCTTTAGGAGAATTTCATTTAGAATAATTCATATTACTAACTACATTTCTAAAAATTCAATATATACCATTCCAACTGATAATATTAAGGTTGTTTGGTAAGTTATAGATCAGTAATTGTCAGCTTTTAATACAGCCGGATATGTTAATGTAAATATTAATTTAATTCCTTTAAGATAACCTTGTTTCATAATTTTTTTTATAAATTTGTTGAAAAATAAATTTTATTTAATGCATGTCACAATTTCATGTTCAATACAGTTTTATGATGTATACAATCCTATTTTAACCGCACTGTTTTCATAAGAAATTATAATTAATGCGACTAAATAACTAAAAATCAAGAACCACGTGTCATTTTGTGTCATTTTTCTCATAAAGTTATTGAAAGAAATTTGCGTGTAAAAAACGATGTATGGTTGGACATACATTTCAAGTTTCTTAGAAATGTAAAACAAAACATGACTTTAATTTAAAAAAATTATTTCAAGATCTTATGAAATGTAATTATGAAACATTTTATTTATACTTCATTTTTAACACTTTCCAACCCAGTTGAAAAGTGTTTATGACTTCGGTTTGTCTGGCCGTCTGGCCGTGCTCTAACTCCCGTAAATATGCTCGGATTGCCTTGCAATTTTTATATGTTATTGTCGTTATCTATAGCACGTTCCCTATTTCAACTGAAGTGTGTAGCACTTATAGTTTTTTTACAGGGACACTCAAAAGAATTCCGATACATTACGGTCTATGGGGAAAAATCATTTACGGTTTATTTTAATGATGTTACACAATTGCAAACACATTGTAATTGATATATATCACTAAGGTGTATTACAAGAAGCTTAATATGGAATAGGGTGTGGATAGCACTTACAGTTAATTTACAGGGACAGTCAAAAGAATTCCGTTATATTACATCTATGGAGAAAAATCGTCTGCGGTATATTTAAATAATGTTTCACTATTTTAAACGCATTGAAATTTATATATATCACCAAGGTGCATTGCAAGAGGCTTACTACAGAATAGTGTGTGTATAGCAGTCATCGTTCATTTACAGGGACACACAAAATAATTCTCTACTGTCTGTTAACAATAATTCCTGGAAGTGCGTTTTCAGTTACTAAACGCGATTTTAAATTTAACTCACTTTTTGTTTATTACGTGGTGTGTATAAATTCTGTAGATCCTATACAGAGAAGCGCAAAAGTTCGCGAACACATTTCCGTTTATGGACAGAAACTCCAGAAGAAGAATTTTAAACTGTGCTACGCGTTTCTTAACTGAACTAAAATTTGGCATCTTATGTAGTATATATACAAATCTATAGATCATATACATGTTAGAAATGTGTAATCGCACATTACATCTTTTAGTTCATTATTTTATTAAATCTTGATTGGTTCTCTTATCAGCAATTTCTATTGGCTTTCTTATTAAGCAACCTTATTGGTTCTTTTCTAATCCTGTCTAAATGTTATAAATAGGAGTGATTTTCTCTTTATACTCACTGTGTTTCTTATTTTCATGTATGATAGTCCTGCTGTCAATAAAAGCTTTAAAATGCAATGCTTCAACCTCTTCAATTAACGCAAATATATCTCCTGGGATATTTAACAATACAGGGCTGAATAAAAGCATTCGGATATTTTTCCGAATATTGTATACATTGGAAATTCCTGAAATTATGTTTTTAAATGTGTTATGAGTTTTCCAAATTGTTTACTTAGATGTTATCTTTCAGCTTATTAAACGGTATGATTTGTAAAATTATTTTGGAAGCGTTGGAAAGTGTTACATAATCTATGCTTGACGCATGATTTTTCGTTCTTGTTATACTTAAAAAGAGTAAGAAAGTAATTGTAGACAACAGTAAAAGAATAACAACAAAACTAACGAAAACACCAATTTAAAAATAGAAAATATTCCTGCTGAAACTTTAAAAAATTACAAACATACATACATTTGATTATATCGCTTTCGGACAAGTGCTTTCACTCAATATACATATCTTACGATTCAACATGAAATTCACTTTTTCTAAGCGTTAAACCTCATTATTTTTTTCAAACAAGATGAGAAAATCTATTTATATTTATTTAACTTTTCGTATCACTAATGAACAATTTCTTTTAAAAAATGGGGACTATGATAGAAATACAATATTCAAGGAAATTCACCCTTATCAGATCAAAATTTTTTTCGCGGTATACGACAAATTATGAAAAAAGAAATATTTTCATTTATTCAAAATCTCGCACAAACTAAAACTTTGTAAAGAAAATTTACCAAATTGTAATTAACTTTCAAATGTTTGAAAACTGTAAGAAAAACATAATTGTATTTCTGTATAATGCAGAATTACTAACCTGCGGATTGATGAAATATTTTTTATACATATAATTTGATTTATATTTATATGACGGTATCGTAGCTACATACATTTTTTCCCCTTTGAGATCTCTAACAAATTTTAAAGAAATCCATTATTTAACCTGTTTTCTAAAAAAAAAGAATGATTAGATATATGGAATTTTTATTTGTTTACGTATCAAGCAGGGCGGTCGCTCTGCCAAGCCAAGCTTAAAAAAAAACGCCACACAAACAACGCCAAGAACTGGAATAAAGACCGCTAATGCTTATATACAGAAAGCAACTTCGCAATGTTAAATCGACAAAACATGCCAGATTAAAATATCAGATATCAAACAAACCAAGCGTCGTAGAAAAAAAAAACGAAAACTAGAAGAATCTAAGGAAGAATTTCTTCAATTTAAGACCAAACTCATCTTCATAAGTGATTTATAAACAGAGATATGGCTTTTTTTTAAAAACGTCGAGTTACTTAAAATGATCACTTTTTTCTTCGTCAAACTTTTTTTTTTCAAACAAGCTACAGGCCTTAATATTGGGCAGAATAAAAAAAGGATTGCATTTTTGGACAAGTAATTACGTAATCTATGTGCTTTTATAAAATTCAGTGTAAAAAAGAATTATTTTCTATTCTTAATTATCAAAAAACTGTTAATTAACTTGGCGATTAAAAAATTATGCCAAAACAGAGATAAAACCCGCCAACGACCATGTACCATCTGTATTAAAATAGCACAAATCAGTTACAGGTTATAATATAACCACATCAAATTTCATCTGCAAGTCGGCCATTTTCTTTTGAAGATATTTTTAAAAACAATAAAACTTCATAATTATAAGAACACACATTTTATCAGACAATTAAATATGACTGCAAATTGTAGCAGATGACTGTTTCCAACATGAATAAGTATGAGAAATCGCCGCTCGAGGATATCGGTCTGGGTGGCTCTGTCGCAGCGCGTCAGCACTTCATGCACAAGGTCCCAGGTTCGAGTCCTGCCCCCAGTTAACTTTTCACTCATGTTTGTTTAGGGTATTTAATTGTCTGATAAAATGCATGTTCTTATAATATTGTAAAATAAAGTAATCAGACGTAGTGTTTATGCTTTAAAAAATATTTTTAATATATAATTTACGTTTTTAGAAAGATCTTTAAAAATAAATTAGTTTTTGAGGGAAGATGTACCTTCTAAAATGTATACATTAAGACTTATCGGCATTTAAAATTTCTTTCCAAACGTAAACAAAATTTTTGAAATGAATTAAATGTGATTCATTTATTTCTTAAAAAAAAAAAAAAAAAAAAAAAAAAAAAAAAAAAAAAAAACCACGGTAAAGGACAGGCATTTCGTTCGCAGGAATACCTTTCACGTCATTTTCCTATAAATTAATGAAATCCAGTTGTTAAATTACACAGCTCAACACAAATCTGGGGTTTGAAGAATGGCACTTTTTTCTTAGTAAATCAGTCACGCTGATCACAAATATGACATTAGTTTTTTTCTAACACCCACAGTTTTTTCACAAAACAAAAAAGAAGGGGGTGCCTCTTAATAAAATCAATGTGTAATATTTATTAAATAAGATACATTTTTAATAAAAACAAAAATTAATTTCTTAGTAAAGTGACATTAATAAATGTTAAAATACAATACTGCACTAAAGGATGTGAAATATAAATATAGATGGCGCCACTTTATGTATTGATATTTGTCTGAGAAAGCACAATTTTGTCCCGCGCATTTGTAGTGAGAACATGCATTTATTTTGTTCGTTTATTTATATCTTACGTTTGTTTTGTCAGTTTCTTATAGCAATATGGCATCAAGAGGTTGTATAAATCCAGGATATATAAAAAAAGTGATCCGGCAGAAATTAGTTGATCCAAAAGAAGTCCTCTTGCCTCCCCTGCACATTAAATTAGGTTTAATGAAACAATTCGTAAAAACCTTAGATAAAACAGGGGATAGTTTTCGATATTTAAATGAAGTTTTTCCACGTTTATCGGAAGGTAAAATCAAAGAAGATGTGTTCGTTGGCCCAGATATGAGATGGTTAATGAAGGACGAAAATTTTGAGGAAAAAATTAAATCAATCGAGAAAGATGCATGGGTTAGTTTCAAAGACGTTACTCAGAAATGTTTAGGAAATTACAAAGATCCTAACTACGCAACGATCATTGAAAAAAATGGTTCAAAACTTTCAAAAACTAGGTTGTAACATGAGTTTAAAAATGCATTTTCTGCACCCCTATCTTGAATGTTTTCCTGAAAATCTTGGTGAAATGAGTGAAGAACAAGGTGAGAGATTTCACCAGGACATAAAATGCATGGAAAAACGCTATCAAGGACACTGGAATGTAAATATGTTGGCAGATTACTGCTGGGGGCTAAAAAGAGACACTAAACCAGCTTCAAAATCTAAAGGATAAAAGCGTTCTTTTGATGATAAAGAAAAATAATTTTACTGTATATACTAGAATATAATTTCTTATAAAACATGCACACACATTTATATATGTATATATGATTTTATTTATTTATCTGATTTTTTTTTGTACATTTTTAAATGAATGTTGTGTAAATTGTATATTCTCAAATTCCAAATTCTTCGTTTCTTAATTGAAAGAAATCCTGACGTGATACATAAAAATGGATATTATTTTGAAATAAGCATAGCAGATTTCTTACAATTTACATAAATTCATGAAAACCCCAGATAAAAATTAAAATTTTGTAGGCCTGTGTTATTTTTGTTTTAGAAGTGAAGTTTCCATTTTAATTTATTGTAACAGTACAATGTTTAATTGAATAAAATAATGTAAATCTAAGAAATTGCTAAGAAATTCCAAACATGCACAGGGCAACCCAAAAATAAATAAATAAATAAATAAACAAAAAATAAATAAATAGATAAATAAATAAATAAAAATCAGCTTTCAGAAATTCTAAAAATTGTTCGTATATCTTAATTACAAGCTAAAGGAGGGTTTATTTCTATATTATTCTATATATAATAATAACTTCAGCAAATATATTAAATTCCAATGCGATCTGATTTAAACTTTAAGATAGTTTATAAAACATGATAAAAAAAATTATAAAAAAGAGTGGCGCGTCACATTTCGGGGAGGAGATGGGGAGGGGCGTGAACAAAATTAGGAAGTATAATAAGGCTATCTGTTTGACACTTTACGATATTTTATAACACATAACATAAATTTTAAAAATAAAACCGCGTCAAAAATTATAGGGAGGGGCGAAGCGTAATTTGCCTACACAAGGGGGGGGGGACACTTTTCTAAATTTTAACGATATCCGTCATGTCACATATCGTTACAAAGGGCTGTGACCACTTATTCCTGTTATGCATCACAGGTGTCACCCTCACATTTTGCGCCCCCCCCCCAACACTACTCATGTGATATATCGTTGGAAAGGTCTGTGAACGCTTAATCATACTATGCAGGGAGGGGGGGAGATTTCTAAATTTTGCACATACCCCTCATGTGATACATCGTTGGAAAGGTCTGTGACCGCTTAATCCTATTATGCATCTCCGGTGTTCATCCCCCCACTTTGCCCCTAAACGTGATTAGCTTTCACCATCAGGGGGCGCTTTCCTATCTCTGTTTGTATGGGTCGGATTACGACAGGGTATGGCTCATTCGACTCGACATCGATAGAGCTTTCTGATTTTAGTTCGTTTTTTCACCACCAGGGGGCACTTTCCTATCTCTGGTTCTATGGGCTGGATCACGACGGGGTATAGCTCATTCGACTCGACATCTATAGCCTTAACGATTTCAGTGCCCGAGGTTCATATAGAACAGATTGCGCTACCTGGTGGTGGAAGATGGAACTTGAGCGTGCGCAGCACGACTGCTATACGGTGTCGAAGGCAGTGGGGACCCGTGTCGGAGGTTCGTTCGGTTAGAGGTTTATACTATTCGATGTGCAAATTAAGGGATTATCCTTGGATTATCCGGTGCCGAAGGCAGCGGGGAACCTGGTCGGAGGTTCGTTCGGTTCGAGGTTTATCTTATTCGATGTTTTACAAGATTCGAGGCCCTGATGTAAATTAAGTGCCCGCTAGTGGGCGAAGCCAGCTAGTGCTAATAATAAAAGAGCGTGATATCACGTTTCATATCAAATGCAGCACTGACACGCTATGTACGTATTCCATTTTTATTCATTTCATAGATAAGTCAGTGATATTTTTCAACGGAGGATAACAAGTATTATAACAAGCCACATTTAGTATGTTGTTTTTAAGAGTGTATTTAGTTTAATTGAAAAATCTACTGGTATTTCTAGTTAACCCTTTAAACAATGACTGAAAGTAAAATGTAATTTTAAATTATTTCTCATGTTTAGACTATTTAAATTATGTTTAATCTATTTTTAAAAAAAGAAATGATATCTACAAAAACAACTTTTCAAAAGTAGAAAAAGCCAAGCGTAAAAAAAAAAAAAAAAAAAAAGTTGTGGCTAAAAAATGGTGTGATATCAAATTTCCAAGCTATTATATTACTTATTTAACTTTTTTCCATTAAATAAGTTATCATATATATAAGTCGAGTGCCTACGTATATGTTAATAGAAATCGTTTTCTCCTGTACTAAATACATCCTAACGAGTTTCTGAAAATGCAATTTTTTTCAAATTATGCATGATGGGCTTGGCGGCCATCTTTCCATATTTCTAAGCATCCAAATTTCTAAAGTAAAAGAGTAATATGTTTGCACTGTAATATGTTTATAACAATTTCGAACTTCAGATTTTAACTACGGACAGATAAATTAGATAAGACTGATATTTTGAGAAATTGATTTTTACTAGTTTGAAATATTAATTACTCTAAAAAATAAATCATAAGATGAATCTTTAATGTAAGTCATCATTATCTTAAGACACAATTTTCAGAGCATACAAGTCTATAAATTAAACGCTTAAAACATTTGCTTGAATAATAATTTTGAACTTCGGATTTTAACTACGGATTTAAGTGTTTAGAATTTTGTGAATAATATGCAAAGATGGCCGCCAAGCCCATCATGCATAATTTGAAAAAAATTGCATTTTCAGAAACTCGTTAGGATGTATTTAGTACAGGAGAAAACGATTTCTATTAACATATACGTAGGCACTCGACTTATATATATGATAACTTATTTAATGGAAAAAAGTTAAATAAGTAATATAATAGCTTGGAAATTTGATATCACACCATTTTTTAGCCACAACTTTTTTTTTTTTTTACGCTTGGCTTTTTCTACTTTTGAAAAGTTGTTTTTGTAGATATAATATAATAGAGAAATTTTTACATTTTATTTCTTAAAGCTCTTTTTAAAAGTGAATTTTCAGAAATATATGTATTTTACTTATTTTCCTTATTAACACTTTCCAATCTAGTTGAAAAGTGTTTATGACTTCGGTTTGTCTGACCGTCTGCCGTCTGTCATTTGTTTGTGCTCTAACTCGCGTAAATATATTCGGATTTCCCTGATATGTTTGTATGTTATTGTCGTTTACTATACCATGATCCCTAGTGAAAATGAAGTGTGTAGCACTTATAGTTTTTTTTTTTTTTTTTACAGGGACAGTCAAAAGTATGCCGTTACATTACAGTCAATGAAAAATAATCGTTTCAGGTGCATTATGATGATGCTACGCCATTTGAAACATGATGAAATTGATGTATAATTATGAAGCGCATTAAAACATAATTTTTGTAGAATATGGGGTGCAAAGCATCTTTATTCATTTACAGGGTCAAACAAACGAAATATGTTACACATTGTTCTAGGGGGGGAAAATCATTTAAAGTGTAATTTAATGATGTTTCAGTATTTCAAACTTAATGGAAATTATATGCGTTACTGAGGTGCACTATAAATTGCTTAAAAGTATGGTGTCGCTTAAAAGTATGGAGTGCATTGCATTTATCGTTCATTTACAGGGACACACAAAAGATATCGTTTACAGTATAGGTTCGAAAATTACAGTCTATGTCTGATAAGTGCGTTTTCAACTTTGGTTTGCGTATTTAAGTTTAACTATTTTTTTTCATAGTATGTGGTGTGTATAAATCCGGTTGATCCGGCTCAAAAGGGAATTCGTAAGCATTTTATAGACTGTGGGAGTGAATTGCTTAAGAGTAGTTTTTAATTGTGTTACGCATTTTTCTGCTGAACTATATTTAGTAGAGTAATAGCAGTCTGTGGAATATAAATAAATTCATATACAGGGATACGCAAAGAGCAAGATGCATTGTCGTTTACAGTAGGTAATTGCTAGATGTGAGTTTTAAGTTGCCTTATGCGTTTTTTTACCTGAATGAGTTGTTTTCCGTTTAGGTTTATATGTGGTGTGTACAAAAGTCTTTAGATAATATACAGGGCTGTATAAAAGATTTTGAGTGCATTTCCATCGATTGACGAAAATTTCTAAATGTGAATTTTTAAACTGAACTAAATTTTATCATGCTATGTAGTATATATCCAAATTTATAGTTCATATACAGGGCTGCAGAAAATAATTTGACTACTTTTTTGACATTGGTAGGTAATTTCAAAAACTGTATTTTTCAATGTGTTATATGTTTTCTAAAATGTTTACTTACGTATCTTCTTTCACTTTATTTATGAATGAAATTTCCATACAATTTTTTGGATTTGTTGGAAAGTGTTTTATAATCTATTCTTGACGCATGATTTTTCGTCCTTGTTTTTTTTTATTAGTTTGAGTAGAGTAGATTGCAATATTTTTTTATAACATAGTTTTGACATTAGTTATGAATTTTATAACACAATGATTGACTTTGTCACTATTTTCTCAGTGGTGATTCTCAAAATCGTTAATTCGTGATGTCCCATGAATCGTAGAGTATCCACGTAAGATGTTTTAGAGTGATATACCAACCAATCATAATGCACAAACAAACACCTTTAGTTAGTGACACCAATTACTCTCGTACCTAAGAGTTTGTCATCTACCTCAACTGCAGGTTAAATGTGAAAACCTCGGTTGAAATCTCAAGTAATATTCACCATTAACCTGATTGGACATGACCCCAGCTGAAGTCCAATCACATTAATCGTGAGAATTCAGCTGGTATCGTACGGCTGGTAAGCATTAGTTCATTCAAACCTTGTAAAAGTCTTCAAAATAAGCAATAAAAAGAAAACATTACTTATTCTGATATTAATTGTCTAAATCCGCCACACAATTTCTTCCAAAAAATATTTTATATATGTATCATTAGTGTTATGATACATTTACAGACCCTTTTTATATTTCCAGTTGACAACAATTTTAACTATGTCTTCAACAGTGTTTTTATTTATTAGAAGGAAAAAAAAATTCGAAATGTAATATGTAAATTTTTCGGATAAATATATAGAGAGGACATTAAAATTTATACAACTGTTAAAATTTAGATATGAGTGTTACTGCTTTAATATATTATTACTCTTTTTTAAATATGCTGTTGGTATTGTCGAATAATAAATACGCTTGGGAAATTCGACGTTTCTTTTTTTCTTTTTTTTTTTATAAGTTATAGAAAAAACAGATATATTTTCCTTTAAAATACCGTAAAGTAATATATATATATATATATATATATATATATTTCAGACAACAGTATCATGAATGAAATCAATAGAAGAATAAGAAATGGATGGAGTGCTTTTGGGAAGAACAATATTATTCTGAAAAGTAGCATGCATCTTTGTTTGAAAAGAAAGGTGTTTAACCAATGTGTTTTGCCTGCACTAACTTATGGAGCAGAAACTTGGACACTAACAAAACGGATGGTACAAAGATTACAAACAACACAGCGAAGTATGGAAAGATGTATGCTAGGCATAACCAGAAGTGACCGAAAGAGAATAACATGGATAAGAAGTCAGACGAAAGTTTTTGACATTATCGAGAGAATTAAACGGCTAAAATGGAAATGGGCTGGGCACATTGCAAGAAGACAAGACAATAGATGGAGCACAAACACCCTACAGTGGTATCCCAGAGATGTAAAACGACCAAGAAGACGACCTCAAGTAAGATGGAGTGACGAAATCAGAAAAGTGGCCGGTGTTAATTGGATGACTAAAGCACTAGACAGGCAACAATGGAAAAATCTGGGGGAGACCTACATCCAGCAGTGGATTGAAAACGGTTGATGATGATGATGATGATGATATATATATATATATATATTTCAGAACTATGTTTAAAATATAAAGATATAAAAAAGTAAATAATAATTTTTAAAAAAATTCTATACATGAATTAGTTTCGATTTTCGTCAATAGAAATAGTAATTTAAAAATTGCTGAACAGATATAAATTATCATGAAAAATTCAAAAGTGTAAATGTAATTTACTTGAAATATATCAAAAAGTTCAAAGCTGCAGAATTCATAATTATGCTTAAGACGTGTGACATTGTCAAAAATATAAATTAATTAAAAGTGAAAAAGTCTCAAGTTAGGATCGAACCCTCGCCTCCTGGACGACGCGTGAGCACGATACCTCGGCGCTACGAAAACAAGGAACAAACGTTCAAACTATTGGGCATTTGAAAAGTATGCTGAACTCTAACCCTCAATTTCTCAAAAACTAAAGCCCATTTGAGAAGAACTGAAAAACTGAAACTTTGAAGAAAAACAGAATAGTTAGTGTTATGACTCCTACAACTTACTTTTAACAATAACAACATCAGTGAGCACCATATTTGGTGGCTCCTTGTCAGAATTCCCTATCATACAGCTAATTTCTATTTTGTTTAACGGTTTTGCTCACGGTTCTTATTTTAAAAAGTCCTTCCGGCATGTACCGGGACGAAAAGGTAGCTTTCATGTTCCACGTTTGTAATAATTCAACTCCTTTTACTCAAACACACGAAGCTAAAATACTTGGAACCTGATTATAGAAGATTCAATCCTGGTTTTCGTTAATACTGAATTTGAATGGGAATTTCAGAATAAGAGTTACAGCATAACAAATATCAGATTGTTTCAAAATGTCAGCCACCGTATAATTTCAAACTGCCATATCGCAGCCAATTTAGGTAGCTTTCAATACAAAAAGGCTAATAATAAGATAAAGGCTAAGAATAAGAGTTACAGCATAATAGAACTCAGATTGTATCAAAATGTCAATCCTAGAATTTCATAGGATTTCCATTCCTAGAATTTCAAACTGCCATATCTCAGCCATTTTTTAAGATAAAGCCAAAACAAAAAGTGCTCCGGAATCCTTGTATTCCAGTCTAAGACATAACGGAAACATTTTTTCAATTTATAAATTTTGTACATCTTTTTGAATTCTTAACAATGTAAAAATTTTTAACTGGCCGTCATTTAAAAACAGGATGGTAGATGAAGCTAGCCAAAACACTCGGTCGAGACCTTAATATGTCCTATACACATACTAAATCACATCGAAATCACTTCATAAATAAGAGAAATGCTTGGGACAACAATATGCTTGGGACAACAGTAAATTTTCAGGCAGACAAACTTTCGAAATTAGTTATAATGTCCAACAACAGATGACGCTGCAGGCGATTTGAAAGATATAGAAGAAAACGCAGTCTGTGAGTTCGCCATTCTGTGAGTCGTCTTTCTGCTGTAAGCGTGTGCTGTTCACAGATTGCAAGTTTGCTGTGAAAAAATGGTTTATTCCTTAGAACAGAGGATTTTTCTGGTGTTGGAATTCCGCTGCCTAGAACACAGTGTTGTTGCAACAAGACGAAGTTTTCGACGGAAGTTTAATGTAACCAAAGGACCGGAATGCGATACAATAAAGGATCTGTTTGAAAAATTTCAACGGACTGGGAGCGTGAAAAATGAACGTGCTGGAAAGGTAGGCCGACCGAGTACGGCAACAACAGAGGGCAATGCTCAGCTTGTGCAGCAGGTGATCCAACAGCGGCCTCGGGTTTCCATTCGCCGTGTTGAAGCTGCTGTCCAAATAAAGCCAACGTCCACGTATAAAACTGGCACCAGTGCAGTTTCTGGTTGTTGTAGTTTGGACAAAAACGTTCAATCTGAGGATAAAAAATCAGTAATAAAAACATGAAAAATCCATTTTACTTAAATTTATTTATCCAATTTTCCAGCAAGGAACTTTTGAATGCAAAAGTAAATTCTGTTGAATTTTGACAGCTTATACTTAATAACAGTATTCTTAATTCTTACAGTAAAACATTTAAAACATTTAAACTTTTTTTACTTAAATTTGGTTATATTCCCTAATTTTAGGTTGGGGTATGGTTCACATATTGGAAAACATAAAAAATCCATTTTAAAGTTACAGTTCTTCAATTTCCCACCATGATCGCTATCAGAGTAAAAAAAAAAACTATCATACGAAAATTTTATCAAAACATAAACTTTACCGAAACAGAAGATTTTTCTCAAAACTTCTTTAAAAAAAAAAAAAAAAAAAAAACTTAAATTAATTTTATTAATATTTGGTTATCGTATTTCCTCCCAGGGGGCGCTTTAAACGCAAAAAAAAAAGAAAAGAAAGAAAGAAAGATTTGTTGAGGGTATAACATATTTACATATTTTAACTTGGAGTATGGTTGTAATATGAGAAAACATAAAAACATAAAAAAGTTTTAGCTATGTAATTTCCCAACGCTGGTGCTTCACGAATTAAAAAAAAAATACCATGTGAAAATTTCTAACAAAACATCAATTTCACCCTGTCAGAAGTTTATTATGAAGATTATTATAAATAAGTATGATGCCTTTTTTTTTTTTTTAAAGAAAAAACCCCCCAAACATGCTTTCTTAAATTTTTTTTGTCTCATGGCATTTTATAGAAAATGGTAGGTTATGCCAATGGAAGAAGATTATGGAAGATTAATGTCTTTAAATGGGAATTTCGCCAAATTAGCCAGCTATCGCCAAGACGGCTTCTTATATGGCAGCTTATTTTTGTCATCAAATTTGGCGATATTTCGCCAAGTTGGTCAAAATTTGGCGCTATTGTGGTAACCCTGTCATTAGTACTTTTCAACAAATACTTATTGTATTCATATGTATTCATCAGTATATACTCATTCATATATATATTTCATATAAATGCTGACTTCTTAATTATGTGGAAATCATTGATTTCTTTACCAATTTGAATAATTGTGTTAAAATTAATCTAGTGTAATCACGTATCCAGCGTTTACTGGAGTTCCGAATTACCTGCGATTTATTCTGTTGAGCTGATTCAGATATCAGACCTGATGCTATGATCAATAAGGTTAACTGGATGAATCAGGTCCTCTAGATTCAACCGGAATCACTCAGTTGGTAGAGCATTGGCTGCTTCAGTCAAGAAATCCCAGGTTTGAACATGCCCCGGACATTTTTCGTCCAGTTGGAAAATTACAACTCATTTGATTTCTTTACCAATTTGAATAATTGTGTTAAAATTAATCTAGTGTTCAACAACAGTTTCAACCTTCATTTCCAATGAAATGCATTGACCCGTAGTGACCACAAAATGACCCACTAATCTAATTTTTAAGGACATGTGATCTAGCCCAATGGGTTTATCGTACCCCAAAACATTATGATACAAAAGTTAGACAAAATCGTTAGAGCCGATTTTTAGATAAAATTTGCATATATACACACAGGATTTTTTCGTATCATGTGATTTGGTTATGCTATTTTCCCCCAGTGAGCCCTATACACGCAAGAATAAATTTAAATTGTGTTGAATCAGTATTACCTAATTTTAACTTGGAGCATGGATACCATATGACAAAACATAAGAATAAAACATTTTAAAGTTGCTTTAATGCAATCTCCCGCCAGCTGGGGCTACCAGCGTAAAAAAAAAAAAAAAAAAAAAAAAAAAAAAAAAAAAAAAAAAAAACTATCGTATAATTTTTTTTTATTAAACTTATTAAACATAAATTTGATCTTGACAGAACATTATTCTAATGATTTATTAAACAAAAAACCCGTAAAAAATCAATTAAAAAAATTAGTTACCCTATTTCCCACCAGGAGACGCTATGAGGGCAAAAGAAAATTGCGTTGTATCTGTGCCAACTACTTTTAGCTTCAGTATAACTATTATACAGTGAAACATTAAATATATTAATTTTCCTTGAATTTGGTTAGCTTTTTTCCTCCCAGGGGGCTCTATAAATGAAAAAGTAAATTGTGTCGAACCAGTACAACCTATTTAATAATAACCATCTATCCCATTTAATAATAACCATCTATCCCATTAATATATAATAAGACATCACTTTTCTACCCAGCGAATTTTCTTATACCCTGTTTCACGAAAAATTCTCTTCTGTATGTAACTGATCTTCAACCTTAATAATCAGTATCGGTAAAAATTATTTAATTTTTTTGTTTTAAATATGACGTTATATTCACCTGATTTCTGTATTTACTCATATTGATCTCCTCATATTATTAACAAAACTATTACTACTGCTGAACTAAGGAAATGTTGTTTTTGTTACAGATATAACGACATATTCACCTACTTTTTGCTTGTATTATTACCAAATATTTACCAAATGTCCGTTTTAATTAGAGTATGACGTCATAGTCATCCTTTTCTTAATACTTAAAAAGATTATTTCAATTTCATTTTGCACGTGGGAATCTTCCATTTGAAAATTAATTGCTTTGGACAAATTATTATTACTGTTTTTTAATTGATGGCAACAATAAAGAAACATGGTTGAATTTTATAGGAAAAATGTCTATTGATTCTCAATGAAAATAATGAAATTTTGAATTATTAAAAAATATATTTGATTAAAGTAAATAAAACAGAGCCTATGTTACTTCCTGGATTATAATCCACTTATATGCAAAGGCAACCATTCTCCTCCGCGATTCAGAATATCTGAAACCAGGGCTATAGTTTCAACATTGTTTATTGTGGTTGGGCAGCCAAAAAGTCCAACATTTTAATGTTGAGCATTTGTGCTCAAAATGCTTAATTTTTTTAATGCATTATGCGTTAGGCTATTATGCTTATTTAGCATTTATGCTTTAAAATTTAAAGCATTTTAATGATCCAAACAATATTATTATTTCAAATTTATAATATTATTAGAATTAGCATAGAGTAAAATTTTTGTGGCACCATTGGGATAAAACGGTAGGTAGAAGTCATATAGTTACGCAGTCCATAGTATTTACTGTGTTAAATTAACATTGAGGAGTCACACTGGAAATAAATATGTATTACGCTGCCACGCAATACTTAATTTTTTCCGAGTTTAAATGTTTATCATCTGAAGCATTGGAACAATGCACAAAATGAAAGATTAGAAAGAAAAATATGCAAATATAGACAAAGTTAAAATGCACATAAATTTCCATTTATGTTTAAAAAAAAAGTAGTATTGAAAATGCACTTTTCTGTGATAATGGCTAATATGCTTCAATCCTATGAAAAGTATCTGTGATTATGATTAAGGGATTTAAAAAGTGTTTAATTAAAGTTACTGTAAAAAATATCGTAATCCGTTACCAAACGTTTTGAAATAAATTAATTTATAAATATATATTCTTTACTCTTTCTATTTTACTAAAAAAGATTGCACATTATTTTATAGTCTTAAATATATTGCTAAAAACAATAATTAATCATTACCTAGAAATATTTTTCATTATTTTATTGAACGGTCTATTTGTACAGGCATCTTTTTTATTGGAATATTTGTTTTATGTTTCAGAAAAGCGTAGTCATAAATAAAAAGCTTTTGTCATTTTGCTTTAAAAAGTAAAATAATTTAATACTTTTTGGGGAAATCAATAAGTTTATGCTACATCGAAAAATATATTATATTGATTCTAAACACTTGTACTAAAGTTAAAGCAAAAAAAGGTGATTTATGGTTTAATTTTGTTTCCATTCTTTGCATGGAATTGCTTCTATTGTGAAACAATGCGTTTTTATTAGATTTTTCATGTTTTTTTTTTTTGTTTTTTTTTTTTTTTACATTTTCTGTTTATTTATGCGAAAAGTTTCGATAGCATGTTAAGTTTTTTCTTTAACTATATAGGGTCATCGAAACAGAATGCCGGTATTACAGATTTGTATTACGCAAATAAAGAAACACATAGGAACATAAATTTAGTATTAAAATATTAATAAAAGTACCAAGTTTTGTACCCATTTCAATACGTTTCAACATGATTTATAGGCATACTGTAGGCACAAGTTGTACAAAAATTCCAATGTAAGTATATGCTCTGTGCGTATGTCGTCATTTTCATATAGGACATGATTTATACGTATACTGTAGGCACAAGTTATACAAAAGTCCCAATGTCACTGTATGCCATGTGCGTATGTCGTCATTTTCATATAGAACATGATTTATAGGCATACTATAGGCACAAGTTGGACAAAAGTCCCAATGTAAGTGTATGCCTTGTGCGTATGTCGTCATTTTCATATAGAACATGATTTATAGGTATACTGTAGGCACAAGTTATACAAAAGTCCCAATGTTACTGTATGCCCTGTGCGTATGTCGTCATTTTCATATAGAACATGATTTATAGGCATACTGTAGGCACAAGTTTGACAAAATACCCAATGTAAGTGTAAGCCTTGTGCGTATCTCGTCATTTTCATATAGAACATGATTTATAGGTATACTGTAAGCACAAGTTGGACAAAAGTCCCAATGTAAGTGTATGCCTTGTGCGTATGTCGTCATTTTCATATAGAACATGGTTTATAGGTATACTGTAGGCACAAGTTGTACAAACTCCCAATGTAACTATATGCTCTGTGCGTATGTCGTCATTTTCATATAGAACGAGACTAGCGAAAAAGACAGGCTACCGCGGTGCACTCCACTTATCTTTTTTTACAGACCGCTAGAGTGACGTGATGCTCTTTTCCTATAGCTGCATTGGTGCATTCGAGCATCACGTGACTCCGGCGGTCTGTAAAAAAAGGTACGCGTAAAGCACCGCGGTAGCCTTTCTTTTTCGTTAGCCTCGCATATAGAACATGATTTATAGGTATACTGTAGGTACAAGTTATTAAAAAGTCCCAATGTTACTGTATGCCCTGTGCGTATGTCGTCATTTTCATATAGAACATGATTTATAGGCATACTGTAGGCACAAGTTTGACAAAATTCCCAATGTAAGTGTAAGCCTTGTGCGTATCTCGTCATTTTCATATAGAACATGATTCATAGGTATACTGTAGACACAAGTTGGACAAAAGTCCCAATGTAAGTGTATGCCTTGTGCGTATGTCGTCATTTTCAGATAGAACATGATTTATAGGTATACTGTAGGCACAAGCTGGACAAAAGTCCCAATGTAAGTGTACGTCTTGTGCGTATGTCGTCATTTTCTTATAGAAGAACTCTAGCTTGAGCTTACGTGTAATGCATTCAATGGAGTGTTTTAAGAATTAGGGATTATTGTAACTGCAATACTGCCTATGAGAAATTCAACTTTCATCTCCCGTTTTTCAAAAGATTGGTTGAAGTAGTTCGAATGTTGTAGATCAAAATTAATGACATGGCGAATATATACATTAATCCACTGATCAACATTTGTGAATTTTGAACTTAGACATTTGTGACGTTTGAAATAAAAATATTTATAAAAAAAAGATTTATGTCTTTCCATAGTTTTCAAAGTTATTCCCATCTTATTGCAGTTTTTCCATACCTTCTGTTCTAGTTTTTATATATTGTATATTTTTTTATAGGGGAGAAGGGGAAAGGATGCAGGATTTCGATAACACTAATTTCGCTTAAAATAAGCACCGTTATTTATTTCCATTTTCGTATAAAGTAGATTTAAAATAAGCACTGTTATTCATTTCCATTTTTGCATAAAGTAGATTTAAAATAATTATCGTTATTTATGTCCATTTTTGCATAAAGTAGATTATCTAAGACTTCATTTATACATGCTACAAATTTTGCAGTACAAAGATTGTAGACATTTGGTGTAGAAAAGTCTCATTTTTACAGAGCAAAAATAAATATTGAATAGTATTTTGAAATTTATTTTGACGCTTATTAAATTAGTAATGTAATATATGTCAAAAAAGTTCCGAAATACTAACTTTTGATCTATAGTAAAGAGATTTTTCAACAACATATGTTTTCAACCTTTCAGTTGCAATTTATTTAGAACGCATTATAATAACATAAGTCAAATCATGCTTTTTATTAGAGTTTCGTTCATCTGACGAAACCCTATTCGTCTCACTCCTCTGTCTGTCCGTCCGTCCGTCACAGAGTTCGTACTCGGAAACTGTATGAGTTAGAGACTTAAAATTTTGCTTTATTCTGTCACACATACCTTCTGTGACACGACAAATCATAAAATTTTGAATCCGTCGGTAATTAGCTGAGATATGAATTGAAGACTGATTAAAAATCTCAGAAAAAATGAATCTCAGATATCACTTATGCCTAGATCAGGACCCTATTTGTCGGCGTTAGTTGGAGTTGGACCCTGATGCGAGGCTACTTTCAATAAAGATTTCCACGTTCAAAGCGATAAAACCGCAGATAATTTGCAGTACTGAGGATGTTTTGGGCTCTATGAAATTACTTAAACTATCGCATTCATCAATTTGAAAATTACGCATCCATGCTTAAAATTAGATTATGAATCCAAAAATCTAATTTTCGTAAACATCCGATCATAATTAGCTGAGATATTAGCTAAAATTTATTTTTTTCGAGAGAAAAATGATTTTTTTATACGCGTGCAGGTGCAGCCATTTTAGCGAGAAGGGAAAGAGGTTGCCACAAAGGAGGGCTTGCCAGTTAAAGATTCCGGTCAGAAATTTTAAGGTATATACACATTTTTAAAAGTATATAAAATACTGATTTGAAAATTAATTCATATACGCAAAATCATATTCTCTTTAAGAAATTCTAAAAATCGAAAAAAATCGACCGTTAACTTTTTATTTTACCAAAAAAAATATTTATTTAATTCACTTTTTGGTACGGAATATATATAAAAAAATAAACAATGCTTAGAATAATTAAAAACCGTACTCACAAATTATAAGGTATATTGAAATTTTTGAAACTATACAGGGTGTCCACTCTCAACTGTGTGCAATGGCTAATTCCTAAACTGTTAGTCATAGACATATAGTTCCATTTTCAAAAATGATTTAAATGAGGTAAAGAAGTACTTTAAAACGATTTGGGTCAATAAAAACATTTCTTAAAAGTTACGAAATTTATTTTTTATACTGTCCCCCAGTCCTATAAGTGATATTTACTAAAAATTTTCCTATTACACTAACAAGTAAGACAAAAAAGCTCCCATTCATCTCACACTAAAATTGACCAAGTTATTAAAGTTCGAATTACATGACTTATACCAGTTTTCCGCATCTGAACACAGATGAGTTGAGCTATGCTTCGAGGGATCGTACACAAAGTGCTTAAAGTATTTGATGAGATTATTTAGCGTGTATCCGCATTTTAACAAAATAGTCACATCGTACATGTATTACGATAGTGTTAATTTTTATTAATTAAATTTCAGATTGGTTTAAATAACTGTATTTTAACATATGTTTTATTTTGTAAGGAAATGAGGCTGTTTCTTTTCATGATTTATTTTAACAAAATTCATGTTATTTTTAAAAGTTTTTATTTAATTCGCAACTTTCGTATGTATATCTTTCCAGTTCATAATTTGTACTCGAATTTTAATTCACTTCCGAATATCCGGTCGAGGTTAAATTATGCATACTTGTGTAAATCCGATGACAATGTAATACTATTATTATTTTAGGTGCTAACCATTTATACTTATTTTACAGTAACACACACACACAAAAAAAAAAAAAAAAAATCGGATACAATACTGTCGGCTTACAAGCAGATTTTTTAAATTAAAATCAGTAAAATTTATGTAAATTATTGAGATGCAAAATAGCATTTTTCCATTGCATTTATATTTCTTTTGCATAGTCACACAAAATAGGTCAGATATATTACGACGTATGAGCAGAGATTGCTTAAAATACATATTAATGATATTATGCTTTTTTCAAATTTAACTTTTCAGTTCTCCAAAGCAAATATAAAAACTTGTTTTAAAAAATTATTTTAGAGATCAAAATCAAAATGTAATTTCTACTTGCTAAACAAAAAATAAAGAGTAAATAGAGTGAAAATTTTTGCTATTGGACAAGGAAAATGACATAAACAACTTTATTTGCATTAACACAATTGTTGTGCCAAAACATTTGCGCACTCAAATTATGCACATACAAATAATTTCTAAGAGTTAAAATACCTAAAATATGTTAATAACATTTTGATTGTTTTTGCTTAAAAAGTATAATCCAAATACTATACTACGAACCTTTCATTGGACTACAAATATCTTGCACTCTGAATTTATGCAAAACAGTTGGATGTGTTCCAACACATACATTCACCTTTTTAAGTCTGTGCTTTAATGAATTTGCAGGCATTTGTTAAATTTTTAACCAGTGCTTTTGGGAATAAAATTATAGGATGTCGAGGTCCTATTGAATGACCCTCCTTCTTTATTTCTTTGGGTATTTTCTGAAAAATAAAGTATATGAAAGAGAATCTACTAGTCAAGCAGATTTGTGGAATCGTATTTCTATCGCATGTAGATTTGTAACACGTACAATTTTGCTTAAAGCACAAGAAGTATTTATTTCACGTGTACATTTTTGCATTGCAGCCGAAGGAAGTCACTTCGAACAAGTTTTAAGATAACTTTAATTTTTATTAATTAAGTTTTAGATTGGATAATCTAATAGAGTTTTTAAATGTGTATCATTTTGTATAGAATTGAGACTGATGCTTTTCATCATTTCATTTAACAAAAATTATGTTATTTTTTCAGTTATTGTTTTCATACAAGTAGTATATTTTGATTTCATGTATCAGAATGAAAACAGATTTCAAATTTATATTGTAATGTTAATTTTACTCTCAACTATTATTTCCTTTTTACATCTGACCATTATTTATATTTCTTAATAAATTTGTGAATCACCCCTATTTTGCAGCAAAAAAGGTGCTTCAATTTAAAAAAATTATTACGCCGTCAGTTTTAAACGTAGAAGAATGGGACTTCTTTTGTCTTACTTGTTAGTGTAACAGGAAATATTTATTAAATATCACGTATAGGAACTGTATAAAAAAATTAAATTTCGTAACTTTTAAAAAATTGTTTTTATTGACCTAAATCGCTTTTAAAATTCTTCTTTACCTTATTTAAAACATTTTTGCAACTGGAACTATATGTCTATGACTAACGGTTTAGGAATTAGCCATTGGACACCATTGAGAGTGGACATCCTGTATAAAGTAGGGATTTTGTAATTGGTATACAGGGTGATTATAAAAAAACTATCCCGATATATGAGTCCTTAACTATCACACCGTTCACAGAAACTGACTGAAATTTTGGTTTTAAGTATTTTGAGGTATGCGCTCAAGAATCGTATGAAAAACAACAGTTAAACTCTAACAGTTACGGTTACAGTGACAAAATTTTGACAATTTCAAATGGCAACACCTATTTTATTTATTGGAATGTGATCTTCATACTGAAAAACCACAAAAAGCGTTGAAACGGTATCTGTAACACGAAAATTGCCGGCACTAGAGAGACTAAGAAGAAAAGTGAAAACAACCAATAAAGGACAGAGAAGCAACAGAAAGTAAAACATTTTATTATTCAGTGATATCCACCATCTGCCGCATGCAACGTGTCTTCGTGTGTGACGTGAAAAATTTGTGAAACACAATAAAATGTTTTGTTTTCTGTTGATTCTCTGTCCTTATTCGTTGTTTTCACTTTTCTTTTTAGTCTGTCTAGCGCCGGCAATTTTCGCGCTACAGGTACCGTTCCAACGCTTTTGATGGTTTTTCACTATGAAGATCATATTCCAATAAAAAAAAATAGGTGTTGCCATTTGATATTTTCAAAATTTTGTCACTGTAACCGTAACTGTTAGAGTTTAACTGTTGTTTTTCATGCGATTCTTGAGCGCATACCTCAAAATACTTAAAAACAAAATTTCAGTCAGTTTCTGTGAACGGTGTGACAGTTAAGGACTCATATATCGGGATAGTTTTTTTATAATCACCCTGCATATATATATAAATATACGCAAAATCGTATTCTATTTAAGAAATTCAAAAAATAAAAGAAATCGACAGGTAGCTTTTTTATCTAGCAAAAACTCGATTTTTGTGTGGAAAATGAAATTTATTTGGATTCATTAATTAAAGCATAAAGTGTTTTGAAAGGAACATTAGGCGAAATCATTGTGTGATCTTCGATTACACTTACTCACTTGTTTTGATTAGATATGTGATAGTAAGATGTTCGTTTTTAAATGTAAAATATTCATATATTTTTTCTCTATTTTAGATATCTGTTCTCTTACTTCCGCACACTTGTCCCGCTCCAAAATTTTCACAATTTTCAAACTGGCTGGGGATAAAACTTTTCCAATATTTTTACTTATTTTATATGCATAATTAATTGTTTATCTCATTATTATTTTCATTATTTACTTCAACTTTCTTCCTGTGCTACTTTATGGAGCAAGATTAGCTATTTAGTTGTTTCCCTTCTTGTGAAAAAGTTTAGTCATAAATAATATGCTTTTGTCATCTTGTTTTAAAAAAGTAACATAATTTAACGCTTAAGATTTATCAAAAGTTTTACGTTGCATCCAAAAATAAAATATATTGATTCAAAGAACTTTTTCCAAAATTAGAGATTAAAAATTGATTTATGATCTATTTTTTTCTCAAAGAAAGTGGGAAGCTGTTTTTATCTTAAAATAATGATTTCAAGTATTCTTTTTTATGTATCCTTAGTCGTTACTGAATTTATTTATGTATAAATATTTGCTACAATGTCAATAATCTTTGAAAGCTCATTCGATTTTTTTTTCAATTTTCGATTCACTTAATTTATTGTTCTTTACTCCGTCATTCAAAAAAAAAAAAAAAAAAATGTAAATGAATTCGTAACTATCCAACCGTTTTGTGCCACCATGTGGTTTTAGGGGAATTTTATCATAAAAATATTGAATAAAATGTTCTATATATATATATATATATATATATATATATATACAGGTTGATTTTTTTTAAAGTTGTGAAAGTAAAACCCTATAACTAAAGAACCATTGATTCAAATGACCTGAAATTTCATCAGTATGCTCCAAAAGCAATGGGAATTTTTTAGGCGTGGTTGAAAAAAAAACTTAAAATCGCACCGACAGATGGCGCTGTATATGCAGTAAAGTTGGGAGACGAGCTTGCACACGACACACGCACACCTCGTGTTCATTATTCTACTGATATCCTCGCAATGTCTGTGCCATTGACAGACTATGCGTCGTTAGTGGAACTGTATTATTAGAATAATGACAGCGCAGCAACTGCTCTTAAGAGATTCAGGAAACTTAAGAATTTAAGAAAAGGTCCAATGGCGACAGAAGGCCTACGGAAGATGGTTTCTCAAAGTATCGTCCATTGTTTTCCTCCCACTGACGATATTCTTTGTTTCTGTTAACTTACAGCGCCATCTGTCGGTGCGATTTTAAGTTTTTTTTAACCATGACAAAAAAATTCCCATTGCTTTGGGAGCATACTGGTGAAATTTCAGGTCATTTGGATCAGTGGTTCTTTTGTTATAGGATTTTACTTTCATAACTTTAGAAAAAATCAACTTGTATATATTTAATTTTGAGACACATATTTGAATCAAATTGAATTCTCTAAAAATAACTTAAGTTAAACCTTGTAAAAATGTATACATGGTACGGAGTCGTCTATTTTCCGATAATATAACATATCAGATTAAAAAAGTTTTTGATAATATATATACTAATGAAAGAAAGTTTCGCTCTACGTGCCTGTGTCTCTCTCTCTGTGTGTGTGTGCGATGGTTATGAAAATCTAGCGCACCTAGAAGTCTGAAAATTTGGACTTAGGTAGTCCAATCAAGTCCTGCTGCACCTGACTCTCATAATATTAATATTTTGATAATTAGCCCAGATAATTAAAAACTCATGTTAAACATTGCAAAAATGCGATATTTTTTTCTGAAAATGGTGCTAGTCGCGAAAGCAATAAATGAAAGAAGATGCAGACGTTTCACCGTGACAGGTTGCTGCAATTGATTGTTTACCAGATAAAGGTTCCAGTCACAAATTTTAAGGTATCCAAGTTTTTAAAACTGTATAATATACGGATTTGAAAATTGGTCTATATATGCAAAATAATATGCTGATTAAGATTTTCGAAAAAAAAAAGACCGGTAAGTTTTTATTTCATCAAAAAAAAAGGTTTTCTTTTATTTTCGGATACTAAAGATAAAAGTAAAATAAATAAACAATGCTTAGAGAAAAACTAAAAACCGCACTCACAGAAATTTTAACACATGTTAAAATATTTAAAACTATATAAGATAGGGATTTGAAAATTGGTATACATACGCAAAATCATATTTTATTTAAGAAATTCAAAAAATCGAGAAAATCGACCGGTAAATTTTTATTTTGCCAAAAATCTGATTTTTATGGGAAAAGTCAATTATTGTGCTTTTTATGGGAAAAGAAAGTTATTGTGCTTTTATCCTATCTTGAATCTACAGACCTCAGAAGGGGAGGCGAGGGGGAAGCAAAATGACATTTTAATTTTCACCTCAGCCATTGGTTACCACTATTTCAGTATATTAATCGCTAGGGGGGTGTTTTCTCGGTTTCTATGGGCCCGATCACAACGGGGATTGGTTCATTTAACTAGATTTTCCATAGCCTTAGATATTTTAGTTTCACTTTCCACCACCAGCGTTCGCATACTTATCTCGCGTTCTATGGTTCCGAACACAACGGAGTGAATGAGCAAGCCCGGTATCTAGTGTTACCTTGGTTTTGCTCATTTGACTTGGTTTACGATCGCTTTACAAATTTTAGTTCCGCCTTTCAGTGGACGCATTCTTATCTCGGATTCTATGTGCCTGATCACAACGCGATTTGACTCATTCAACTTGGTTTTCGATTGTGTTACACATTTTAGTTCTACCTTCCACCGCCAGGGGGCGAATTATTTTCCCCGGATTCCATGGGTCCGATTTCAACGGGAATTGGTTCATCCAACTTCCTTGATACAACCGTGTCGGATATTCCTATAGAACAGATTGTACCCCCTGACGGTGGAAGGTGAAACTAAAAGATTTTGTAGCGTGTACGCAGCACGTCTGCTATACGGTGAAGAAGGCAGCGGGCACACGTGTCGGAGTTTCGTTCGGAAGTTGGTTTGTTTAGAACAGAGTGCCTCCCCTGGCGGCGGAAGGTGAAACTGTAATATTTTGAAGTGCCTGGGCAGAGCATGTTTTATACTGTGTCGCAGGCATGGGGTCACGTGTCGGAGGTTTGTTTCGACTAGAATGTGGCTCCTGTCCGCAGAAGGTGAAAATAAAGTATTTTCTTGCGCGTGCTCAGCGCTTTAAAGAAATAATTTAATACAAAATCGGGTTAAAGATATAAAATCATAGAAACTTGAGGTTTGTTTTAATTTATTATCACGGGCCCGGACAACGTCGGGCGTGTCAGCTAGTATGTTGAATAAAAAATACACGTACAAATGGACGTCTAACAACCGCAAAAGAATATGAACAAAAGAACTAAAGAAAATAATCATTACTTCGAATATACCATGAAATTAGTGTCTTAATTGGAGAGGAGTTCATTTAGATTTCGTTTGAAAAAATGATACGCGCACATTCATTTGCCCATATTCATATTCTGACAAAGCATTTCTTATAAAAGATCACAAGAAGTTTATTAACGTTTAGAATTATTAGAGATTTTTTTTATTTCACAACAGTTTCACAAATATTAAAATTATTCGTTTAATATGAAATATTAAAGCTTTTGTAGCGTGTACGCAGCACGCCTGCTATACGGTGCCGAAGGCAGCGGGGACACGTGTCGGAGTTTCGTTCGGAAGTTGATTTGTTTAGAACAGAGTGTGCCCCCTGGCGGCGGGCCAAAACTTAATTAAATTCTTCTCCCAAGCTAAAATGTGTTTTGTTTTAGGATAATTCTGCAATAAGAAAACTTGTAGTACAGATTTTAATTTATTTATATTGCATTAATTTAAAGTGTTAAAATCGTTATTATATTTGGGAAAATATTAAAATATATCCTAATTCATTTCAAAATTCATTTTAAGTAAGCCATTGCACGCTGCAGAATCTTAATAATGAGCGAAATATTGTATTTGGAAAAGAACAAAAATAAAATAAAATCGAAATTTGTTGCGAAATGTGTTTGCATACAGTTATATACCCTGCAAATTTCTGTAAGTATTCTAGTTACGTCTCAAACAGCATAAAATATAATCATCTAGCTATTAACTGTTAATTTCTTTTACATGTACATCTGTCTATTTTAAAAAGGAAAGTCATTTACTTTTACGATCGAACATTAAATGCAATTTGAAAAACCAAAGAAAATAAAATATTTTACTAACGACTTAGGGAGAGAAACATAGCGGTATAAATTGTAAGCATGCAAACATCCAAAAACATGCATATGAATCATAAAAATACCAAATTAAATGCACAAATAATTAAATATCTATATATATCATGAAGCCGGAGAAAATGATGGCTTTTTTCCCTTGCAAACATCACTTCGATTTTATTATAAGCTTGCGGAAAACTGTTAAAAGTTGCGAAAGATTCGGAAGCATTCATTATAAAAAAAAGAACCGAAATCTAGATAATGATGGGTAATTTATAACTTAATACCATGAAGTCACTTTACAAAATATCCTATGTTTTTTAAACATTTAGGCATTTGAGAATGATGTATCTGGGTTAAAAAATATCCCCTAATGAGTTGTTTTAATTAATTTAAATATTTGAAAAGTAAGTTTTAATATTGAAATTTTTATGTTTTCAGAAATGTAAAAATAAATTATTATTAATATTTTTTAATTATTTTAATTTAATATTGCTATTTTTAAAATATATTTGTGCACAGAAATTCTACATGAATATGAAAACATACTTGTTATGGATTTTTCAAATAAAAAGCCTTTGATTTAAGGAAGATCAAACATAAAAATGACTCCAATAACACATTAGTTATAATTTACAGGATTTTATATATACAGGCATGTAGTTATATTTATTGATCAAATAGATTCCGGGATAGATATTCGAGCTAAATATTTTATGAATTAAATTAATTTTAAAATAAAAAGATGAATTCGGGTGGGTGATTTTCTTTCATTATTATAGTTTTTTTCTTAGTTCGTGCTAAATTTAATGTTGTTATACTGTATTCAAGCATTATATATTTTTGAAGCCGAATGCCAAGATTGTAATTAAAAAACCTCCGAAGGCTTGTTGAAAGCGTATGTCGAATATCATTTCTCTTATTACTCGGATACTGATGCGTAAGGATAATTCAGACGCCTAGCATTTACTAATTTGATAGGCAGCGTCACCTGTATGAGAGGTGGTAGGACGTACTTTTCGTCGCACCATTTGTCACCGTTTTTTCTTGCGGAATCCATCGGCCTAAGAGGCTGAAAGTTGTAGAGACAGATTCGCCTTAGTGAGCCCTGCAAGATGAAACAATTTTAATCACTGTCTAACATTGCAGTGATTAGCTATTGACTTATTAGTGTATCACGGGAGCCACGTGCTTCTGTATTAACGATACGGCAACGCCCGCCCAGCGGAAGGAAGGAAGTGCCAAGTCACGGAAGAAGCAGGATGTGATTTCACCCGTCCTCCCGTGTTTTTGTTTATTTTCATCGCGTTGGCTGCTCTCAAGTGATCTGCCGGTATACCGGTTTTTATTTGTTTTGTTTTGTGGTGTGTTTGTCTGATTGAGACAGATTTTTTTTTTCAAAGTTTGTGAACTTTTTCGGTCACAATGACCAAAGTGCTCTTGGACTATCCAATGGACCCAAAATTTAAGCCTTCTCTTGACTTAAGAGACCGTCTTATCAGAAAAGAAGTAGATGTCGCCAGCCTTGACGAGAGAAAACTCATCGACCTGTCTGAGCTGTACAACGCGGCGTTATATAAGGCCGGCGTGGATCTAGACAGAGCAAGGCGTGCCAAATTAGCTGCCCCACCTGAGATGATTTTAAATGCCGAAGCGAAAGTCACGAGTGCTGCATCTCGTATCCAGAATCTACAAGCGGAAATGGATGAGCTTAGGGTAAGAAATCCCAATTTCTCTGTTTTCAAGCCCAAGACTGTGTCCCTCTCCCCCCCCCACCCCCTTCAGTGGAAAATTCTAATAGTGAGGAAATGCTAGTTGATAAGATTTCTGAGCAAAACCTAAAACGTGGTAGAGACGTTGATGAAGAAGGATACCAACTAGTTAGATATAAAAATAATAAATCCAAAAAAATTCAGGAAAACTCAACTCCGGCTGGAAACAGCACCGATGCGGTTGCCGGGGCCAGCGCAGCCCCCATTAAAAAAAAATGAAAAAATACCCCCATTCTTTATTGAAGCTATCGGAAATTGGGCTTCTTTGCTCGTGACTCTCAGGTGCTCCATACCGACCATTAGAGCCGAGATGAAAAACAAATTTATTAAAATTAATGTTGATAGTGAGATCGATTACAGAACATTACAGCAAAAACTTCAGCAGGAGGGCATTTACTACAGGAGCTTTCTGCTCGAAAAAGAGAAACATCAAAAATTTGTTATCAGGGGACTCCCCTCAAACACCACTTCTCAACAAATTAAGGACTGGTTAGACCTTGATGAGCTTCAAATTCTTTCAGTTCAACAACTGTTCAGGGGCAACGATAGGAACAAGATTCCGTTGCCCCTTTTCATGGTTCAATTGCCTAGGCTAGCGGATCCTGCAAAAATTTTTCAGGTTACGGAAATCCTTGGGATGAGGGTACAATTCGAAAAGTACCGGGGTCGCAAGGGACCCCAACAGTGCCACCGTTGCCAGGGGTTTTTTCACTCGGCAGCAGCATGCCACCTTAAAATGCAGTGCGTGAAGTGCTCCGGGGAACACCTCGCCCCCGACTGCCCTAAAACTTTCGATGACCCCTGCAAATGTGCTAACTGTTTTGGCGAGCACCCCGCAAGCTATCGATTATGTCCCAAATTTCCAAGGGTCCAAAACCAAAAAAACGTCAAGTCTCTTGTCATCAGGCAAAATCCCCGTCAAGGCCCTCCTGCAAGGAAAGTTAGCGATACGCTTTCGTTCGCGAAAGCTACTACAGGCATTGTCGCAGAAACCCCCACGACCACTACACCTGGTCCATCCAAAATTTCATCGCCCCCCAAAATTGGTGCTATCTCGGACGCCGATTTTGTCAAGGAACTCTTTAAATATGAAAAAGAGTTTGGAAAAAAAATTATTATACAAACTTACGAAAAATGCTTACCGCAACTCCGTTAGGCACCCACGGAAGTTGACCGAATATTTATTTTCTATAAAAATTTACCTTAAGTTTCTCGTTAATTTTTCTTCTCTCTAAATTGTCCGTTTTCCGATCTACACCCCCCCCCCCCCCCCCATTTGGCAAATTCCCAGCCTCAACGAATTTGAACTTTCTCTCTGTTGGCATATGGAACGCCAACGGGCTTAAACGCCAGGCCTCCGAGTTTAAGGATTTTATTGTTAGTAATAATTTAGATATCATGTTGGTCTCTGAAACCAAATTCCAGGGTAATGCCGTCCGGGTCGCCAACTATGTGCTTTTCAATGTAGACAGACCACCTACAGTTGGCGCCCGTCCTAGTGGTGGCACTGCTGTGTATATTAAAAATGGTCTTAATGCAACCCTCGCTAAAGTCCCTCAATTTCATTGCATTGAGGCCACTCCTATTGTTTTAGAATTCCCTACCATCCCCCACCTTCTGATTGCAGCCATCTACAATCCCCCTTCGAGGGATATGCGTCTGCTTGCACAAGAACTCTCTATATTAACCCGTACTTTTCCAAATTTCATTATTGCGGGTGATTTTAATGCTCATCATTTTTCCTGGGGTTCTCATAGCTCCAACAACACTGGCTATAAATTGCGCAGGTGGACAGATCAAAATCATGCGCAAATTTTAGCGCCCCTTGAGTCCACCCGCCATAATCATCACTCCATCATTGATTTCGCCATCACCCGCAATTTTCCCTTCCCGCACACCATTCAAACGTACAATGATCTCTCGTCGGACCATCTCCCGGTTGTGCTTAGATTCGAAGTGGGCAATTTCAGACTCGACATTCCCCAGGCCTTCTCGGTCAATTGGGAAGACTTCAGTCATGTCCTAGAAAACATGGACACCCCACCCACTGAGATTCACTCTGCCGAAGACGTAACTTCTTATATTGAAGCATTTGGAGACTCACTCCATAATGCTTTCCAAGAAGTCGCGAAACCTAGGCAGAGGGTGGTTGATGCGTTTCGATTACCTGAGCACATCAGGGATTTGAAAAGAGAGAGAAATCGTTTAAGACGGGACTGGCAGACGTCTAGGGACCCCCTCTTAAAAACTGCTCTTAACAGAAAAAACCACCAGGTTTCTGCTGCAATCAAGGAGTTTAGTACTTCACGTTGGAACACATACATAGAGTCTTTATCGACAGCTGACAACACAATTTGGTCGGCAACGGCCCGCATTCGTAGGACACGAACACACATTCCGGCCTTAAATGGCCCAAATGGTATGGCCTACTCTAACACAGACAAGGCTGAGTTCATTGCAGACAGTCTTAGAAGCCAATTTACACTCAATAGCGATGTCGTTAACCGTCAAACGGTCGACATCGTCAACACAAAGGTTGAACGTTTCATTAACTCACCTCACACAAATACACTCAAACCTGCTCTACCCTCTGAGGTAATTACCTATCTCGGGAACCTCAAAAAGAACAAAACGCCTGGCCTTGATAATATCTCTACCAATATGCTCCTCCATCTTCCTCTTAACTTCATCTTCTTTATTACTATCCTAATTAATTGCATGCTTAATCTTCGTATGTTCCCGGACGCATGGAAGAAGGCGTTGGTTGTCCCGATCCCAAAAGCGGGACAGGACAGGCATGCTCCTTCTAGCTTCCGACCTATCTCTCTTTTATCTTGTCTTTCTAAGGTCTATGAATATATCCTTGCAAACCGTCTGAAAGAGTTCATTTCCTCCAATTCGATTATGATACCCGAGCAGTTTGGGTTTCGGCCCAAACACTCGACTCAACACCAGCTTTGGAGAGTAACTGAACTCATTCATGAGGGTTTATACCGCAGCCATAAAACCGGCGTTGTATTCATAGACATTGCTAAAGCCTTCGATCGGGTCTGGCATTATGGACTTATTTATAAGTTAATTCTGCTCAAGGTTCCGCCTCAACTAATCCTAATATTCCTTAAATACCTTAAAGATAGATCTTTCTCTGTTAAAGTTAACAATACAATCTCCACCTCTCGATTTATTGAGGCAGGCGTACCTCAAGGGGGTATTCTAAGTCCTTGGCTGTTCAACCTCTACATTAATGATATTCCTCGTTGTATTCCCGACGTCAAATTAGCACTTTATGCTGACGATACTGCCATCATGACAAGCAACATGTTACTCGACACTGTGCTAACTAAACTCCAAGCTTATATTTTGGCCCTTCCAATTTGGCTAAGACATTGGCGCATCAAAGTCAATGCTTCAAAAAGTGCCGCCATGATCTTTTCAAACAAAGCTATCACCCCAATTGCTAAACTCTCTCTAAATGGTGAATTCATACCCTGGGTCGCCAGTTATAAATATCTAGGCATTTATCTAGATTCAAAATTAACCAGGGCTAGGCAGATTCAAGACGTAATTGCCAAATCTACCAAAGCTCAAGGATCCCTTAAATCTTTACTGGCTTATCACAGCCGTCTGTCACTCTCGAATAAATTGTTACTGTATAAATCCTTCATCAGATCAACCATGACCTACGGGTCAGTTATCTGGGGGTCAGTCTGTGAAACTCGGATGCAGAAAATTCAAATTTTTCAAAACTCTTTGTTACGTAGGATTTGCAAGGCGACAACGTTTGTCCGGAATGACGTCATCCATGCTGATCTCAATATTAGGCCTATCTCGCAAGTTATTAAGAAACTTGCACAAAATTTCCACAGAGATCGACTTTTAATACCCAACGAAGCGTTGCGGTCCATTCAACCTTACATTGTAAATACCAGTAGAGGGAAGAAGAGACCGCTTGCCATCTTGTGTAGAGATGACGGCTTTGCTCCGCCTTCCAAAAGAAGGCGAAGGGAACCACCCTAAACACTTCGTTGTGCTATTCCAAATTCATAAAACTTTGATACCTGCATTGTTATTCCCATTTGACATTCCTACACTAAATTTTTCCTATTGACGTCTTCCCGCCTTGCTTTTGGCATCGGGTTCTGCTAACTTTCCTTCCTACCTCTTTTGCAATTTTAAAGGAAAAAAAATTATACTTATATTATTTTTTGCATCTTAATTGTATTTATACTTAATTATCTTTGCATCTTCAAAATTTAATTATTTGAATCTTTTATAAACTAATTGTTTGCATCTTATCTAAATTAAATTGTTTGCATTAGTTTTTTAGATTAAAAAAATATTATTTATGATTTAGAAAAATTGTCTGGCTCTGATGGGGCCTTCCCCCCTATGCTCACCATTCCGACTCCAATCAAAGTATCAAAGCGCACATCCAGATTGCTCCTACATCTGCATCACTCCACCGCAGCCTGCTGCGAGAGAACTTTTATATTTTTGAATCTTCTGATGCCATCTCCATAGACTGTTCTCATCTAGATGTGAAGTAAACGTGGGCATTACGCCCCACGTAGGCATTCTTCAGTAATCGTCTTTGATCTTTTATCTTTGACTAATTTGATTTTCTTCAAACGACAAACACAAAATTTCTTATCTATCTATCTATATTATAAAGGACAAACGTGTCCGTGCGTAACGCTGACATCATTTTGCGAATGACAACACTTGAAGAAGAAATTTCTGTTTTGCGATTTTTGCTGCTGCAATTTTTTTAATTTCTAAAGATCGCATATTATTTTATTTTTACACCGTTGCATAGGAAAACAAATCTACTTTCAAATGGAATTTGCTGGAAAACTATATCGCCATTTACTCATTTATTACAGCATTTAAATTAAATTTCATAAGGATGATTTCTTTTAAATATATAGCTATTACTTGCAGACGATTACAAAATATTTATCCGTTTGCACTTTAAATACTATAAAAAGTTTAGCATTTGTTTCCAGCTAATAGTCAATAACTAAAACTTCATTAAGCAACAAATAAAATAGTATAATTAAAACACAAATTTAACAGACATGTCATTGAAATAAGAGCTTAAAACCGCTGAAATTATCAGAATAAAAACAAAACTGTTGTAGATAACGAAAGTTTTAGCGATTCTACGGCTATTAACTTCTGACACGAGGCTAATACGAAATGATCGCTTTTAACAAATTTCAAAATTTTATTTGAATATATAATTGACATATTTCATATAAAAATGATCTTTGGTGTTTTTGGGGGGGCAATTTTAGAAAGCTATTAAATGTAAAATATTTATTAGTTTTCGATTAAAAAAAAATAATGGTTTTCACATATATTCTCTATCCCGGGAAGCCCGTGTTAGATACCCTAGTTTTATTAAAAGTTGGATTTATTTTATCAATTATGAATATGACTATCTTTAAATATTACGTAATTAACTCTAAAATATATATTATAACTTTTCTAAACACTTTAATACAACCATTTACCATATACTACAACTCCACTTGACGTGGAATAAAACAAACAGCTATGCTCAGATTGATTTTTCAAATGAATAAGTTGCGATTTGTTCATGTTGTGTTTTCCATAAAATTGCAGTGTTGCAACACTTTTATTTTTCTATACATTATGTTTCTTAATGTCTTAAATAACATTTTTAAAGGAAAAATTGTTGTGTCACTGCACTCATATAAAATAAATCGGTCAAGTGCGAGTACAACTCGCGCTCAAAGGGTTCCATACATTACTGCTTATTAATTAATGAATTCTTACTACCCCTAATTTTTTCATAATTTTAGTTTCAGTAGATTCGGAAATAGGGAGTGGGGAGACATATTTCTCCAGTATACTTTCAACGATATCTCTGAAAATATACCTAAAATTAAAACAAGTGTATTCTTTGAGTTCGATGTTACGAGATCTTTCTAACAATAGCTTACATGATATTTAAAAAGAATTTTTTTCAAGTAACTTAATTAATATCTCGGCTAATTATTGACATATTTTTTCCAAAATCATCATCAAATATCCTTGGATGATTTTTCATCGATACACATCTCCAGCGCCCGTCAACTCTCGCTTTGACGACCCGAAAAGTAAAGTTTGTGTGTAACAAAAAAATGCGTTTTTCTTAAAAACTATATTACCTAAGAAAATCGGTATAGTTTTCCTGCAAGGTTTAAATAAACTCCTACTAACCCTAATTTTTTCATAACTTTAGTTTCAGTAGATTCAGAAATAAGAGAGGAGGGAACATATTTTTCCAGTATACTTTCAACGATATCTCTCAAGATATAATACCTAAAATTAAAACAATTATATTTTTGAATTCGATGTTACCAGATATTTCTAACAATACCCTACACGATGTATAAAAATATTTGTCTTTCAAGTAACTTAGTTAATATCTCGGCTAATTACCGACATATTTGTTTCAAAATCATTATCAAATATCCTTGGATAATTCTGCCTCGATACATACCTCGAGCGGCCCTCAATTGACCGCCCGAAAAGTAAAGTTTGTGTGTAACGGAAAAATGCGTTTTTCTTTAAAACTATATCATCTAGCAAAATTGGTATAGTTTTCCTGAAAGGTTTAAATAAACTCCTGTTACCCCTGATTTTTTTCATTATTTTAGTTTCAGTAGATTCAGAAATAGATGGAGGAGGACATATTTTTGCAGTGCATTTTCGACGATACAGCTGAAAATATAATACCTAAAATTAAAACAAATATATTTTTGAGTTTGTTATTACGAGATCTTTCACACGATACCCCACACGAGATACAAAAAGTAATTTTTTTTTTTCATGTAACTGAATTAGCCCCCTAAATTTTTCCTAAACATACTTGTGAATGGCTAATAATCTGTTAATATGTGGGTAAAAAGGCTGTATAACTTTCTCAAGTTTGAACTTTCAACGTCCTATAGTTTACGAGAAAAAGGCCTGTGACAGACGGACGGACAAACGCAGGAGTGTTCTTTTAATGGTTCCGTTTTTACATTTTAAATACGGAACCCTAAAAATGGTCAGATAAAAATGGTCAGAATTGTAATATATATATATATTACAATTAGATGTAAAATTGTTTAAACTTGAAAATATTAATATTTAATTTTAAATTACTACATTTATTACGTAAGTGATGACACATTCTTCATTCCTACATCATCTTGTGGTCCGAAAACTTGTGTCTTTGTGACATGTTTATATATACAGTGTCTCACAAAAGTGATGGGACACTTGTGCTTTATAAAAAGAAACTGCAATAAAATAAATAAACAAACATGTGCAAAAATTTTTTGGGTGTGTTTCATATTTAAAGTTAGTAACAATTATTACATAACATACATTTTGTCAAAATATTAAAATATTAATTTAGTAAAAATACAATTGTTCAGAACGGAGCAAAAAATGGCTCACATAAGTGATGGGACACTTACTTTTCCATCAAATATTTATCCAAAAATTTTACTTTTTAAAAGGTTTTAATATTTTGTTGGATTTCCTTTTACTTTTAAAACATGATTTAATCTTTTTGGGATGGATTCGACTAATTTTTTTGTGATTTCTGGAGTGATTTTACCCCATTCTTCTTGAAGCACCGATTTTAGTTGTTGTTTTGAAGAAATGGTGTGTTTGCGAATTCTTGATTCCAATTCTTGCCAAATATTCTCTATGGGATTTAAGTCTGGAGATTGTGGTGGTGTTTTTATTATTTCAGGACAGTTATATAGCAGCCAGAGTCTAACGTTCAGAGCAGTGTGCTTGGGGTCATCGTCCTGGTAGAATTTAAAATCGTTATGAAGGTTCAATTTTCGTGCTGAAGATTTCAAATTTTGCTTTAAAATATCAATATACTTGTATTGATCCATTATACTGTCAATAAAAACAAGATTACCAACTCCAGCGGACGACATACACCCCCATACCATAACTCCTCCTCCACCATGTTTTACTGTTGGTACCAAGTTCTGTTTGCGAAATTCTTCCCTGGGTTTTCTCCACACCAAGATTCTACCGTCAGAACCAAATATATTAAATTTACTCTCATCAGCAAATATAACTTTATTCCAGTAATCAGAATTCTTATTTATGTTGGATTTTGCGAAAGCTAGTCTGAGTTTTCTATTCTTTTCACTTACGAAGAATTTTTTCCTGGCTACTCTACCGTGATATCCAGCAGATCGAATTACCCTTCTAATAGTCTCAGGATTAACAATTATTCCATATAATGCTTGTAAATCAGCAGCAACTTTTGAAGCACTAATTCTTGGATTTTTTTTAATATTTCGAACGATAATTCGCTTTATTCCATTGGATAGCTTTGATGGTCGGCCAGGTCTTCTTTTATCCTGAATCATATGATTCTTTTTATATCGTTTAATGATATTGAAAACTGTTGAACGACTCAAGTTAACTGTTTCAGCAGTTTTTCTAACAGATTTTCCACGTTCAATATGCAAATTAATAACTAATTTTCGAATTTCAGGCGAAGTTTCTTTTCGTTTAGCATTCATGGCTACACAGAGCTAAAAAACACAAAAATTCCAAAACAAACTGGAGAGAAATACTGCAGACGATTTTATAAATTATTGCCAATTGCTTTTAAGTAAAAATAAAACCCAAAAAAATATTTTTATTGCTTATTTCAGACGATTTTTGTTGCATATATAATGGTGTCCCATCACTTATGTGAGCTATTTTTTGCTCCGTTCTAAACATTTGTATTTTTATTAAATTAATATTTTAATATTTTGACAAAATGTATGTTATGTAATAATCTTTACTAAATTTAAGTATGAAACGCACCCACAAAAAAATGTGTACATGTTTTTTTAATTTATTTGATTAGTTTCCTTTTGTAAAGCACAAGTGTCCCATCACTTATGTGAGACACTGTATATTTTTTTTTGATTTCGTAAAAATATTAAACACTATAAAATCTCTCTAAATTTTTTAAACGTATGTATTTTTCGTGTATTTTTATGTAAGTTTTCGTGTTTTGAGGGGACAAAATTCTACGTAAAAATTCTGTTTCTAATACGAAAAGTAACACGCAGTAAATTCTCCGGAACTCCCAGTGATTTGACGAAAATACAGCTTTAGATTGGAGAATTTCGGGTAATTTTTACGTTAGATTGCTTTATTTTCTGTATTTGTGGGGGGTTGGAGGGAGGAATGGGCAAATCAAAACTGACATTGTTGTGTTTTAACAAAAAGAAAAAAAAATACGGAACCGCCCCCTCCCCCCTCAAATCACGGATTATTTTGAGAGTGTAATATAACTGTAAGAGATAATTTATGTATAGTATAAATCTTTACATTAGATTAATTTTGACACAATTATGGGTGAATTAGATCCGCCAAATTTGTCCGGGATTGCTCAGTTGGTAGAGCATTAGCAGCTTCAGCCAAGGGATCCCTGGTTTGAACCCTGGCCCGGACTTCTCCGTCCAGTTGGGAAACTCATACAAAGCTTTAGTTAACGGAAGGTAATATGGAAGGCAGGCCTCACTCGAGCACACTATCAGATGATCCTAGGAGAGATTTTAATGTTATGTTAGTGTCTTTTATTTTAAAGTATTGGGTATTTACATATTTATTAATTACAATTTAAATGTATTTATATTCATTAATATTAAGAATGTTTTTGATTTAATTGTATTTACATTAATGCCCACTGTGGACAATATCCTATTAACTTTTAATATAATATATACTTTCTTAAATGCTAATATAATACATGTATTAATTTTTATTAAATGTTCTACCCTATCCTCTTATATCATGTGTATTTAATTTTTAACATTGTTTGCAGAAACATTATATGTAACTAATTAATTTCAATATTTAATTAATATTAATTTTAAATCCTTAGCATCTTAATTCTTATAATTTATTATTTTAATTTGATTATAAATTAATTTACGTAATGTTGCATTTTTGGCAAAGCTATTTAATTGTGGCTATGTCATTGCTTGGTACAATTATTTTTCTGCAGCATTAATCAATAATTATTAATTTTACCATTTTACATAGAATTTTTTAACATAGAATTTTTCATTAATACATCCATTTTTTTTTTATTTTAATGTAATTGAATATTTTATCAACATAATTTTATTTATTATTTAATTGTATTTATTTATTATTTAACTGATAGTTATCATTATTTAGACAGTATTTGATTTAATCTTTAACTAATACTTTTAATCCACTGCTTTTATTAAATTATAGAATATTCACTAATTTTCTCATAGATGGCAGCACCGTGGTTTGTGTTTTGCTTTGCTGTACAATAATATTCCATGGTCAATCATCTTTTAAAACTTATTTGGCAACATGTAATGATTTTCTGAAATTCGTTGCCTGTATTATGCGATGACTTCTGTATATCTGGTGACTGTTGTGCTCTTTTCCCTACATCCTTTTTAATCCAGTTGCATTTTGAACTTTATGATTAAATTTCACTGTTTTTTCTTCTTTTTTATGGGTAAGGTTTCTTTGCTTTTTAATATTGTTTTTATTTTCTGAACTTTATGATTTTTTCACAGATTTTTTCTCTCTTATGGTGTGGTAGTCCCAAAATCATATTTTTTAGCAATGTTATGGCTAATATGATGTTGAAACCATACATTTTGTTTGTGGTATTTAGGCATTTGGGACCTGAAAATTCTGTCTAAATTCCACAAATTTCATTTTTTTAAATTTTAATTTAATTTCTTCTTCTTTTAAATAAGTATATGGTATCCATATTCAGAGTGTTGGGTGACACTATCGTTGTAAATGAATTATTACATACTTATTCATAATTTCATAGTTTTTGTTGGTGTTTCAGTAATGTTTCATTAATGGTTATATATATATATATATATATATATATATATAGGGTGTTTCAAAAATGACCCGTATATTTGAAAAATCAATAAAAACTAAACGGGCAGCGATAGAAATACACCGTCTGTTGCAATATGCTTGGGACAACAGTAAATTTTCAGGCAGACAAACTTTCGAAATTAGTTACAATTTTCAACAACAGATGGCGCTTCAGTCTGGAAAAATCTAAACCACGATATTTTCCACATATCCACCATGCGCAGCAATAATATGGCGTAGTCTCTGAACGAAATTACCAGAAACCTTTGTAAACGTGTCAGGCGGGATGGCTTCACATGCAGAAGAGATGTACTGCTTCAGTTCAATTGTTTCTGGATTGTGGCGGTACACCTGGGCTTTCAAGTGCCCCAACAGAAAGAAGTCAGAGGGGTTCATGTCTGGAGAATAGGGAGGCCAATCCACGCCGCTTCCTGTATGTGTGAGATAGCTCAAAGCAATCACACGATTATCGAAATGTTCATTCAGAAAATTAAAGACGTCGGCCGTGCGATGTGGCCGGGCACCATCTTGCATAAACCACGAGGTGTTCGCAGTGTCCTCTAAGGCATTTTGTACCGCCACAAATTCACGAAGAATGTTCAGATAGCGTGGTGCAGTAATCGTTTTGGATCTGAAAAATGGGCCAATGAGTCCTTTGGAAGAAATGGCGAACCCAAACCAATACTTTTGGAGGATACAGGGACGATGGAACTGCAACATGGGGGTTTTCGGTTCCCCATATGCGGCAGTTCTGTTTATTGACGAAGCCGCTCATGTAAAAATAAGCTTCGTCAGTAAACCAAATGCTGCCCACATGGATATCGCCGTCATCAATACTTTGCACCATATCGTTAGTGAATGTTTCTCGTGCATCATTGGAAGAAGTGCTGAGAGGTTGCCGAGTTTGAATTTTGTATGGATAGAGGTGTAAACTCTGGCGCATGCTCCAAAAACTGCACTGGTGCCAGTTTTTGGATTAATGACTGCTAAATTTACAACACAAATTGTGATGCGATAACGCATAAATCAAACCTTGATGATGGTACGCTCTGATAATTTTGAAATGAGTCGTCTGAATGCAGTATTTATTAAAAAATTTGGCCTATTAAACAAAAACATAATTTGCAAAAAAAAAAAAAAAAAAAAAATACAAATAAATAAATAAATATATATATATATTTCCCACAATGTTTAGGCCCGAGAAGGGGCAGATATTAAGATATTTCATGTTAAAAATACTAACCTCTTTCATTGGAATTACCAGACATTTCACTGAACGAGTAAAATATCAACAAATGTGAAAATACTTATCGGGGAAACACTTTCATCCCATCAAGAAAACCCAAAGCTTATAAACTCGAGATTGAAAGTAAAATTGCTTATGAATGACTTAATAGACAGTTTTCCATCATCCCATAATCAAAATAAATACTAAGTGCTTCAAGGCTAATTGTGCTACGAAAAAACATTGATAAAACTTTCTTAATAATCTGAAAACTTTACAACCTGTGTATAATAGACTGTTGCAACTAACTTCAGAAAAACCCGTGTAATAAGAACATACTGTGAATACATCACGAGGTGAATAAACTAAAAACTCTCTTGTTTAATTGAACTCTAACTTCGTCAGATGTAAGCAGAATGTAAACGCGTGAACAGGGGCAAATAAAGTTCCGCTATAAAAATGAAAATAATGTGCCAAAATTTCTGTATAATTGTAAGGTTTAAACTTTAATATAAAAACTTAAATTCCTCACTCGACTCACCAACTGAAATGTCTCCTCTAACGAATATAATTTAGTTTTTCAGAAAAAAGAAATAGTGTAATTGTGCTGTGTCAAACCAGCCAATGAATTATGTGCCATCAGCAAATGGATTATAATTTAGGATTAATTCACTCTCTGGATTATAATACATGGAGCATGCACCATCATAAAAGGCAAGAGCAGCTCAAAAAGAAATAAAATTTACAAATTCAAATCCGTTTATAAAAGGCATTTCCTTAAAATTAAAAATAAAATTTAAAAAACTCGGAATAAGTACTTCCAATCACCCCAGATCCATTGATTTTCAAACTAATCAGATCAGATGCAGATAAATTTAATTATCAATAGACATCAGATATATACAAGACTAATTTCAATGATAATGAAGGAGAAGGTATTTCATATATAGGTATAACAAAAAGGAAATTTGAAGACAGAAGGAAAGAACATAGAAGATATATAAACTGAAATAAATCAACCACTGCAATAGCTAGATTAAACAACAAATCTTCAATTGCAACAAACTTCAATAATGTCCAAAAGTTAGCCGATTATAATAATTTAAACGACGCATTACAGAGGGAAGCTATAGAAATATTTACATCAAACTCTGAAGCATGCAATGATATGATCCACCCCAAAATCGGTAATAGATGGCGCCATATGTTACTAGAAAAAGAAAAATGAGGGTTTTCAACGGATTGACTGACGAAGAAGAAAAATAACATCAGTAACTGAGGTTGCCTGAGAACAACGGGTGAAAATATTTTTACAACTTTTAATATATTGACTAGTTTGGGACGTAATTTTAAAGGTGTTTTTTAAACACCTTTAAAATTACGTGAAAGACGTTCACACTGCTCTTTAATGTATTTTAAAATAAAATTATGTCTGTTTAAATGAATAGTGTAAGTAATTATTATGTAAGAGCAATTTGTTATCTTAAAGTATGGAGAACTAGTTTTATCTAATTTAGTATTCTCAGATCGCGCTAACAAAAATGGACTCCGTCCTTCATTTCGTTCAGTTGGTTTTACATTTGATGTCAAATTTTTGGTAATAAATAAGGTTAAACCAATTTAGCTTTAAAAAAAAGATCAATCAATATGATATTTAAACCACCCGTAAAACTTATATCCCGTTCGAATGAAATTGAAATAAATCTTTGACTTTTTACATTTCTAAGCTTCACCAATCTGCAAAAATTTATATTAAAGATTAAACTTTAAGATGTTTATGGTGGATGCACGGAAAATGACAAGGTACATGCAAAATAAAAACTTTTAAAAGAGTCTAAGATTTATTTCAATTTCATTCGAATGGAATACAAGTTTTACGGGTGGTTTAAATATCATATTGATTGATTTTTTTTTTAAAAGCTCAGTTAGTTTCACCTTATTTATTACCAAAAATTTAACATCAAATGTAAAACCAACTGAATGAAATATCTTAACATCTGCCCCTTTTCGAGACATGAGAAATGAAAGTTTTTTTGTTTTTGTTTTTTTAATTTGTTCTGCAAATTGTTTCTTTCTTTAATATATACAGGGTGTCCGAAAAGTCTGGAAACGTTGGAATAACTCGAGAAATATACATCAGATTGAAAAACGGAGAAATGCATGTGCAATACTTTTGAAAAATCTATTTAGGGATATCAAAGTTGCCCCCCTCCAAGTCTTTCCCCCCCCCCTGGGGTAAAGGGGGCAACTTTGAAATCTTAAATGATAGCAACCCCTTTTTTTTTATTGCAGATTCGAATTCTAGGGGGAAAATACGTAACTTTTATATTGAACATTTTCTTTGGAAAATCGTAGATGGCGCTGTAATCGAGTAAAATGCAGAGAATCGTTTTTAATGAAAAGTCTGGAGACGGTCGTATAACTCGAGAAATATACATCGAAATGAAAAACGGGAAAATGCATGTTCAATAGTTTTGAAAAATCTATTTGGGGATATCAAAGTTGCCCCTACTAACTTTGCCCTCATTGGGGGAAAAGGGGGCAACTTTGAAACCTTAAATGATAACCCCGCTTTTTATTGCAGATTCGGATTCTACTGAAAAAAAAATACATAACTTTCGTATTAAACACTTTCTTCGGAAAATCTTCAGTATTTTAGAAAAATTGGAGACTTTTATATCCCTAAATAGATTTTTCTTAAACATGCCGTTGTGCGCCGTTGTATGCCGATGTATATTTCTCGAGTTATTCAACCACTTTCACACTGTTCAATGGAAACGATTCTCACTGCATTTTACTCGATAACAGCGCCATCTACGATTTTACGAAGAAAATGTTCAATACAAAAGTTACATATTTTTTCCCGTAGAGTCCGAATCTGCAATAAAAAATTGGGTTATCATTTAAGATTTCAAAGTCGCCCCCTTTTCTCCAGGGGGGGGGGTTGAGAGATGGGGAGGGGAACTTTGATATCCCTAAATAGATTTTTCAAAACAATTAAACATTCATTTTTCCGTTTTTCAATCTGATGTATATTTCTCGAGTTATTCGACCGTTTCCAGACTGTTCGAACACCCTGTATATATATATAACGAAAATGTTATAAAGCAGTAAAATAAAGTCTTGACAAATCGCGATGTGAGTACAGAACAGAGGGGTTTTTCTTTTTTTTTAAGGATTAATATTAATATTTTTTAAAACCAAAGACATCATTTTAACGGTAAATGTACGAAGGTTAATTTGGTGTTTTAATTTTTCGTATTACGATATGCAGAACGGATGCAGAATTTTAAACATTGCAGAAAAAAAAGCGAAAATCGCGAAGTGAGTTCCAGAAACGAATTCTTTTGAATGAAATATTTTTTAACTGAATACTTTTTAATTTTTATATTTTTTTAACTGAAAACTTCGTTTAAAGGAAAATGTACAGTCTAATGATGGGTATTTTTTCGTTTTCCGTAAGGGTGATTAAAAATAGCGGGGTGACTTTTCGATTTTTAGGGGTAATTTTTTATTACAAATTCGGAGACAGATTTTTTTTAATTTCGGAAAGAAGTAAAATCCCGAAAGGAGCATTACGAAAACCACGTTTTAAAGGGTTGATATTAATACTTTTTTTTAACGGATTACATCGTTAGCAAGGAAAATGTACACAAATTAAGTGGATATTCGGTCATTATGTACCTAAATGTTCAAATATATTAAAATAAACCCTTAATGATAATCCAAAATTCTAAACAATAATAAAAAAATAAACTTGTTATATATCGGTATTAAAAAAAATCATTATGACGTTATCCTTTTAAAACACTATATATAGAAATTAGTTAGAAGAGCACATACTTGTTAAACTATTATCAAATATTACTCATGCTAAAACACATCCTTCTTTTTCGTTACATCAGTACACGAAGCAGAAACTCTCTACTTTTATTTTTCTTTATTTCTTAAACATATCGGCAAGCAGATTTTTTAAAAGCAAAGAATCGTCGTTTTCTCCTTGTTTTATGACTGATATTACTTTTGATGTGTGCTTTCGGAATGTTATTTTTATGTTCCATACGAATAGTTTACGCTGGCTGCATGTTAAGGATTTATTCCGTGATGCTTCTCTTTTCGTAAGTCGTTAACGAAAATGTTTTCTCGTTGTTATTCGAATTATACTTGATGTCGGTCGTAAAAGTGAATGACGTCTTATTACAGAAACATGCAAGTGCAGGTAACAGATATAAATTAGTAGTTTTAACTTAACTATAGGGGGCTCTGCAACCTAGGAATTACGCTTGCCAACGCCATCCGGAAACCGCGGTCCCTAAAAATAAGCTATTTTTCCATTGTTTAAAAAAGAATAAAAGAAATGGTTGCAATTGTGGAAACTCGATACACGTTTGAAGATAAATAGCATTTTAACAAATGGAATCAGTGAGTGAAATAAGCATTAAAAAGACTTTTAATTTAATAAAATATCATGGTCTGTTCCCCCTCCCCACCTTGAAAAATATGCGATACAAAAGTCTGGGGAAAATGGTCTATGAACGAAAGAGTTAGTGGAATTTACGTCATTTAGTACAATTGTAATAAAATGTTCAAGCTAGTGAAAATATTTAAGTTTTCTGGACGTTTTATTTTACACTAGCTGAAGTACCCGGCGTTGTTCGGGATTTTAAGAATGTTTGTGTATAAAAGTCAATTTCAAAATTAAACATGTTGTAAAGAGAAAGTGAAAATGTTAAAATAGGCCAATATTTCCATAATCGTGCTTTTATCATGATTCAATATGTTCCTCAAACTCATTATGACGTTATATTCACCTGCTGACGTCCTATCTAGTTGCTTTCTCAATTACTCATATTGATACTCACTTTAGATGATTCTCAAACATTTGAAAAAGTCCGTTAAACTTTCAATATGACGTCATATACATTTTCTGTTTAATTCTCTAATGACGTACTATTAACCTGCTTTCAGTACTCACACATACTCATACTCCTTGTATTATTGAGAAATGTTTGAAAATTTCCGTTATATTACCAATATGATGTCCTATTAATCTTTATTTCAACTGTTGAAACTTTTTATTTCATTTTCATTTTTCACGTTAAAATCTTTCAATAGAAAATTAATTATTGTAGAAAGAATTTTATTGTGGATCTTTAATTGTTGGCAACTGCTATAACGAAAATTGTTTAATTTTATTAAGAAAATTTTGTTAGATTTTTGGTTTTTTATTAATTAAAAATTAACTGTACATTATTTCGATTCCGGATTATTTTAGTTACCTCGGCCGTATCTGTAACTTATATAGTTTCTGAGAACCGGCTCTGTGACATACAAACAGAGAAGCGGGACGAATAGGGTTTCGTGAGATGAACGAAACCCTAAAAATAAAAATATCTGCAAACAGCATGAGTCAAGGCAGAATATCATCTCATTTATTCCATCAAAGTTACAGTAAAATCTGATAGGCACAAGGTTCACGCGCTAGATAAAAAATAATAACAAGAACGAAAAATCATGCCCCATGGCATAGATTATGGAACATTTTCCAATACTATCGACATATTGTTAAGAAATGTCATTTCTGTTCATACAATGAAATGAGATATCTAAATAAACATAAAAAAAATAACCACAACGCTGTAAAAAATCATTTTTTCAGGAATTGCTGTGTATAGTCGGTAATGTTTGCGAATTCTATATCGTGCAACCCAGTATATGAAATACACACCTCATAATACTCTAAAAATAAAATTTTCAAATGCATATCACATAGCTTAAAACTTAAATCCAGCAGTTATGGCTCACACTCTCAGAAATAAAACACTCAATTTTGATGATTCGGCAATCCTTAAGCCCTATTTCGTTTTTTTTTTTTTTTTTTTTTTTTTTTTTTTACAATCATTTCGTCACAGAGTCACGTGGTTTTTGACGAAACGCGAATCCTCAAATATCTGACGAAACTGTTTCCTCACAGTCAAAAATAAAACTTTCACTTTTGACGATTCCGCAATTCTTGAGCTATATTTTATCATTTTTGACAATCATTTCGTCTCAAAATTAAGTGATTTTTAATGAAATGGAAAATCTCAAATATTTGACGAAAATGTTTCCCCATTCACAGCGATTTTGTTGTTACAAAATCGTTCAAAAAAAAAATTACACGAAAGTACCAAATTATAATATATTAATGAAAACAGAAAGAAAAATATTTCATGCTTGGGGGCCGCTATAACAAGAAATTACTAAATTTCTACTTTATTTTTCATATCTGATAATTTGCGTCTATCCTTTTTGTAACTTTAACATTTTTGTAACGATTTTATGCATTTCTATTGCCTATTCAAAAATAAATTTTTCTAAAGTTACAGAATTTCGTTAAAAACTTCTTCTAAAGTTACAGAATTTCGTTCAAAACGGTTAAAATAGTAAAATGCGAACATCATTTGGTCCATTTTCGACCGAAAGCAACAACCATTTTCCCAATGGTTAAAAATATAAATAAAAAATAAAAATTTTAGGAGCTTTTTTTTTTAGCCACACACAGCTTATTCTTTCAATCTCTATCATTTTTAGGTGCGTTCGTAATTATATAAATACGTAGCACCTATTGTCGTCGCTTGGTCCGTCCGTCCGCATATAACAACGCAAAAACTACCCAACCGAATGGTTTGCAATTTAAAATATATTATCTTTGCAGAATTTTGTCGAGACATTTCAAATTTTATTAAAATCGAATCAAAACTTTAGGAGATATTAATAAAAATATTTATTAAGAAATTTGATTTTTTTTTTTAACTCGGTGCTTTTTTGTTATAGGAGCTTCCGAAGTTGAATCGTCAAGCGACCGAGATACTTATTTTATGACAGAAATTAATCTGCAGACGATATAATTCATTTCACAGAATTAATAAAAAAATCATCAAGATCTGAATACTTATATAACTAGCTATTCCACGAACGCACCTCATTTGTCACGTTTGACGTACAATTTCCAACTTGTTCATGTTTATGAAAAGTCACAGCTATCCATCGTTGCCACAGGTTAATCTCGGAAAATGAAACATTTGAAGTTACTGAAAAAATTAATAGCTCGAAAAGTATTTGTCACAAAATTGTTAGACAAACTGCGTTAGAAAGATAAAAAATTGTAATTCTCCTGATATAAATTTCAAATCTAATGATTAGGCCGTTTTTCAAAAATATTTAATTTCAAAAATTACCAAACTTCACAATGAAGTACCATATCGAAACCTTCAAGCGTAAAAAGATAATGGAGCTGTTCACGGATCATTTGGCGGCGCGCTGACGAAGGAGACTAAAATATGGAGTGAGTCTATACTGTGAATGTAATGCATAGTGAAATTGAAAGGCCTCCGTTCGAAACGTTGATTTGACAATTTTGCCTATTTTAATGATATTTTCTTAAAGTCTAGAATTGAACTTGATGGCCGAATGGTTAGAGCATTGCTCTTGATTCTGGAGGTTGCGGGTTCGATTTCCCTAAATTTCTGTTCGATTTTCTACTTTTTTTATTTAAAAATTTTTTATCGATTGCTTTGTATTTTACATGATAAATGGAATGTATTTCATAAAAGTAAAATTTGATATTAATAACAATTACTTATTTAAATACGACAAATTCAGCTATTTCATGATTAAAATTTTACATTAAATATTATTATTAGCCACACACAGGGCTAATTCTTTCAGTCAGTCTACAGTAAAATTGATGTTTATGAAAAGTCACAGCCACTCCATATATAAAGGAGGACACCCTTTATACATAGCTATACAAATGGTTGTTACTGACGGTATTAAAAATCAAAATGTCTCTCTTTATACTTCCGCTTGTATTTCCTTTCTCAGTCCCTAATTGCCCTACAGAGGGCGCAGACCCCCATTTAAAGGATCCAACGAAGTTAAACTCGTCGTGGCGGACATTTCTAAGGTACATATCTCCCATAAGAACGAAGTTACCCCCCAGGGGTTAAGTTCTTGTAAGTTGCGGGGGGGAGGTAAGATTCAGTAAGACCTTTTTGGTGCTCAAACCCCTTCATGTAACATATCAATAGATAGATCTCGTCAAGCACTATGGTCTAGTCCTACTCTCACCCTCTCACTCCCCCCCCCCCCTCCCTTAAGAAGCATTTTTATCTGTTTCAACTCTTTTTAAATTTTAGTTTTTCCAATCTTTCTCAGCCCCTTTAAGCCCCACAGAGGGCGTACGCCTGTTCTAAGTGATCCAAAAAAGTTAAACTCGTCGAGGCAGACATTTCTAAGAGGGCCATAGGTCCTATCTCCCATAGGAACGGAGTTACCCCCCCACCTCCAGGGCACATTAAAGGTGATCAAACCCCATCATGTAACATATCAAAAGTACGATCTCGTCAAGCACTGTTGTCTGGTCCTACTCTCCCCCCCCCCCCCACCCTTCTTCCCGTCAGGAGCACTTTTCTTATTTGATTTTTTCAATTTCTCATAATTATTTTAGTTTTTCCCATTTTTCTCTGTTCTTATGGGCCGGACAGCAACAAAATTTCACCAAAATTAGCTGTGCACATTGTTTAAATTTAATCCTGCTCTAGATAAAAGATTTATCTAGCATTTTTTTTATTTTATATACCTTTTAAATAGCTTCTGAATAATATTAAAATACGAGGGTGGGCTGATAAGTTCTCTGCCTGACAGTGAAAGCATGAGTTTTTTTACATAATTTCATATTATTTTTCAACGTAGTCCTCTTGCAACTCAATACATATAAGACACACTCTTGTATGCTAATTCTTTAGTGCAGACCTGTACGATGTTGGTTCGAAAAGTTCGCGGCCTGACAAAGAAAATACAATATCTTTGACACTATTTCATTTTATTTTTCAACTTGCAACACAATACATTTCAGAAGACTCTTGAGAAATGTTCCATCTTTGGCGTTTCGGTTTGACGTTCAACAAACGCGGCACGCATCGATCGGAAAGCTTTTTCGTGCCCAAAACATCGTGTAAAACATAGTGGACATTGTTTATCGAGATGTTTGCAATGTCAGCAAGTTCGTGTATCTTCAATCGGCGTCCATTCAATACGGCATTGTTAATTTTTGAGACGATTTCATCGGTCGTAGCGGTTTTTGGGACGTCCTGAGGGTTTATCATCCTGAATGGATTCCCTACCATGTTTAAATTCAGCAGACCACTTTTTTATCGTCGAATACGAAGGACAAGAATCCTTTAAGCCGGAATGTAACCCTTTTTGTATGTCCGTGGGGGTTAAATCTTTTTTAACAATGTATTTTATGACAACTCGAACTTCAATGTTTCCAATTTTTAGAAAATGTCAAAACTTGTTTACTTTACCTTATCGCCCAGCAATAAACACACGCGTCTGAAACTCGGCAGCATGTCATCTAAAGGATCCTACTTTACAAACATCATCGTCACATGGTCATACTTGTTCCATCTCTGTGTCAGGCCGAAAACTTATCAGCCCAATCTCGTATATTTTTTTTTATAAACCTAAATTTCTTAAATATTTTAATTGAAACCTCTTAATGTATAATGTATTGAAAAGTACTACATGCAGGATCAAAAATGTATCATAGTCTACAGAGCTTCTCTCTCGTAATATATTCGAAGGAATATTCGAGCTATAAGATATCTTTCTTTCCCTCATTTGAGTAAACTCTTACAGAAATTTCAAATACTTTATTTTTCTCAATTTCGCAAATAAATCGACAACTCATACTTTATGCAAGCGAAGAGTTTATGACTGATATTATTTCTTTATGTGTTCTTTGGGGTTGTTATTTTTATGTTTCATACGTTTGGTTTAATATGTGTGCATGCTTAGGATATATTCCGCGATGTTTCGCTTTCCCTAAGTTGTTAACGCAAATGTTTTCTCATTGTTTATTCGAATTACACTTGATGTCGGTCGTAAAACTGAATTGCTTGTTATTATAAAAATAGGTAAATGTATAGGTAAAAGAGCACTTAGTAACGAAATAACTGTGTTTAGTATAATGTGAAAAATTCCGAGAATGTTAATTTTTCTTTTATTATTATTATTGTAAGAATAATTGTTCGCAAATGCATTTCATAATATATTTATATTTAATAAGCACTTGTTTACAATCAGAAAATTAGATTTATCTTGTTATTGAATTTTAGTATTTTCTTTATATTTTATTAAGATGGGTTCCATAAATTAAAAATGTATATGTAAAATATTAGAGTGCTTTTAAGAATAAATTCTAAAAGATAATAATGTTTTTAGCCTACTCAGTTTAAATTATAGTAAATATAGAACTCATGAGAATTGGTGCTTTTTTTACAAACGTTGACTTTTTCGTTTAAAAAATAACAACGATAAATTTCGAAGAAGCATACATTTTTCTATTATATATTTTGTTAAAAACCTAAAATTTGTTCCTCTTTCGTTAAGCTTTGAAAAGTATAATTTTGTAAAATTTTTGTATTATCAGAAATATTTTGAAGAATATACTTGATATTTTTCATACGTGATACAATTTCAATATACTTAAATATTTCACTCAAACTGTAATGTATAATATTCAATCTTTTAAAAGATTTTACTATAATTGTCACTACTTTTTTTTTTTATATTTTTCCCAGAATTTGTGAAAAATGAAAAACACATAATGCTGTACTTGCCTATTTAGTTAATTAGCAACAAAAGAACTTTTTTTTTTCAATCTTTAAAAAAAAAAAAAAACCTCACATCTACGTGAAATACGAATGTGTGAATATTTGATACGAAATATTTTTTTTTTAATAAATAGCTATGTAAAATATTTTTTTTCCCACTTGTTTGCTAACAAAACTCCTTATTTTTCAGCATCCAATTTAAAATTAAAAAAAAAATTATGTAAAACAATTTTAAGGTTAAAAACATATTCCTGTTAAAACAAGAAAACATATTTGACGAACATATCTTCTATTAATCTATTCTCGAATACTAAGTAAAATGCACCCGATTATTTTTTTTTTACACGAACTTGTTTTCACAAATTAGCTTATCACGATTTAATAAAAATAAATATCTTCTTACACGAGATATTAGAGTTTAACGTGATTTTTTAAATAACTTCTCTTTTTGCACGATTATTTTGGAACTTCTGGGTACGAAGATATAGATAGTAAAGAAAAGGAACTGGTATAATGCACATGTTAATGAAGAAGGTCGTAAATTTGGTAAACTAGCGTAATCTTTTTCTCAAACATAATATTAATGAGGAACGATGTAGAATCCTTCAATGTTATCGGATATCGTTAATGGCTTTTATCAGAGAATGCTATATAAAGGCCGCCAGTGGATGTAAAATGGTACCAAAAAATGGTAAAAAATTTAATAAATTTAAAATTAGTTGAAGTGGAAATTTAATGTTGATCAGAAATTTTAAATACTGTTATAAAAATCAATAAAATGATCTGTGACCTTTTTATTGGGAAAAGGCAATAATTATGCAAATAAACGCTATTTTCGACTTGTAAAAACTATAAGGACACCGCTATTTTTTAATAGGAATGGCACGTTTAAGTATTATTCGTATGCACGTTAAAAACGTTTTTTTTTTAAAGTTTTGTTGAATCAACAAAAATTTGTTTGACCCAACAAAACTTTTCGTTTAAATATGGGTCAATGGAAATTTTGTTTGAATCAACAAAAAAAATATTGTTGACTTTTTTTGCAATTCCAAAAAAAAAAAAAAAAAAATTGTATCGTCAGCAAAAAAACATTTTGTTAATTCAAGTAAAATGATTCAATTTTACTTCAATTAAAAAAATTCTTTTTGTTACATAGATATATGCTATGTGTTATTTTAACAATTTATTTTCTTTTTTCAACAAAATATATTTTGTTTGTTTAAATAATAAAATATTTTATATTACGAACTTGTTTTATTTATACTACAAAAACTTTTGTTAAAAGAACCAATTTAAATACGCAATTTCAACTAATTTTTAGCAGTGAATTACGCCTGTAAACATTGAATAATAACAAGTGAATTTTTATCTTGCTTTTTTTCAAACGCAAACCCAGAGAGTGGAAATTTCCCGATCCGGGTGTCGATCCTGGGACCCCAGAACAGCGATCTGAGGATCTACCACTAAGCTATTGAACGATATCTGAGCTCGGCATTTCTCACTTTTATATATGTCGGAACGGCTGCAACCGCAGCACAAAATGGAATGCCATCAGGAGCGCGCAAATTTCTGCGGCAAACATGAGACGACAATACAAAGCCCAGCATACGTTAATAAAATATTTTCTATTCATCCACTCAAGTTCAAATACATTTTTTTAACTTTTAGTGGATGACACTTGATGTTAATACAGTTTTTTCAAATATTAATTCATTAATTAAATTAAATTAATTAATTTTATTTTTATATGGGAGAAAAAAAATTCTCCCATTGTTTTCATAAATGAAATGAAAGATTTTTCTCAAATTAGTGATGCCACAAAAATAAAATACCGCAACGATGATTATAAAAAATGTTCAATAAAGGTAACGTGGGACATTAATGCTGCATGGGTTTATTTTATATATTTATGATTAAAAAGTAGGAATTGACTTACAAAATTTCTTTATATTACTTGTTTTTAATTCATTTTCAGCAGTGAATTACGCCTGCAAAAAGCAGGATAAAAATTCACAGGTTATTATTCAAAGATTACAGGCGTAATTCACTGCTGAAAATAAAATAGAGCTATAGCAGAAATCGCGAAAACTGCGACATAGCAGCGCCACCTGTTGCGCGATTTGCACCAAAAACTAATCAGCAACAATTTATATCAGGAAATAACTGAATATAAATTTTTATTAAATTCCGTGCATTAGTTCTTGAGATAGAGCGCCCACAAAATTTTTGTCACATACAGACAGAAAGAGTCACTGACAGTCTCTCATTTTCTAAAAACAGTCAAATCGTGTTCAGGACCTTCTAAAATCCGTCGGAAACCGGAAGTGAAAAATTTTCATGATTCCAATACTTTCTTCTTGTTAAGAAGAAAGTCATCTATTTTAGTTGTCATCTATTAGAAATTATCAGAAGTTGTCATCTATTTTAGAACCATCAGTATAGATCTGAGTTATGCTAGGTTTGTTTATGTGTATATCCGTCAAAATTAAATTGTTAATATATATTTCAGGATTTGTTTAAAATTTATAGACTTGTTCTTCAATTTTGTTAGATTCTAATATTTGATTATTAAATATTAATGATCACTAGAATAAAGTGTATATACTCGTATATATGTATATGGATCACCCAAATGAAAGTGGCATTGCTGTATTACAGCAATGCCATTTGAAGATAAAGATGACTGTGCATACTCTGCCATTTGAAGATAAAGATGACTGTGCATGCGCTCCTATAGAAGGCGCAGAGTGCTGGAAATGCATTCGGTCAGATCCCGCCAGATACGTGTGTGATAGCGTGGGAGCACGTTAAAAGGCATCGTTTGCATCATGGATGCCTCCAAACGGTGTCAACACGCGGTCGTGCAATTTTTAACAGCGGAAAATGTGAGTGCTAGTGAAATCCATCGTCGAATACAAAATGTGTATGGCACGGAGTGTATGTCACGCAGATCGGTATTCCGATGGTGTAGAGATTTTTGTAATGGAATGAGCAGTACTGACGACAGGTCACGACCTGGTCAAGCGCATGTGGTTATCACCAAGAACATTACAAGGTGACAACCTACAAGGTGACATTGTTTAGCCTATCTGTTACGTCTGTATTACTGCTTTCTTTTGTATACTAATTTATATTAATACCATTAAACTATTTCTCAAACCGACTGTAGTGACACTTTCATTTGGGCGATCCATATGTATATATATATACAGGGTCAGCGAAAAAGAATGCCGGTATTACAAATGTATATTACACAAATAAAGAAACATATAGGAGCATAAATTTAGTATTAAAATTTTATGAAAAGTGCCATGTTATATATCCATTTCAATACGTTCAACATTAGTCGCTCGACAGACGTCCAGACGATATTCAGTCTCCCTCCATGTCCTGTGAAGCATCTCTGGAGATAAAGTTTCAGTTGCGGCTATGATTCGAAGTTTTAAATGGCTGATATCAACAATTCTTTCACTGTACACAATATTCTTAATGTATCCTCCAGAAGTCCAGGGGCATAAGCTTGGGGCTTCGTGGAGGCCACGGAATTGGGACATCTCGTCCAATTCTCGATACGAGAGATGAGATCTAGCAACGCCATCTAATGAGCGGATTAAAAAATTACATTATTTCACTACATTTCAACACAAGAACTATTTCCTTAGGTTTAAGAATTAATTTTTGTAAGGTTGTAAAATCCAGGCATCCTATCTCAATAACCGGTATATATATATACAATCAATTGTACTTTGATTATACAATAAAGATTTGCATAACCCCTTCCGTTGGAAAGTCTTAAAATGTATGAATCGCAACATGAAACATTGTTTTCTTAATTAGAAAAACAAATCTATCATAAACATGCTTTCAGGTTTAAATATTATCGGAGAAATTTAAAGATTGAAAAAAATTACATTATTTTACTTTTTCAGTAAATCCTTCAGAAAATATCCTTGTTTTAATTTTCTGCATTTCGCAAACATATAGTCAACAGGATTCTTTTGGAAGCAAAGATGTGCTGTTTTCCCCTTGACTGGTATTTTTGTGTGTGTTCCTTCGGGTTGTTATTTTTATGTTCCATACGGACGGTTTACGATGCCTGCATATTTAGGATTTATTCTGTGGTATTGTACTTTTTGTATGTCGTTAACGCAGATGTTTTCTCGAATTACACTTGCTGTCGATCGTAAAAGTAAATGGCTTGTTATCATAAAAACTGAATGAATGGTAACAGAAATAAATTAGCATTCAGTAAGGAAATAATTGCGTTTAGTAAAATGTGAGACGATCAGAGTATTTCAAATTAGTTAAAACATATTTTGCAGATAGAATAACTTTTACGAACACATTTGTAGAGACATTTGTATTTAAAATAAAACATGGTTATGAAAGATTTTATTTATTTCGATTAAAGTTTAGTATGTTTCTATGATTATATTAAGATTTATTTTCAAAATTTGCTTGTTAGATGAAAAAAAAAATGAGGATTTTAAATAAAATGTTTGGATTTAATAAGGCTTTCAACCTAGTCAATTTAAACAAAATTAAATTTACACAGTAAGAAATATCTCAGTAAACTAATGGACAAATCTGTTAATACAGAAAATATTCCAGGCAAAGCCTATAAAATAACTGGTTCCATCTAATAATGGTTTTTACCTGTATAATAACGGTCTTTGCTCTTTAAAACAAAAAAAAATCTAATTTACGATCGAAATCCCTTATTATACAGGCAAAACCCATACTTTTAGGGTCTTTGTCAGAAATCTCTGCTACCGGGCTTTGCCCATTATTTTGTTCGGATATTTTTTACAGTGTTGGACGCTTGTAAATGTTTACTTTTCCGCTATTTCTGAGATGTAAAGTTAAAAAATTTCGAAGATGCACTTTCGGACAATCATATATTTCCGTTAACACTACTCTAAAAAATAAATCTTTTCAAAATGTATCTCTTTAAACATGGAACAATGAAATAAAGATTTTATGTAAAACCTGTGCAAGATATTATAAAAAATTCGAAAAGATTTATCTATAATGCTGGTTTCTTTTCTTCAATTTTTTTAAATATAATTTGGAATATTTTTGAAGAAAAAAGGAAAAACAACAATAATGCTTTAGAGTTTATAATTAATGCCTCCAGCTGTTATATGTCTTACAATCTTGAATGTTTTAATCTCACATCATGGTATGCTGGAATACAGCTGCCTAAATTTCTAAACATTATAAAAAATCTGCATTTTACAAAAAATTTTCCTATGTACCATTAATTATAATTAATGTTCATGATATCATTTTATTAAAACACCAAAATATTGTGTTTGAAAAATATCTCTTCATAAAACTATTTCGAAAAATATTCAATGTAATGAAGTAAAGTTTTTCTACTTATTTCAGTAACCACTACAAAAATTGTCTTTATTGAATTTTTCTTAATTTTCCAAAAATGTTAGAGCAGCTCTTTTTTTTTTTTTTTAAGAATGACCTGACATTTTCTGGTTGCTTTATGCAATATTGGGATTGTTATTTTTATATTTCATACGAATGCTTTACAATGTCTGCATACTTAGCTTTTATCCGTGATATTTCAGTTGTCATAAGTCTTTGACAAAAATGTTTTCTCGTTGTTTTCGCGGATTACACTTTATGTCGATCATAAAAGTAAATGGCTTGTTATCATAACAACAGGCAAGGCCAGGTAAGACGTACAAATTTGCAATAAGTAACAAAAAAACTGTATTTTGTAAAATGTGATAAATGATCGAAATATTTAGAATCTGTTGAAAAGTAATGTCCGTTCTCTTTCAATTTTATCGAATATTATCCAAAATAAGAAATGTCCTTCTTAGGTGCGTTCGTAATGATATAAATACGTAGCACTTATAGTTGTCGTTTGGTCCGTCTGTCCGTCTGTCCGCATATAACAGCGCAAAAACTACCCAACCGAAAGGTTTGAAATTTAATATTATTTTGTCGATTCATTTCAAATTTTATGAAAATCGAATCAAAACTTTCAAGGATATTAATAAAAGTTTCCTTTATGCTATTAAATCCCATCATACGTAATGTATATAATAAAAGCGCAAGTCAAGTGACTGTGGAAAGCAAATATATTTTATAATATAAGCCAGGCCATTTTTATTCAAAATTATTTTTTCGAATAACATTGCATAAAAGTTACATTTTTAGAAAGATAATTCAAAAAAATTGTTTGTTTCAGAGATGAGTTACATTCAAATATGTATAGATTCTGAGATAACTTCAGTTGAAATGAGGTTGAAAGCAGAATATCTCAATCCATTAAATAAAATAAACACAAGAGATTTGTTGATTATGAGTCATAAAAATATTAAACCATGGAGGTAATCATTCGCAAAACAAGTTCTCCATGGTGAATTATGCAGCGCTGTCTGGTGTCGAAAGACAAATTCGCATCTGTAAACGTGGAATACTTAATAAGAAATAAAAAAAGGCATGCTCATTTCGCTCATAGCAGGCGATGTAATTCATTTCATTGAAATAATAAGGATGATTTTTTTACATTGTAAAACTAGTTATAATACGAACGCACCTCATTTGTCACGTTTAACGTACAAATTCCAACTTGTTTATATTTGCAGGAAACGCTTCATATAGATTCACTTCATTTTCTTTCGCCAAAATATTTCGCAAGTGTGTTTCGCAAGATTTCGTAAGAAATACTACCTATTACATACTCACCTAAATTGGAATTTTTGAAAAAAATTTGCAGATCTACGCCGACTATGATTCCCAGAACCCAAAACCACCCCCAGTTCAAAACTTTATCTATCTATCTATCTATCTATCTATCTATCTATGTCACTTTTTTATGACACGATAACTGGGAAAATTCTGCATAAATCTCTTCTAAACTGATACTTAAAATCAAGGGGATAAAATCCCGGTCAAGTTCGTTAATGGGCAAAATCGAACCAAGGGGAGAGGGAAATGGGGGGCTTTTAGTGAAAACAGAAAAAAAACCATAATTTTTTAGTTATGATACATATCGAATCCGTTTAAAGTTATTATTACTTCTAGGAAAAGGGCCGAAAATTTATGTATGACAGATTTTTGATATCATTAAAAATGGCCCAAGGGGGGGGAAGGGGGTTTAGAAGAAAAAAAAGCATAACTTCGTCAATTTCCAAGATATCAAATCCGCTTAAATTTATTATTATTCCTCTTCATATTATCTAAAACTTTTATAGTGACAGGTTTTTTTATAGGACCAACCCTTATAGCAAAAAAAAGTTAAAAACAAAAAAATCCCTGCCGGCTCCGCCTCGAACAAGTTAGATTTCGAAGTGGGTGGTCCCTTATGGAACCCAACTGCGGCATCATGACAAAAAGGTCATTTCTTCCGCAATTTCCAACAAACAGGCACCCCACGGTCTGCATCTTCGAAATCTACCTGTGCTTGTTGGCCGAGCCGACAGGAACTTTTTTTTTTTTTTTTTTTTTTTTTTTTTTTTACTTTTCTTCTTTTTCCTTGTTTTATAATTAATATTTTTTTATATGTTCTTCTGTGTAATTTTTTTTTTTTTCAAGAAACACATCGCATCACTGATTCACCTTGTTTTCTTTCGCACATTCCGCTAACAGATACACAAAAGCATACTTTTACGAACAAATCTCACTCTTATTTTTCCAATTTTATGACTCATACATTTATTTCGATATCTTCTTTTGTGTTATTATTTTAACGATTCATAAGGATTGTTTACTATGTATGCATCCTTAATATTTATTCGGTATTAATGATTATCTTTAGAGTAAATGTTTTCTTGTTGTTTACCCGAATTACATTTGGTGTCAATCGTAAAAGTAAATGGCTTATTATCATAAAAACAGGTAAGGGCAGGTCAAATATTTAAATTGGCTATCAGCAATAAAAAACCTGTCTTTAGAAAAATGTGATAAATTCTTGAAATATTTCAAATTTGTTGAAATGTAGTGTCCTTTGCATTAAACTATTAAAAAAAAACATTATTCAAGATAAAAGATTCCTTAAATATTTTCCCAAAAAATTCTATTTCTTTCGCCATTTTTCGCTAACATGTTACACAAGCGTAGTCATATACGAGAAGGTCTCTCTCTTTTTTTTTCTCTGTTTTATGATTAATATTCTTTTGTATGTTCTTCTGTGTTGTAACCTGTATTTAGCAAAATATTTCAAAAAAATATTCTCGAAATATTTCAAATTCGTTGAAATGTAGTGTCCTTTGCGTTAAACTATTATCAAACATTAATAAAGATAAAAGAGTCCTTTTTAACACTTTCCAACCTAGTTGAAAAGTGTTTATGACTTCGGTTTGTCTGGCCGTCTGCCGTCTGGCCGTCTGGCCGTCTGCCGTCTGGCCGTCTGGCCGTCTGCCGTCTGCCGTCTGTCCGTGCTCTAACTACCGTAAATATGCTCGGATTGCCCTGCAATTTTTATATGTTATAATCGTTATCTATAGCATGTTCCCTATTTCAACGGAAGTGTGTATCACTTATAGTTTTTTTACAGGGACACTCAAAAGAATTCCGTTACATTGTGGTCTATGGGGAAAAATCATTTGCGGTTTACTTAAATAATGTTTCACTATTTTAAACGCATTGAAATTTATATATATCACTAAGGTGCATTAGAAGAAGCTTAATATGGAATAGGGTGTGCATAGCACTTATACTTACTTTACAGGGACAGTCAAAAGAATTCCGTTACATTACGTCTATGGAGAAAAATCGTCTGCGGTTTATTTAAATAATGTTTCACTATTTTAAACGCATTGAAATTTATATAAGGTTCATTACAAGAGACTTACTACAGAATATTGTGTGTATAGCAGTCATCGTTCATTTACAGGGACACACAAAAGAATTCTCTACTGTATGTTAACAATAATTCCTGCAAGTGCGTTTTAAGTTACTGAATGCGATTTTAATTTTAAATCGCTTTTTGTATATTACGTGGTGTGTATAAATTCTGTAGATCCTATACAGGGAAGCACAAAAGTTCGGGAACACATTTCCGTATTATTTAACTCCAGACGGAGAATTTTAAACTGTGCTACGTGTTTCCTAACTGAACTAAAATTTAGCATCCTATGTAGTATATATACAAATCTATAGATCCTATACAGGGCTGAATAAAAGTATTCGGATTACTTAGATGTTATCTTTTAGCTTATTAAAGAGTATGATTCGTAAAATTATTTTGGAAGCGTTGGAAAGTGTTACATAATCTATGCTTGACGCATGATTTTTCGTTCTTGTTTATTTTACCGAGAAACTCTGCAGAATTTCACTTCATTTTCTTTCGCCATATTTCGTTAACATACTACACAAGCGTAGTCATATACGAGAAGGTATCTCTCTTTTTTTTTCTCTGTTTTATGATTAATATTTTTTATATGTTCTTCTGTGTTGTTATTTTTTCAAGAAACGCATCAGAGATTCACCTTGTTTTCTTTCGCCACATTTCGCAAACAGGCACACAATAGCATACTTTTACGAACAAATCTCAATTTTATTTTTCCCGTTTTATGACTCATGTATTTCTTTTTGTTATCTTCTTTTGTGTTGTTATTTCAACCATATAAAATATACAATTGTCTGTGATTATTTCTGTAATAATTAATTTTTGAATATTATTCAAGATAAAATATATCTTTTATTTAATTTATTTGAGTAAAAGCTACAAACTGTTTCCTGGTTTAATTTTTTCTCACATCGCAAAGATGTCGACGAATCTTTACCAAGAATAAACATTGATCGTTTTTCCCTTGCTTTTATGACTGATATTACTCTTTTTATGTCTTTTTTTCGGGTTGTTATTTTTAGGGTTTATGTGGGAGGTTTACACTGTCTGCATGCTTAGAAAGTATTATGTGATTTTTGTCTTTCATTAGTCATTAATGCAAATGTTTTCCCGTTGTTTGTTCGAATTACACTTCATGCAGGATGCAAAATTAAACGGTTCGTTAATATTAAATTTAGCAAGCGAAGGTAAGAAAATTTAATTAACGTTTTGTAATTAAATAACTATACTTTAGCATAATGTGAGAAATGTCGAAAATATTTACAATTTCTTAAAATGTATAATTTGAAGCGATAGTAACTATTTTCAAACGTATTTTAAAAGATATTTTAATTTTAAATAGTCCCAGTTTATGAAAAGTTAGATTTTGTTCATGATTCAATTTTAGTATATTACTCAGAGGTAATTATAATGGTTCACATAATTAACATCTTATGTTTAAATGTTTGACCAATAACGAATTATCTGTAATCATGCTTTAAACGCAGTCAGTTTAGTATAATGTACATCTAGAACTTTTACGATTTCATTCTTTCAATATTCCAACGATGTAATTTCGAAAAAGTATATTTTTTCGGTAAGGAATATTCTACTTAAAAGTTATCTCAAATTTTATATTATAAACCTATGAAATGAAAATTATTTGTAAAAATAGCGATTTTGCAGAACGCTTCCCTGGGAAAAGTTATATTTCATGGAATTTTTACTCTACACACAGCAAATCTATATACAGTTCATTTTTTTTTTTTTATTGCTTAATAGGCGTATAGCCAACATAGTGAAAAAGTACCCAAGCCGGGACTCGAACCCGGGTCATCAGATTAGCGCACTGACGTTCTACCAACTGAACCACTTGGGAACGATACCCAGCTCGGAACTTTTTTCACCATAACATGTTGGCAAGGCTACAAACGCAGCACAAGATGGAATATTTTTCAGTGAGCCGCCAACCCTGGGGCAAACACGAAATCAAAGAGAATCCAGCATCGACAGTTGAATAAATTCATCAATTCATCATTGCTTAATAGGCGTATAGCCAACATAGTGAAAATGACATACAGATAATTCATACAGATAATTCGTATGAATTTATTCAACTGTCGATGCTGGATTCTCTTTGATTTCGTGTTTGCCCCAGGGTTGGCGGCTCACTGAAAAATATTACATCTTGTGCTGCGTTTGTAGCCTTGCCAACATGTTATGGTGAAAAAAGTTCCGAGCTGGGTATCGTTCCCAAGTGGTTCAGTTGGTAGAACGTCAGTGCGCTAATCTGATGACCCGGGTTCGAGTCCCGGCTTGGGTACTTTTTCACTATGTTGGCTATACGCCTATTAAGCAAAAAAAAAATGAATATTATGAATGCAAGGCGTGAGAAATTTTCTCTGGAAAAAAATTTCCAAGTATTAAAATATGAATTTATATACAGTTTTCAGAACACTTACTTTGTCACCTTTTTTTAGAACATTTTGAAGCGCACTTTTTGGGAAAGTTTTTAGAATACTTCTAAGAACACAGCTTTTGATCACCACACTTTCTAGAGCACTTTTTGAAAGCGATGATTTCACAAGTATGCTTAAATGTGCTCCCAATCCGTTCTCAAATGTGTTCAAAAGTTTAGATTTAACATATATCCTGAGCAGAACACTTTCAGTACACTTTCAGAACACTTTCTTTATAGTGGAGCATAGTCGGAATACATTAAGGGAACACATTCAGTACACATTAAGGTAACTGGAACACTTATTTTTAATCAAAATGTTCCAAATGTGCTCCCAATGTGTGCTGGGAATTTGCAGTGCAGCTACCATAAAATGCCAATTTTTTTTTTCAATGTGTTTATCATAATTCTGATTTATTGTGCTCAATATTTTTCTTTATTATTTGGATATATTTTTCAAAAACCAAAATGCTAATTAGGCTGGGTTTGTATTCTTGAATTATTATAACCAAAAATGACATTTCTACCAATCTGAGATTTTGAATGAATTCTCGCAAAATGCTTTTTAGGGAATGTTTACTTTTAGAAATAAGAGTTTTTTTAAGAACGATGAAACGTAACATTCCATTGCTTTATATTCTAACGTTTAATTGTATTCCTGTAAACATATATATTTAACTATACACGCACACTAAACATTGCACTCTTTTAAAACAAATTATTTATGTATCATATAATATAATACGAGCAAATCTTGTCTGTGTGTATATATGCAAATTTTATCTTAAAAACGACTCTAACGATTTTGACGAAATTTTGTATCCTACTGCTTCGGGGTACCAGAAGTCCATTGGACTAGGTAACGTGTACGAGAAAATTCAATTGGTGGGTCATTTTGAGGTCAATATGAGTCAATGCTTTTCAGTGGGAATGAAGGTTGAAAGAGTTATTAAGTTTTTGAACATTTGGCAGCAAACGAAGTTGCAAAGTTGGTAACATGTCGCCAAATTTGGCGATATTTGGTGAAATCTTGGCGACATTGGCAAGATTTGGCAAGAAAATTGACTTTTATTACCAATGCCAAACACATACTTGCCGCCAAATAAAAAAATATTGCCAAATTTGGTGATATTTGGCGACAGTTTGGCGAAATGTGGCGAAAAAAATGGCTTTTAGAATCTGAAGGAATGTTTTAGAAATTCCCAATAGGAGCCTAGATAATGATTCAACCAATCAGAATCTATAGAACGTTCTCGAAAACAGAATTCAACAAATCAAGGCACATAGAAATTTCTCAACACATGTTTGGCGCTAAATGAGAGATTGTCGCTAAACTGGCGATATTTGGCGAATAAAATGGCTTTCATAATCTGAAAGAATTTTCTAAAAATTCTCATATAGAGTTGAACACAAAGTTAATTTTAACCGAGCACAGCTTAAAAAAGAAATCTTTCACCGACTGTCTATTAATCTTTAAAAGCACGAATAATTTGTAACAAAAAAAAAACACGGGTTGCGTATTGTATATGCAAACGCATTTTAAAGCCTAAATAGCAAATTTTAATGAATGCAGCGCCCAGTAACGTTATAAAAGCAATAATCATCAAATTTATAAAAAGAAGATTAATGCATTAATGTAAACGGACGGTTTGTAGTAACATGAAAACACGGGCGGCGCTCTTTCATATGTCAAAGCCTATTAAAGCCTAAATATCAACTTTCGATGATATTCTTCTTTATTGCGATGTCTAGATTTATTATAGAAGTAATAAACAACAAATTTATAAAAAAAATTATTTAATTAAGAAAAAAATGGAATAAATTACACAAATACATGTGCGGCTTATTTCGTATGCCAGTGGTAACTTATCAATAAAAATAATGAAAAAAAAGCAAAAAAAATACCAGCTTCAAATTTAAACATTGGTTGAACACTGGAGGGACTTTGGGAGGAGGGTAAACGAGGCGCAGGTGTTAATCACGTAATTATTTTAATATTAGCAGGGTTTTTTTTTTCACCGAGTGTACACTCAATACTTGTCCGTGTATTTAAAGATCTAACAATCAAAATTATAAAGGTAATGGGAAAGATAATACGTTTTCACTTTAATCCATTTAACTCTACAGAAACTTTCCTCATTTTATTACAATGGAAATATTAAACTGTTATTAACATATATCCAGGGTAGGATTTGATTTAGACATCCTGTATTTATAAGACCTGTGGATCTGTATGATTTAATATTTTTTAGCAATTTCTAATATATTTTAGATGCAGCTTTAAACTTCGAAAGAAAAATGAAGGATAAAAATACCTGAAAACAACATTAGTCACGCCAGAATATCATCTCATTTATTCCATCAAAGTTACAGAAAAAACTCATCGAAGATAGTAAAAGACATGCGTATGAAAACAAAAATAACAATCATATTTTATCTGTATTTGAGGATGACGTCAACTGCTTCGGGGAAAACATGGGACAAAGAAAAAAAGCGATTACAAATAAAATACAATTTAATCTAATGTAACAAAGCATAAATTTTATTCTACACGGGAAATACCACTGCTTCGATCGATTGATACCTTCCTTATTTGTAATTTTCTTCTAAACATTTCAATTTCAATTTTGCTTTCTAACCATAAATATAAAATAAACCCATGATGAGAAATCAGACTTTACCTTTTTTGAAGTATTTATTTTTTTATAATTGTTGTTGAGCATCCTATAATGCGGTATTTTATTTTTGTGGCAACACTCATTTGAGGAAACCTATCATTTCATTCAGGAAAACAATGCCGATTTAATTTTTAATCAAAAAGCATGTTTTAACGAAATGTGGGTGTACTATGTCAGAAACCGGTCAAAAACATTTTAAATGATACCTCATTCATCGTTCTGCGTTTTGTATTTGTTTAGAAAAAAGGATGTAGACAACAGAAATAATGTATACCAGTGGACCCGTGCGAAGGTTCCACACAGCAGACTAATATTGTTTAGCAATATCTAATATTTTTTAGAGGCAGGTTTAAACTTCTAAAAAAATTAAGGACTAAAAATTATCTGCAAACAACAATAGTGAAGCCAGAATATCACCTCATTTATTCCATGAAAGTTACAGTAAAAAGTGATCGCAGATAGCGAAGGCAAAAAATATATATATCAATCGTATTTTAACTGCATTAGAGGATGGCATCATCTGTTTCCGAAATAAAAACATGGGATAAAGAAAAATAAATTGAGCATTTGAATTTAAATTTTGCTTTTTGATCATAAATATAAAATAACCCGTGCAGCAAATATGTCCCACTTCATTTTTATTGAAACTTTTTTTATAATCATTGTTGTGGTATTTTATCTTTGTGACAACACTCATTTGAGCAGAACCTTTCATTTTATTTATGAAAACAATGACGATATATTTTTTTATTAATTGCAATTTTTATTATACCGATATGTGATTTTACTCTGGAATAGTAATAGTATCATATAGTTTCGTATAGTACCTCATTTACCGTTCTGCGGTTTTTATTTGTTTAGAAAAAGGGATGGTGACAACAGAAATAATATATAAGATGATTAACGATCCTGGTTTCCTAAAAAGAATTGTTTGTTGTAGTTTTAAAATTTCCCCTCTCTTTTTTTTAAACAACCTGTATATTGTATTTAAAAGTAACTCTTATAACGCCATGTTCCTAAACACTAAAACTACAAATCAGTTTGAAGAACTTCTTCCTATAAAGCCTGTTCCCACATAATATTCAAAATAATTTTTTTTTAACCATTTGGAAAATGGTTGTTGTTTTCGGTCGAGAATGGACCACTTGACGTCGTCACTTTATTTTTTTTAAACGTTTTTAACAAAATTTTGTAACTTTAGAAGAATTTTTCCTTGAATAGCCAATAGAAAAAAAAACGCAAAAATCGTTACAAAAATGTTAAAGTTGCAAAAAGGATAGATGCAAATTATCAAATATGAAAAAAGCCGAATTCAAAAAGGGACGTCGGTCAAGAAATTGCTTATAATTTTTTTGTTTCTGTTTTCATTAATATATTGTAAATTTGGTACTTTCGTGTTATAGCGGCCCCCAAGAATGAATCGCCAAGCGACCTATATATAAGCTTTGCGACGATCTTGGCGAAATCATAACTGCAACCTTGGCATAATCATAATTGTGGGGGCCGCTATAACACGAAAGTACGGTAATATATTTTTTTAAGCTTTCGGAACATTTTCCCAATGGTTATTGTAATTTGTTAAGTTATAATGTTTCACTTTTTTTTTTAATTTCCCCTTTCAGTGCACGCTATTAGAGACGGTCTGAACATTTTATTTCACTTCATTTCGCAAACACATCGACAACGACATGCTTTTTGCGAGAAAAGATCTATTTTTTATCCCTCGTTTTATGACTGATATCTTATTTTATGTATTTTTTGCGGGTTGTTATATTTATGTTCCATTCGGATGGTTTACGATTTCTGCATGCTTAGGATTTATTCCGTAATGTTTCACTTTTCCAAAGTCGTTAACGCAAATGTTTTCTCCTTGTTTATTCGAATTACTCTTAATGTCGGTCGTAAAAGTAAATGGCTTGTTATTATAAAAACTGGCAGGCACAGCAGGTTATAGAAATAAATTAGCATTTAGTACAATGTGTGAAATGGTAGAATATTTAAAATTTGTTAAAATGTAATTTGTAGAGAGAATAACTGTTTCCGAACGCATTTACAAAGATATTCCTACTTTTAAAACAAATACAGTTTATGAAAATATAGATTTATGTTACGATTAAACTTTTTTTTTCTGTTAGATTTACTCCATCTAATCGATTACAATTAAACTGAATTCTGCATTTTATGAATTGAATCTTTCTTGAGATTTCACAAATTTCAGGTTTAAAATATATCACTGATACTGTTTATAGAAAAATCATATTTGTTCTCTTTTTTTTTCTTTTTTTTTATAAGTTATTTGAAATTTTATATCATTAAATAAAAAGAAAAATGTGTTTTTTTAATTTTTGACTTATCAGAAAACTTTATATCAAATGTTTTTTTTTTTTTCAAGAAGAATTTTCACATATTGGAAAATAAAATTATTGTCAGGTTTTTAAACGATTTTTTTCAGTTATCATTACTTCTATAATTTTTTAACATGAAGTATTTTTGAGGAAAGGGAAAGAAACAAAATTAGTTTCATTTTTTAATCATAATCAACAGAACTGATCATTTTTAAGCCTGTGATTTTAGTGCATATTAAATCAAATGCTAATCTATATATATAAAAGAAAGTCCTTTCTGGCTAGATGATCAACGCACAGCCAAAACTACTGAACCTACAAAGACGAAACTTGCAGGAAAAATACTTCTTAGTGTGTAGAGGCGCACTAAGACGGGATTTTCAAAAACTCCACCCCTACGGGGGGTAAAAAGGGGAACAAACTTTTAAAAAATTCCTTAAAAATCGGGTATTATAGTTACGTGACAAATGACAACATATTTTAATGTACTTTTGTATGCTGAATCGAATGGTATCGATTAAATACTCATAAGTCAAATAGTTCGTGAGATATTTCACATTTTTCTAATTTGGCGAAGTCTTTGACGTCAAAATCTAACAATTCTAACAATACAAATGATAATTTCTAAAAATACGTCCGTTACCATAGCAATGGAATAAATTCAAATTAAAACTTTTTGTTTATTTTTGCAGATAGAAACATTAACTGCTCAATTGGGAATTGAATATTATTTTTACAGATATTTATGTAAACGGATATTTGTTATTATTATTTCTACAAACGCCACGATTTGAAATAAAATGTGATTGCTAAAATAAAGGGTACATCTCAATTATACCGTCGACCACTTTTCATTAAAAAAAAAAAAAAAAAAAAAAAAATCATCGCCAAGCCAAACATGAACTCCAAATAAACAAATGGAAGAATGTTGCCATTGGAACATCAAAATAAAGAAATAAAATATTTTCGGAAAAGCCCCACTCATCAAAGTGTCCAGTAAGTTTTAATACAAAAAAATTACAATATATTAATGAAAATAGAAAAAAAAAATCTTAGATATTTATTTACATTATTTTTCTCAACTGGTGAATAAATGTTTGTGACGTCAGTTGAAATTGATCCGAGGCTAACGAAAAAGACAGGCTACCGCGGTGCATTCCACTTATCATTTTTTACAGACCGCTAGAGTGACGTGATGCTCTTTTCGTACACCTTCATTGGTGCATTGAGCATCACGTGACTCCGGCGGTCTGTAAAAAATAAGATACGCGTAAAGCACCGCGGTAGCCTTTCTTTTTCGTTAGCCTCGAAATTGATCTATTGCACTTAACTATGAAACGCAACATTTTTACAATGTATTTTCTCTTTTAATGTCATTGCACAGCCGTTTAAGGACGCAATTTTTATTTTAATTAACGAAATAACTAAAATATCAGAAAAACAAAATGAAAAATACAGGTAAATGTCGAATTAAAAACCGCTTCATGACATAACAAACACGTTTAATACTTCTGACGTCAAGTGAATGGGACTGCATTTTTGGCGTTAAATCTTATAGTTTGGCGATAGTTTTTTTTTTTTTTTTAATGAAAAGTGGTCGACGGGATAATAAAGAAGTACCAAATAAAGTGTCGAAGGTCTGATTGGTATTATGTATTACTTTTTTATTTGTTTTCAGCCTTCAGCCATGTTTCTATTTTTCTTTGGGTAGTTATTCATACGATTTCGGGCTAATTTTCCGCAATCGGATACCTCGCCAATTGGCGTATTAGCTACAATGTTGAAAGCGTCCTTTATGTTTGAAGCGAAATTTTCATGATGAATCCTGTTACAGAAAATCATATCATCATCTACTATGAGTATAAACCGCATATTCACATTTTAATTAGGTAATATTTTTTGAAAGGTTTTAGCGTATAGCTATTCTACGTTGCTTTGTTATAGAGCTAAAGAGGAAAGCTCTAAAATTATGTGAACCCGATTATTAAAGATTACTTAAAAAAATTCTACTGAACAAATTTTAACGGAAGTGATTTTTCAGGTATGTTTAATGACCCTATAACATATCATTGTATGTTGCTTAGTGATAGAGCTAATGGGAAAGTGATTGTGAAAGGTGAATGCAATTATGAAAGATATATCTACTATGTATTTAAAATGCAAATTCGTATTTCATTTCGACCGTTTATAATTTGAGTTCTGCTGTACGGACTTGGGTGGGATTTACACTGTTAGTTAGGCAATTTTGTGGGGATGGTTGGTACTTCTCTGGAGCAAAGTTTTCGTCTGCGTTGTGTTTTCTGAAGCGAAAGCTTGACAACGAATGCGATTACAAAAATCATATCATAATCATCTATATTTATAAAAAGCAAATTCTTTCGCCATTCCGATCGGTTAAAACTCAGGTTCTGCCGAACAGATTTTTATATGATTTCACTGTTAGTTAGGTAATTTGTTTTAGAAAGGTTTTAAAATAAAGCACATTGTTCTACATTGCTTATTAGCCAAGGGAGGAAGTTATAGATAAAATTAGGTGAACCCGATTATGAAAGATTACCTTTTTTAAAGTTCTAATGAACGGATTTTGATGGGAGTTTCCCAGTGTGATAATATTTCAGGAATTGATTTTCTAAATTGTTTAGTTATGGAGCTATGGGAGAAAGTGTCAGTGGTGTAGTCGTAAAAAAACAGTGCATATACTCTATAGACAGAGGATATATACTAGAGAGTATATATTATTGCTACGGACGGTGTGCAGACTTTCGTCTTAAAAATTCCAGAAGGTTGACGGCGTATACAGCAGATACTTTCTACAAAATCTCTGAGATTTCTATCAACAGGTGAAGATGATTATGAAAGATACATTTATCTGTCTACTGTATATGTGTAATGCAAAGGGAATTTCGATCCTGCCGCTTATACCTTGAATTCTGCTGAATGGATTTTGCTGGAACTTGCAATGTTAGTCAGCTAAATTTTGAGGGGAAGATTTAGTGCATAACATATCGTTCTATGTTGCTTAGTTAAAGAATTAGGGGGGTGGGGGGGCACTTCTATAATCAGTTGAACCCAATTATGAAACATTAGACTTTTTTAAAGATTCTGCTGAATGGATTTCTATGGAACTTGCATTGTTAATTTTCCAGGGATAGTTTTAGTATATTGCATATCGTTATATCGTTCTTTAGAAAATCATACTGTAAAGGATTAAATAAACGAGTTGGTCTTTAACAACCTAAATTTCGTGTAACACATTAGAAAATATAACAGCGTAATGGCTTTCGTATCGTTTTACACCAATGCAGAAGGACATGAAGGTAAAAGTTCATGTTTCTTTAAATCACACAATCAAATTGTTTGATTCAAGTTTTTTTTTTTTTTTTTTTTTTTTTTGAGAACCGACCAGCGTAGCGAGCAAAGCCTGCTAGGTAATAATAATGGTTAATTTTATCTGTATATAAAATTCCATATTATGTAAAAGAAAGTCCTGACTTGGGAGATCATCAACGCACAGTCCAAACTACTGAGGCTAAAAACACGAAAATAGCGGGGAAAATACTTCTTAGGATGTAGAGGCGCAATAAGAAAGTTTTCCTAAAATTCCATCCCTAAAGGGGTTAAAATGGGAACAAACAATAACAAAATTTCTTAAAAATCGGGTTTTATATTTATTTGTCAAATGATAACATATTTCAATGTATTTTTGCATGCTGAATCGAATGGTACCAAATAAAAATATTCTAACTCCAACAATTCGTGAGATATTGCACATTTTCGAATTTGGCGTTGCCTTTGGCGACAAAACCTTAAAATTTATTGCATTGATCGCCAAGTGATACTTTCTAAAATACATTCGTCATTGTTAAAGATCAAACAATACTTGGCGATTTATAAGATTTTGGATAAGAAAAAAATCACCTGATATTTTGATTGGATGAAATCTCAATAATACCAGTTTTCGGGCTCTTTGTTTTAGTTTTTTGTTTGCTTCGGGAATTTGTAATTGAATATTATTCGGTATTTTTATGATAGCTGGCTGCCAGTGATCGCCAAAATTTTTTAATCTCGCCAATACTTTTTTTTTGCTACTCTTTTAACGTTAGCTAATAACAACTAGCCGTTATTTTAACATTGCGATATAATATCTTAAAAAACTTATTTAAAATAACTAAAATATAATCATAATAAAATACATAAACACAAACATATTAATACAAATAAAATGTCACGCAAAATATTCCAATTCAAATGATGCCAATTGAAACAAGATTTGGTGAGTTTTTACTGGCGCCCAGCAATATAAAAGTACCTATTATTCTTACGGATGTTTATGTAATTGTGATTTTTAAATAAAATATGCTTGCTGAAGTAAAGTTTCGAGGGTCTGTACGGTTTCGATATTGCACATTTTCTATAATTTGGTGATGCCTTTAGCGTCAACTCATCAATATTTCTAACATTACAATTTATAATTTCTAAAAATACCTCCATTACTATATCTTCTTTACTACCGCCACTGCAACATATCCAGGGAGTCTCATCCTGCCACTTCAAGGCACGGCACGATGTGCAGGGTAACTGAGATCCGAGATCAATAGCCTTATTCCTGAAATAAATCATAATTAAAGCCAGACAAATACTTAGTAGTCCGGCAATAATTTGATATGCGATCTCTTTTCATATTTTCCTGTAGCTGTCTGACCAAAAGCGTACATTGTTGGATGAATGCAATTCACTGGTATATTTAGTTTGATTCAAAATTCGTGTGGAGAAACCGACCAGCGTAGCGGGCGAAGCTTGCTAGTATGATATAAAATATCATTAAAAATAGCTTAAGAAACATAACATATTTTTTATTACACGCGACAAAGCGAAATGTTTAATCGGCTTTTAAGGGTGTATTTAAATCCAAACTGCTTATTATGAGACACATCTGTAAATTTATTTTTGCTCTAAAATGCATCCAATTGGCAGGTTCTCTTATTCAGAAACTTTATAATGTCCGCATTGTCTCGATTTTTTGATAAAAGCAGAATATATTTCAAAAAATGCTGTCAAAATGGACATTTTGAACCGAATTCCCCGAAGCGATAGCGCTGGAAACAAAAAAAGTCCTTCCGGCCTGTACCGGGAGGAAAAGGTAGCTTTCCTATATCTTCGTTTTAAAATTTTAGCTAATGTTACACGAAAACAGCAAGCTAAAATGCAAAGAAACGTTTACAAAAGATTCGTTAATACTGAATTTTAATAAGAAATTCGCCAAATTATTGAGCAATAGTCAAATTGGCTTCATTTATGAAGACTTACTTTGATCGCCAAATTTGGCGATATTTCGCCAAATGTCGCCCAATTTTGCCAATTTTGTCGCCAATGTCGCCAATTTTGGCGTTAACGGATATGAATATATAGTTTTATGCGTATGATTGGGAAAATTATTACAACAATGAAAGAAAATAATTTGCGAGTAATCGCGTTAATGTGCTGTTTTGTTTCAAAATGTCAGCCACCCTAGAATTTCAAACTGCTCTATCTCAGCCATTTTTTAAGATAGAGGTAAACCAAAAAAAGCTCTGGAATCCTTGTATCACGGCCTAACACGTAATTAAAAAATAAATTTGTATTTTTAAATTTTTTGTATATTTATTTTAGATTTTAAGTTATTTTACATCTTTAAATGGCCGCCATCTTGAAACAAGATGGCGGACCAAGCTGGCCAACGAACTCGGTCGAGACATTAGTGACCTTAATACACACAATTAGTTTCATCAAAATCGATTCATAATTACGGGCGTTATCGTATGACATAGGTCAGATATATATATATAGAGAGAGAGAGATATATATATATAAATCAACATTTGAACGGAGGGTGGTTTTGGGGTCTGGGGGTCATGATCGGTGAAAATATATCGAAATTTTCCGGAACTGCTTTCCTCCGAACGGCTGCAATAGGTAGCTTTATACTTTTTTGTATTGAAAGCTACCTAAAAATGATCGTACTGTGAAAATAATTGTCTGTAAATCAATTTCTAATTAATTGAACGAAAAATAAAAACATGGGGCCGATATAAATGCCTTTATAAATCACGCCGCCAAGTTTCCTGTTGTTACTTTTAAAAATGAGTCTGAAAATGTGTCTCAAAATTTTGAGTTGTTGAGCGTGGAAAAATATTTTTTTTTTAATACCGCCTTAAGATGGTTTAAAGCGAATATTTTATACATTTAAATCCATGACTTCTTCGCATTTGGAGTACCCTGTAATTTTTCATCGCACACTTTTTTTCACAAATGAAAATAAATGCTTTTCTATCGCTAATAATGAAAGATTGTTTATACTTAACAAAGATTATTTAAACAAAGAAAAGTTATAGCGAGCATGCTGTCGATAACTAGAATGATTCTATTTGAGGATTATTTACCCAAGCAAGGCTAATCTGAAAGTTAGTATTCAAAACATTTAAATTCAAGACATTCCCGTAATCGTAGTACCTTGTATATTTTATAACACACTTTTTTTCGCGAATAAAAAGTAAAGATTATTTACATACAGCAAAGATTCTTTAAACAAAGAAAATTTATAGCAAACATTCTGTCGATAACAGGAATAATTCTTATTCAGAACTCTTACATAATCCAGACTCATCTGAAAGTTTGTATATAATACATTGACATTCAGGGCTTTTCCTTAATCAGAGTATCCTGTAATTTTCCATAACACATTTTTTTTTACAAATGAAAGTAATTGATAATCTGTCGGTAATAATAAAAGAATAGAACATTTTTCATTTAAAAAAATAATAGAGAATGTTTCGTTGAAGTTAAATTTATCGAAAACTTTGAAAAATTAAATTAATCTTTTTACTAACTTTCAAATTACTTTTGTAATAAACAATTGAAATAAAGAATTACACTTATGAAGTTGCTTCTGTTCAGTTTTTGATCAGAATCTTGGAGAAATGCCAAAACAAAAGGGTCGCGATTTGTTCAAAAATACATGTATTCGTGTAAATAACAAAATCAGCAGGAGTAGACTTTATTTGGAACATTTCATATTAATGAATTCAAATATTTTTCTCCGTTTCCCATGTTGTATTTCAAAATTTTACTTTAGAATTTTTTTTCCAGAATTTTTTTTTTCCAAACACAAATAATAAATGAATTCAAAGAATAAAAATTGTACAAATTATCCCAAAACACGCCCTAAAATGAATTTACTAGTTAAAGATCAGTAAATTGAAGAAATTCTCAAAATCTTGTTTCATCTAAAACGTAATAAATATATATTAAAACTGACGACTATTCTGTAGTCGGAGTATGTTACATATTTTTATAATACAGCTTTTTTTTTTTTAATGAAAATAAGTGTAATTCTTCTTCTAACTAAAAATAATGAATAATTAACTATATATTATTAATATCAATTTTCAGAGTTGTAACTGCAAAAAGAATGTAAAAAGAATAATTTTTTATAAACACTTAAATAAATTATCCTTTAACACATTACATGTGGAATATATTTCCGAAAAATTCGTAACAAATGGATTTTTTTTTCCTCAGCTTTATAATCATAATGGTAGAAATTAGTTTTTTTTTTTGTTGTGTTTGTTTTGTTTTGCTTTGTTTTTTAAGAAAGAAAAAAGTAAATAAATAAATACTGTATTTAATATTTTTCGTATACATAAAAAAATAATTGCGGATTATAGTCAAATTTTACTGAAAATTGTTCTAATATAGGCAAAATGAAACAAATGACACATTAATGACATAGTAATTGCGTCATGTTATATTCTACTAAAGGTGTAATATAATTTTATTTACTGCACAAATTTCATCATTTACAACGGTGGTAAGTGCCCGTTTTCTTCTTTTATGAGTTGAATAAAGAACTACAATGTTTGCTAACATTAATGATTCCAATGAAACGTTCTCATCTTATGTCAAAAGACTGGAGCAGCCATGATGTTAAAGAAGAAAAAAAGATTCCTGCCATTATTTCTTGCATGGGTCCTAAATTATATAATTTACTACGCGATTTTTTAGGTAGCTTTCAATACAAAAAAAGTCCTTCCGCCCTGTACCGGGAGGAAAAGGTAGCTTTCCTATATCTTCGTTTTAAAATTTTAGCTAATGTTACACGAAAACAACAAGTTAAAATGCAAAGAAACGTTTACAAAAGATTCGTTAATACTGAATTTGAATAAGAAATTCGCCAAATTATTGAGCAATAGCCAAATTGGCTTCATTTATGAAGACTTATTTTGGTCGCCCAAATTTGGCGATATTTCGCTAAATGTCGCCAATTTTGCCAATTTTGTCGCCAATGTCGCCAATTTTGGCGCTAACGGATATGAATATATAGTTTTATGCGTATGATTGGGAAAATTATTACAACAATGAATGAAAAAAGTCCTTCCGGCCTGTACCGGGAGGAAAATGTACCTTTCCTATATCTTCGTTTTAAAATTTTAGCTAATGTTACACGAAAACAGCAAGTTAAAATGCAAAGAAACGTTTGCAAAAGATTCCTTAATAATGAATTTGAATAAAAAATTCGCCAAATTATTGAGCAATAGCCAAATTGGCTTCATTTAAGAAGACTTATTTTGGTCGCCAAATTTGGCGATATTTCGCCAAATGTCGCCAATTTTGGCGAGAATTTGGCGCTAACGGATATGAATATATAATTTTATGCGTATGATTGGAAAAATTATTACAACAATGAAAGAAAATAATTTCGAGTAATCGCGTTAATGTGCTGCTTTGTTTCAAAATGTCAGCCACCCTAGAATTTCAAACTGCTCTATCTCAGCCATTTTTAAAGATAGAGGTAAACCAAAAAATGCTCTGGATTCCTCGTATCAAGGCCTAACACTAAATTAAAAAATAAATTTGAATTTTTAACTTTTTTGTATATTTATTTTAGTTTTAAATTTTTAAATGGCCGCCATCTTGAAACAAAATGGCGGACCAAGCTGGACAACGAACTCGGTCGAGACATTGGTTAGCTTAATACACACAATTAGTTTCATCAAAATTGATTTATAAATACGAGCGTTATCGTATGACATATGTCAGATATATATATATATATATATATATATATATAGTATATATATGGATATATCTATATATATATATAAATCAACATTTGAACGGAGGGTGATTTTGGGGTCGGGGGGTCATGATCGGTGAAAATATATCGAAATTTTCCGGAACTGCTTTCCTCCGAACGGCTGCAATAGGTAGCTTTATACTTTTAGGTAGCTTTCAATACAAAAAAGTATAAAGCTACCTATTGCAGCCGTTCGGAGGAAAGCAGTTCCGGAAAATTTCGATATATTTTCACCGATCATGACCCCCAGACCCCAAAACCACCCTCCGTCCAAATGTTGATTTATATATATAGATATATCCATATATATATATATATATATATCTGACCTATGTCATACGATAACGCCCGTAATTATGAATCGATTTTGATGAAACTAATTGTGTGTATTAAGGTCACCAATGTCTCGACCGAGTTCGTTGGCCAGCTTGGTCCGCCATCTTGTTTCAAGATGGCGGCCAATTAAAACTTTAAAACTAAAATAAATATACAAAAAAGTTAAAAATTCAAATTTATTTTTTAATTCAGTGTTAGGCCTTGATACAAGGATTCCAGAGCTTTTTTTGGTTTACCTCTATCTTAAAAAATGCCTGAGATAGAGCAGTTTGAAATTCTAGGGTGGCTGACATTTTGAAACAAAACAGCACATTAACGCGATTACTCGCAAATTATTTTCTTTCATTGTTGTAATAATTTTCCCAATCATACGCATAAAACTATGTATTCATATCCGTTAACGCCAAAATTGGCGACATTGGCGACAAAATTGGCAAAATTGGGCGACATTTGGCGAAATATCGCCAAATTTGGCGATCAAAATAAGTTTTCATAAATGAAGCCAATTTGGCTATTGCTCAATAATTTGGCGAATTTCTTATTCAAATTCAGTATTAACGAATCTTTTGTAAACGTTTCTTTGCATTTTAGCTTGCTGTTTTCGTACACGAAAACAGCAAGCTAAAATGCAAAGAAACGTTTACAAAAATAAATCGTTTAAAAAACGTTTAAAAAAATGAAACAACTCAAAGTAAATTAATGACGCAGGTTGATGATTTAAATTTTGATAAAGATGCAAAATGTATATGTTGTATGAATGTTACAACATTAGCTAAAATTTTAAAACGAAGATATAGGAAAGCTACCTTTTCCTCCCGGTACAGGCCGGAAGGACTTTTTTGTATTGAAAGCTACCTAAAAGTATAAAGCTACCTATTGCAGCCTTTCGGAGGAAAGCAATTCCGGAAAATTTCGATATATTTTCACCGATCATGACCCCCAGACCCCAAAACCACCCTCCGTTCAAATGTTGATTTATATATATATATATATATATATATATATATCTGACCTATGTCATACGATAACGCTCGTATTTATAAATCAATTTGGATGAAACTAATTGTGTGTATTAAGCTCACCCATGTCTCGACCGAGTTCGTTGGCCAGCTTGGTCCGCTATTTTGTTTCAAGATGGCGGCCATTTAAAAATTTAAAACTAAAATAAATATACAAAAAAGTTAAAAATTCAAATTTATTTTTTAATTTAGTGTTAGGCCTTGATACGAGGAATCCAGAGCATTTTTTGGTTTACCTCTATCTTTAAAAATGGCTGAGATAGAGCAGTTTGAAATTCTAGGATGGCTGACATTTTGAAACAAGACAGCACATTACAAAAATTTTCATTGTTGTAATCATTTTCCCAATCATACGCATAAAACTATATATTCATATCCGTTAGCGCCATATTCTCGTCAAAATTGGCGACATTTGGCGAAATATCGTCAAATTTGGCGACCAAAATCTGTCTTCATAAATGAGGCCAATTTTGCTATAGTTGAATAATTTGGCGAATTTCTTATTCAAATTCAGTATTAACGAATCTTTTGTAAACATTTTCTTTGCATTTTAACTTGCTGTGTTCGTGTAACATTAGTTCAAATTTTAAAACGAAGATATAGGAAAGCTACCTTTTCCTCCCGGTACAGGCCGGAAGGACTTTTTTCCTAAAGCATCTGAACTATTGAAATATGAAGAAATTGTTGAACTTCTGCTGAAACACTTAAGCCCCGCCCCAAATGAAATTTCTGAAAGAATTAAATTTCATAAATGCTACCAAAACGAAAGTGAATCTGTACAAGATTTTTCTGTTAGATTAAAAAAATTGACAACTTTGTGCTATTTATCTCGTGATACATTAAATGAAAAACTTTTGGACCAATCCCTTAAAGACTTAAAAAATGAAACAACTCAAAGTAAATTAATGACGCAGGTTGATGATTTAAATTTTGATAAAGATGCTGGAAAAGCTGCAATTTTACAAAATGCTGAATTTGATCTTTCTGAATTGAAACACAGAAGCATAACTGTAAATAAAGTTGCCTATATTAAAAATGTACAACCTAACAAATTTCAAAATAATTCTCAAAAACAGAAAATCAACAATCATGCAAATAATAGAAATAATGGAAATCCTGAGGAAATTAAGAATAAATCGAAATGTTATCGATGTGGTAATGCGTCACATTTAGCTAATTATGTATATATATATATATATATATATATATATATATATATTCGATTTGTAATCTGTGTTGAAAAAGAGGCCATTTGAATAAAGTGTGTAAAAGTAAAAATAACAATGTTCAGAAACAAATTAATGTATTGCATACATTTCATATTTTATCTTTGAGTCATGATAAAGGTACTACTCCAATAAAAGAAATGTTTTAATTGAAAATAAAGTTAAAGCTGAAATGGAGTTATATACCTTTTCCAGAATTCCTTCAGTACCTGTAAAATGTTTTCGCAGAATTTTTCCAAATTAAAAAAAAAAAAAAAAAAAAAAAAAAATCCGCTAGATGTTCAGTTAAGAACTGCAACTGGTAAACGATTACACCTGTTGGGTATGTAAAAGTAGACGTTTCTTATGAAGATAAAACTAAAAATCTTAAATTGTATTTGATTAAAGATGATAATTTTCCATTATTATTTGGAAGAGATTGGGTTTCTGACAAACAATTCAGTATTTTCCCCCATAATTTAAAATCTGTGTGTGTAAATTAAACTGCGAATTCTGCTGACAAATTGAAAGTATTACTGAATGATTTTTCTGATTTGTTTACTGATAAAGTTGGGGAGATGAAAAGTTTGAAGACGGAACTCTGTCTAGAAAAAGATGCTACTCCTGGGTTTTGGAAAGCTAGAACGGTAACGTATGCATTGCGTGCAGCAGTAAATAAAAAATAACAAAGATTACAAGATGAGGGTATTATAAATCCTGTCAGTAATAGCAAGTGGGCAACTCCTATAGTTCCAATGATTAAGCGTAATGGTAATGTGGAGATTTTAATGTAACAGTAAATAAATTTTTGAAGGTTGAAAAATATCCTTTACCTAGGGTAGAGAATATGGTGGCTACATTAGGCGGTGGTTTGAATTTTATAACGATTGGTTTAAATCAAGCATATCTTCAGTTACCTGTAAAGAAAAATTCACAAGAGTTGTTAACACCAAAGGTCTTATTCCAATTTTTAAAGTTACCCATGGGCCTTACTAATTCTTCAGCTATTTGGTAAAGAACAATTGAACGAATTTTAATTGATATTGATGGTGTTACAATTTTTATTGATGATATTGGCGTTACAGGGGAAACTGATGAAATACATTTGAGACGGCTAAAACAAGTGTTAGAAATATTGCATGAATATAATATTAGAATTATTAAGTTCAAATCATCCTTTATGGTTGATCGAATTACATATTATTGTTATATAATCGATAAAGAAGGTATTAATAAATCAGAAGATAAAATAGAAGCTATTTTAAATGCTCCTAGACCAGTAAATGTATCACAGGTTAAAGTTTTTCAAGAGTTAGTTACATATTATTCTAAATTCGTACCGAATTTACCTACAGTTGCTCATCTTTTAATACAATTGCTCAAAAAGATTGTAAAATTTATGTGATCTGTTGTTTGTGAACAATCATTTAAAAGCATAAACAATGAGATTATATTTGAAAGAGTTCTTCCAAATTTCAACCCTACATTACCTTTAGTGTTAGCAACTGAGGCTTCCCCAAATGGTATCTTTGCAGATCTTTCGCATGTAATGCCAGATAACGTGAAAAAAACTATTAATTGACACGATCCTTTGTGTCGAGAAATCTAACCAATGCAGAAAAAAAGTATAGCCAGGTGGATAAAGAAGCACTACCTATTATTTGGTGTAAAGAATTTGTTCAATATTTGTATGGTAATCGATTACATTATTTACAGATAGTAAACCACTTGTGTCTATTTTTTTCTCCTACTAAGAATATCCCTGTACTTTCAGAAAGATATTCATTATATTTACAAGCGTTTAAATATGACATTCGTTACAAGAAAACTTCCGAACACGGAAATGTGTATGCTCTTTCACGTCTTTCATTACGTAGTAAAGATTTACCTCCACAATTTAACTCAAATAATGTAATTGATGAATCCGATTTTTTTTTTCAAATTAACCAAATATCTACTTTAACTTCCAAAACAATTGCTGTAGCTACAAAATCCGATCCTTTATTAAGTCAAATTTTTCATCACCTAATTTCTGGTTCTCCAATTCCTAAAAATTTACTTTTTGGTGGTAAGCAAGAAAAATTTACTCTTCCCTGTAGTTGTATTTTAAAAGGATGTAGAATAATGGTTCCTGAAATTCATAGAAAACAAATTTTAAATGATTTACACTTTGGATATTTCCGTATAGTGGAAATGAAGTCCTTAGCTCGTAGTTTTGTATGGTGGCCAGGAATTGAAAAGATATTGGAGATCTTGAACGGAATTGCACTACTTGCGTAAATTTTAAAAAATCCTCCTGAGGTAGATACACGTAATTGGGATTGGTCTACAGCTCCATAGCAAATCATTCATATTGATTATTTTAGTGTAGTTTTGGGTAAAACGCTTTTCCTTGTAGTTGATGCTCATAGCAAACGGCAAGAAGTTTTCAAAGTTCCTAATACAAATTCAGAACATACGATTACTTGTCTTTCTTTACTGTTTGCCAGATACGGTTATCCTATATGTTTGGTATCTGATAATGCTAAGCAAGTTACTTCTGTAGAATTTGAGACATTCTTAAATAACAATAGTATTAAACACGGGTTTAGTGTTCAATACCATCCAGCTACAAATGGTCCGGCTGAGAGATATATGCAAATTCTCAAACGTAAATTAAAAGTTTTATCTTCAGAATCTGGTAATTATCAAATGAAATTAAATAACTTTCTTTTACAGTATAGAAAGATGCCCCATGTTACAACGAGGGAGAGTCCTGCACCTATATTTCTAAAGCGGCATATGAAAACAAAATTAGATTCGATACTTCCAAACGTTACAAATTTTGTTCATGATAAGGAAAATGCGAGAAATTCCAATGCTAATGTTAAAGAATCTGAAATTAACCAGAAAGTCGCTGTAAGAAATTATACTCCAAAAGTCGAGTGGAAAATCGGTCGCATTATTGCAAGACGTTACATTATGGAATTCTAGTTGGTTCAAATATTTGGAAAAGAAATGGTGATCAAATAACTAACGTAGTTTCAAAAATACATTTGACTAATGATAAAAATTCTGAAGAAAGTGATGCAACAGGTTACAGAAGTGAAAATGCAGTTGTTAAAAGGGTGATTCTGAACTAATGCATTCTACTGTTACAGATATTCGACCAGCTGATTCTTTCTACCCAAGTACTCCAAATCCTAAACCAGCTAACTTTCTCCACCCAACTACTCCAAGTCCTAACCCAGCTGACTCTTGTGTACCAAATAATCCATATCCTAAACCAGATGACTCTGATATGATTCCTCCAGTTCTAAACTCTACTGTTCCAAATAGTACATTTGATGATTATGCAGAATCTTTTATAACTAATTCTCCTTCTTCCCCCCCACAGGTATCTAGACAGTCTATAAGAATTAGAAGAGTTCCTACCCGACTCAAATATTAAGCGAGGGAGAACTATCGTGTTTGTACTTCCGTGAATAATCTCTAGATGGCTGCACTAAAATGTTTAAGAAAATCTGTACAGTTACGCCATCATATGCATTATTTTCATTGTAGATGTAAATGCTACATATGTAATGTTTGTACTGTGAACGTGAAGTCTTGATGGTTGTATATTAAACATCTAGTTAAAATGCCTTATTCGGATCACTCATTTATTTATGCGCTTATTTTGATTTATTAATATTAAGTATATTATATATATAATTGGCAAAAAATGTGTTTTCGTATTTTATGAAGGAAATGAAAGAAAACAAAACACCATAATGTATTTAAATGCACATTTTCAAATCATATTTTCTGCAGTCTATATATAAAATGCTCCATGTGTTTTCATTTTTGTTCAAAATACTCATTTTCTGTAAGAAACAATCTTGATACATTCTACAACATATCTGTGCAGTCCGTTTGAAAAAAAGGTTTATTAAGGTACTCAAAATGGCTATAAAAATAAGTAACGTGATTATTTGATGAAAATTCAGATTTGTAAAAGTTTCTGATTTTTATAAAATAACTCTGTATGTCAGATTTTGAAAAAAAAAATGCATTTATTTTTAAACAAAGATCTTTTAAATAATAATATTAAATAAATAGGTCAAGGCGAGTATAACTAGCGCTCAAAGGGTTTCGTATATTAAATTTATTAATAAATAATCTCATACTACCCCTAATTTTTTTTATAATTTTAGTTTCAATAGATTCGAAAATAGGGGAGGGGGGGGGACATATTTTTCCAGTATACTTTCGACGATATCTCTGAAAATATAATACCTAAAATTAATTAAAACAAATATATTTTTGAATTCCATGTTACGAGATCTTTCGAACAATACCCTACACGATACATAAAAAGATTTTTTTCAAGTAACTTAATTAATATCTCGGCTAATTACCGACATTTTCTTTTCAAAAATCATTATCAAATATCCTTGCATGATTCTGCGTCGATGCATACCTCGAACTCTCCTTCTAACCGCCCGAAAAGTAAAGTTTGTGTGTAAAGGAAAAATGCGATTTTCTCAAAAACTATGTTACCGAATAAAATCATTAGTTTTCCTGCAAGGTTTAAATAAAACTTTATTTACAAGTAACTTTAAAAATACATTGAATCCAATTAAATAATTGAAATAAAGAATTGCCAATTTAAAGTAGTTTCTAGTAAGACTCTGAACAGAATGTGGGAAAAGTGCCAAAAATAAAAGGGTCGCGATTTCCTTAAAAATACATATATGTATGGAAATAGCAGAAACAGCAGGGGTTGACTTTATTTGGAACATTTCATATTAATAGATTCAAAGATTCTTCTCCGTTGCCCATGTTGTATTTCAAAGTTTTGTTTTGAATTCAAGCATTTTTTTTTTTTTTTCAGAATTGTCTTCATACAAAATCTAGTAATAGATGAATTCAAAAAGGAAAATTCGTATAAATTGTTCAAAAACTCACTGTAATAAAGTCAATAAATAAAATGAAAGTTATTCTATTTAAAAATAAAAGAAGAGTGAATTTGGAAATCTTCCAAAATCCTATTTCATCTGAAACTTTATAAATTAATATTAAAATACAGAGTTGTTCCGTAATCGGAGTGTCATAATTTCTTACAGCAAAGCTTTTCCCACAAATAAAAGTAATTAATATTTTATCACGAATAGCCTTTTTAATTAAAACATTTTTAAGATTTGTCATTGTAATAAAGGACGTTTAGAAAACTAATAACCATTTTCATCACTTATAACCTTTAACTTTTTCCTGACTTTACTTTGAATTGAATTAAATAAATAATTATTATTTTTAAGTTGAAAAAGTAAATAAAGAATTACTCTTTTAGAGTTGAAAAAGTATATAAAGAATTACTCTTTTAAAGTACAAAATTTAAATAAAGAATTACTCTTTTAAAGTTGAAAAAGTATATAAAAAATTACTCTTTTAAAGTGAAAAAGTAAATAAATAATTACTTGTTTGGAGTTGAAAAAGTATATAAAAAATTACTCTTTTAAAGTACAAAATGTAAATAAAGATTTACTCTTTTAAAGTTGAAAAAGTATATAAAAAAATTATTCTTTTAAAGTAGAAAAAGTAAATAAAGAATCACACTTTTAAAGTAGCTTCGGTTCAGTTTTTCAACTGAAACATGCACAATTGTCAAAAATGGATGGGAAGTGCCATCATTGTGGACTTTGAAGGGGGTGTAATTCTTTATTTAAGTTTTTTACTTTAAAAGAGTCATTCTTTATATACTTTTTCATCTCTAAAAGAGTAATTCTTTATTTACTTTTTCAACTTAAAAATAATAATTATTTATTTAAGTCATTTAATTCTATTCAAAGTAAAGTTTCAAAGTAAAGTTCATTTTTCCCGCACTAACGGAAATGCGCATTAAACGATGCAAACACTTGATTGGTATAAAATAACCCCTTTAGTTAAATAACCTACCCAACGCCTTGAACTGATATATCCGTTCACTAAGCTATAGGTTTCACTGCAATAGAAGCATTCTTTAAATGAATATAATTATTTTAATATGATGCAATTCTAAAACATTGAGTAATGATTAATACTCTTCTTGATTTTGAGATAATTTCTTCTTTTTTTTTTTTTTTTTTTTTTCCTGTTTTGGATTCATTTGTTATTTGATTTTAGAAGAAAAAAAATTCCGGAAAAAAAATGCAATTATTGTTTTAAGCTGCTTCTTAAAACAATATGCGCAACAGAAAAGAATATTTGAATTTATTAGTACCAATTTTCTAAAAGAAAAAAAGGCTACCCCTGCTGCTTCCGCTGTTTACATACATACAACGGACTCTCGTTAATGCATCTCCGATTAAGACATTTCTTCGGTGAATGACGCCGATTTCGTTTACCCCGTCATTTCCAATTTGCAATTAATGTTAAAGACATCGCTTAAAGCGATGATAATCCGGGAAATTGTTTCACAAACTGACAGAATACAATAGAAATTGCCTTTATACATTTTTCTTTTTTCAAAAGCAACTTTGATGTAACTTTTTTATTGAGAGATCAAGAAATTATCAGTGAAAATTATAAAGAGAAAGAATATTTTCTACCATCTGAAACGTGAGAGTTTCTATAATTGCTAGTGGGTGTTCGCCGATGTTTTTTGTGTATAAAAATATGGTACACTGCAGGGGAAAAAAATGTTGATTATACGGTATATAATACTGACACACCAGATGCTAGTATTATACCATAAAATTAACAGTATTAAACAGTAAATTAAGCAGTAATACACTTCCACGCATGCGCGGTAACGAGACATTCCATAATTTCTTGGAATTATTCTTAAAAAAATACCTTCAATAATTGAATTCAATTGGAAGGAAAAACGTGGACTATTTGTCAGTAGGATTCTTCTTACCTAAAACAAAGACCTTGTATAAAGTTTAAACTTGGCATTGTGCCAAGCGCGCTTCGAAGGTAAGTTGTAAAGTTGCAATGTCGCCTTGGGTGTACCGCGCTTTTCTAGATATGTTTTGAATTAATATCACGGACAATTACCGACATTTTCTTTTTCGAAAATCATTATCAACAATACTTTTATGTTTCCGCGTTGATAAGTACGTTAAGAACCCGTCAACTCCCCCGTTGAGAGTCCGCAAAGTAAAGTTTGTGTGTAACGGGAAAAATGCGATTTTCTCAAAAACAACGTGACCTAGGATAATCGCTGCAGTTTTCCTGCAAGGTTTAAATGAACTCCTACTACCCCTAATTCTTTCATAACTTTAGTTTCAGTAGATTCCGAAATACTAGGTGGAGGGGGGGAGGAGATTTTCGCATTACACTTTCGACGATATCTCTGAAAATGTAACACCTAAAATTAAAATAAATATATGTTTTTGAATTCAGTGCTACGATATCTTTCCAACGATATCTCACACGATATACGATAAGATTTTTTTTTTAAGTAACTCTAATTAGCCCTCAAAATTTTTCATAAAAATATTTGTGAATGTCTAATAGTCTATAAATAAATGAGTTGATAGCCTTTATAACTCTCCCAAGTATAACTGTCCGCGTTCCATAATTTACAAGAAAAACGACTGTAACAGACGGACAGACACGTGAGTGATCTTATAATGGTTCCGATTTTACTTTTTAAGTAAGGAACCGTAAAACGGCACAAATTATCCCAAAACTCATAGTCAATCAACTGAGTGAAAGTTGTTTTGTTTAAAATAAGAGAGGAGTAAACTGAATAAAAAGAACAGTGCCCAGTTAACCTGAGGACATTGAGCTCACAGGCTATTCACACTATTTGTATATTATACTCTTATTTCAAAGAATAATGCACCTCGAAAAATAAAGAAATCATATTTTTGAGATATACTTTTGATACAAACTAATTTTTTATACTTAACCAATGAACCTCCGAAACTAATCAGAGAAGCGCTTTATAAAAAAAACCTATATACCAAATTTGAAGCAAATCGGAAAATTCTGCGTGAAATACCCATCTAGCTAAATTAAGGGAGAGCATTATACCCCCCTCCGTTTCCCTTTTTTATACTTAAGCAATGAAGCTACAAATCTAATCAAGGAATCGCCTTATCAGAATAAACCTGTATACCACATTTAAAGCAAATCGGGTAATTCTGCATGAAAAACCCATTTATCTAAATTAGGGGGGGGGTGAGCCCCCAAAACTATTCAGGGAAACGCTTTATCAGAATGAACATATATACAAAATTTGAAGCAAATCGTATATTTCTATCAAGAGCTAACGCGTTACGTACGTATACGTACATACAGAACCGGCTGGTGCATTAGCTCACAGGCTTTGATAATCTGTGAACGGAAAATCTTCCATAATCCTGCTTAATCTGTGTGGTGTTTGTGGTGGATATTAGAAGGCTTCAATAAAAACTTAAATTTAAAACGTAATTAGCTTTAAAAAATAATATATAGCAGCTTCATGCCACTTCAGGAGAATACAGAATGCAGATCCGTTGTCAATTGAAATAGATAAAATAAAAAGAAAAGTGCCCAGTTAAACTGATGGCATTCAAAGTTCAAAGGCTATTCACACTAATTGTACATTATACTCTTATTTCAAAGAAAAATCCCATTTAGCTAAATTAAGAAGGCGGATTAGCTCCCACATCCCCCCCCTTTATACTTCTTTATCTCCTTTTATACTTAACCAATGAATCTCCAAATCTAATCAGGGAAGTGCCTTATCAGAATAAACCGGTATACCAAATTTGAAGCAAATCGGTTAATTCTGCATGAAAAACCCATTTATATAAATTAAGGGGATTACGCCCGTTCCTCCCTTTATACTTAACCAATGAACCCCCCAAACTAATGAGAGAAGCGCCTTATCACAATGAACTTATATACAAAATTTGAAGCAAATCGGAGAATTTTGAATGAAAACCCATGTATCTAAATTAGGAGGGGATTATCCCCCTGTTCCCCTTCCCCTTTATACTTAACCAATGAACCCCCAAAACTAATCAGGCAAACACTTTTTCACAATGAACCTACATACAAAATTTGAAGCAAATCGGATAATTTTGAATCAAAACCCATGTATCTAAATTAAGAGGGGATTAACTCTCCCCCGTTCTCCTCCCCCTTTATACTTAACCATTGAACTCCCAAAACTAATCAGGGAAGAGCCTTATCAGAATAGATCTATATACAAAATTTGAAGTCAATCGGATATTTCTATCCAGAGTTATCGCGTTACGAACATACATACATACATACGTACATACATACGTACATACAGAACCTGTGGGCACGTTATTTCTCAGTCTTTGATAGCCTTTGAGCTAAAAAGATTGGTAAGTTGAGAGGTTGACTGTTGCCATATATATACTGCAAAATAATACTGTTAATTTTTTTAGTGCGCCATTTCAGAAATCTTTTTTTTTTCCTCGATGCGCTGAGTTAAAGAAAATGACGAGCTACCTTTATCACATACAGTTTTCTGACAAATACATGAAAATAATACAGAAGATGTCGCAGAATAAAAAAAGAGAATAAACGAAAAAACTTTAAAATAAGCTGTATCTTCCACTTCATTAGGTAATTAGATTCGTTATAGTTACACACAAACATTATTAAAATGCATTTTCTACCTCTCGAAGAAATATCCCCTCCCCTGAATCTTTTTTGTCTTTTTGCACTGCTTGCAGCTGTTTCCTGTCCAGCAGAAAGCAGTAGCATGTTACCATGCATCTAATGTCTTCTTGATTAGTTTTGTGAATTATCAGATAGAAAATCTGCTTAAAATTTACAAATTACAAACAAGGTATGTTAAATTTACAATTTACTAACAAGACAAAAATTCAAAATTCTGTCTAAATTGTAAACGAAAGAACATTAAATAGAAACATAAAAAAAACAAATAAAAAAAAGAAAAGAAAAGAAAGAAATAGAAAGCCTGTGTTTACTGCATGAGAAACAAATAAAAAATATTTCAACTATCAGTTTAAAGTTTTGATTATAGATGGCAGCACCAAAAGTCTTATACAACAATTAAATATAAATAGACTTTTTAGTTTAACGTTTCGTTTGTAGATGGCAGCACCATAAGATTTTGCATTAATTTTCTGCCATGCAAAAGGATTTCCTATTTATTGTTATGCTAAAATGAAACAGAAAGAGAATTTTTTAATATAATTTCTTAGCATTGCAAGTCACTTAATTTACTTCTCATTATTGTTTGAATGCAAATAATTAATCATTTTCCTGCAATTTCTCTTCCAGAAACATGCATTTTCATTGTTTGAAGGAAATACTTGACTTTCAATTATGTACGTTTCTTTCTAAAAATTTCGTGTCCGGTTATTAACACTTTCAAACCTAGTTGAAAAGTGTTTATGACTTCGGTTTGTCTGGCCATATGGCCGTGCTCTAACTCCCGTCAATAGGCTCGGATTGCTCTGCAATTTTTATATGTTATTGTCGTTATCTATAGCATGTTCCCTATTGCAACGGAAGTGTGTAGCACTTATAGTTTTTTTAGGGGGACACTCAAAAGAATTCCGTTACATGACGGTCTATGGGAAAAAATCATTTGCGGTTTATTTTAATGATGTTACACAATTTCAAACACATTGTAATTGATATATATCACTAAGGTGCATTACAAGAAGCTTAATATGGAATAGGGTGTGCATAGCACTTAGAGTTACTTTACAGGGACAGTCAAAAGAATTCTGTTACATGACGTATATGGAGAAAAATCGTCTGCGGTTTAATTAAACAATGTTTCACTATTTTAAACGCATTGAAATTTATATATATCACTAAGGTGCATTACAAGAGGCTGACTACAGAATAGTGTGTGTATAGCAGTCATCGTTCATTGACAGGGACACGCAAAAGAATTCTCTACTGTCTGTTAACAATAATTCCTGGAAGTGCGTTTTAAGTTGCTGAACGCGATTTTAAATTTAACTCACTTTTTGTCTATTGCGTGGTGTGCTGGTGTGTATAAATTCTGTAGATCATTATGCAAGGAAGCACAAATGTTCGGGAGCACATTTCCGTTTATGGACAGAAACTCCAGAAGGAAAATTTTAAACTGTGCTGCGCGTTTCCCAACTGAACTAAAATTTAGCATCCTATGTAGTATATATACAAATTTATAGATCCTATACAGGGCTGAATAAAAGTATTCGGATATTTTTCCGAATATTGTATATGTTGGAAATTTCTGAAATTATGTTTTTAAATATGTTTTTCGTTTACCAAATTGTTTACTTAGATGTTATCATTCAGCTTATTAAACGGTATGATTTGTAAAATTATTTTGGAAGCGTTGGAATGTGTTACATAATCTATGCTTGACGCATGATTTTTCGTTCTTGTTTTTTTTTTTTTTGGGGGAGGTGTGGGTGGGAGGGGGATTACTTTTAGTTTATAAAATTAAATGTAGGTATCCAAATTTTATTTATCCCAAATTATCGGTTTGAGGATTAAAATTTAAAGAATGAAACATACGTTTGAAGTAAAAATCCGAGCAACGTTGTGTAAATGATAAAGTTAATATTTAAAAATTTTATTACTAATATACATGAAGTAATGATGGTAAGTATAATGCGCTATACAATCGTTACTAGATGTAAACAATAACAAAAGTCTTTGTAAAGAACAGAGTAATAGTAAACGTGCGACGTATATATGCTGGAATGCATTCGTGTATTTAAAACATCTCCTCAAAAAATTAATATTTGTGACTCCTGTTTTCTGTATCCTTTCTTTGTAATACCTCTCTCTTTTTTTTAGTTGTCAAAATATTTCTAAAATATATGCTTAATTTTATTTCAAGTGTTAACATCTTACCCATAGATCGTCAGCTTTTAACACACAACACATTAAATTAAGCAGATATTTTAGAAATATTTTGACAACTAAGAAGAAAAGAGACATCAAGTGAAAAGAAAAAATAAGTTAAAAATATCAATTTCCCGAGGAGATATTTTAAATACACGAATGTTACATGTACTTTAAAAAAAAATAATTACAAGCAAACAAAAAAAATCTGGTATTGTTCATTAAAAAAAATGTTTCTATTGCAAACCCTATTCCAGTGAAAGTCTACTACGGCAGATTTTCGCTTTTTTTCCCCTTACGTTAATTGAAATCCCTCCTCCTCTCAAATTTTACTCTCAGCATACAAAGTTTGATTATGATATATATTTTGAAAAAATAATAAAATACTAGCTGGCTTCGCCCGCTAGCGGGCCCCTAATTTACATCGGTGCTTCGAATTGTCGAAAATCTCGAATCTTGTAAAACCTCGAACCGGATGAACCTCCGACACGGGTCCCCGCTGCCTTCGGCACCGGATAATCCCTTAAATTGCACATTGAATAGTACAAACCTCTAACCGAACGAACCTCCGACCCTGGTCCCCGCTGCCTTCGGCACCGGATAATCCCTTAAATTGCACATCGAATAGTATAAACCTCTAACTGAACGAACCTCTGGCTCAAGTCCCCGCTGCCTGCGGCACCGTATAGCAGTCGTGCTGCGCACGCGCTGCAGTATACGTTAGTTCCACCTTCCGCCAGCAGATGGCGCAATCCGTTTATACGATCATAACTGAAATCGTTAAGGCTGTCGAGTCGAATGAACCATACCCCGTCGTTTTTATTCCCGTAGAACCGGTGATAGGAAAGCACCCCCTGGTGGTGAAAAAACGAACTAAAATTGGTAAGCTCTATCTATGTCGAGTCGAATGAGCCATACCCCGTCGTGATCCTTCCCATAGAAACAGAGATAGGAAAGCGCCCCCTGGTGGTGAGACTCGGAGCAAAAATCGATAAGCTGTAGTATCCTCTATCGACGTTGAGTCGAATGAGCCGTACCCCGTCGTGATCCGGGCCATAGAAACAGAGATAAGAAAACGCCCCCTGGTGGTGAAAAACGAACTAAAAACGATAAGCTCTAGTATCCTCTATCGATGTCGAGTCGATTGAGCCAAACCGCGTCGTGATGTGACCCATAGAACCCGAGTTGGCTGAAAAAATTTTTAATTACACCTTCCACCACCAGGGGGCGCAATGTGTTCTATACGAACATGACCGAAATCTGTAAAGCTATCCATGTCCAGTCGAAAGAGCCAAACCCCGTCGTAATCGGGCCCATAGAACCCGATTTCCGGAAGCGCCCCCTGGTGGTGAAACTTGGAACTAAAATATGTAAGCGCTATCGATATCGAGTCGAATGAGCCAAACCGCGTCGCGATGGGACCCATACGACAGGAGATATTTTGAAAAGAAATTGATAATTCCTTTTTTTTTTTTTCCCTATACAAAAATCGAGATTTTGCTAAAATCAAAACGTATGGTCCTAAATTGGAAAATTTTTTACCTGGTTGGCATTCTAATACAAAAAACCAATTACGCGTAATGCCGTTTAGACATCTTAGCTGAAAATCTGGGGATAGTGTTGCCTTTATGTCTGGCATTAAAAATACTTGTATAAAAGACTGTAGGAAAGCGATGGAATTAATTAAAAATTAAAAATCGTTTCTCGTAAACTAATCATCCTAGCTTAAAAAAAAAACATATTCTTGATCCTCACGCAAAAAAACTCTAGGTCGCATGATTTTCAAATCGGTAAAAGCAATATTTAAAAAAAATTTATACCCCGCTCAAAATAAAGAGAAAATATCCGGTCACGTGTCGTTTTTCTGCGTAGGTTACAAATGATTAGAAATAAATTCCTTCATTAACCTGTTTTTAATTGATATCTTCTGATTTTACTGGTCGATTTGTACGATCTTTTTTTTGTTCAAATCAGGATTTTTTTTTACGTGTGATGGCCGATTTGGGGGTCCAGAGATTAATTCCTTCATTGTTTTTCGAAAACGGACTTGAGCATTACATGATAGCTGTCACGTGAATTTGCCCTTTCTTCCTTCCAAACATCTCTCGCTCCAGGCAGTCTGCGGTCTCCACATGCCGCGCCGAAAGAATAAAAAAATTATTTTTTATCGATCGATTTTTAAAGAATTTTTTCGGTTCAAATTGTCGTACGGAAATGATTTTTCGAATTTATGAAAGCAAACGCTCTCCTGAATCTGTCTGTCCGATTTCCGAATTTCTGGCACCCCGACTTCCGTAGATCCGGGTCGGTTTAAAAACCCGCACTGCGGTTTGGGGCTTAATTTGCTCCGCGGCGACCCTGCAATCTCCCCGACCCGAGAGAGACCGGCAACCCTTCTCGGAGGCGAAAGTTTGCGGCTTTCGTTTCTTTTTCAAGTTGGGCTTCGGTCCGTAATTAAAACAATTTTGTCAATTAATAACTCCCCGGGTCCGGGTCGGGCTCGCCACCCCGCCCGAACTTGAGCTCCGCGCCTTTTTTCCGAATTTTTCGGTCCGCTTCCGCCGTCCGTGCGTCGAGCGCTCCCGGAGCCTTTGAGTGTACAGACCGGGAATGCACAGACACACTCACTCACTCACACACACACAGATGTTCACGGACATTAATAATTATCCGATAGGATTTTTTTGTTTCCTTCTAATCATTTTAGCACTTTTCTTTGACGGAAACACTTTCCAATGCATTCTGAATGCCATAACAAAACTAAATGAAAACCGCAATTTCAATGATCGAGACATTATGCCTGGAACAGGAAGGAATGATTCAATAATAGACAAACTTATAAAATTCAATATCAATAAAAGTTACGGACCCATTTTAAACATTTTTACACCAAAAATTTTGTTTCAAGATGAGGAAAAGAAGGAACCAGGTTTCATGTCACTCGGACGCCTAGAAGGGCTAAACTCATTCCGTCGCTCAAGTTTTCAGTGGGTAGCTGACCGCAATTTTAACATTCTGAGACGTTCGGCAGGAATCTTGTGGTCGCGAGGCTCTTGTAGTATTTATTACCTTCCACGGTTGTCTCAACGTCCCAGATTCGAAAAAAAAAAAATTGAACATTTCTCGATCCGTAAAAGAAAAGGGGTTGGTGTTTTACCGCATTTTCAGAAGTCAAGGCAAAATATGATGCCTGTCAATTTGACTATCGCGTTAACGGTGAAAAGATTTGTCCGAATTGTTGCGATTTAAACGCCACTTCGGAAAGGCATTGTTATTTTAAAAGAAGGCAATACTTTTCGGCAATTAAAAATCTCTTTCAAAATCGGTAGTTTTTTTTATTCTTTAAGTAACGAATATTCTTCCACTCTTTTATTTAATTCAATTTCATTTCTGTATAATTTTGTAATTTATTTCTAACTCATTTCCTAATGGGAGAGAACTATAAAAACTGATGTTCAAAGGTGTGTTTCCGATGATAACATGACATTTTCTTATTTTTAGAACTTAATTTTTTGAACACAAATCAACAGTCGTCATTAAATATTTAATTTAATGTGCTCTCATATGTAACACCTCTAAAATATTTTTAACAAATATATTCTGTTAAAAATTAATTATCAGTACCGAAAAAGAATTTTTATTTTCTTTTATAGAATGATGCATTGTAATTGTCTCATTTGTAAATAAAATTAATTTTATTGCTTTAATTAACAAAAAAATGGTTATTCAAATAATCTTGCCTGTCATTTATATTTCAAGTCACTTCTTTTTTACTCTGAAAGATCCTTATGAAAATTGGAATTCTTTGTGACACAGATTTCACACATTTTTGTCATTTGTAAAGTTGTAATGACAAATGTGAAAAGAGTCAATGTTTACAATTCTTAACAAGTTGGAAATTGTACGTCAAACGTGACAAATGAGGTGCGTTCGTACTGTAGCTAGTTATATAAATATTCAGATATTGATGATTTTTTATTCTGTGAAATGAATGATAGCGTCTGCTGATTAATTTCTGTCATAAAATAAGTGTCTCGGTCGCTTGACGATTCAACCTCGGAAGCTCCTATCACAAGAAAGCACCGATATATTTTTTTTAAAAAAATTCAAATTTCTTAATAAATATTTTTATTAATATCGTCTAAAGTTTTGATTCGATATTCATAAAATTTTAAATGACTCGACAAAATTCTGCAAATATACTATATCTTAAATTTCAAACCATTCAGTTGGGTAGTTTTTGCGTTGTTGTATGCGGACGTTATATGCCAGACAACGACAATAGGTGCTACGTATTTATATAATTACGAACGCACCTAAAAAGGCCTTTAAAGCCTTCAATGAAGTTTACATTGACGAAAACACAAAGAATGTCTAGTCATAATACATGATAGTCACTGGTTTTACGGAGGTGGTAACCGTAAGTACAGGACCGGAAATTCACGTTAAGTTAAGAATATCTATTTGGACTTTAGACTTGACAAAAGTCTTTGGCTTCACAATGCACTGCACCTTCTTATGAAAATGTGGGATATCAGTTGTATAAAGAGAGATAGCTTTAAAAATAACCAATCAAATAACTAAAATTACAAATAACTAACCTTTCCTAAAAGTGATTGGTTAGGGAAAAGATCTACAAAGTGCAAAATGCCAGACACTATTTGTTTTTTTTTTCGGTCATAAAAGGCAATGGGGAAAAAATGAAAATTTTGCTGATTTTTGTTTTCACTTCGAAAAGTTGACCCGAGTGATAAGGGAGGAAGGGGGTGCCTTTGGTTACATCCTCGCCATTTGAAAATAGAATTTATAAAAATTCTAATTTATGAAAAATGAAGATATTTTTTCGGAAATTTAACTTTATTTTGATTAAGGACTCGAGTCAAACTTTTTCTTTTCTATTTATTAAATCATATTCACACAAAACATCTTAATTTTCTATTTTTTGAATCGAGAATATTTTTTATTAAATGATAACTCACATTTTTCGCTGACGCTGAGTCGGATTTAAGCATTTGGCCTTTAAGATGAGGATGGTCAGGAAGCTGCAATAAAATTGTTTCAGATCTATAGAATTATGCATAAAGGATTTTTTTGCCGAGATGCCGGTTACAAACATTTCACAGTAAAACGCATGATATGATTTTGTTCACTCGAACACTGGATGTCATCCGAATTTATGGAACATCGCAAATCGGCGTAATAAAAGACAGTGTGTCACTCACTGTTCGTCATTATTTACAATCTTATCTCACAGAGTTCATGTGGCGACTTCTTTATTCAAAAAATTAAATGTTTACTGCAATACTGATAGACATTTATAATTCCATGCCAGTAGTTTAAATTGGGGGTATTTTTCTGTTAGCCGGGCGCCAATTATATATATATATATACTAGCAGGCTATGCCCGCTGCGCTGGTGCATTTTCCAACTGACCCTTGAATCAAACGAAATGGTGAATTCGACCCTGTACTATAAAGTAATATGGGCCTTCACCTGGAAAATCCCTCCGCATTGCTGCATACAATGCGAATGCCATTGCGCTATTATCTTATCATTATGCGTTAGACAAAATTCGCGCTATGAAAAAGAAACTTTTATATTTGATCATTTATACTGTAGTTTGGTTGAGAAATGTGGCCGTTATGACCAACAGAAATAAAAATGTCCTAGTGTTAAGATAAATAGGGGAATGCTTAAATTCTCCAAGAAATCACGTTCTCAACAGCTCTAAGTAGCTGCAACTCGCTATCGTCGAAACCATCCTGAAAAATGAAAAAACACATTTAAAAGATTACAGTACTTCACGCTGAAGTGAATCGGGAAGCTCGCTACAAGTTCTTCGCATCTTGAAGTAAATTGAGAAGCCGTAACGCGCTACATTTCTTCTCACTCTGAAGTCCTTCCGGAAACAGTCTTGCGTTGTACTATTTAACACCCTGACGTAAACCTCAAATCTCTCCGACGAAAAAGGTCTAGAGATAAGCTGCAGTTAAACAACAACAAAAAAAATTAGAAAACATTACAAGAGGTTTAGCGAAAAAGAAACGGGAGATAGACTGTAAGCATACCAACTAATAAAATTATCTATTAACAATAGACATTTGACTTTGGGGAACTGACAGAACAGTTGATAATTTGAATTTCAAAAAAAATATTGTTACTTGAAAAATTCACAGGATGCTCTTCAGACTGCATACAAGGGAAATTTGGAGTACTTCTAAAAAAAGCGGAGCATCGAAATAATCTGGAGCCATTTTATCCACATGAAATTTATAAAGTATATGAAATTAAAGATAGGGCAATGGATGTCTACGCTACTGGCAAAGCTTTTTTTGAAGCTGTATAAAAAAGTCAAAGGCTTTTTTCATTGTTTGGCTTAGTAGTGATCACTACATCAGACCGTCATTATAAAATTAAGGGGCATTTTCGGAAATTTGGAGATCAAAACCTTACACCAGCATTACTTATTAGTTGAAATTGGACATCTGTCTACATTTATTGCTTATGTAAATACCGTAAAATCGCACTTTCCGTGGCTAAGAAAAAATGCAAAATAGATGTACCAAGTACAGAGCGATTGTAAGTTATTAAAGGATATATCTGAGTTATTAGAAAATGCATATCCATGAAAACCATCTCATGTAAAATATGTAGCCATATGCTGTGACTTTTTAACAGTAAAATGTTCTGATATCATGTAGAGCCAAGTGTAGCTCTCTTATTAACTCTGCATTTTCATTCACAAATCACTCCTAGTCTCTACATCTTTAATTAATGAAGATTTTGTGACGGTAATTACTCAGGATGAGAATGTGGCCGTTGTTGCTTATATTTTGGTTTACATTTATTAATAAAATAATACTATTTATATAAGCAGTGAACGCATGTGTATTTGCAGCGCGGATTTAATTTTATATTATTTTCATTGTAAGCTCGGGTACGAAACCTCTTTTGCGTCGAACTGGATGTCCGGATTTCTCGGCGCTTTACTTCGGATGAAATGTGAATACGATTCAAACCCCTTCCTTATAGAAAGACCCCCACCCTACGCATCCTTCCGTCGTGTTCAAAATCCCCTTAATCAAATAATGCCATACAATCGAATAACATAGTAATCTGTAATAATTTCCGTGTGTTGCTCAGGTGTCGATTCACAAAATATCTTTGAAATAAAGATGTAGAATTTCATAGACATACTTTTAGCACTTGTTAGAGTACATGAAAAACTAAAATACAAGTTTGTGCAATTTTCCTAGCGATAGTTACGCTCGCTTTAGTGCGACTTTAAAAGGAAATACAATATAATTATAATAATCTAAAGCTCCTCACAAACTTTGGATCTAAATTGTAAATGAAAATGAACATTGTCGCTTTTAGACATATCTTAACACTAGAACTACCGGAAATTTTACTCAAGTTTTTTAAAACTATTTCAAACCAGAAATTTTACTTAAAACTACTTAAGTTATTCATTTAACGTATTTATGTGAGTTTCATATTTAATTTATTTTAAAAAGAAATTTCTGGTTTGAATCGGAATATATTCATTTGGTAACCATCAAAATGACTGCTCATTGTAGTTCTAGTGTTAATATTCATTTCTAAATTTTTAAACAATTATTTTAATTACAAGTCATTTTATTGAGATGAAAAAAAAAGAGAAATATTTTACTTTCAAGTCGAGTACATCATTGTGAAGCTGTGCATGGTACGCATGCAAACAGTGTTCTTGCAGAAAAAAAGTTGTCACCAACTTTTTCGGAAAGTTTTCTTTAACGTGTAAAAATGTGTACGTTATGGACGTTGTTAAACTCTGAGTTTTTTCCGAACTATCGACAAGTGCAAAAACAATGTTTCAAACTTTTGAAATCATGTTCTCGCAAAATAACAAATAAAATCTTTGCTAAAAAACATGTATGTTCCATTATTGAAATAAACTCAACATCGATTATTGACGCGAAGGAAAATGTGATATTCAAAAGAGTGTTATGAACAATGGCATATTTATCAACGGCAATTAGCATAATAAAATGTGTGTTCGATAACGTATGAAGCTAATTATAATTATAAAGAAACAGTTTTGTAAAATCGAAAATTTATCACAATAACATTTTTGGTTCAATATCAGTACCATCAGGTTCCTGCGTCAACTTTATGATCGTCAACTCTATATTAAATGAAACCTATCAAACGTACCTGAAGAAATGTTATTCCAGTTTAAAATATATTTATGCATTAACATTGCAGAGAAAACCGTTCCGTAATATATAGAAACATCAGTGTTCAATCGTGCATAGAAGTTAATATGGTGTTCTAAGGTAACTGGTTGCTTTCATTCTATGCTACTTTCATGTATAAAGATTTGAAATTCTATGAATGATGGTACTTTCTAAAAGATAACACATTTAGTTTATATTTTAATGGATTAAAATGAAAGAGATTGCTAAAGAGTTTCATACTTAACTCCCGAAATATATATTGCAGCATTTTCAAATTATTTGTGCATCATTAGTGTTTTGTTATTCTTGAAAAATGAAATACAAAAGAAACTTTTAAAATTATTTTCTGCATAATTATTACTTCTGTGTTTTTTGTTCAAATAATGCATTACAAAAGAAGGTTGATTTTGATTATAATGAATAAATTATAAGCAAAACGACGATTTCAAAGGATTGAAAACGCAGTCCCATTCATAAAAATATATAAATTAGAATAAACCATGATAGATATATCATAATAAATATATTACCTGCAAGAATCCCGTTCTCGTTTTAGTATTTTGAGATTAATAAAAGAAACGTTCATGGTTTTCAATTTATTAAAACTTATATTTATGCGTTGTCAGTCAGTGTGATAAATCATTATATATTGATCTTAAAACAGATATTAAAAGAAAGATAATGCAATTTTTTTCGATGCATTACTTTTCTTGTAAGAGAAAATTTCAAATAAGTTTGGTATTTCTTTAATTACATTTGAAAAATAATAACTCTCATTCATATATTCTAACGTTGAAAGGTATACTTTTCCTTAAAATATTTTGTTCTTCATATTTTATGGAACATTAATGAATTAAATGAAAAAGGATATGGAATCCCAGAAAACAGTAATGATTGCATACAATAATCCACAAGATCCTTATCTACCCCATCCAAATGCAACCTATGATGAGGCGATAGCATTTTTATCATGGAAATTTCGCCCAGACGGTCGACTATTACTTGCACTTATGCAGTACCTTCGACAATACACAAAATATTTTGACAGAATTGATTTTGTTATGGTTTATAAGGATAATATTGATTGCCGTATAGGAAATTTGAGAGAAATATTAAAAAAAATAAATTGTTCGCAAGTTCATCTTGGAGCAAAACCGGTATATATGGATAACTATGCTTTAGAGAAAATGGGTTTTTCTTACCCCTACAAGTTGGAGGATTTCACATTTATTACGCGAAAACCGGTATACAAACCACACGTTTTCGGCATTTTTCAAACGTTTACGTTGTCTGTATGGCTAACAATAATAGCGGTTTTAATTGCGATGCCAATAGTAAGGTATACCCTATTGAAAAGGAAGTACACGTTCAACACTATTTGTTTGCACGTTTTTGCAATATTGATAAAGCAAATTTCCATTGTAAGACCTTCGTCGTTTGTGGAGAAACTCCTCGTTTATTCGTGGGTTGTAGGCGCTATGATTCTTTGCTTGTCTCACGATTCCGTATTTTTATCTTTTCTTTCAATTCCACCTGCCATTAAAATTAAACATCTTTCAGACTTGGCTTTAGCTGTAGAACGTGGAGATTATTATTGCCTTTACTATCTGAACTTAGGTTTTGTAGATTACTGGATGAACTCAAAACACGAACATTTACCTGCAATCGCAACAGACATTGTTAAGAATAAGTTATTTTAAGGAGATCCTTTCAGAAATTTTTTGCACGAGAGTCAAAAGCAAAATATTGCTTATTTGTTAGAAACAAAATTTCTTGACATGCTAGAGGCTGAAAAATTCTTTTTCTCAGAAGACCGTTTTCATGAAACTATGCATGGAATGGTGCTCCGAAAAAGGCTTCTGTTGCAAACATCTGCTGGATTCATTCGTACACAAAATAATGGCGTCAGGCATTTACTTTAAATATGTCAGCGATGCATTATTTTTGTCCGAAACGGCATCATTTTTAGCTTTCCCGGTATATGCAACTACTAACAGAAAACTGACATTTACAGATCTTGCCCCCGCATTTATGTTCCTGTTATGTGGTTATTTTATATCATTTTTGGTTCTTATCGTCGAAATATATTTAAATCGCAAGAAAAGGAACTGTATGAAAAAAAATCATAAGAAGAAAGGAAGAAAAGTTTGTGCTATTACTCATGTGTAATTAGTTCGGCTCAAAATGTTCCTGTTATAAAAAAACATTATAACTTAAAGCACATCGATGCGAATAATACATTTTTTTTCTGGAATATAAGTTTATTAAAATTATTAAATTAAGAAAATTTTTCTAATAACGGCTTTTTCGTGAAATTTGGATGTGCTGAAACTTTTTTTATTCTAGATTCAAAATGCCAACTGTAGACGAGTATCCACAAATAGGTTTGTTTCTTTAAATAGACGGGATGAAAGCGCTGCGCCACAGTAGACCGATTGTCACCACTAAATTAGAATAGTAATATTCATCTTATTTAATGGCAAGATATCTGATACTTATTAAGACGAAGAATACTATTGGAATTGAGTGGTGACGAAAGGCCAACTGTAGTGCAGCGTTTTCATCACTGTAAATGGAGAATCGAATCTTGGCCTTAAAGCATTATCAAAATTGCACTTTTTTTAATGAGAATAATAAACATATTCATATCACATTAAAATAATTTTCTGCTCTTGATAATAATTCTGAACATACTCAAAAGAATAAGTGACATTTCACATACAAATTACAAAAAAAAAAAAAAAAAAAACAGAATAAAAGAAAAAAGAAAAAAGAAAAAAGAAAGAAAGAAAAATAAAAAAATAAAAAAATAAACAAGAATAAATGTTTTCAAAAAAGAGAAAAATTTCTTTGATTTAATGTCTCCACATTTATATTTTTTATCGGACTTTTTGATATCTTTTTAACACTTTCCAACCTAGTTGAAAAGTGTTTATGACTTCGGTTTGTCTGCCGTCTGGCCGTCTGGCCGTCTGCCGTGTGGCCGTCTGCCGTCTGTCCGTGCTCTAACTCCCATAAATAGGCTCGGATTGCCCTGCAATTTTATATGTTATTGTCATTATCTATAGCATGTTCCCTATTTCAACTGAAGTGTGTAGCACTTATAGTTTTTTTACAGGGACACTCAAAAAAATTCCGTTACATTAGGGTCTATGTAGAAAAATCATTTGCGGTTTATTTTAATAATGTTACACAATTTCAAACACATTGTAATTGATATATATCACTAAGATGCATTACAAGAAGCTTAATATGGAATAGGGTGTGCATAGCACTTATAGTTTCTTTACAGGGACAGTCAAAAGAATTGCGTTACATTACGTCTATGGAGAAAAATCTTTTGCGGTTTAATTAAATAATGTTTCACTATTTTAAACGCATTGAAATTTATATATATCACTAAGGAGCATTACAATAGGCTTACTACAGAATAGTGTGTGTATAGCAGTCATCGTCCCTTTACAGGGACACACAAAAGAATTCTCTACTGTCTGTTAACAATAATTCATGGAAGTGCGTTTTAAGTTGCTGAACGCGATTTTAAATTTAACTCACTTTTTGTCGATTGCATGGTGTGTATAAATTCTGTAGATCCTATACAGGGCAGCACAAAAGTTCGCAAACACATTTCCGTTTATTGACAGAAACTCCAGAAGGAGAATTTTAAACTGTGCTACGCGTTTCCTAACTAAACTAAAATTTAGCATCCTATGTAGTATATATACAAATCTATAGATCCTATACAGGGCTGAATAAAAGTATTCGGATATTTTTCCTTATATTGTATATGTTGGAAATATATGTTGGAAATTCCTGAAATTACGTTTATAAATATGTTATTTGTTTTCCAAATTGTTTACTTAGATGTTATCTTTCAGCTTATTAAACGGTAATGATTTGTAAAATTATTTTGGAAGCGTTGGAAAGTGTTACATAATCTATGCTTGACGCATGATTTTTCGTTCTTATTGTCGAAATTTGGTCAAATCGCAAGAATATGAATTATATGAAGAAAAGTCAGTAGAGTAAAAGAAGAAAAGATTAGGATTAAACTACTCTATAATTGGTCTGGTTAAGAATTATATATATTTTTTAATTTACAGAATTTATTTAGATTAACGTTTTACAATTAAATTATACATTTGTTTCTGGAATTTGATTTTATTACAAACAGAAAATTTCGTAAAGTATTTTTTGTAGTAACGGTGTTTTCGTTAAATTTAGATTTTCGAAGCTTTTATTTTATTTTAGTTACAAAATGCCAACATTTAGTTACAGAATTCCTATTATCCGCGTAATATGTATTATTTGTTTGCGTAAAAATGGAATTGAAGCTTAGAATAATGCAGAATGGTAATTTTTTTAATATATAAATGACGATAGTAAAAATACTTTTCACTCAGTAAAGTATGTTTTCGCTCTTGATAATAAATCTTGACTCTAAAGAAAAAGTGGAAATTTACATAGAATATACATATACCATATATATGTGTGTGTGTGAAAAAAGAAAAAGAAACTGGGATGAATCATTTCAAGAAACATAATAGTTTCTTAATTTAATTTTTTTTTAAAGAAGAGGAATATTTTACAAAGTATTTGAGAATAAAGCGTTTTACAATGCAAATTAATAAGAGTAAATCCTCTTAAGTGAAAAAGTGATACTATAACGCTGCTCACCGATTGGAAAATTTGTAACAAGTTTCTGAAATGTTAATGATTTTAAAGGATACTCTTTACATTATTTTTGGCAAAAAGTATGTGGAGAAAAGCGCAAGTGACATTCACAATCAAATTTCTTCAAAAGTATAAATGGAAGCGCGGAGAGAATTTAGTTAAAAAGAGGATGAATGATTTTAAGAAACAGAAAAATTCGTTCATTTAATAATTCGGAAAGGAATAAAGATATCGTGGTTTTTTTTTTAAAGAAAGCACCATGGTGAATGTGTTTCACAAATTATTTCAAAATAGAGCGAATTACAGCACAAAACATAATAGTAATTCCTCTTATTTGAAAAGGAGAAATAACTCCACATTCCGATATGACAATTTGGTAACTTTTCTTGAATTTCTGAAATGTGAACGGACGTGTATAACACTCTGCCCATTATTTAAAATTGGGATTTTTTTTGATTAGACGAAGAACGTTTTGACATCAAAATTTATGTATTTTCTGGTGTTCTTCAAACTGCTGTTTTTCCATGCATCAAAGAAATTTTAAGTGACTCCTTCAGGAGAGAAGGATTCCTTTTTCAGACGTCATAATTACTTCTGTCCATTAAAAAAATGAGAGCAGAAGTAAAATGTTGAACTGTCAGTGCTTGCCTAGTATTTTTTGGAATCATCACTTCTGGCTGACCATTTATTTGTGAGGTGTATATCGGACGAAATTAGAATTAGAAACATTAGAAGACATGTTGTTCTTCTCTCCTGTCCTAACTATGATGCGGATGTTGATCATGAGAAAGAGGCTTCAATCCAGAAGTAGCACTCATGTGCTCCGTATAATATGCATAAACGCTATGACGAGCTTCTCCTCTAACTATGGAATGAAACATACAGCGCTTAAAGACAATAATAAAGACAAAAATTTCCTTTTCACATCACTGTCAATACTCGATTACGAAGTGCCAAAGTGATTCATCCGCTTGCAAAGAAAAATAAACTGAAGGCATCAGCAATTACCTCAAAAGTTAACAATGAGGAAGATGTAAACAGGAGACGAAGCGGATTTGGGGCATTTAACTCAATTATTCGGTTTTCAAACGACCTGAGGAAGGACTATTCACCTCTGTATGTGTTGTGAGAATGACTGAAAAATACAATTTTATAAATTCAACATGAACATTTGTAAAAGAACGAAGATTATTAGACATGATGCGTATACAAGTAGATCTTCTCCTTTTGGCAAATGATGAGTAAAAAGAGGGGACTATAGTTTCAGGAGAAATACATAACAGCTCTTATCATCGGGTGACTTACTTCATGGGATTGGGAAAGTAAGTGAAAACAAAATTTAGATTGGATTCTGTTCGAGAATCAAGAGCAGCTAATGAATTTAAAATAGTTGTTGTTAACAGAACTGAAATTAGCACTGTATTTTCAAAGCACGGTTTCTGTATTCTAAAATTCGTGCATCGTTACAGATGAAAATATTTGTAAAACACATGAAAGCAAAAAGTTTGAGTTGTAATTAATGTAACATAATTATAAGTAAAGGATTGACACATTTTACATACCGTATCTTGTAAATCTAGAGCTTAGAACCCTCAACGTCAGTTGTGGAATTCACATTTTTATTTTGCAGTCTCTTCACATACAACCTGATATCTCGCAATCCGAAATTTATATAGTTCAAGTTACATATATCATAAGCTTGTAATATTTCCAACAATTTCAGATAACTTAACATTTAGAAACTGTAAATAGCATTAAATATTTAACATTATTTCATGGAATGGTGTTATTTAAAGGATAACCTTATAATGGTTTTAAGAAAGAAATCCCATTACATAAAAGTACGACTCTCCCTTGGCAAGCTTTCTGGCTAACTTTACACTTGCAATTTTTTATATATTATATTTGTTTACTGCAGTATGCCATACGATTTGACTTACAATGTGGTTTTATTGGGATAAACATCTCATTATATTGGGATTTTATCGTAATAACTTTAATATCCTAATAGCAATACTTACATACCTGTCAACTAAGAAACATCTGTTGCACATTTAAAAAGTAGATATTGTGTAAATACATCCTAATCTATTTGGATTGAAGAAAGAGTCCAGAATAATCCAAAAATTGGTTTTTTAAAATGAAATAGCGTAATTTCAGTTGTTTTACCCAGCTGGCGTTTATTGATCCTGAAATGAATTCTATGCCTCCGTCAAATAAGAAGAAACCGATAGAAACGGCGTGAGCATTTCATATATTTTTAGTTCTCTGTGTTTAATAAAAAAATAAATATTGGCCAAAATTCACCGGAGCTCATAAACACTGCGCCCCGAAGCCCAGTGCAATGACGCTTCCGAAAAACAAATCCTAAATTACCCTTTCCTTTCCTCCCATCTCCAATCTTTTACCTTATTTTGTATCGAAACACTTATAAGTGACGTAATGTGTCGCTCACGTAAAAAATGGAGATGAAACGGGTTCGATTTTTATATCAGTCTTCGGGTTTGGGCTGGCTCGAGCTCAATCTGTCTTAAATCCAAAATTTTATTTATTTCCATTTCAAATCATTTTAATGCTATTTTGATCAGATTAAAAAGTAAACAGAAATCGTCTTTTTCTTCTCTGTATAGCTGCGAACCATTTATTTTCTCTGTTAACACTATTTCCGAATCATAATCCTGAGCTTATTTAATCACAGAATTCTGCAATTCATTAGCATTAAGATTAGGCAAAGGTTTCTATTTGGAAATAGTAATCACTAAAAAGTGGAATAGTTGATACCTAAATATACGCAGATAGATGTACTTAAAATTTTTAGTTTGCTAAATAAAAAAACAGTGCTTTAAATTTTGAAAATAACGTATGAAATATGAATATGCAGATTGGAGTGACGGCGGAGGGGGCGGTATACTACGGATGTTAGTACTGCAGAATATTAGGGCTCCGGTACTTTTTTCCTTAGAAATTAAGTCCTGGTTACAAGTTGGCTTATATTTATAACTGAGTGTTATATGGAAATATAAGCAACATGGAGAACTTTTTGCAAGTAATCTCTGATAAGATTTTTAAACATTAGAGCAAAGCAAGAGAATTGTGAACCACTATTTTGAGAGCAATGGGGATATTCTTTTAAGAGATAGAAACAACGATAAGTTCAGTATTGACGAAGTGACGAGAGGTGAACTATTTCACTGCGTGTTATGAGAAGATATCTGATACTCTCTAAAATATGGTATTATGTGTGACTGCTAGTTAATGTTGCATTCATTGGAAATACCTTGAAATAAATATGAAATTTAATTAATTGTTGGCTTTACATTGGAAATATGTGCAATGAAATGTCTGGATATTTCATTCCATTAATTATACAATATTGGTAAACAAAAACACTCTAGTATTGGCTCAATAGTGAATGATTAATTTAAAAATATTCTATAAAAGGACGCAATAAAACACAACCTATTTATATGACCTACACTATAATATTAAAAAAGGCGAGAAAACGACATGAAAAACAGAATTGATATCCTTTTCTTAATTTTCGTTATGGCATGATGGCTGACGATTTCATATAATCCACAGAGAAAGACCTTTTAGAAGTGAAACCACAATAATTGAACATTTAACTTTTTTCATTGCTTAACCTTTTGATTACGGACTAGGACTGGCGACTATTTTTATATTCACTCGTGCCACACAATTTACAAACAATTTCTTTGAGGTGGATTTCTCTTGAAAGTATCCTAGTATAAGTATGTGACAGAGATCATTTTTCAAAAAAGTGCTGCGTATAGAATAAAGCAATAACCGCTTGGATGACATATGTCCCAGTTTTCTGGGACTACAGCTGACAAAGGTAATCAAAGAGTGTAATGTAGAAATGAAGTCCGTTTTATTCCATCACGCATTATTTTTTTTGGCATACATCTTTTAATCTTCGTATCGAAATTGCCGCTAACTTTACACTTCGAAACAATTTTTAGCTACGTTCGTAATTATATAAATATGTAGCACCTATAGTCGTCTTCTGGTCCGTCCGTCTGTCCGCATATAACAACACAAAAACTACCCAACCAAATTATTTGAAATTTAATACATAGAATCGTTGCAGAATATAATCGTTGCAGTCATTTTAAATTTTATGAAAATTGAATCAAATCTGAAAAAGATATTCATAAAAGTTTTCTTCATTCTATTAAATCTACGTAAATACGTAATCATACGTAATTAATTCAATGATATCCCATAATAGCAATCCTGTAATCTACCGACAGTTGTTTGGATAGATGTTTCTGTAGAAATATACATTAAATGGAAAATGAGTCTAAATATGGATTTCAAGTTCTGAAATTTTCAATGCTCGGTGTCGGATTTCCTCTAAGTCCACCCAACTTTGAAGAATAATCCGGTAATTTTAGTATGCTGCCACCACCGATATGACTACGTGATATCGGTCACGTTAGGAGAGGTATATTAATAAAAAGACGAACACTTTCACTTAAACTTAAACGAACGATTTACTTACACAATCTTTACAAATAACAAGACAATATTTACACTTACAAACTCGGATATAGCTGATCCAGTTCAACATTAAATAAAATACAGAAAATACGTTCTGTGTACTGCTAAGCTACTCTATACATCTCTCATGCTACGTTAATTAACTTAGAGTTAATTGAGATTACTATTAATCTCACTAACACCTTATCTCTCCACTCCAAGAGATCTACCTCAATACACATGTACCAGAACTCACTCTCTGCTACAACCTACACGCTCCACTCCCACGTTAAAACTAACCCAACTCTCTCTGCTGTTCCCACGAGGCAACCCTCGGTAAACGGGGCTGGTTTTCCTGTCCACACGGGTTTCGTTCACTTTACACAACGTAATCCCCTTATGATGTATCTGTCTTCTTAGAGAATGGGTGAAGTCTGTCTTATCTATGAACTTGGAATGACAATAGAAAAACTCCCTCCACTATACTAAACATTATTTCCACTCATCTCAGATCATTTCCCTACTCGAATTAAGATTCCAGATAGGAAAGGAACGTTAGTTTAAAGCTTACAGTACACAGTAGATAAGCACACAAAAAGATAATATCACATAACAATAGTTCTAAACCGCAGCTGTCAATGAAAGTCTTACACCCCCAACCTTAGCGGAAAATATGCAATTTAGGGGGCTAATTTTCCTCAAAACTATGTAATATCTGAGAAGAGTTCAGCAGTTCCTTGGTAGGTTTCTTCATTATTATAATTACATACACATTTCAAGGTGTCTGAAAATTACCTACTGACATCTCTAATGAACCATATGCTAATTTGATAACTATAAAAAGAATTACACAATATGCTAATACACTTTTATAAACACAAGATGCAAATGCAATTATAAATACACAAAAAAATTTTAAAACTTGATGATTACACCTTTCTATTGGTTACTTATTTAGTGATTGACGCAGCGGAAGTAATCTCTGCCTGTTCCTCTCAGCTCTTCCTATGTAATCTAGAAATTTTGTCAGCATTCAAATGTTGCGCTCCAGGACGATGAGAAATCCTCAGGTTCCAGCGTTGCAAGGCAAGAGCCCATCTAGTGAGTTTGGGGGACCTTGGAGTTGTTTCGGATAGAAATTTTAATGGGTTGTGATCAGTGATTATCTCGATTTGTGACCCATATGTCCATTTTTCAAACTTTCGCAACCCGAAGAGAACGCTCCAAGCCTCTTTCTCTATACTCGGCCAAACACGCTGAGCCCCTGATAATTTCTGACTAGCAAAAGCTATCGGTTTAAACTGACCCAATTCATCTTTTTGAGTGAGACAACATCTTACTGCCAAGTCTGAAGCATCGGCGTGAAGCTGATATTCCAGGCCCACAGTAGGTGTAGCCAAACGCGTCACCTTACATAATTCATCTTTAAGGGTATTAAAAGCTTTTTCTGCCCTTTCATCCCATGGCACAGTATTTTTAACCTTACCTTTAGTTAGTTCATTAAGCGGTATGGCAATTTCAGCATAATTTGGAATATAAGATCGGTAAAATCCCATTAATCCCAAAACAGATCTAACTTCCTCTTTAGTTTTTCGTCTCTTTAAATCCCTTATTGCTCCTATCTTCTCCTCATCCGGTGCATGGGTTCCACCCCCAAACACATGACCTAAAAACTTAGTTAACTTCTCTCCAAATTTACATTTATCTAGTCTAATTGTAAAATTTCTATTTTTAAGTTATCAATGACTGCTCTAACATGCTCACAATGCTCTTCCCAAGTATCGGAGAAAAGGATGACATCATCAATATATGCTTGTGCATACCTCCGATGAGCTTGCAGAACCTCATTCATATCTTTTTGGAAAGTAGCCGCCGACCCTGAAAAACCAAAAGGCATAGTTCGCCACTGATAAGTCCCATTATGCGTAGTAAATGCCGTCAAAGGTTTACATTCCTCTGCCATTTTAATTTGCCAATAACCCCTCAATAAATCAATCGAAGATAAATATTTAGGTGTCCCTGCAGTATACATGGTTTCCTGCGAATATTTCATAGGAAATGTTGGAACCTGCGTTACTGAATTTAACGCCCTATAATCTATACAAAGTCTCACAGTTGCATCTTTTTTCGCTACACACACAATCGGATGACTAATTTCGGCATTTGATACTTCAATAAGGTTTAATTCTAATAACTCTTGGACTTGTCTATCTACCTCTTCTTTATACGCCACCGGTACACTGTATAATTTTGGTTTTTTCTTTTCTACACCCGGTTTCAAATCTATCCGGTGCTCACCTACCTCCGCTGGTCGCACAGGACCCATAAATACTTCTTTAATTATCCTCAGAATGGACTTTATATCTTTGACCTGACTTGATAATCCTTTTATTTCAAAATTTACTATGTCTCGCTTTACCTCTTGTTCACGGTTTAAAATAGGGATTTCCTCAACTTCTCCAAATTCCTCGTCACTTTCAAAAACAATATTGACAACATTGCTTCTAGCGATAAACTCTCTAATTTTATTTTGGTGCACATGTTTTCTACTCCCGTCGGCTAACTCAACTAGGAATGAATGCTGGTTTCGTTTTTCAACAATAGTCACTGGACCTTGCCACCTAGAGTATAACTTATTAGTTGAATCGGGGATTAGCAATATTACTTTGTCGTCTACATCAAACGTCTTTTCTTTAGATCTCAAATTATAATGATAGGCCATCCTGCCTAGTTGTACTTCAGACGATAATTTTGCCTCATTCACGGTTCTTTCCAGACGTCCCTTACATTTATTCAAATACTCTTGAATAGACATAGTATCTAATTGAGCCCCCTTATTTTCTCCTGCCCAGGATGCTTTCAGAACGGACAAAGGGCCCTCCGGCGCTCTACCATATAACAGTTGAAAAGGTGCTATTCCCGTCGTAGAGTTTGGGACTTCTCTATAGGCCCACAGCATAAATAGTATTTGTTCATGCCATTTCCTTCCTTCTTCTCTAATCGTATGATGCAACATACGTTTAAGCGCCTGATTAAAACGTTTCACAAGACCGTTAGACTGTGGATTCTGTGGAGTTGAGAATCGTGGACAAGCACCTAATCTTTTCTCAAATTCTGTTGTTAAATCTGCCGTGAAATTGGTTCCATTATCACAGGTCATTACGTTCGGAATGCCTGTCCTCGTGAATATTTGTAGTAATGCATCACATGCCGTTTCGGCCGTTAAACTTTTTAGCAGTATCGCTTCCGCCCACCTGGTATGTTGGTCAATAAAAGTTAATATATATTGATGTCCCTGTGAACTTTTAGGATCAATAGGCCCAATTAAATCGACATTGACCACCTGGAATGGAAGTTCTGGACGCGCTACCGGGGAAATGGGTGCTCTATCATTCACGTTAACACCTCTAGTTAATTGGCACTCTAAACATGCCTTACAAAATTGTTTAGTTTCTTTTGCCATATCATCCCAATAAAAAGAACACCTGATTCTCTGCAAAGTTTTCTTGGCCGCATGATGCCCTCCAAATACTGAAGTATGAGCTAAATTTAGAATTTCTTCCCTTCTTACCTTAGGCGCTACTAATTGTGCTACAGTTTCGCCTAACAATTTCTCCGTATGATATAACAATCCATTTACAATATAAAAATCCCCTTTTTCCATTTTAGCTAATTCCCAAGCTCTCTCTAAATCTTTACATTCCAATTGGGATTCCTTAAACATATCTGAATTACATATGGTAAATTTGTTAGTCTCATTTTCCTCTCCCTCCGCCTTCTCTTCGTCTTGACTTTGTAAAATTCTCGATCTAGTTTTTATTGCATAAACATTACAATTATCACTACTGATGTCTTCCTTTTCGCTCAAGTTATCAATACAAACTTCCGTGCTTTCCAATTCTGGAGATTCTAGCAATGACTCCTCGTGATTGACTCCTGACAACTCATTAATCACTTCGGGATGTAAAATTACTTGCTCACTAATATTATCAGTTACCGCACAAAGCACTTCCTGGTGAACAACATTAGTTTGTCCAAATTGTGAAACAGCTAATGGCAATTTAACCAACGGCAATTTAACTGCTTCACCAAACAGTCCTTGTAAATAATTACTACCTGCTCCTATTAGTTTCTCTTCAGGTACCAAATCTTTATGAACAACACTGATCTCACATCCTGAATCTACCAATCCTTTAGCTTTTTGTCCATTTACACTAACATAAATTTTTTCGAGTTTATTTAATTTCTCACCAATAACATTAGTTCTCTGTTCGGCGTTTGCCGATATCCTCGCCACAATAGCTTCTTTAGGTAACTCTTTGTTTTATTTTACGGAAATCTTATGTACACTCGCCTTGATTCTCGCCATTTATTAGTATTATTATATCCCTCATTACTCAATTTATTACAAAAACGTTGGTAATGACCTCTTAAATCACACTTGAAACAAGTAGGCGTCGCATCGTTAGGTTTCTTATATTCGGGTTTTCTACCGAAAATGGACTAACTTCATTATTCCCAATTTGTCTCCAATTACTTCTAAGTTTGTTCTCCTCCTATGGTCTAAATGTTTCCTTGTTTACGTAACTCTCTTTACCCTTAAAACTTTTATACGTAACCGCATAAGATTTGTGCTTAGCGTCGAAATAATTATCACATTCTTTAGCAATTTTAGAAACATCTAACCAATTATTCTGCTGAGTTAATCCAATATGCGTCGCGGTTTCCTCATCTAAAGTATTTAACAACTTATCCGTGACAATTAACTGATTAACCTTCTCATACGTATCTGCACCTCTAATCTTACAGTAATTTTCCCACGTTCTTATTAAACGCGATACAAATAATACATGAGTTTCATTTTGATTCCTTCTAGCCTTCTTAAAATTTTCCAAACACGCCTTCGGTGTCGGCTCGTGTTCCCTTAGAACTAATTCCTTTAATTTCTCATAACTCTCAATTTGTTTCCTAGTAGTATAAATTAACAAATTATCGGCCTTATCTCCTAACATATTTAATAGAATTTCAGCGTGCTGGGTTTCCGGTACATTTTTTGTTTGGAATGCTCGTTCTAAACTGTTAAAAAACAGATTCCATCCCTCAGTCCCTTCTGGAACTTTGATAGACAAAGTTTTAACACTTTTAATCAATCTCTCTAGGCTGCTCTCATGATTAGATTCTCTAGTCCCATTAGAGTTATTTGCCGAACTTTGAATTTTTAGTCTTTCCAACTCTAACTCATGATCCAATCTCAATTTTTCAGACCTTTCTTGTCTTTCCAACTTCTCATGCTCTAACTCCCTTTCTAACTTTTCCCGTTGTAACTTTTCCTCCCTCTTTTCCCGTTGTACTTTTCCTCCCTCTTTTCCCGTTGTAACTTTTCCTCCCTCTTTTCCCGTTGTAACTTTTCCTCCCTCTTTTTCCGTTCTAACTTTTCTTCTTTTACTAACTTTTCTTGTTCTAACCGTTCCGTAACAATAGTGCTAGATAATTCCATAACGGCCCCTTCATATTCATCGCTCTCCACTATCTTTTCTAAGCTGAAACCTGGTATCATCTTCCGAGAATTCAATACCCAACTCTTCACATATCGTCTGAAGATCCACCATTTTTATTTTTAGTAAGAAAGCCATACCTTCTACCGACAATTATTACCACCCTACAATAATACTTCAGCACAATATCAAATTAATACTTCCTCAAATCCCACCTTCATAAATTACCTCCACATATTATACTATTTAACATATTTCAAATAAGTAATAATAAATTGATAAATTTCCTTTAACAATGGTACCCTACAATTTGCTTCCAATAACAAAGTAACAATAATTTCAATTTGATTACTATGCAATACAGATTTAAATTTATACAATTAAATAATAAAATACAATTTACACAATAATACTGATACGTTGCAATTTGAATAAAAACACTAACAAAAACCTAACAAAAATTTGCATAAAATACACCTAAATTCCTAAATTTAATCTCAATAAAATATATCAATTTCCAAAATTAGTTCTCACATTAAAGGGTAAAATCACAGCCCTTTTTTTTTCTCTGGGCCTTAAATTCTTCCTTGAAGGTTATTTCAATTTAATTTAAATTCTACACAAATTTGCCTTCCTCATTTAATATCAGTATTTCAAACTTAAAACAATATCACCTTCATAAATTACCTCCACATATTATACTATTTAACATATTTCAAATAAGTAATAATAAATTGATAAATTTCCTTTAACAATGGTACCCCACAATTTGCTTCCAATAACAAAGTAACAATAATTTCAATTTGATTACTATGCAATACAGATTTAAATTTATACAATTAAATAATAAAATACAATTTACACAATAATACTGATACGTTGCAATTTGAATAAAAACACTAACAAAAACCTAACAAAAATTTGCATAAAATACACCTAAATTCCTAAATTTAATCTCAATAAAATATTTCAATTTCCAAAATTAGTTCTCACATTAAAGGGTAAAATCACAGCCCTTTTTTTTTCTCTGGGCCTTAAATTCTTCCTTGAAGGTTATTTCAATTTAATTTAAATTCTACACAAATTTGCCTTCCTCATTTAATATCAGTATTTCAAACTTAAAACAATATCATTAAATTTAAATATTACTTTAATAAGGTGCGTCTCAAAATTATATGGACAGGCGATTTTCCGAAATAACAGCTAAGAAAATAAAGCAATAATCACGAAAAAAAATAACTAGCATATGGAATCATAACATAAGTTTATTACGATACAGAAATGTTATGTTTATATCACAGACTGCTTGTAAAAAAATAAAATTCAAAATAAGCTGTCTCAAAAATATATGGACAATGAAACGAATTGCTTTTATTACAACCGTATCAGAAAAATGTGCATTTTCCGCGTTCTGTACTTGTGACGTAACCACTTCGAAATATAAAATCACTGCTCTTTCTTCAACTGTCGAATAATTGGAAAATGCCTCGCAACGTTGAATTCTCTAACATTCATTAAGATACAACTAAATGTAAATATATTGCTTGAAGGTGCGTAAAAACATACATAAAAACATTTAAAAGCACATTAAAGTCCTTTTAAAAATTCCAAAACGTTTTCAACCGAAACCCGGTCATCATCAGTGGAAAAAACTAATTCTGTTGAGTTGAGTTGTTACCTCTTTGCATTTTCTTGCTTGCCCGGAATAAACTATTACACTTCAAGGGTTTGGAAAAAAAAAAGGTGGGATGGGAAAGGTAATCAATGATGCATTAATTCATTCCAGACTGCGTGGATATCATATGATAATACATCGTTACAGACTATTTCTTTTTTAGACATTATTTCCAGAGACTCTCTTATAATTGCTTCCAGGTGATTATTTGTGCGGAATATAATTTTGGATCTATTGAAATCAACTTTTATAGGTTTAGTTTGCGCTAATCTTGCTAAGGCAGTGTGGGGTCTATTTAATGTCAGATCTGCTTCATGTTCTTTTATTCTGTCTCGGAATTCCCTCATTGTCATACCTATGTACATAAAATCTTTATTATCTTTCTTGAATGGTATAATATATACTCCTGATCTATTGATAGCCTGGATTGGGTCTATTTTTCTGTTTAACAAAACCCGCAACTTTGGGGGAGGGACTGCGATTAATGTAATGCCAAACCTAAAGAGTGAATGTCTCATACTTTCAAAAAACCTTGGGATGTAGTTAACTTTACAAAACTTCAAACTTTTAATTGTACCTGTATTCCGATTTTCTTCATCTTTCACTTTAAATTTATTTATGATTTTTTCAATGAAACGAGATGGAACTGAATTCTCGGTTGCTATTTTTCTAATTACATCTAATTCTTCATTAAGGAAAAGGCATGAACAAACTTCAAACGCACTTTTTACATAAAAATTGAAAGGTGCTAACTTGTAACTAATGGGTGAACTGCAATTAAACGGGATGGTGGAGTTAGATCTGTTAATTTTCCTAAACACTGTGCAATCAAGATTCTGTTTATCCATATTTCTGATTAGTTGTACATCCAAAAAAGCAAGCTTTTGATTTTGTTCTATTTCTAGTGTGAATTTTATTTTATTGTCTAGGTTATTGATTTTATCTAGAAAGGAGTATAACTGATCTTTTCCGTGATTCCAAATAATGTAAATATCATCTACATATCTTAACCAGCAATCCGGACCCGGTTTTATGGTCTCCATGATTATATTTTCAAGAGGACGTAGTTTAAACTCTGCAAGCAAACCTGAAATGGGGGAACCCATTGGGGCCCCATTGACTTGTCTGTAAACTTGATTGTTGAAAACAAAAACGTTGTTGTTGATAATTAAATTTAAACCCGACTTGACTGTATTTTTAATATTTTCTGTAAATGTAGGATCAGAATCGATCAGACTCTCTATGGTGTTAGTAACTAAGGACAAAACTAAGGTTTAAAAGGACTTTAATGTGCTTTTAAATGTTTTTATGTATGTTTTTACGCACCTTCAAGCAATATATTTAAATTTAGTTGTATCTTAATGAATGTTAGTTATTAAACAAGGTGAATTTGCACTGAAATTTTAACTTTTGTTGAATTCTCTGCTGCTGATATTGCTAAAATTTGGCGTTTAAAGGCTCAAAATGTTAAAGTTTCTGATATTTCAAAACAAATGAAGCGTAGCAGATCTGGAATTTATACAATTTTATCAATAAGTGACAACACGATTGCAAAAAAGCGTTCAGGTCGACCAAGAAAAACATCTCTAAGACAAGATAGAAAATTTTTCAACAGAATCAAGTGACTGTTATAGACTGGACAGCCATCAGCCCGGACTTGAATCCAATTGAAAACCTTTGGGGAGTACTTGCACGAGATGTGTAAGCCCATGGTCGGCAGTTTTCTACTATTCGGGAATTTCAGCAAAAAGTAGAGCAGAGTTGGTTCTCTTTACAGCCGCACATACTCCAAACACTAGTTGGAAGCATGCCTGATAGGGTTTTCAAGATAATTAAAAGGAATGGATACAAAATTTGAATTTAAATGCCAAATATTCGAAAAATCCATATATTTTTGGGACAGCCTATTTTTTTTTTTTTTTTTTTTTTTTTTTACAAAAAATCTGTAAAACTTATACTTTATTTTTTTGCTGTAATAAATTTATGTTATGCTACTATATGCATATTATTTTTTTCGGGATTATTGCTTCATTTTTTGAACTGTTATTTCAAAAAATCGCCTGTCCATATACTTTTGAGACGCACTATAGTAATTTAAATTTAAGAAAATTCAATTATTCCTTCCAACTATTAACACAATGCATTAATTTTAATCATTAATCTTATCCGTTAAAAGAAATTAGAAAATCAATTCTAGTAAACAATATTACATCCTTTTCTTAAAACAATAGTGTAAAATGGCTGTTAATATCTCATTTGATTTAGCACAATTATTATAGTGCACATAAATTATCATAAATTACCCACAACATTAACTTAAATTACCATCAATTACACAAAAAAAACAGTAGGTTCGAGAATGTCAGTAGAGTAAAATTATCAAAACACCTTACCTCATACTTTATCCGCTGGGGCAATTCTCTGTTCAGAAGTTGATCCACGATGATTTAAATATTTCGCACTTTAGAGTTACTTTGATGAAATACACATAAGTTCACTTCACTGTAACGACGATAGAGCACAAACAATGTAGTTCATTTCACTGTAACGACGATAGGGCACAAACAATTCCACTGGACGATCCGGCATAAACACTCTGTAACACGGCTAGCTGGCACTGGTCTTCGGCGATTCTATCCCGTCGCTGCTAACATTTGTCGGATTCCCTCTAAGTCCACCCAACTTTGAAGAATAATCCGGTATTTTTTAGTATGCTGTCACCACCGATATGACTACGTGATATCGGTCACGTTATGAGAGGTATATTGATAAAAAGACGAACTCTTTCACTTAAACTTAAACGAACAATTTATTTACACAATCTTTACAAATAACAACACAATATTTGCACTTACGAACTCGGATATAGCTGATCCGGTTTAACATTAAATAAAATACAGAAAATACGTTCTGTGTACTGCTAAGTTACTCTATACATTTCTCGTGCTACGTTAATTAACTCAGAGTTACCAGAGATTACTATTAATCTCACAAACACCTTATCTCTCCACTCCAAGAGATCTACCTCCACACGTGTCCCCTGGACAACCTACACGTCCCGCTCACAGCGTTCAAACTAATCTCTCTCACCGGTCACCACGAGAGCACCCCTCGTAAACGGGGCTGAATCCCCTGACCGCACGGGTTTCGTCCACTTGAAAGAACGTATTTCCCTTATGATGTATCTGCCTTCTTAGATAATAGGTGAAGTCTGTCTTATCTATGAACTTGGAATGACAATAGAAAAACCCCCTCCACTATACTAAACATTCTTTCCACTCATCTCAGGTCACTCCCCTACTCGGATTAAGATTCTAGATAGGAAAAGAAAGTTAGTTTAAAGCTTACAGTACACAGTAGATAAGCACACAAAAGATAATATCACATAACAATAGTTTTAAATAGCAGCTGTCAGTGAAAGCCTGACATGCTTTATCACAATGAACCTATAAACAGAATTCGAAGCACATCGGATAATCCTGTCTTAAAAACCCATTTATCTAAATTAAGTGGATCCCCCCTTAATTTAGATAAATGGGTTTTTACTGGCCCCCGTTCCACTCCTTTATGCTTAACCAATGAATCCCCAAAACTTATCAGGGTAGCGTCTTATCACAATGAACCTATAAACAAAATTTGTAGCAAATCGGATAATTCTGCATGAAAAGCTCATTTATCTAAATTAAGGGGAGGATTAGCCCCCCGTTCTCCCATTTATGCTTAACCAATGAACCCCCAATACTAATCAGGGAAGCGCCTTATCACAATGGATCTATAAACAAGATTTGAAGCAAAACGGATATTTCTATCAAGAGTTATCGCGTTACGTACATACATACATACATACAGAACGGGCGGCCACATTAGCTCACAGGCTTTGATAGCCTATGAGCTAAAAAATTGAAACTTTGAAATAGTTGAACATTTTTTTTAATTATTGTGGAACCATGGTAAAATTATCAAGCCCAAATTACCACAAATTCCAATAAAAAGTGTATGGTTTCATCTTTGAACTAACTATTAAGCTAAAATTGTACAAAATTTGGGCTATCATACATTAAATAAAAAAGAAAACTACTCAGTTAAACTGAGGGCATTGAGCTCACAGGCCATTCACACTAATTGTATATTATGCTACTTTTTCAAAGAATAATGCCACTCGAAAAATAAAGAAATTGACAATATATTAAGGGGGGGGGGATAAGCACCCGTTTCCACCCTTTATACTTAACCAATAAACACCCAAAATCTAATCAGGCAAGCGCCTTACCACAATGAATTTATACACAAAATTTGAAAAAAATCGGATAATTTTGCTTGAAAAACCCATTTATCTAAATTAAGGGGGATTAGCCCCCGTTTACCCCCCTTTATACTTACCCAATGAACACCCAAAATTAATTAGGGAAGTGCCTTATCACAATGAGCCTATATACAAAGTTTAAAGAAAATCGGATAATTCTGCATGAAAAATCCATTTATCTAAATTAAGGGGGGGATTAACCCCCTTTCCCCCTTTATACTTAACCAATGAACCCCCAAAACTCTTCAGAGAAGCGCATTATCACAATGAACCTATATACAAAATTTGAAGAAAATCGGATAATTCTGCATGAAAAACTCATTTATCTAAATTAAGGGGGATTAGCCCCCCGTTTACCCCCCTTTATACTTACCCAATGAACACCCAAAACTATTGACAGAAGCGCATTATCAAAATGAACCTATTTACAAAATTTGAAGAAAATGGGATAATTCTGCATGAAAAACCTATTTATCTAAATTAAGGGGGATTAGCCCCCCGTTTCCCCCCTTTATGCTTAACCAATGAACCTCCAAAACTAATCAGGGAAGCGCCTTATCACAAAGAACCTATAAACAAAATTTAAAGTAAAACGGTTAGTTCTATCAAGAGTTATCGCGTTACGTACATACATACATACATACGTACGTACGTACATACATACATACAGAACCGGCGGGCACATAAGCTCTCAGGCTTTGATAGCCTGTGAGCTAAAAACAGAATTAAGATATTAGAAATGATAATTACATACATAAAAGAAAAGTGAGGATAATTTTCCCATAATTAACCAGGAAGAAACGTGGTTAAAGCAAAAACGCCATGAATCAACAAATCGTCACCTATTGCCAAAAAATAGTTACTAATTCATTAGATGAATTACAAGAGAAGTGCATGATTCTTAAATATTCAATCCATGACAAAATGAATTTCATACAAGCGTTAAAACTAGAATTAAGACTTTAAGAAACAACTCTCTCTCTCTCTCTCTCTGTATATATATATCATTCCATATTGTAGATATTTATTGTATTACAGACAATATTTTGGGGATGACAGACTGTATAATCATTCAACTGCAAATAATAACTGAATTACAATATTGCAATTATTCTGATTTTCTTTGTTTTCTTACTACTTCAAATAGTTTGCTATTTCAGTGTATTTATTTATATTCTTTATTTTAAAATTCTGATTTTAAAATGAGTATGCATATGGTGACTTTTTTTAAAGTATAGTTTAATTATATTTTTCTACATTAATCATTACGTGATGGAACCCGTCAAAATTCGACGAAAGAAAAGTTTTAAAAAAGAACTGCCAGGTTGAATTTATAGTAAACCTACGAAAAAAAATTTCAATAAAAAATCAATCTTACACTGGTTAGTCAAACACTTAAACCAAATATTATTTTCAACCAACGTTACCAAAATAATATTTACGTTAACTTCAACTTTTCCAACTCTCGAAAATTTAAACTTTGTTTGTATAAATAATCAGTAACATGTAATCTATATATATATATATATATATATATATATATATATATATATAACGCTAAGGTACGTGGCGGCGAAAACGTGGTTATTTCTCTTTCGCCAATGTCAACGAGTCTGGGTCGTTTGGAAAATCAAACCTGCTAAATCTAAATTTAGCCGACTTCTTTATTTGTTGTATTAAGAAAACTATTAGACGCATCGATTCGAAACTCACAGTATATACACGTCGTTTATTTTTTATTTATTTTTTGTTCCAAAAATGCAAATTTTGTGAAAATCGGACGGTAACTTTTCTTAATTTTGGACAAAAACTGACCGCCGTGAATCAAATGACCCAGACATTTGAGGGGGTCGTATTGAATTTACTTCCGCTTCGAGGCATGTCTCTCTATTTACTTTCCGACAGACGAAAGGGTTATCAGAGGAATGCTTTCGTGATTTTTATAGTGATTTCGTGTTTCGTACTATTTTTTGACGGGACCAGGCAACGCCGGGCGGATCAGCTAGTACCTAAGTAATTATGATGACGTTATCAATTGAAGTTCTGATCTTTGGTAATACTGAATGAAACATTAATAAAAATTACGTCACTATGACGCAATCATTCTTGTTTCAGCGAAATCTAAACATAACGTTATTTTCACCGTTACAAAATTTACATACGCACCTCTCATATTCATATTGATAATTTAAATTTTTTTTAACGCGCAACAGGTTATTAATAAATATATTACCAAACTTTACGTCACGTTTGTCAGCTACAACATTGCATGTGAACATTCACACTCTTGACTTGAGGTTCTAATTTTAATACTAGCGAGTAAAAAGTCCAGAAATGCATGTCTTTTATTTTAGACCCAGTCGTATCAAAATATTTATTTTTATCAAATAAAATGTCCGTTTCATTTAAGTATGACGTCATTTTCACTCACTGAAGCATGTTGACTCCCCCAGAGACAGTGATGTGGGAAGGGTAAATGCCTAGCCGGTAAATATTTATTTTGGGGGCATATACCCGGGTGTGAGTGAACTGGGTATATGCCGGGTGAACACCATGAACAATGCACCCGTCTTGAAGCCATCTAATTTCCCATAAAGCAAAGTGGATCTGTTAAAAATATCATTACAATATCTTCATCATTGTTAAATATATGGAACGAAAATCCGGGTTCGGACTAAGTGAGACACGCTTAGTGTTGCCAGGCATACTGTCGCATAAAACCGGGACAGGGAGTCAGAAAAATGCGAGACAGTTGCTTCTGTATCTGGACATTCTGGACATAAAAATAGAGTAAATTCTGTGAAAACTGAACTTGTCTATGACGGAACCATGTCATAAGGCAGTTCTCAAATACCCTGTTCAGCAACGCGATACTTTCTAACACATTTTCCGAATCATTTTTAAACGCAAAGGCATAAAAATTGATAAGTCTTACTATAGAAGCGATTTTGAATCGGATAGCATTTTCCATTTTTTGATCGATAAATTACTTATCGATTTGTAAGCGATTGTTGTCACGTGACGACAGATTTTTCTTTTTTCCCGCGCTGTCGCCGTCGGGAAATCCTGTTCAAAACACCCACTTTGATCGTATTTTCTGTATGATCTTCTGCCTTTACCAAAAATTGGTAAACACTATTCGATTACATTAGTTTCTGTATAAGTATAGTTCCTGCCAAATTTCATGCGTTTCCGAACAAAAATGAATTCGGAAATGTGTCAGACAGTAGTTCTTTTGGATTTGAGAATAGTCATAAACATAAAAAGCCTATGGTTCCGAGGGTCCATAGTTCCGAGAAACACCATACAAATCTACCTTCTAAGTCGGAAACCTGTCTTAAACGAAATTTTTCTCTGGTCACTTGTGGACGCTGAATCTGCATATTTTTGTTATACAACCCTGAGCTTAGGGGGCTGATCTAGAGAGTGTTCAATAGTATTGGCAGGTCCACTGTCCCAGAAAACGGGACAGTGGCTTCTATATCGGGACATAAAAATACCATAAATCATGTGAAAATGGAACCTGTCTATAACGGAATCCTGTATAAGCATAAAAATTCCATTGTCCCGACGGAAGTAATACCATACAAATTTACCTGCTAAGACGGAAACCTGTTTAAAACGGAATCTTTCTCTGGTCACTTCAGATTTCGTCTTTTCAGGTTTTATTGTATTATATAAACACAATAATCTTAGAGAGTAAAATCTGTAAAACTGGAATCGCTAGTGACCGAAATAAAATTCCGCATTGGACAGGTTTTCGATTGATCAGTAATAATTGTATGGTATTCTTCCCTAGGGACCATGAATGTTTTACGTATAAGACGGAATTTGTTAAAGGTAGGTTTTGTTTTTACAGGTTTTTCTGAACTAAGTTAAGGAAAACCTGTAAAAACAGAATCACCGGGAAAATATCCCATTTTAGGTAGGTTTAAACCTAAGCAGCAGGTAGATTCGGATCAACGAGACTTTAAAATTTTTCCGTTAGAGACAGGTTGTGTTTTAACAAGTTTTACTGCATAAAGTTCTATTTGATGCAGACTAACCAATAGCATGATACTAATAGAATTTGTACATCATGAAAAATCGAGATATCGGGACATTTGACAACACTACGCTGCATAAGTGCATTACGAAGTTGGTTTCCTGCATAAAAATTATTTGTTTTGAAGTGTTCTACCCTACCTAAAAATTTCTCTCATCCTTTTTGAAAGCGCCTGTATACATTATGTCTCTACCTACATAGCTTATGACTCTTTTTTTTTAATACTTTCCTACAAAGTTGAAAAGTGTTTATGACTTCGTTTTTTCTGTCTGTCTGTCTGTCCGTGCTCTAACTCGCGTAAATACACTCGGATTGCTATGTAATTGATATATGTTATTGGGGTTTACCATGACATTTTAGTATGTAGCATTAATATTACTTTTACAGGGGCACTCAAAAGAATGCCGATACGTTGTGGTCAATGAGGGAAAATCGTTTGCAGTATATTTTAATGATGTTACACTATTCAAAATATATTTAAATTGTTATACATCATAAATGGTTCACTATAAGAGGCTTACTATACAGTATGGTTTTCACAGCATTTATTGTTCGTTTACAGGGACACACAAAATAATTCGGTTACAGTACTGTATTTGAGCAATAATTGCTGGGAGTAAGTTTAAAATTTTGTTTAGCATTTTTAAATTTAACTAATGTTTTGCCTGTAACTCGATGTGTGTAAATTCTATAGATCCTACACTGTTAAAAATTTTGTCCTAGGTTGAACCAATTTTTGGTGCAGCAATAGCTTCAACCATAAGTTGGTGAAATCTCGTTCCAACATTTGGAGCTATGGGTCAACCGGAGCTCCAAATGGTGGAAAGAGATTACACTAATTTATGGCTACAGCTATTGCTGTTCCAAATGATGGAACGAGATTTTACCAACTTATGGCTACAGCTATTGCTGCTCCAAAAATTGGTTCAAACTAGGACAAAAATTTTAACGTGTATACAGGGCCGCAGAAAAGAATTCCAGTTCATTTCCGCTTATTGCCGGAAATTGTCGAAGGGTAACTTTAAGCTGGGCTACGTGTTTGCTAACCGAACAAACTTTTTGCATATTATGTAGCATATATATATACAAATTATATAGATTTCGAATATTTTTCCGTGTGTTGATGGGAATTTTTTAAATTGTAATTTCAATCAATTGTGTTAAGCATTTTGTAATCTGTTCAATTAGACATCATCATTCGCAATATTATAACTGTGAAGTTTTGTTACGTTATTCTGAATGCGTTGGAAAGTGTTTCATAATCTATGGTTTATGCATGATTTTTCTTTCTTGTGTTTATTTACAGATGAAATACTGCGTGTTATTTCTCCCCTCATCTGCCATTATCATTGCTGAAGTACACAGTCACCACCATGGGCATCATCATGGAGATCATCACAGACCGTCTCCTCCGACCTCAAATGACGGAAGTTGGACGGATACTGGACGGATACTGGAGTGATGCCTGAAAACCAGCCGCAGGATTCAGCTGCAGGAAATCCTCCGGTGGATTCAGCTGCGGGAACTGCACCGCAGGAGACAGAGGACGAAGTTTCACCAGGAGCAGAATCTTAATAAGGCATGACCTTCGTCGCAAATGGATCGTTTTACATGATCAAAAAAATAAATATACTATATTACATCATGTCCTTGCTTCGTTCTTTAAATCGAGTTAAAATCGGTTGCAGACGAGCCTTTTGATGACTGTCAAAAATTGTTCACAAAAAGTAAAAACAAATTCCCGCTCAATAACGCAAAACGGTCTGACACATTCACGGAGTCATTTTTACATATAGAAACATGAAATGGACATTCATTGTGGCGGAACCCTCGGGCCCGTCATGTAAGAGAGAACGACATGACAGTGAATTTTATTATAAAAAAATATCAAAAAGAGATATCCCATATCTCAATTTCTAATAGCTGTATCTCTATTCTTCACATTATCTATTTTACAATCAGAAATCACTTAAGACCATGATAAAAGTTCTATATAAAAAACAGTCCATCATTATAAAAATGTTAAAAAATTTCAAATAAAAACTGTCACCATTACAAGAACGTTTTCGCTCCAGCCGGAGTATCACCAGTTGTAATTTCATGTACCCTTTCCTTCTTTATTTATCCCCTCCTCTTCCTCATCAGGTTTGTTTTCATTTTTTTTTAAATAACATTTGGCAAAGAATCTGATTTTCTTAAGCCGGAATTGCGCAAAACTTTAAAAAAAAAAAAAAGCCGTATTTTTTAAAACGCCAAGCTTTTTAAAGTTACGTAATCGGATTTGCAGTCAATGCCGTATTTTAGCAAGCGTGGTTAAAACGCAAATTTAATTTCATTGTTGCAACATTTTCTTTGTGACAAATATTTACATTTGAATTTAAAAATTTTCCTCCTTGTGTATATAACTACAAGCTGAAGTACCTGGTGTTGTAAGGATTTTAAGAATATTTATGTAGCAAAATCAATTTTAAAATTAAACATGTTGTATACAGAACTTCAAAATTTTAAAATGTTCCAATACTTCCATAATCGGGTTTTTATCATGATTCAATACGTTCATCAAACTCATATGTCGTTATATGCACTTGCTAACGTCCTGTTCACTTGATTTCTCAAATACTCATATAGATACTCTCTTTGTATGATTCTCAAACATTTTAAAAAGTCCGTTAAACTTCCAATATGACGTCAGATACATTTTCTGTAATTTCCCTACTGACGTCATTTTCTTTGAATTCTCTACTGACCGCATATTAACCAGCTTTCTGTACATACTCATACTCCTTTATATTGTTGAGAAATGTTTGAAAATTTAAGTTATATTACCAATAGGACGTTATATTAATCTTTTCTTTCAATTGGTGAAACTTTTTATGTCAGTTTCATTTTTCACGTGGAAATCTTTCAATAAAAAATTAATTATTGTAGAAAATTAATTATTGTAGATTTTTAATTGTTGGCAACTGCTATAACGAAAAATGTTTAAATTTAATAGGAAAAGGATGTTAGATTTTTAGTTTTTTAGTTTTTTTATCTCTCTATATTAAAATAATACGACTTTTTCAAAATTTTATGATTTTCCGCGTGACAGTAGGTATTTTGCTGTAAGAACACAAAATTTCAAGTCTCCAATTTATACAGTTTCTGAGAACCGACTCTGTGACGGACAGACAGAGAAGCGAGACGAATAGGGTTTCGTGAGAAGAATTAAACCCTAAAAAGAAAACTTGCTTTCCCTATCCTTTTTTTTTTCATTTTCTGTTAAACATTTAACTCTAATTTGCCCACAAAAATAAGTTTGCACTCTCAGAGACATATATATATACATATATATATATATATATATATATATATGTGGTCGCGGGAGTTCTCATCTGAACTTTAGACTGCAAACACAAGCAAATACTTTATTGGGGCTTGTGAAGTTGAATGATGCCTCGCGAACAATATAAATTTTGATGAGTGCAGTAATTTTTTACAGCGTGAGAACGAAGTAGACAGAATGAGTCAAGATGCAGACTGAGTAAGACGGACTCGGGAGATGCTCTTAAATCTCCGGCGACGGCCAGCCTTTTACGAGCTGAGCTGAGAAATGGTATCGGCAAACGGCCTTTACGAGCTTACGAGTTGTCATGATTGTTCTAATTATATTTTAACTTGTACATATTTGTAAATATTTGATATAATCCAGAAAATTAAACAGTGTAAGATTTCAACAAAAATCTGCCTTGGACTTATTAATACCCATTTAGACAACCGGCCATAACAAATATCTACAAAATGGGAGGCACGGCCTGGATCAACGGAATCTATGCGAACTGGATCTACATGATTTGTAATTGATCTGAATGATCGGGATCTACGTGAATTTCGAATAAAGAAGCAAAAAGATTTGTGCATCAAGTTCCTGTGAGATGTTCACGTGTGTCTTCACGTAAAAGTGTTTTGTGCTTCCGATTTTTTTTTTTCATCTGTGTATTACTACACATCCAAGTGTGTGTGAGTGGTTATTATGTGATATGTGCATCGTATCCGTGAGATGTGCGATCGTTTGTCGGTTAAGTTCAGTGATGAATCACTGATTAACAGATAAAGTCCTTTCGGTAAAGAAAGAGGGAAATATTTCGAGTGTCTGTGTAGAAAGTTTGACCCACTGACCGTCTGTGCAAGATAAGTGTCGTGTTTTCGCGGTGGCGGAAAGCGATTTTCTTTTTTTCTGGTGATATTTTTTTCTTCTGCTTTTAGTGTACGCAAGAGGAAAATGTGTTGTTCGTTTATCAGCAAATAAGCGACCCAGAGTCAGAGCGCTCGAATGAAATAAAATATAAACGTCTGCCGTGCATATTTTTTTTTGCAGACTGGGAAAAGTGAAAAGTGAAACGATTAAAAGTTTTTTCTTCTCTCTCTTTTTCTTCGTATAGATAGAGGAAGGTGTTATTTTTTTTTGCTTCCTCACATGAATAATGTTTGATTGAGTAATGTTTTTTTTCTAGAATAGAGTTAAGTAGTACAAAGATATATATATTTTTTTTTTTGTATCTTGTTATTTTTATGGGAAAGGAAACAAAATATATATTCGATTTAGAATATTTAGAGAAAGTGTTTATAAAATTGTTGAATATTATTATATGTATAAATATATTTTATTTATCGGGTGAAGATATGAAAGTAAGTGTGTTTTTATAACTGTTACGTATTATTATATGTATGGATATATTTGATTTATCGGGTGAAAATACGTATATTATTGATTTATTTAATGATATATTTTATTTTTATGTGTTAATTAGTTTATGATAAAAATGGCACATTTAATAAGGTCAAAAAAGATCGATCTGATTACTGTGGCTGTCGAATTAGGTTTAAATCCACCAGAATCGACCAATAAAACTCAATTAACTGATTTAATTGTAAAATCCAAAGGGTATGATGAAGATTTAGTGAAAAATTTGTTAGAGGGAATTGTAAGTGAGCGTGAAGAAGCCGAAAGATTATTACAGCAAAAAGAAGCTGAGAATCGCGAGTTTGAATTAAAACGATTACAATTGGAAAATACACAAAAAGCCCAATTACATAACTCTGTACCTACAATCGCCGGAAAAGGTTCCGATGTTTTAAAATTATTAAATAGGTACAATAACGAGGAGGAAATCAGTATATACTTAACCCTTTTCGAACGCCAGGCAAAGCTGTTAGAGATAGACAAAGATGAATGGGTAACCTATCTTCTCGCATTATTACCTCTCGATATAGTTAATTTAATAAATCGCGAAAGTGAGGAACAGTCCAGCGACTACGACTATGTAAAAAAAATACTTTTAAGACGCTTTAGACTTACACCGGAGCAATTTCGGCAAAAATTCTTCTTGCATAGAAAGCAAAATTCAGATTCGTGGAAAGATTTCTCGTTTGAACTCTCAAATTTCTTGGATAATTGGTTATCTGGCCTGCAAATATCGACGTACGAACAATTAAAAAATATTTTAATTATTGATCAAATCAGGAGAAAATTGTCTTTAGAAATGAAGGAACACTTTTGTGATGAATTACCCAAAATTACGAATATAGATGATTTGACAAATAAATTGGATGATTTTGAAACTGCCCGAATTAACTTACGGAAGGCTGAAATTAAGTCCCCAAATACGGAATTCCGAAAACGTCAAGGTTTTGAAAATAATAGAGCGTTCCATCGAAATGATGTTAGCCGCGTACCATATGAAAAAAATTATGCAAATGCCCCCCAAAAGAATTTAAATACAAAAATCCGTTGTTTTAATTGCAATGAATTTTCGCACCGCTGGAGGGATTGTCCCCGAAAAAAAGAAGGCCCAGTGTGCTGGAAGTGTAAAATTCCTGGCCACAGGTCTGACCAGTGTACAAACAATTCTCCTAAAAATGCAAATGCCGCCATAAGCAACAACTCTAATCCAGCAGATAAAATAATAAAGAACGTGAGGATTTTAGGAAAAAATATAGATGCCTTGATAGACACAGGGAGCGACGTAAATATGGGGAATAACGATATTTATATTGCCCTGGGATGCCCTAAATTACATGAAAATGACTTGGTTTTGTCAGGTATTGGTGGAAACCAAATAACACCCATAGGATTTACGACCGTAAACATTGAAATAGATGGTTATACAGTAAATTCAGATTTATACATCGTAAAAAATTTGAATCATTCTATAATTTTAGGGAATACCTTTTTGAGACAATTAAATTTCAATATTTCGGAAAAAGGATTGCAAATTATGGGAAAACGGAAGTTAAAAGAAGTTAGGATAAATTACGTCACTGCTTTCCCACAAGAAACAGCCATGACGAAAATCAAACGCGTCAGCTATGTCACACCCAGATTTCATGCGATGTTGCGGTCAGAAAAACAAAACAATCCCACGATAGGAAAAATGATTTCGACAGCTGAATTAGTGAGAAAGGAACAAACTAATCAAAATGAAACAGCTTTTAACTTTAGTGAAAAAGTAAACATGCAATTAAGTACTGCAAAAAGTTGTTTATTAGAAAGTGAACCGTATTCTATCCCACAGTCAGACTTAGCGAAAACCACAGATATTTATTTAGCTGAAACAGCCAATTCAATTAATTTTCAGGAAGTTGAGCTGAATCATATTACAAACAACGCTATTAAGAAAGAGTTAACGGAATTGATTACTAATTATAAGCCAAACAAGGTTAAGGACACAGAGTTAAAAGTAAATATAATATTAACTGATGATATTCCGATTGCGCAACGACCGCGTAGATTAGCGTATCCGGAGCAGGAATTTGTGGACAAACAAGTACAGGAATGGTTGGAAACGGGAATTATAACGGAGAGTAACTCTAATTATGCATCTCCTATAGTGTTAGCGAAAAAGAAAAATAATTCTTGGAGACTTTGCGTAGACTATAGATTACTGAATAAAAAAATAATTAGAGATAATTTTCCCTTGCCAAGAATAGAAGAGGTTTTAGATAACATTGAGGATGCAAAGGTTTTCACAACTTTGGATTTAAAAAATGGTTTTTTTCATATAGACGTAGCAGAGGAGAGTAGGAAATATACAGCATTTGTCACGCATAACTCGCAGTACGAGTACTTAAAGCTCCCATTCGGATTATCGGTTGGACCACAACAGTTTCAAAGATATATTCAAGCTGTTTTTAAACAGTTAATTAAAGAAAAGGTAATATTAATTTACTTAGACGATGTCATAATACTTGCGGAAACTGAGGAAGAAGCCTTGATAAAACTGAAACGCGTCCTAGAAGTTGCATCGGATTACGGACTTGAATTTAATTTTGCAAAATGTCAATTTCTTAAACGGAAAATTGAATTTTTAGGCTATATTATCGAAAACGGAACTACTAGACCCTCGGAAGCCAAAACTTTGGCAGTAAAGAAATTTCCTGAACCCCGAACCCTTAAACAACTACACAGTTTTCTGGGTCTAACTTCTTATTTCAGAAAATACATCCCACATTATGCAACTATAGCGAGACCTTTAAGTGATTTATTAAAAGCGGGAAATAAATTTAAATTTGGAATACCCGAAAAGCAAGCTTTTGAAACTCTTAAAGAAAAATTAGTTAACCCCCCAGTATTGCATGTATTCCGACGAGGCGCTAGACTAGAATTGCACACCGATGCAAGCGCCATAGGTTTTGGTAGTGTCCTACTACAAGAAGATGAGAACAAAAACTTACATCCTATTCATTACATGAGCCGTAAAACTACACCTACTCAAGCAAAATTTTCGAGTTACGAATTAGAGACCCTTGCGGTAATAGAATCGGTCAAAAAATTTCGAAACTACTTATTAGGCACGACATTTAAAATTGTGACAGATTGTTCCGCGTTTCAAAAGACTATGGACAAAAAAGACATTACGCCAAAAGTAGCAAGATGGGCGCTATTCTTACAAGAATTTGATTATGAAATAGTACATCGAGCGGGAAATCAAATGAAGCATGTCGACGCATTAAGCAGAAATACAGTATTGGTAGTAACACGTTCTTATGACGAATTAACAGCAAAAATTAAATTAGCGCAACAAGAAGATGAACATATTCAAACCATCAAAAAATTAATAGAAAAAAATGAAAGCTCGGAATATTTTAATCGAAATGACATACTGTATAAATACGAAAACGACAGAGAACTGTTGATGATTCCCTTAAATATGCAAAAAGAAATAATACGAAATGTTCATAATAGAGGTCATTATGCGGTAGCAAAAACCGAAACAATTCTAAAAGAAAACTATTTTATACCCCAGTTAAGAAAACAAATAGAAAACGTCATTGCGAATTGCGTAGAGTGCATTTTATGTAATAAAAAGCAAGGAAAAGGAGAAGGTTTATTGAACCCGATTCCAAAACAAAATATCCCCCTTGAAACTTATCACATTGATCATATTGGACCGATGCCATCCACTCACAAAAATTATAATCATATTTTTACCGTCGTAGATGCTTTCACAAAATTTGTCTGGTTATACCCAGTTAAAACTACTGCTGCCGTAGAAGTTATAGATAAATTAAAATTACAACACAACATTTTCGGGAACCCGTCCCGAATAATAACCGATAAAGGGCCCGCGTTTACATCTGACGATTTTGAAGCATGTTGTAACGAACAAAAAATACAACATGTCCCAATAACGACAGGTGTTCCAAGAGGAAATGGCCAGATAGAACGGATGCATAGAATCCTGATACCAATATTAGCGAAACTTAGCATAGATGACCCCACTAAATGGTACAAATATGTAGCATCGGTACAGCGAATTATAAACAGCACTATATCTAGAAGCACAAAATTTTCACCATTTGAGCTTCTAACCGGAGTGAGATTGCGACATAAAAACGATTTGCAAATAAAAGAGTTGTTACACGAAGAACATGTAAATTCGATTATGTCAGAGAGAAATTTCAATAGGGAAATTGCAAAAGAGAACATTTTAAAAATACAGCAAGAGAATCGCAAAACCTTTAATAAAAACAGAAAAACGGCATACACTTATAAACTCGGTGATTTAGTAGCTATACAAAAAACACAATTTGGTACAGGCATGAAGTTGAGACCTAAATTTCTCGGTCCCTATGAAATCACCAAAGTGAAAGGAAAGGATCGATACAACGTAAAGAAAATTGGCTACCATGATGGTCCAAACATTACATCGAGTGCTGCCGACTTTATGAAACGATGGACAAATTGGACAGATTGATATTTTGAAACAATATTCTTTTTACTTTTATTGAACATTATGAGTGAACTCTGAACATTAAGCAATTTTCAACGTTATAACAAGTTTTGTTGTGTTATTTTCATTTTTTTATATTTTAGGAAACACTGTATGTTTCAATATTTACTATTGTTTATTGTTTTGTTTGTATATATATATTTTTTGTGTGTATTTGATAACTTTAGATTTTAGTCGACTGGTTCTATACCTAGTGAAATTAGTAGATAATGACTGTGAGGACACAGCACAGTCAGGACGGCCGAGTTGTGGTCGCGGGAGTTCTCATCTGAACTTTAGACTGCAAACACAAGCAAATACTTTATTGGGGCTTGTGAAGTTGAATGATGCCTCGCGAACAATATAAATTTTGATGAGTGCAGTAATTTTTTACAGCGTGAGAACGAAGTAGACAGAATGAGTCAAGATGCAGACTGAGTAAGACGGACTCGGGAGATGCTCTTAAATCTCCGGCGACGGCCAGCCTTTTACGAGCTGAGCTGAGAAATGGTATCGGCAAACGGCCTTTACGAGCTTACGAGTTGTCATGATTGTTCTAATTATATTTTAACTTGTACATATTTGTAAATATTTGATATAATCCAGAAAATTAAACAGTGTAAGATTTCAACAAAAATCTGCCTTGGACTTATTAATACCCATTTAGACAACCGGCCATAACAAATATCTACATATATATATATATATATATATATATATATATATATATATATATATATATATATATATATATATATATATATATATATATACTAGCTGACCTGCGGGCCCGTGATAATAAACTTAAATATACCTAAAATCAGTGTTGAATGGTTTTATATTTTTAAACGAAAATCTGTCTAACCGAAACTGGACATGGAGTTGGAGTCAAAAATCTGCAAATTTAGGACAATTTTTGGAAAAAAAAAATTGAGAGTCGGTTATAATTCATTGAAAACGAAGATGTGGGATTTCAAAGAAAAATGTATTTGTTGCAAAAACATATAAATAATATGTTAATGTCAAACAAATTTACCAAAACACTTGGGATTTTTACTTTCTTCCATATCTACAAGATGGAAAGTATTTAATTTGAGAAAAATTTTGACTTCCAGTTTTTGGCGGATTTGTATGTTTTAGAAGGTACTGAATATGATTCGACTGTTTTACAGAAAATGTCTGTCCGGGAGTCGGCCTGTCTGTATGCGACACAAATTTTGTGGGCGCTCTATCTCAAGAACTAATGCTCTGAATTGAATTCAGATTCAGGTAGACCTTGCATAAATTGGTGCTGATAGGATTTTTGATGTAAATCGCCCAACAGGTGTCGCTGCTATGCTGAATTTTCACGACTTCCAAGATTCTCATATCTCAAGAACTGATGCACGGAATTTCACCATACTTCATATTAAGTTGTACCTTGACCTAAATAAATCCTTAATAGTTGTCAATGTATACCGCGCAGAAGGCGTCGTGGCTATACTCTGTTTTTCACGATTTCTACGATAGTTATACCTGAAGAAGGAATAGATTGTCATTTACATTTGGTTCCAAAGGCGATTTAATTTACGTAGGAGAAAGTTTTGTGATGCCCACAACATGCTAATTAGTTTATTAAATGAGAAAAAACCGTTAATAACATAAACAATAGTCAATCTTTATAATTTATTTATGTTCCATTATGCGCAATGGACATGTTACATGTGGCGGTACAAGAAAATTTTCACAAATGCAAAACATTGAAAGAAATTCTCATTACTCTGTATATACATGTATATTCATACAATACTTGGACGTATTAAATCAAATTCAACGTCTCATCTAATTATGTTGAGTTTATTAGCATATTCAAATATTCAATAACTTATAAACAAAAACTTTTAAGGGAATGGTGGACTTTGGAAATGCACAAAATTGGCACAATTTCAATCTTAAAGTAGTCGTTAGGGGGCCACCGTAATACTTACCCATCATGGATAGGCATACTATAAAATATGAAAATAAAACATGTGTAAAGTATTTATAAAATGCATTGCCATTCGAATAAAATCGTGGCCTTTTGACGTCCTAAACTTTAAATGCTCTATTACTGAATTGCGTAAGAGAAACATACTTATAACTCCAAAAATGATAATCCTATTAAATAACAGTTTACTGGGTCGGATGAAGCGTCTCTTTACTAATTAAAATATATCTTTGAATTGAAATTTGAATGAAATACAGGGTCATGAAAAATCGAAAAGTGCGGAAAATGTGATTACAAATATCTCGGCCACTCATGATCCGATCGACTTTATTCTTCATGCAAAATTTATGTTTTTTTATTGTCTTTTATAGTCACTCCTTAAAATAAACAATTTCGAAAATTTTTATATACCTTTTTTCAGAAGGAATATTTCAAGAGTCCGAAAAAAATAGTTCTGGATCATCGAGGTGACTGAAATTCAATAAGTTTCTTCCCATTATTACATACTATAAGTACATACCCAATTTTAAGTCTCTATCTCAATTTGTTCGGGAGATAGAGCGTTTACACACACACGCAGACAGACGGACGAAAAAAAAAATTCTAAAGATATGTTTTTCGGAATCTCCAGTGTCTGAAGCGTGAAAAACTTCAATTTTTTTTCCGATTTTCAAAAGATGAATTTTAAATTAAACTTTCACCATCAACAAATAAATAAATTATTTTTAAATTAATTTTTAGCAGCCTGAAAATTCTGTTCCTAAAAATTCAGCCTGTATCTAATGGTAAAAATGTTCTAAGGCGAACTATTTTTCTTTCAGTAGCTTTGATATTTCTCCAGATTATTAACGATTTGATGTGTCTGAAAATTGGGTATGCGTAAATATAATTCAAAAAGAATTTATAAACGCTATGAATTTATTATACGGGGAAACTTCAATAAACTGGCTCGATTCAAGAGAAATATATCCATAATTTTAATTAATTTATGCAAGAACGAATGCACAAATATCTGCGTTTTTATTAGTTGTGTTAAAAAAAAAATCATTGGTTTAGAGTAATTTAGAATTCGCATGGAGCACTTTTGAAATATCGTGTCACTACATGTTTTATGCATAATTAAAAAAATGCATGCTTCATTTAAGTAAACTTTTTATGCTTTTTTAAAGAAGCTCTTAATTTGAATGTCCACCATTCCTTTAAGACGAACATTTTTTTTTTCTTTTTTGTAATTTTTACAAGTACAACTAGATGCTGATTACCGCAAAGAGAAACTTCCACCACTTTTTTTTTCGAAAAGTAAATTAATATAAAGATTCCGCGATTAAATAAAACAAAAATTAATGTTGAAAAAAAATGGTAGAAATTTTTTTAAGGTGGTAATTAGGTATTTAGGCATTGGAGATAAGTATGTGCAAAAACATTATGCAATATTCCAGAAAACTTTCTCATATAAGAAATTGATGGAAACAACTTTTGCTACACAAATAATCATAAACATAGCATATAATGACGCACATCAAACGAGTTCAACATTACATCAATTTGTTTGTGGTTTAATAAAGCCTACATTAGAAAAATTAAACTGGCTTATCTACAAAATAAACAAGTTGGAAATTATACGTTAAACGTGACTTATAAAGTGCGTTCGTTTTATAACTAGTTTCACAACGTAAAAAAATCATCCTTATTATTTCGGTGAAATGAATTATATCGTCTGCTAGGAGCGAAATGAGGAAGCCTTTATTATTATTATTATTACGTATGCCACGTTTACAGATGCGAATTTTTCTTCTACACCAGACAGCGTTGCAAAATTCACCACGGAGATCTTGCTTTGCGAATGATTACGTCCATGGTTTAATATTTTTATCACTCAAAATGAATAATCTCATGCGTTTATTAACTCTAATGGATTGAGGTATTCTGCTGTTAATTTAATTCCCACTGAAGTTATCTGTACATTTTTTAATATAACTGATCTCTCAAGCAAACCATTTTTTCGAACGATCTTTCTAAAAATGTAACTTTTATGCCATTTTATTCGAAAAAATATTTTTGAATAAAAGTGGCCGCCTGGCATATGAAAAAAGAAGTGGTTTGCCCGTATTTGTTTTCCTCAGTCACATGACTTGCGCTTTTATTATATAGATTACGTACGATAGAATTTAATAAAATAAAGAAAACTTTTATGAATATCTTTTTAAGTTTTGATTCGATTTTCATAAAATTTGAAATGACTCGACAAAATTCTGCAACGATTCTATATATTAAATTTCAAACCATTCGGTTGGGTAGTTTTTGCGCTGTTATATGCAGACGGACCAGACGACGATTACAGGATTTGTATAATTACGAACGCACCTAATAAAAGTGAAATATGTGCATCGCGTGCTAGCAATGCATCGAAATGAATCTTTTTGAATTATTTGTGTTAATTTTTAAATACCATTGTTTGACGCCAGTTATTATTTTTTTTATTATTGAAAGTAGTAAACGGGATAACAGAGAAGTGTCCGTTATTCATACACGAGCAGGGAAGACCGAGCTATGCTCGGTCAAAATTAAATTTGAGTTCAAATATCATGACCCATCACCAAAATGACCCACTAATTGAATTTTCTCGAACATGTGACTTAGCCCAACAGTCTTCTTGTGCCGGAAAACCATAGGATGCAAAATTCAGTGTAAATTGAGCCGCTTTTTAGATATTGACCCACAATGACCCAGAAATGACACACTAATCGAATTTTCTCGAACCTAGTCTAATGATTTTCGCTTGCCCGAAACTCGTAAAATACAAAATTTAATCAAAATCGTTAGAGCCGTTTTTAGATAAAATTAATTTGACCCGCTTTGACCCAAAAATGACCCCCTAATCGAAAGTTCTCGAACATGTGACCCAGCCCAATAGTCTTCTCGTGCCCGAAAATAGTCGGATACAAAATATCGTCAAAATCGTTTGGACCGTTTTTTAGATACAATTAGCTTGACCATGACCCAAAATGACCCAAAATGACCCACTAATTGAATTTTCTCGAACATGTGACCTAGCCCAACAGTCTTCTCGTGCCCGAAAACCATTGGATGCAAAATTTAGTGTAAATTGAGCCGCTTTTTAGATCTTGACCCACAATGACCCAGAAATGACCCACTAATCGAATTTTCTCGGACATGCGACCTAGCCCAATGCTTTTATCGTGCTCGAAACTCGTAGGACACAAAATTTAATCAAAATCGTTAGAGCCGTTTTTTAGATAAAATTAATTTGACCCGCGTTGACCCAAAAATGACCCACTAATCGAAAGTTCTCGAACATGTGACCCAGCCCAATTGACTTCTCATGCCCGAAAATGGTCTGATACAAAATTTCTTCAAAATCGTTTGAACCGTTTATTAGATACAATTAGCTAGACCATGACCCAAAATGACCCAAAATGACCCACTAATCAAATTTTCTCGAGCATGTGACCTAGCCCAATGGTTTTCTGGTGCCCCAAAACGGTAGGATACGAAATTTCGTCAAAATCGTTAGAGCCGTTTTTAAGATAATTTTTGCATAACATCAGAACATTCAAAATGAAACTATACTAAAAGTGAAAATATTCGCAGACTGCCGTTTAATATGGCGGGCCCAATTAGTAAATAATGCCAAAACATGCGAGTCATGAGGAAAATCGGTTAGTTTTTTTTTTTTTTCTACAGATTTTCCAAATTTTAAACAGGTTGCCAGACAGTAACAAGTAGGCCAACATGACAAGCAGTTCGTTAATAGCGAATATACTGGAACGCGTAAACTAAGCTAAAAATGTTGAACAGCATGTAAATGTATCTTAAAGAGTCAGGTGGTTTCTATCAGAAAGAAAATGTCTGACAGCGAACATGTAGTACGACGTCAAGCTAATTGCACATAAAACAGATAATTACCATTTCCTAGTTACTTTATGCATTTAGGCGAAATAGATGAGGAACAGACAAGAGGTAGAACAAATCGAGTGAAATCGCAATTCAGATGATAAAACAAGAAATAAAATTCGTATAATATACTTTTGAATGAAATCTGTAATAATTAAAGATTAAATTTAACAGATAAATTATCTAGCTAATAAATAATGAAAGTTAAAACAATATGTGGTACTTTTCCGTTATACCAACACCATTGTCGCCGAATGTAATAGTTGGCGCAAAATGAAATTCACGTGAAATGAAACATTTGGGAAAAAAAATATGTTGGTACGAAAGGGAGCATTTTAAAATATAATATTTGAAAATTTTGGTGCAGCTTCTTCATTATCAGATAATGGTCAAATGATAAAATGCATCTCAGCATTAGTAATAAATTTAAGGTTTAACTTAATAATAAATATCTTCGAGTCGAAAAATAGCACTGTTTTGAGAAGTTATGATTCAACAAAAATTTAAAGAAATGCATCACATTCAATAAATAGTAAATCACAAACTTTAGCACTGTTTGCAATAAAAACCCCTTTTACGGTCAGGATTGTAATAAATTGCGCATTACCACACCTTTTGGCATGGTGTTGGTATAACTGTAAAGTACCCAATATATTTTTATATCAGAACCAACATCGCATATTTCTCTCCCTCTGCTAGAACGAAAAAAAATGTGATAGGAGTAAAATATAACTCTCATGCTTTAGCTAACAATAAAGATGTGTGATTAGTGTCACAATAATACATAAAAATAATAGAATTACAACATACAAAACTAGTCCTGTGATACGTGAACACGTAAAACTTACAGAATACCCTAAATTGTTAGAGTCCACCAAAATTGTTTAGTACGATCATCCTAACATGATATCATGACAGTGGTGTCACAAATTTATGAAAATTGGTGAAGTAAAATTGCATTTCATCATTACTACAGGTGAAATTAAACATATTATGTATATGGTTGCAACAATATTCATAATGTCACTCATAAGATATTTTTACATGTAGATGTTCATAAATATCTATAAGCGTATGCATATAATAATAATTTTCTGTGAATTAAATATTGTGCATAGGAATTTAAAGAACACTAATTAGCATTCATATGCATCATTTGCATTTTGTAAATAATATACATACATGTAATATAAACAATATAATAAGAAATAGGATGAATGCAAGTGAAAAAAACTATATATATTGGCGATAATTGTTTTTGTTCAATTACTTTAAGTATCGCCATCTAACAAAAAAATTGTTACCTACAAGCAGAGTTGGGCAGTATCGAAAATACATGTATTTGAAATACATTTTCAAAATACATTTGTATTTTGTATTTTAAACAGATAAAACTAAAGTATTTTGGTAATGTATTTTGAAATGATTTTTCGATGTATTTTGTATTTTCAAAATACTCAAAATACATTTCTCGATTTTTCAAACTGTTCGTACCAGACTTAAAGCTGGTTCAAACCACAACTTGTATTTAAACAGCAAATTACTGATTCATAACAGGAAAATACATGCTTGTCTGTTTTGTCTAGTGTTTGAATTCGTTTCTAGAAGTTAATATAAGCATTTTTTTTTTTTAAATTTGGTACGATAAGGATTTTTATCTTCTGCCGAAACATTTTTGTTGACTGCTTTTAGTAAATGCTTTTATAATTCTTAATATTGTTATGTGAATTATAAAATATTGTCGTGTGATACACATGTAGGATCTTCCAAAGTTTTCCCGAGTATTGCATTTTTAAAGTATGTTAGGAGAGTATGCGGTTAGTTATTGCATAGTCTCATGAAAAGATGGATAATACATACTTGATAACTCCTATTGAAAGGAAATTAATTAATTGTAATACATCCCGCTACGCAATAGATATAAATATAAGTATACTTGAAATATTTCAAAATAATATTTTTGTGATAATTGGTGTAAGACCAAAATACTATTTTCAGGTCGAAACCGATCCTAGTCATCACTCTTTATGGACCGGACCAGGCTTGGGCTTTAATTTTTCCTGCAGAATCGGGTCAGATTTCTTTTTTTTTTGACCCAGCCAGACCTGGACTTTCTTCCTAGAGGTCTAGATGGGAAGAAAATTTCGACCCAGATCGTATAAAAATCCTTGACCCGACCTCCCCCAGGGGAATACCTTATTTAGGTATTTACGGGTTTCGCGACCCCGGATTCCCGAGCGATCTTTCTCCTTTCCTGTCTTCTTCTCTTTTTAGTTGTCTATCCTTTTCTCTTTGTTTCACATTTTTTAATCTTCTCTTTTCAGTTTGTTATACCTCTTTGTTCTTGTTTGATTGTTTTACTAACTTTTTTGTTCACATTGTTCTTTGTTCTGCTAACGTTGTTTTCGTTCTTTTGTTTAAAAAAAAAAAAAAAGAAAAAAAATTAAAAAGTTTGGAAAAGACAAAAAATACACCTTGTTCCCAAGTTTTCTCTCACATTGCTTCTTTTTTTTACAATAGTGGATTTTTTTTATTTTCACGTGAGACACTCTGGGTGCTGAGGTTTTTTAATCTCTTCGACTCGGTTCTACCTTTTAGGCTGATCTTGAGTCCCAGAGTGCAGGGCATTTTCCGAATTCCGGTTCTGTGATCGGAGGACGCCATACATTGTATGGTGGCTGTTAGAACCAACACCGGGAGACTGGTGCCTTTCGGTGGAAGGGGTTGTAGGTTGGACAGAGCTGTAAAGGCTTACCTACTGACTACCTGATTCCAATGTGAAAGAACTAGATATTAGGAATTGCTATCGAGTTTAATCCAACGTTCGAAAAACGTGAAGGTTTGTTGATAGTTTTCACTCTTTTGAAACCTGCGCCCAGAAGTACGGTTAAGAAGAAGGGTCGGTGACCAGGCCCGACGCCTGGCGTTAAAAAAAAATCTAAACTATGGCTACAACTAAAGGAAATAAGACATGCGATGTGGAAGCCCCACAACCAAATACATCCTGGGCTAATTTACTCGAGGAAAATATTTCTTCCAATTTGGAAAATAAAGGTGCATCCTCTGATGCAACCAAAGCTTGTAGCCACTTAGATTTGTCATATAGAAATGCACGTTTCTTTATTGTAAAATGTGCTGAAGGCAATTTTGCCCTCAAATCACCTTTCCTAATACAAAAAGCTATACAAGGACTGGTTCGTGAACCAAAGACTATTAACAAACTAAGATCTGGTGATTTACTTATTGAAGTTAAAAACTCAACTCAAGCTGAAAATATAATGAAATGTAAATTCTTTGGAAATATACCAGTTACTGTATCTGCTCATAATTATTTAAATAGCTCACGTGGTGTCATCTCAGAACAAGACCTCACATTTGTCTCAGAAGCAGAAATACTTGAAAACCTTAAAGAACAACATGTTACAGGAGTTCGAAGAATAACAATTAAAAGGGATAATAAAATTATCCCAACGAAACATATAATACTTACATTTGATATACCTAATCTACCCACACACATAAAAGCTGGATACTTAAGTTGCCCAATACGACCATATATACCAAACCCATTACGCTGTTTCAAATGCCAGATATTTGGTCACTCCAAAAATAGCTGCCGTGGAACCCTAGCATGTGCTCGATGTGGAGAAAAAGAACATGAAAGTGAAAGCTGCACAGCTCCTCCTCATTGTGTAAAATGTGAAAAAGACCATCCGTCATACTATAAATCATGTGAAATCTGGAAACTTGAGAAAGAGATCCAAACAGTGCGCACAAAACAGAACATTCCATATCCAGAAGAAAGGAAAATAGTTAAGTCTCGCACACCAAATACAGGTATAACCTTCTCTGCTGCATTAACTGGTAATAAAAAATATCAAACAATAGCCACTCAAACAGAAACAACTATTCAAGAAAACATTCTAAATCAAAAAGATGCTCCTACACAAAAGTCCTCGCTGCTTAACAATAATTCTCAGTCTATATCTAGTGCAACAAATAATAGTAAAAATAAAACAGATAAAGATAAATCAACCACTAAATCAAATAACAATTCTCAGAAAAGCAACTCCTACATCTTTCACAACAAAAACTCTCAATCTGCCAAAACTCGCCATACAGAAGATGAAATTCATAAATTATCTGTAAAGTCCACTACCAACAGCTTATCAAAAAGGAGAAAAAACACAGAAAAAACCACTCTACCAGATAAAAAACTATCTAATGCTAAAACACCAACTAAAACTGGGAAAATAATCAACGAAGATCTCGGAATTGATCTTCACCCAACTCCTTCTGATGAGGAAGGAATGTCCACGTCATCTGAGTCAGAGGAAAATGGTGTTGATGTCTCCATCTAATTAATAAAAAACTAACTAAAAAATAATGACTAATATTATTTCTTGGAACTGCCGTGGCTATCGTAACAAATATGATGAAATCCGTGGTATTCACCATGACCACCAACCTCTGTGTTTAGCCCTACAAGAAACACATTTAAAACCCACTGACAAAGCCAAATTACGCAGCTATGAGACTTATAGAAAAGATTTTACAAGGAATGATAGGGCCACTGGTGGTGTGGCTCTTTTCGTTTCTCGCAGTTTACCCCACACACATATCGCTTTAAATACAAATCTACAAACTGTTGCAGTCCGTGTATTTATAAAACGACTCATAACAATATGTACCATTTATCTACCTCCAAACCAAACTATTCAGTCAGCACATCTCGATAATCTTCTTCTCCAACTCCCGACTCCATACATCCTTGTTGGAGATTTTAATGCACACAGTCAACTCTGGGGCAACCACGATTCTAACCAACGTGGTGATATCATTGAAAAATTCATTTCTGACAATGGCCTATGCTTGCTCAATAATGGAGATCATACTTATTTTCATGAGCCAACACATACCTTTCATGCAATAGATCTTACAATCTGCTCTCCATCACTATATCCTTATTGGAATTTCTGGGTTTCAAATGATCTGCACGGCAGTGACCATTTTCCAACGTTTATCTCACAGACTACTCCTGACAGGGATTCTAATAATTACTTTAAACGCTATATCTATGACAAAGCCAATTGGCGAGCTTTTACAGATCATGCAAAAATTTCAAATGATATGATAGATGGTGATATTGACGATGCGCTTGATAACATCACTCAGTGTATTATCAATGCTGCAGACATCAGTATTCCCAGAACAACTTGCACACAGAGACACAGAAAACCTTGGTGAAACAGTGACTGCCGAAAAGCAAAAAAAAATCAACAGAAGGCATGGGGCATCTTCCGGAGGTATCCTAACAATGATAACTATATTGCATTTAAAAAAGCAAAGGCTGAGGCTAGAAGAGTGCGACGTAAAAGCCAACGTGAATCCTGTATAAAATACGTTTCCAACATAAACTCTAATACTTCAAGTAAAGATCTCTGGAAAAGAGTGAAAAACTGTATGGGCCTGTATTCTGAAAGTCACATCTCAATATTAAAACACAATGGTCAAACAATAACATCTCCTAAAAACATAGCTGAAACAATAGCAAGTACTCTTGCATCTAATTCTAGCTCTGACTCATATCCAGAACCTTTTTTATCCTACAAAAGACAAATGAAAACTACCAGCATCAATTTTAATTCATGTCACTCTCATACATACAATCAACCTTTTACTATTTCAGAACTCTTGAAATGTTTGGAAAAAAGTCGTTTATCTGCTCCAGGTCACGATGGGGTCACTTATACCATGCTGAAACATCTTAGCATATCCTCCCTCAATAATCTTCTTGCTTTCTATAATAAGATTTGGATAGATCATAATTTTCCTGATGCCTGGTGTAAAGCTATTATTATTCCTTTTCCTAAGCCAGGGAAGGATTCTAGTGACCCAAATAATTACAGACTTATCGCACTCTCTAGCAGTCTTTGCAAGCTTTTGGAAAAATGGTCAATTGTCGCCTGGTGCATGTTTTAGAATCTAATAGGTGCCTTGCAGCCTTTCAAAGTGGATTCAGACGTGGTATGTCTACTATTGATAACCTCATTTTTTTAGAAACTCACATTCGCACAGCTATTTTAAAACGCAACCATCTGGTCCCAGTGTTTTCCGACATGATGAAAGCATATGATAAGACTTGGCGGTATGGTATCCTTCGCGATCTTTTTAATCTGGACTTTCGTGCACTGTAAAAAATTTTCAGAAACGTTTCTGAAAGTAACGGAGACCTGTGCTGCACGATACTAACAGAAAAGCTTCCGATTCGATCAGAAAAATGTTTCGGCTAAAACACGGAACCTTTCCGATTAGTAATGAAAGCTTCCTGAATATATCTGAAACCTTTCTGAATATATCGGAAATCTTTCATTACGAATCGGAAAGGTTTCTGAATATATCGCAAATCTTTCATAATATATCGGAAACTTTTCTGAATGTATCTGAAACCTGTCTGAATATATCTGAAGTGTTTCTGAATATAATTTTATCTATTTTTATTATGTATTATCTGAATTTTAAAAGAATACTTGAAAAGATAAGAATTTCTGCTCTTTTAAATACTGTAATCAAACTTTTTTTATAATGATTCTTTTTTCTAGGCGAAATTATTCGGTATATTGCGTGATATTTTTCAGTTTATATCAAAATTTTATCAAATATGTTTTAACCCTAATATTTAAGAATATTCACGCAGTGAATATTGGAGAATGGAGATATTTACCTTGTTTTTTAACAACATATCGTGAAAAAATATGGCATTCATACAGCTTCACATATCAAGTATTTATTTTAAAATATAAAAAAAATAGCATATATACTTAGAAAGAAAACTTAAATAATCTGTAAAACTTTTCATTAACATGAAAGCTATACTAATAGATTTTAGATACATTTAAAATAATCTAACTCCCAACAACATAAAATAATTAAAACTCATGTATGAGCTTTCCAAAAGCAATGCAACTTCAGAGATCTGTTTATCAGTTAATTTTTTCGGTCCTTAAAAGGTAATTTTTCATATTAAAACAAGACACTTCACAAAAATTCTCATTTTAAAACTGGACCCTTCACAAAATTTTTCTTTCTAAAACAGGATCCTTCACAAAATTCTTTGTCTTAAAAACAATCCTTTCACAAAACTTTGCCACCTCAAAAACTGAACTTTTCACAAATTTAATCATTTAAAAATAAAATCTGACCTATCACAAAACAATTGAACTTATCAAAGTGCATAGCTTTTTTATGTGTAAAGGATAGATACAAAGGAACCTGATATAACGATAATTTCAGATTCATAAAATTATGACTGGAATTTTCAAAAATATTAAAAAAACTTCACAGTTCCACAGAAACAGGACCCTGTGAGAAAAATCTGGACATAACCCTGAGATTAATAAAAACACCTAGGAATTTTTTTTTTCAGAATTAGAATAAAATAAATAAATATAGTCTGTTTACTTTAAAACAATATTTTTAAAGTCAGACAAGTCAATTTTCAATATATAGTATTATAAAAGTTAGAGTTCTGGAACATCGTTAAAAAAATATATAAACAAACACACAGTACCGCCGGCAGATATTATTCTTTAAGAGATTAAATTGCTACTAAATGCTATTTATAAATCGTATTGAAGCATCGTTAAAAAAACTTAAAATGAGAGACAAAGAATTTGTATTTCTATATTTTAGAGTATATTTTAATAACTATCCTCCCAACTCAAAGTATCTAAATGCTCATGTAAATAGTCCTAAAAGTTAGGCTTAAGACATTTGTTAAAAATATTGATATAAACTGAAAAATATCACGCCATGTTTGAAATAATAATGAATGTAAAACAGAATCATTATAAAAAATATTATTAGAGTATTTAAAACAGCAGAAATTCTTACCTTTCGAAATATTCCTTCTTTAAAATTGTATTTTTTTGGACCGCTCGAATAACTCTTCCACAGCCAACAACGTGCAGTTTTAGCTTTGCCGGGGTAAACTGCTTGAAATAGTTGAGAAGAGAAATACTTGGAATGCGCATAAACTGGTTTGGTGTAAAAGAGGGTCGATTTCAATCCGCACTGGAAACTAAACCTAAACATTCGGAAAGGTTTCTGATGGTTTCAGAAAGTGAAAATAGCGCTCAGATATCCGACGGTATCAGAAACATTCCTGTTAGAATACTAAACATTCCAAATATTTTTTACAGTGTGGGAATCTTCCAATTTTTATTAAAAACTTTCTTGTCATTCGACTATTTCAAGTTCGAATTGGGGGAACTATGTCTAGTTTTTATGTACAAGAAGAGGGTGTACCTCAGGGCAGTGTCCTGAGTGTCACCCTTTCTGCTATTAAAATAAATTACATCCTGAAACAACTTCCTCCTTCTGTGAAGGGAGATCTCTATGTTGATGACTTCCATATTATGTGTATGGGACAGGATATGCGTTTTATTGAGAAACAACTGCAAATTGCAATCAAAAATATTCTTAGCTGGACTAACAAAAATGGTTTTTTAATTTCTCATGACAAAACTTCTTCTGTGCATTTCTGTAGACAAAGGGGTCTGCATCCAGATCCTGAAATTTTTATCGGTTCATCTCAAATTCCAGTTGTGGGCAAAGCTCGATATCTTGGCGTACATTTTGACAGTAGACTTACTTTCTCACCACATGTTTTACAGTTACGGACAAAATGCGAAAAATACCTTAATCTACTTAAAGTACTTTCAAATACCTCTTGGGGAGCTGACCGCACTGCTCTCCCTAAAATCTATAGAGCTGTGATCCGTACTAAAATCGACTATGCCTGCCAGGTCTATGCTTCCGCTAGTAAATCCGTTCTTAAAAAACTTGACACTGTGCACCATAGCGCACTGCGTGTCTGCTCTGGTGCATCTCCAATTTTAAGTCTTTATGTTGACTGTAATGAACCAGCATTACACCATACTCGTGAGAAACTTTCATTAGAATTGTATTACCGTGTCCTTTCTCATCCTGGCCATCCTCTTCACACATATATTTTAAATACCGACAATGATACTCTTTATCAGCATCGACCCTCTTGCATCCCATCTTTTGAAGTCAGAATCAGAAACATTATTAATAATGGCCCTTTGAGTAATATTGAGGTGAGTCCATGTCCCTCACATGTGTTACCTCCTTGGAGTCCTCCTAAGATTACATCTCTACATCCATTCAAAGGTTATAACAAAAACAACTTGGCCCCTGCTGTTTTCCAACAATTATTTGCTGCACATAGTGCGAAATTTAATAACTACACTGATGTTTATACAGATGGTTCCAAGAGTGGGGATATTGTTGGTTGCGGTGTTTTTATTGATAACAGTAGTTTGAGTTATCGGCTTCATGCTTCAATTTCTGTCTTTACCGCTGAGTTGATTGCAATAGAGAGAGCCATGTCGCACATATCTCATCATCATAACACATCCTTCATCATATATACTGACTCAAATAGTTCTATTGATGCAATGAAATCTTTTAAAAAACATCCTTATGTATCAGCCATCCTTGATTTTTATAATAAACTAGTATATACCCCCTGTCAAAAATGACAGAATATTGACTCAATATTCAATTTTTGAAATAGTTCAACGAATGGGCAAAACATTCAAATTAAATATTTTTAAAAAATAATCCATCCAATTTTCTGAAAAAAAAAGTGTTATCAATGTGTTTCTAAAGAGCTTAACTCACCACATAGCTCATTTTTTGATTATATAAGCAAAATTAAATGGAAATTACTCGGTACTATTTATTCCTTATATTTTAATTACGTTTCATAAGAAAAAAATAATTTTATTTACGATGGAAACAAAATTTAAAAATTTGTTTGTATTATCAACCGGTAGATGGCACCATATTCCCTTATACGGTCCAATGTTGCTTGTGATTTCCAAGCAAGCCACCTCGACTGTCTTTCTCTAATTAATCGCCATCTACGTTCATTCGGCGTTTCATCATTTTAATCAGGCATCGCTAAAACAATCCTTAAATAATATAAAACAACAATAAAAACTGATTTGATTGAACATATTCAAATCCACCGCGCGTTCAAAACAGCATTTAAAAAGATCAACAAAGATGTTAAAGCAGTAAAACTCACGTTGCCAAATAGCAATCAGTACAGCACAAATAATTTTGATGAATGATTCTCAAAAGTGAATGACTCACTTTTTAGCCACACACAGAGTGGCTTATTCTTTCAATCTCTATCATTTTTCATGTTTATGAAAAGTCACAGCAATCCATCGTTGCCACAGATTAATCTCGGAAAATGAAACATTTGAAGTTACTTAAAAAATTAATAACTCGAAAAGTATTTGTCACAAAATTGTTTTACAAACTGCGTTAGAATGGTAAAAAATTGTATTTTTCTGGATATAAATTTTAAATCTAATGATTAAGTCGTTTTTCAAATATTAGATTTCAAAAATTACAAAACTTCACAATGGAGTACCGTAGCGAAACTTTTACGCGTAGAAAGATAATGATAAAGGCATTGTGGCTCGACGTGTATCGTGTATACTGGCCATAGCATGAGTAACGAATTATACTAAACTTATTAGTCTGTTAAAATATAAAAGTGAATTATGTATATACATTTTTAAAAAATAAAGAAAAACATTTTATCACAAACATCAACAAAATTTTTCTTCTATTTATTCCCTTATTCCAAAGATATCGTTTTATCGTCTGCTGCCATAGCAACATGAATTAAATTTCATTAAAAAAAATTGCTCAGTGGTAGAAAAATATTTGTCTAAATCGAATGGTTATTGAACAACTCAACACTTTAACAGGGGAATTTTTATTTTTATTTTTTTTTAATTGTTTGTTGTCATTGCGTTTTTATTCTGAGTTACAGCTAGTTTATTTATTTTTTAAATAAAAGCCGTGTGTGGCAATCTATATTCGGCCTTATAGCAGAATTTTCCCTTCTTGTTTTTTTTTTTTTTTTTAACAATAATAATAATGATTAGCAAAGTGAAATGTAATTTCTGAAATTTTCACATTAAATTTTAATATGCTAATTATATGCAAATATTAACTTGTATTTTTATCAAAGTTCGATTGTTTATATTAATTGATGAAAGATGGCTGCAAAAATAGTTTTTGAAGGTTTTAAACAAAATTTAAATATTTAAAGACTTTAATATGCTTTTAGAAATATTTTAAGAACAGAATCAGATAATTAACCTTTTTTTTTTTTTTTTTTTTTTAATGAAGCGTTCAAAGAGTCATTCATTTGTTTCAAGATTTAGAAATTCTGAATGGCAACAGTGTTTGTTTGTTTATATTTAGTAATTTGATGTTTATAATAGCTTATTTTTAATTTGTAACTTAATACATTATAATTGGATAAGATATACATGTTTTATGTGAAAATATGCAGAACAGACATGATTTCACGTAGAAGAAATTATCGTTTAGTGGTCATGTGTTAGCATATCTTTTTCAGTAAGCCTAACATGGCGTTTAACTACGGTCGACTCGCAGATCAGAGTGGTACAGCCCGGTACCGTTACAGACACTTTCTCGCCTTTGGATTTTATTATAAGTAAGATTGAGTAGACGCGGATATAATATTTTATTTTGTTGGGTACCTGGACACATGGGTATACCTGGAAATGAAAAAGCAGATGAGGCGGCAAAACATGCTCTAAATCCGTTATGACATAAAATTCCATTCTCAGACGTTAAACTACTTATAAAACATTTTATTCATAATAAATGGCAAGAAAGTTGGGATTTAGAATACAATAATAAGCTGCACCACATCAAACCTTTAATCATTACCTGGCCTCCGATTTATCCAAGAAAAACAGATGTTCTTTTGACTCGTCTGAGAATTGGACATTCAAGGATCACTCATAAACATCTTTTACTTTGGGAGGACACACCCATTTGTCCACACTGTCATTTTGATTGTTTGACCATTTATCATCTTTTAACTGACTGTCCGGGCCTCCAGCACTTGTACAGAATTTATTTTAATTCATCATCACCAATCTTGACAAACCTCATTGGGGAAACACCTCATGAGGCACTCTTTCATTTTCTAAAACATACTGGCTTTTATTTTGAGATCTAGTTTTCATATACCCTTCATGTTTTATATATAACAATGTTAGTTTATACTTATTTAACTTGACACCTGGATGGGGTAACCCCATCCAGATGATATTTCTTAATGTAGTATTTGTATACCTTATTTCTTTAAGAATTCTTCATTTTTGGTTTATACACTGTGTGACTATATCTGGATGGGTAACCCCATCCAGCTATTTCTCTCATTAAGCTTTGTTTATTTTTTGCCTTTGTTCGGATTAAATTTTGTGTGTCTTCTTTAATTTTTTTTCTTTGGCGCAGCTTGTCCCCATAGGGACATTGTGCCATTAAACTCAATACAACCAACCAACCTTGACCCAACCTGGCCCGTGCAAAAACCAGTAAAATTTGAACCGGTCCAACAATTTTTGCAAAAAATGTTACATTTTTTAAATCGCCATTATTCTACAATTAAAATTTTAAATTTATACTTTTTGAAGAATAGTACATATATTTCTAGGCAATAAAATTGCAGCACTCGAAAACCTGTGAAAATAAATCTGTCTATGATGGAATCTTGTCTTAAACGGAAAAATGTGTTCATTCATGCAAAATGAATGTGATAATACGTGTGAAAAGAATATAATGCATTTACAACAGGTGATGTACCAGCTAAGGTGCGGGAACTTGTCTATAACGGATTTTTTTCACTCCTACGCGATTCCGTATTAAAAGAATTTTCTGTATAGCTTTTTTCATATTTGTAAGCCTCCAAACCATGTAATATGGATTAACGATATTAATGATAACGCAAACATTTGCGTACAAATAGAGATTCATAAAAAAGAATTAACTAGTTTACATAGGAAAAGGCAAAAATAAATCTAGGGAGGACAGTATTTCGGAACGGCTGTGCCTGTACTTCGGAACTCTGGGCGCTCTTTAAAAAATAAAGAATATAAATATGAAAAATAGCTAAAATAAATAATTTTTTTCAGAATACTTCGTACAAGAGAATTTTTAACCTCATCGGCGTAAATATTTATATTTTGTAGAAATTCACTCGGGACAATTAAGTTTTTGTACGAGCCAGGATCGAACTTTTAGCATTTATACGGGCCAATAATTTTTTTGTACAAGCCTGGCCCAGGCTCAGACCGAATTTTTAGCTTTTATACCGGGTCGTGCAAAAGAATTTTTTATACGGACACGGTCAGGCTCGGACCGAACTTTTGACTTTTATAACGGGTCGGACCCCAAAATTTTTTCTACAGGTCGGGTTTAGTCAGGGCCGGGAAATTTCGGCCCGTGCAGACCTCTTTTTTTTGTTTACGGAGCTGTCCATAGAGTAGATAAAAATTTATAACATTTATTTATACCATTTTTTTTTATTTATACCATTATTTTTATTTATACCATGACATTTCAATTAAAACATTCTTGCATAATGCAAGATAATGCAGAAAAATTAAAATTAAAATTAACGTATTTTGTATTTTGAAAATACATGTGTTTTGTATTTTGAAATTTTACAATTTGAAAAGTATTTTGTATTTTGTATTTTAAGTTCTAAAACCAATGTTTTTTTATTTTGTATCTAAAATTGTTTTTCGATGTATTTTGCCCAGCTCTGCCTGCAAGATTGTAAACGTAAATAAGACAGCAGTATATGAATTATTTTTGTGGTGTGTATAAAATAAATAAAGTAATGGAGTTAGAAAAACTAGTATTTTCAGAATACCAATAATATCTAAAATATTAGAAAGGCTTTGAGTAGGATAAAAGCACAGAACAGAATATCGTAATTACTGATGAAAGACATGAGAATGTACAAAACTAATGTAAAGGTAAAAATTGAGAAAAAAAGACCAACAAAATGTGCGATATGTAATTATATATGTATACATGTAACAAAACAATTATTTTGAGATTCCTCTATAAACAGGATTCAAATCCAGCTTTAATTCAATTTCACTGGAATCCATGATCGCTTTGTCCATGATAAACAAATAAGCTTTTGTTTTTTTTCTTCTTGTCTAAAATCCTAACTCCGTTGCCAAGGTAATTTTTATTATGTTGCCACTTAACTTACTGTTAATGATTACTGTCAAATCTTTAACGTGTTCTCTCGAGATTCTCCCCCCCCCCCCCCCCCCGCTCTGGTTTAAATTCACAAGCACTTTTGCCAGGGCAAATGACCTATTTCAAAAGAGGGAAATTGAGTTATTTTTCAACAATAGGAAAATTAATATGCCAGGGTGACTGGCTTTTGTCCGTGGTCAAGATCGGATTTGAATGTACATTTCATGAAATTAGCCAGTTATCACCAATTTGGAAATGTTTATGGTAACTTCTTTTTATCACTAAATTTGGCATTATTTAGCGAAATATCACCACGCTCGGTGATGGTGTTGCGCAGGTGGGCACTTGTACGTGCGTGTATGTGAATGCATGTCAAAACATAAGTAGTATTACTGTACATAAATAAAATCTGCGAAAGTAGATCAGTTTTAGTTGATGTCATATGTTTTGTTGCATAAATAAGCGTTTCACTTCCAAACGTGACGGATGAGCCAGGAAGAGTAACTGTTTGCATCTGCGTTTTGTCGCATAAAAAAAGTTTCACTTCCAAGCGTTTTAGATGAGCTTAATTCCCTGCAAGGGAATAAAAACTGTGTGGTGGGCCTACAGAAGTTATCCCGTAGAAAAAGAAACCAACTTATTGTTTCAACCGCACCGGAAGGGTTTTTTGCTTTCTTTTAAATTCGCTCGAGATCAAATATCGTGCATATATATGTGCGGCATTTTATACAACATGTCACCTTTCTTCTGTTTTTTCCTCACAGATGACAAATATCTGTATACATTAAATATTACTACAATAGTATTATACATGATGTAAGATTAATTCTGAAATACTGAAGGTGTTCCGAACTGAATTCTTGCTCATTGAGGATTAGCAGCAGTTCTACATGACAAAATATTTATATCTGTGAAAATATTTTAACTGTGAAGAATGTCATTTTCTTTTGAAGAAGATGTGATAATAATCCTTCATTTAGACGACTTTAATATCACTAATAACTGAATATAAATATAAATATTTATCGGATAACTGTAGTAATTAGCATTAATAATCTTCTAAGTATAATAATATTGGTGCTAATAATACTATATAATTGGATTGCAGTGTTGAGTTATCAGTCACACAAATAACATTATATGTTATATTATCTATAATCTATGTTATTTTCCTTTCCTAGATGGGTCCAACTACTATTGAAACATATATGCTATAATTCGCTTTGTTTTGCAGAATTCTGTAAAATGCATCAAGACAAACTTATTTACATTCCGTCTCCTTTTATCTTTTCAACTTTCTTATATTAAATTAAACAAAATAACTACAATATAGATAAAAGGCTTAAGTGATACAAAGAGAAACACATAAGGCTTATAAAAAATTTTAATGATCGGCATGTGTTTCAGAGCTCATATATGGCGCCATTTTCAAGATATATAACGATAAACAAAAATATTCTCGCCAATTTCGAAAATAGATTTGAAAACATAAATCACGAGATCATATATGTAAAAAAGCAGGTGCTGTAAACAGTCCACTGTAAACGTGAAAATTAAAATTTACTTATTGCTTTTTTAAAACTGAAAAGTCCCTTGTGCCAAATTTTAGGTAATTCAAATGAGGCGGATTCTTTGCAAATGTTCATGTTACACATATAGATTTTAGTTATTATATATAGATAGTTATTTATTATTGTGGTAACACGATGAGTATCAATGGATGGATATAAAGAGATGACATCTAGACTAGCTGATAATAATTACCACAATAATAAATAAATACATTGACTGCATAGGGAACATATGAGCATTCAGGCGTCTATAATCCCCGCACGGTCGTAAAGTCTCATATTTCTTGAAGACTAAATGAAGTGGACTAGTCCATGGTGATTTTGAAGGTCTAATTATATCATTATCTAGCATAAACTTGATATCTTGCTTTGTTAAATTTAACTTTTTCGAGTCTAATTGGCGAGCTTTCGAAAAAATAGGTGGCACTTTAGTAGCAATATGATGCTTTACGTTGTGTTTGTAGTTGCTATTTAAAAGATTTGATTTCGTTAAATTGGGATATTCTTTACAAATGTGCATATTGACGATTTTTGTCAGTTGTACTTATGCTATCATTATTTGATACACACATAACATCACTTTGAATAAAAATGTTTGTAACACCATCCATTAATTTTCTATTGTGCATATCAATAAGCAATTTAAAATTATTAAGACAATCTGCGCCTAAAATAGCTTTATCTACTTTGGCTATTATAAAAGAAATTGAAATTGCCTACGTAGGTCTAAATCTAGCGTTAAAATTTTGAAACCAAATATAGGAATAACTGTACCATTTGCAGCATATAGTTTAAAAGAATTACATGTTTTATGGCTGGATGAAGCAGGAATTATTGATAAAACAGGTCCACTGTCCACAAAAAAGCGCAAACCGGTTATTTTATATTTTACAAAAAAAAAAGGTAATTACGGCAATCTTTAATTTCTGCAGAAGCTGAATTTGCCGCTAAATCTACTGTTGATCGGAGTTTTCCGATGCTTTCCAGCTGCACGGACTTTTGCATTTATTAGGATAACACTGATTACCAAACTTAAAAGGGTAATAACGATATTTCCCTTCTGTATTAAGTCGACTTTTTTTGATTGACTTCGACTTTTATTTCGTTTTGAAATAAATTGTCGAAACTCACTTATTGATTGCCTTTGAATTTTTAGTGCTGAAATTTGGTTTTCCAACATAGTAATTTTCTTGAGTACTTTACTCATAACAGAAGTCTCGCAGAATAAATTTCTGTTGAGGAGTTCATCTCAAAAATTTTATCGGCCATTAATGACAAATTATCCAAATCTTTTCATTGCTTACAACTAGAATATTTTTTATTGACTCTGGTAATTTACAGAGCCGAAATGTTCTCAAAATCTTATCCATTATATTATTTTCCCTAAGCGATTTCATTTTGAGCAATAACTGAGTAGGTTTCAAATCTCCCAATGAAATTCCCGTAAACAATTTTTTAATACATTTTCCCCCACTTTCTTTAAATGTATATAAAAATCTATTCTTTAGCAGCAGTATATTTATCATCCTGTTCATTTTGAATAATGTCTCATACATTTCCAACGTATTTTGGTTCTAACTGAGCTACTAGATAGTTAAATTCTGTTTGTTCATTTGTTATATTTGCAATAGCAAATTGTGCGTCAATTTGATGAATCCAAATGTCAGGTTTTTGTTCCCAAAATGGAATGCTTATCTTGTTGGCTTCACAATTTAAAATGTCCGCTTTCTTGTCTTGATTTTCAGTCATTTTCAGTTCATTTATAGAACTAAATCCGGGTCACCAGTTTGTTGGGATGCGAATTGTAATTCTATTTACTATTTCACATCACAACATAATGATAGACTTTTTAACTAAAATATATAATAAATAGTAAAAATTTGAAAAAAAAAAAACATTCTTTGAAATTTCCCAAAACATGTTTATTTTTTACAATTCCATGGAATATTCTTTTCTGTTGTCATAAAAACTAGTTAAATTAAATTTCAATAAAAATAACGAGTTTCTCATGACTATGGAGGCTACATATCTTTAAGTTTTTTTTTATCTCCGTTTGTTGCATTTCTATTTATTTCTCGGGTATTTTAAATTCTTTCAATCATTGGTATTTCGCTATTTTCTAAGGAGTTTATTTAATATTGTTATTTTTAGGTGGCGAAATAACATGTGTTTACTATGTTAAATACTCTTACGAAGCACCTGTGAAGAATCCATAAGATATTCATAGTTTCTCATATTTTCATCTTCAATTGACTTTGTTTAATTTTTTCCTACATTTCATGTACACTTCGACCTCCATTTTCATGATTTCAAAAATTCTCACCTCAAGAAGAAAAATATATTTTAGCGTGAGACAAATAACTATATAATTAATATTACCCAATACAACATTGACATGTGTGTGAATGCAGAAATCTGTGATTTAAACAAAAATCAAGGGGATAGAAAAAAAAATTCCGTTAATCAAGGAAAATCGTGACCACTTGCCATATCGCACAAAAATAAAGCTTTGCAGGATTGAAATTTCACGGAAACACTGTGATCAATTTGTTTTAAAAATAAATTTGTAAAATTAGCATTTATATTAACATCAGATTTCAAGGAAAAAAAAAACTAATTATTTTTTTAAAGACCCCTATAAATCATAAATGATTGAATTTCGCGAAAACGCTGTGATTATTATTATTTTTTAATATATTTCTAAATTTAACATTTATATTAAAATCAAGTTTCACGAAAAAAATTAAACTAATTACTTTAGAGAAGGCCCCCCACAAGCTGTAAATGATTGAACAGTAATGTAAATGTATGCAAAACCAGTTATACGGAAATTTCGTTCTGAACTTTGTCCCTTTTTCTTCTTTTATTTTTTGTCATTTTTTTGCGACCTGAGATAATTTTCGCAATAAGAACCAAGAAGGCTATAAAATAGCCACTCAAAAGGAATATAAATGCCGGAGCAACATCGGTAAGCGTCAATTTTCTATTAGTAGTTTCTTCTTCAATCTTGAGTGAAGCAAATCGTTGTGAAGACATAAAAGAGCTATCGCTGCGATACTTGAAGTAAATGCCTGAAGCCATCATTCTATGCACGAACGTATCTATCAGCTCTTTGCAGCAGAAGCCTCTACTCACCATTATGGCTCGCAAGTACTGGAAAAAACGGTCTTCTGAGATGTAGAATAATCCAGCTCCAGTGTAAAAGTCGAGAACTTACGTATCCACGAACGCAGCAAGATTTTGCCCTGGACTCTCACGAATAAAATTAAATAAAGAACCTCCATTGAAATTTAAACCATTGTTAACAATATCCCTTGCCAATACTCTTAAATTTTCATGGTCTGCGTTCCATAAGTAGTCTACAATACCCGAGTAAGGATGAGCCCGGCAGTGATAATTTCCGACTTCCACGGCTGCGGCCAAGTCTGACAGATGTTCTATGGGAGTCACAGGAGGAAAGGAGAGAAAAGATAAAAATACGGAATCGTAAGGTAGGCACAAAAGCATTCCTCCCACAACCCCACGAATAGATAAGAAGTGTTTCCGCAAACGACGAAGGTGTTATTACGGAATTCTGCCTTACCAGTATCGTGAAAGTGTGAAACAAAATTTTACTAAAGGTATATTTCCTTTTCAGCCGGACGTAATACACGAAAAGAATTGCAATTAAAAACGATGCGAGAGTTATCCAAACCGACCCAGAAAACGTTTGAAAAATGCCGAAAACATGCGGTCGGTATTCTGGTTTTCTAGTAACAAATGTATAGTCAAACAATCTAAACGGATAGGCGAAATCTACTGCTGCAACCATTGCGTCACTCATAGGCTAAGGTTTAACTCCGATATCAACTTCTGAACAAGTTATGTTTTTTATTAAACCTTCCACAGTTCCATTAGACCAAAGAATATTTGCTTGATAACTTGCAAAAATGTCAACTCCATCAAACATATCTGTGTATTGTTCAAGGTACTGTTTGAGCGCAAGTAGTAATCGACCGTCTGGATTGCCTCTCCGTGAGAAAAATGCTATCAATTTTTCATAAAAATCTGTCGCATTTGGAAAAGAATTAATATACTTTTTGAATGGGGAAGCATCGTATCCAAGTGTCACTCTTTTGGGTGTTTCCATATTTAGTTTCAATTTACAAGAAATGGAGATTATTATTTTCTCACAAAATACTAATTTTAAAATATTTGAAATTTAAACGTATCTTCTTACATTTAATTATGTATGAGATGTAAAATATTTCCATCCAATATAGGTTAGAATGGTTAAATCTTCTGAGTGTATTCTTATTTATTTTACAGGGAAAATATAACATGTAAAATTTTTATTTATCTTAGATTTTTTTTCTTCTCATAAAGAACAGATTATGAAGCTACTATCCTATTAAATGAAAGATAAAACATCAAGCAGAAAATGTGTATAAATGTTTTTCGTTTTTGTTTAGTTTTTTATTTATCTTAATAGACATACCTCAAAATGTGATTTTGTAGTATTCGAAACATGCGTCCTTAATTAATTCTTTTTTCTACTGCAAAAAATGTTTTAGTTATCACTCAGCTACCTGTATTAAATAATTTTTCTTTTATAATTATAGAAATAGGTAAATATATGAACGTATAAGTAAATATATGAACGAAGGATATATCAAAAGCAGAACAACAAAAATATGCATATAAACCTTTATGCGATATTTTTCACATACCTGTTGAATAAAATCAAATACAATGAAGGCATAGTGATGGACTGAGTATTTTTCAAAAGATTGTTGACTTATACATATAAGATGAACTACCAGAACCCGTGGAATAGTACATATGCCTTCTATCCACTGAACGCACGGTACGCATCATTTCTACGTGTTCTCTCAAGAACTGGCGGCGAAATATATTGAAGCTGAGTAAAGAGTTCTACGAGGGGTTCAAATGACACTAATATTGATTCACAGATATTTTTTGTAATGAGGTTTCGAATTATTTATTTTTAAAAAATACATCTTTTGAGATATACCAATAACATAACCTGTAGGTTTGTTTTCTACATTAAATGCTAGGCCTCATAAAATACCTTTTATTAGTTTAAAAATTTGATAAATACATAGCTGCGTAAAATTATGTTAATATGACATTTTATATCTTGTCAAAACTAGCTTCTACAATAGAGTTTATCTTAATAATGAATGATACGTTAGCGCAAAAGTTTTAATACTCATTTTAATTTGTAGTGTCATAAAATACCTTTTATTAGTTTAAAAATTTGATAAATACATAGCTGCGTAAAATTATGTTAATATGACATTTTATATCTTGTCAAAACTAGCTTCTACAATAGAGTTTATTTTAATAATGAATGATACGTCAGCGCAAAAGTTTTAATACTCATTTTAATTTGTAGTGTCATATAAATACGCATTTCATATTTCCAAATGTTGCTGCTACAGTTGTCGATTATTTCAACAAATAAACACATCGGACCAATGTCAAGAACATGCACATTTTCAGAAAAAGGGAGTGTGAACTTTTTTCAGTGCAAGGTATCTAATCGCCTCCTCATCAGATATAACCCTATGAATCATGTAAAGAATGATTTTTAATGCAAAATATGAGATAATTAACGTGAGCGAGAGGATTTTGAGATCTCACTCAAATTTGTTCGATTTGTTAATTTTTTGTTCGATTGGCAGGTGCTCTTATAATAATTGGAAAAATTTTTTACCCTCTTTATTGTTACGATCTGTTTTAAGAACAAAGTATTGACTGATGCATAAAAAACCAGTCTTAATAAATGGAGAACAATCAATGTTTTTATTTATTAATTTAAAAAATTATAAATCCCGAAAGCCATTCTTGGATGTGTTTTTATCGTTATAATACATTTCTACCATTTGATATTCTAATATATTTTTATTTCGGGATCAGGCCTGTCTTTTATAAATTTCTTTTAAAATCATTTTTCTTGTTGAAAAAGTCATTTTGCTTATAATCTAAATTTGATTATAGCCATTGATTATAATTTAAACCAACTTTCTTTTGTTTTTAATTATTGCAGCTGAACAAAACAGGAACTATAAAGATGCATAAATAATTTGTAAATATTACAAAATGGAGTTCTGAATTCAAGTATAAAATTATTCACCAATTTCCCTAGTTTCAGTTCAATGAAAAATAAATCAAATTAGTTCATTTTTAAAAAGTACCATCTTTCAAAGATTTGTAGATATTTTTATTAAAAGAAAAAAAGCATGAGATGAAAGCATACATTCGAATACTGTATAAATCTTTTATGCACAATATGTGTTCTAGAGTGTATCCCAATAAGGAATCATACGTGTTCGTCAATAAAATTTTGCGAAAATATGACTTTAACAATTTCAAACGTTGATTTTGTACTTCCAATTTCCTCAGAAAAAAAATCAGAGTTGAATAAAGTCGATAACATACATATTTCTGTATGTTATATATAATAATTTAAGAAAAAGTGAACGTCAGCCTTTTTCCTGTTCGGGAAACATGTTTGCCGCCATACCATGTACCAGCACACAGTTATATACTCATTTTCACAGTAAAATACTATTTATTATTCTTCATTTCAATATAACGATTGGTAATTTAAATTTTTATTTTATAAATCGATATTATATCATGCCTAAAAGAGATGTCGGCCTTTTTCCTGTTCGAGATACCTGTCTGCCACCATACCATGTACAAACACACTGTGATATACTCGTTTCACAGTAAAATACTATTTATTATTCTTCATCTCAATGTAACGATTTGTAATTTAAATTTTTATTTTATAAATCGATATTAAATCATGTCTAAAAGCGAAGTTCCTCAATCCCATTTACAAATTAGATCCGCAATTTGGGAAAGTGTTTTCAGATTATTATAGCTATAGAGATTTTTTTGTTTTTAACTCGCATTAAACTCTATCGTAACACAGCGTAACAAGCGCTCCGAAAAATTTAAAAACTTGACATTGAGTTCTTCGCGTAATGCTAATACTTAAACAAATGAGAAAGTTAAATAAATGGCAATTTCAGAAAATTGCCTTGGTTGTATCTATACGCGTTTTTAAAGTAAGTTACTTAAAAACATTCGTGTATTCGTTTGCATAAAATGCAATAATCTTCAATGTTTGCTTTATATTTCAGCTTGAATATAGGAAAAAGATAAAAATGTTTTTATTGTTGTCCTTGAACTTTATTTTTTCTTCTTTTACGGTACCAGTATTCAAATGGTGGCACTACGGATCTATGAACTAAAGTCATCACTTAACGGTACAGATGTTTGGATGATTTCCCAAAAAGGGATGAACGATGTGGAAATAAACCCTACATAACGATATGAAATATTCAAGCTAAATAGAACATATTGTTTTCGAATATATAATAAGCGAAAACGTGTTATTTAAATAGTTATATAAATCATGTTTAGATTTTAGATTCAATTTTTTATTGAGGCAATTTTGCTTTTAAAATTATATTAACAATTATCTATTTTTGTAGGTTGTTCATTACTGAAATGACTAAACCAGCGCCCTCTATTGATTAATACATTAATACTTATGTGCAATACATATCAGAAATATATGTCTACGAAATGATATGTCGACGAAGTGTACATGTCGGCGAAATGATATGTCGACGAATTGTACATGTCGAGGTTGACGAAGTGTACCTGTCGACGAACTGATTGCCACCCAATTTTTAGTGTTTTTCCCGTTTCGTGTTGATTTTTGAGTTCATGAAAGAATTCCAGTTACATTTGTTTTAGTCCACTGTAATAAATTTTGTCCTGTACTTTTGCATTTTTAGCATTTTTTTTAATGATATTTTTAACCCTTTTTTTATATATATATAGTTTCGCGGTGATTTTTCCACATTACTAAAACGAATCCGGCTTTAATCTTTTAGCCACAATATAAATTTTCTTTTCTTTTCAATAAAGTTTATTTCGTATTAATATAGCGGTTTTGGAATTTTTTAGGCGATTTCTAGAGTTTTTATGTGTTTTGCGAAAATTTTTGGGCATTCATAAAAGTACCATAAAGAAAGAATTAATCTAGGACCTCGTCTCTTATATACGTTTTATTTCTCATGCAGTAAATTGAATATATACCGGGTATCCTACAATGTTACTGACTCATTTAAAACTCGATAACTTGCAAACGGTATGAAAATGTCGTATTATCATCGGAAACACACTTTTGAACATCAGTTTTATATTTCTCTTCTATTAGGAAATGAGTTAAAAATCGATTAAATAATTCTCTGTTTACATACAATATTCTTACTTAAAGAAAAAACACTACAGATTTTAAAAGAGATTTTTAATTGCCGAAAACTGTTACCTTCTTTTAAAATAACAATACCTTTGGAAGTGGCGTTTAAATCACAACAATTCAAACAAATCTTTTCACCGAAAACGAGATAGTCAAATTGACAGGCATCGTATTTTGGCTTTTCTTCGGAAAATCCAGTAAAACACCAATCCCTTTGTTTTCACGAATCGAGAACTGTTCACATTTTTTTTTTTTCGAATCTGGGACGTTGGAACAACCGTGGAAGGTAGGTAATACTACAAGTGCCTGGCGACCACGAGATTCCTGCCGAACGTCCCAGAATATTAAAATTGCGGCCAGCTACCCACTGAAAGCCTTGATCGACGGAACGAGTTTAGCTCTTGTAGGTGTCCGAGTGACAAGAAACCTGGCTTTCTTTTCCTCGTCTCAAAACAAAAATTTTAGTGTAAGAAAGGTTAAAATCGGCCCGTAACTTTTATTGATATTGAATTTTATAAATGTGTCTATTATTGAATCATTTCTTCCTGTTCCAGGCATAATGTCTCTATCATTGAAATTGCGGTTTTCATTTAGTTTTGTTGTGGTATTATCAATGCTTTGGAAAGTGTTTCTGTCAAAGAAAAGTTCTAAAATGATTAGAAAGGGGAAAAAAATCCTATATTTTATTATTTTAAAAATATATATCATAATCAAACTTTGTATACTGAGAGTAAAATTTGGGAGGAGGAAGAATTTCGATTTAAAAAAATATAAATAAAAATAAAAAATAAATAAAAAAAAAAATAAATTCTGCCATAGTATATTTTTATTGGTCCAATGCCAGTTTTTTTTTTTTTTTTTTTTTTTTTTTTTTTTTTTTTTTTAAATAATTTGTAAAAAAAAAGTACATGTAACATTCGTGTATTTAAAATATCTCCTCGGGAAATTGATATTTTGAACTTATCTTTTCTTTGTACTTTATGTCTCTTTTTTTTTCTTAGTGTTCAAAATATTTCTAAAATATATGCTTAGTTTGATGTTTTATGTGTTAAAAGCTGACGAGCTATGGGTAAGATGTTAACACTTGACATAAAATTAAGAGATTCGTGTCACGTGACAACACGTATTTGCCCTTGAAGTTGCTACTTTTTCCGAATCCATCTCATTGTCGCAAGTAATATGCCGAATTGCTTTCAGAATTCTTTTAGTGTTACCAGAAATTTAGAATAGACTAATTGCCAAAATTTGTGCGCATTTTTTTCTTTTTTTTAAGTTCTATTAATGAAACACCATTGGACCGGTGCAAAGACTTCACACTGCAGTCTAATATTTTTTAGATGCAGGTTTAAACGTCTAAGAAAATTAAGAACGAAAAATATCTGCAAACAACATGAATCAGGCCAGAATGTCATCTCATTGATTCCATCAAAGTTACAGGAAAAACTGACCGAAGATAGCAAACATAAAATATATATATATATATGTATATATATATATATCGTATTTTAACTGTATTAGAGAGTGACAGCATCTGTTTCAAAAACAAACGAAAAAAAAAGAACGTATTACGACCAAGAAAAAGAAGTTGGGCATTTGAATTAAAATTTTGCTTTTTAATCATAAAAATAAAATAAACCCGTGCAGCAACTATGTCCCACTTCATCTTTATTGAACAATTTTTTAAATAATAGTTGATGCAGTATTTTATTTTTGTGACAACACTAATTTGTGAAAAACCATTCATTTCCTTTAATGAAAGCAATGCTGATTTATTTTTTTAATTAGCTGCAATTTTTAATCAAAAAACATGTTTTAACGAAATCTGAGTGTACTATGTCAGAAGTCTGTTCAAAATCCTTTCCTATGGTATCATTTATCGGTCTGTGTTTTCTGTTTGCATAGAAAAAGTGATGTGGACAACAGAAATAAAATATAGGATTTCCTTTGTACTCTGCTGTCATCTTTCACAACATTGTAAGATTCAATTTATTCCTTAATGTTTACTTTGAAATAATGCACACACATTTTTAATTGTAAATAAAATTAATTTGTAATTAATTTACATTAATTACTTATTAACTAGTTAATCTGCAGATCAAGAGCCTCAATGCCAGCTCTAAAAGTCATTGTTTTAGGTAGCTTTCAATACAAAAAAGTATAAAGCTACTTATTGCAGCCGTTCGGAGGTAAACAATTCCAGAAAATTTCTATATATTTTCACCGATCACGACCCCCAGACCTCAAAACCACCCTCCGTTCAAATGTTGATTTATATATATCTGACCTATGTCATACGATAACGCTCGTATTTATAAATTAATTTGGATGAAACTAATTGTGTGTATTAAGCTCACTAATGCCTCGACAGAGTTCGTTGGCCATCTTGTTTCAAGATGGCGGCCACTGAAAATTTTAAAACTAAAATAAATAGACAAAAAAGTTAAAAATTCAAATTTATTTTTTAATTAAGAGTTAGGCCTTGATACAAGGATTCATTTAAGTGCAAAGCGACAGGAAATTTAAGCAATTTAATGTTTTTGGAATCTGTGAAGAAAGAGGTCCCGAAGGTCAAGCATTTCACAGCATATACAGATGGATCAAAAATGTTGGATGGCACAGCTTGTGCATTTGTAGTGCAATCGGGAAATCAATATATAAAAGAACATAGAATCAAATTGCGAACTGAGAATTCCATTTATCAGGCAGAACTTTATGCAATTAGATCAACTATTCAGTGGTTTAAAAATACTAATAACAGTAGAATATAGATATTTATACTGATAGTATGTCGTCAGTCATGACTTTAAAGAGATTTTTTCCTAATAACGAAATTGCAGAGGATATATTTGAATTGATAAAGAGTATGACTAATAAAATAGTTGGTTTGGGCTGGATCAAAGCGCATTGCGGAATTACCGGAAATGAAAAAGCTGATACTCTTGCAAAGTCGGTCATTGAAGAGAAAAGTTATGATGAAGAGGTGAAATTAAATTATCCTTTATCATTTCTGAATTCTCATCTAAAGAAAGAAAAAATTCAAGATTGGCAGGAGTATTGGCAAAATTCTGAAAACGGTCGTCACACGTATTCAATTATCAATAAGGTTAAAGAAGATTTTTTGTGCCAGTCCCAAGTCATTCAATATTTTATGTCAGGACATGGCTCTTTTCCTACTTTTCGTACAGGATTAAAAAGCGACCAAATGACCTCTGCATTTGTGGTGAAAAGGGGGATCCAATGCACTTCATATTCGGTTCTTATCTTCTGATGCCCAATAGATTTACTTTTGTCAGAGAAAGGACATTAAGGTGGAATATGCGAAATGTTTTGTTGGTGAGAATGAGAAGTAATTACAGGAGGCTCTGTGAAAATTACAATGCATTGAACGAACATTTTTCTTTTATCAAATATAAATTTTAAATTAACTTCTTTGAAATTAACAGTCAACTAAAGCATGATTACATTTTTAGTTATTTATGCTGGGCTTCAACATTTTCATATCTAGTACAGTGTCTTGGACAGTTATTTCTAACTACTGTGAGCAGGAAATATCATAGACTGCAGCAGACAAGATAAACTTAGGGCAATTTTATTAATTATTCACTTAAACTGGTTGTTTGTGCTATTTCCGGCCGTGCTGTTGAGCAAAATTTTGTTACTGTATCTTATGTTTAATTTTTGTGCCTAGGTTTTTATTGGTTTGTATAATATTATACCTCTTTTGTACAGGCCTTGCTTGTTTGTAGTTAACTTTAAGTTTACCCCGAAATGCAGGGTTCATGGCATCTGCGTATGACAGTCTGTACATAAGACCTGTGTAATCTGATTTGAAATATTTGCCTGCTGTTTCAGGCCTGTACCCTGGAGGTGGTGCGTTGGGGTGCTTACCGCCGGAGGTAAAAAAGCCGTAAACCGATAAGGTTGGCTCTCCGGTTGGGTGATAATAATAATAATAATAATAATAATACAAGGATTCCAGAGCATTTTTTGTTTTACCTCTATCTTAAAAAATGGCTGAGATAGAGCAGTTTGAAATTCTAGGGTGGCTGACATTTTGAAACAAGACAGCACATTACAAAAAACCAACGATTAATTTTAGACCGGGAGGCGGCAGCACAGACAATCAGCTCATCGAGTTCACAGCTGAAATTCCAGAATGAGTTAAAACTCGATTCGCATATTAAAACGCAATCGGTCTGACAAGTCATATCTTGGTGGAAAACACCTCAAAACCTGATTTTAGCGGTTGGCTCGTAGGTTTACCATTGTGTTTTCCTGCACCCAAAGGTACGAAATCATGGAGGACTGGGAGCAGGAACACACAATGGTAAACCTACGATCCAACCGCTAAAATCGGGTTTTTGGGTGTTTTCCACCAAGATATGACTTAGCAGACTGATTGTGTTTTAATATGCAAATCGAGTTTTAACTAATTCTGGAATTTCAGCCGTGAACTCGATGAGGTGATTGTCTGTCTATTTATGAGTTTTAGTGAAGGTAATTTCTCGCAAATTATTTTCTTTCATTGTTGTAATTATTTTCCCAATCATACACATAAAACTATATATTTACATCCGTTAGTGCCAAATTCTCGCCAAACTTGGCGAATTATTGCCAAATTGGGCGACCAAAATAAGTCTTCTTAAATGAAGCCAACTTAGCTATAACTCAATAATTTGGCGAATTTCTTATTCAAATTCAGTATTAACGAATCTTTTGTAAACAGTTTCTTTGCATTTTAGCTTGCTGTTTTCGAGTAACATTAGCTAAAATTTTAAACGAAGATATAGGAGAGCTACCTTTTCCTTCCGGTACAGGCCAGAAGGGCTTTTTTAATATCACTTTTCATATTATTTAGCATCTTACAATCCGCAATTTATTTTTTTATATTACATACCTATTTATAGGTATATAAAATACTTCGGAGGTTTCAGAAAATAGAAGCGTTCAATTACACACGGTTTATGCAATGAAAGTCTGAAATTCTTATGAACTTCTTATTCATGTAACTGTTTAGATTAAAAAATAAATAAACTTGTATTAAAATAAATTCTTCATTTATGTCAACCGAATACAAAAATAATTTATTTTTATAATAAAATATTGCAGCAAAATAGTGCGAGTTCCTTGAATTTTATTATTTTGATATTCTTTGAAATAGGATTGCAAAGCAACTGATAAATTAAAGAGCAAAGTAAAAAGAAATGAATTTTAAAATTTGTAAGAAATACGAAAATAAAATGTTTTATATTTCCCAAACAGATGCAAAATATTTTCCAATAATTTAAACAATTAATTTCTAAATTCCAATGAATGCATCGGCAAATTTTCAAAGCTATTGGATATATTTAAAACCTTCCTATCGAAAATTTAGCATTCGTAATTTTACGTTTAAATCCACTATTCAAATATGCGATTTTCATTTCAGTTAAAAATGAAATTTGAAAATCATCTGCATTCCCATTGGAAAGCATGATGACCTAAAAAGAAATGTTCTCTATTTTTCGAACGCATGAACCCAATGTAACTAAAAACCATAGAACTCATTCCGGGTACCTCACCAACATACCCACAAAAAATCAACCTAATAGGACAATTTTATCGCAGGACAGACAGACAGAAACCAAAAACTTTTTGAGTCTCCACAGTGAGCCTCAAGTGACGTTTCGGCAATGAGATGCTTTATCATTAATCGATTTTCTCAGTTTCGCAATATTTTTGAGCATACTGAGATAGAAACTGTTTGAGTAAGTCTCATAATTTTAGGTAGCTTTCATTACAAAAAGCTACCTATTGCAGCCGTTCTAAAGGAAAGCAATTCCAAAAAATTTTGGTATATTTTCACCGATCATGACCTGCAGACCACCCTCCGTTCAAATGTTGATATATATATCTGACGTATGTCATGCTGTCACTCTCTTAATATGAACCGATTCAGATGTGACTGAGTATGTGTGTAGGACATACGAAGGTCTCGACAGAGTTTGTTGGCCAGCTTCATACATCATCTTGTTTCAAAATGGCAGCCAGTTGAATATTTTTTATTTTTTAAAAATTCAAAAAGTTGTACAAAAAATATATAAATTGAAAATATTGTTTCTGTTATGTGTTAGAACGTGATACAAGGATTCTGGAGCAATTTTTGTTTAGGCTATATCTTAAAAAATGGCTGAGATAGGGCAGTTTGAAATTCTAGGGTGGCTGAAACTTTGAAACAATCTGATATTTGTTATGCTGTAACTCTTGCATTTATGAACCAATATGAATGTGACTGATCATGCGTACAGACCATACAAAGGTCTCGACCGAGTTCGTTGGCAGCTTGATGCGTCATATTGTTTCAAAATGGTGGCAAGTTAATTTTTTTAATATTTCAAAAAATTCAAAAAGATGTATAAAAAAATATAAATTGAAAAAGTTGTTTCCATGATCATGATACAAAGATTCCAGAACATTTTTTGTTTTGGATTTATCTTATAAAATGGCTGAGATAGGGCAGTTTGAAATTCTAGGGTGGCTGACATTTTGAAACAATCTGATTTTTGTAATGCTGTAACTCTCATGCTGAAATTCACATTCAATTGCAGTATTAACGAAAACTGGGGTTGAATCTTCTATAATCGGGTACCAAGCAATTTAGCTTCGGGTGTTTGAGTAAAATGAGTTGATATTTTAAAAACATGGACTACGAAAACTACCTTTTCCTACCGGTATAGGCTGGAAGGACTTTTCTCTGGCAGTTTTATGGATAAAAAATTTTAGTCAAACAATATGTTTTAATGAAATGTGAGTGTACTATATCAGAAGTATACTCAAAAACCATTCAAATATCTCATTCATCGCCGTGCGCTTTGCTATTGTCTGTAGAAAGAGGGATGGTAGAAATAGAAGTAATATACAAGATAAGACTTATTCATCATTATATAATACTTAGATTCTCTGTAACTGTTACATTTTTTTAATCCCAACTGGATTTTGGTGCCCAAACTTTTTTTTAAAAATTAATTAATTAATTTTTGCATTTTATCCGATTATTCCATATTGTGCGAATGAAGGTATAATTTTCATTTTGACATATGTTTGTATTATTGACTGTATGTAACACTTCTAAAATTTCAACTCATGCATTTTAAGTAAAGTGTTCTTTTATTGTACTGTTTTTAAGGTCTAATACAGACTTCGAAAACAATTGCAAACTCTTTAAAAAATTATATCTACAAAATAATATTATACAGATCTGTATACAGTTAAGCATATTTAATTAAGTGCCCAATTTTCGGCTCTGCAAGAAATGAACTCAAAGGTCACCTGCTGTATAGTTAGCAGCACTGGTATGAGGGATGAGTAAGCAGAAATGATGTGGAATGATTTGGCAAACAAAAGATTCAAGTTTTTGAACACGAGCCAATAAAAATATCTGCAGAACACTCTAAATTTCATTGTTAGCTGTTTTGTGTCATAAATTAAAATTATTTCTTATCTACCTAAAATTTTCATTTTATTTTTAGATACATCCAAGTTATCTGAAAAGTTGAAATTTTTGTGATGAAACAGGTGTCTAGGACAGTAAGTAAGAAAGGGAAACCATCTACTTAACAACATTGATGAGATGTAAGCGTCTGTTGTTCAGATTTTTCTCAATCACTTCTTATATTAGATGAAATCTGAACCATGTATAATTTGAGCTTGCACAAATTATACATGATTATATTATGCAATATAATGATATATTATGCGATTTAATTTAAACACATGAAATATTTTTTTTCAGCATTCAACAAATTTTATTCTCTAAAATGTTGCTGCAAAGCGTACATACATAATTCTGACGTACTCCAATTCATTTTTCAACATTTGGTTTTCACCACCATAAAATGGACCACACAATCATGTTCTGCATTACAATTACAAAATTTCGTGTTATGGTGAGGACAATTTGAACAATGGATTATTCATTATTTATATAATGCATGTGTCAACACTTAGTTTTCACCATGAGAATTCCATTGCCAACATGCAAAATTTTTAAATAGTATGTCTCTTAAATTTCAAGTTTGAAAATTTTTGAAAAAGGTAATTAAATAACATTTTCACTTGAGTAAAAGTGTTAAAAGTGCTTTTAACTTATCAAAATATTTTCTGAAAAATGTAGTACATTGATATGATACTTTAGCTGCTGAAAACAAGTTTTGAAAAATGCATTAGGTAATGAGCAATCCGATATTGAAATTCTCACAGGACATAACATGAGATTTGTCATTGGCGCAGCATTTCATCAATAAATATTTGTCAACAACAAATTTATAGGCAGTTTTGGATTATTTCAAATGTCACCAGATTCTTTTAAGAGCATGCAATTAGAATGATTTCTCCATCTTGCAAATGTTATTGAATTTGATTTAAACTAATAAAAACTAGTGACTCGATGTTTATCACTCAGACATACAATACAGAAACTTGGTATTTAACATTTTGCAAAATTTTAGAAATATTCTTTTAATTTTATTGTAATCTTAATCAATAATATTAATGATAGTTCTACAATTAAAAACTGTGAAATTCACTAAACATCTTTCTTTTAATTATCAGAATGGGGAAATAGCTGAGAAAATAGAAACATATACAGGAGGTTCCACAAGTAGGTACACACTATTTTTTTTTCTAAAACCGACAGTTTTTGGAACTATCTTCTAGTAGGACATCCTATACCCTAAAATCATAAATAAAAAGAAACATAAGTTACTGATACTAAATAACAGAAATATACTCCAAATAAAGATGACCTTAAAACTACAAAGATACAAAAATTTATTCAATCTCAGTTTACAAAAATTTATTGAAGCTGAATTACATGTGGTAAGACTGTAAATACAATCTGAATTATTTTCATGGTACTTTTGTATTATCCGGGCCAGGTCCTATTCACTGGGCCAACAATGACACCAAAAATATCAATTACAGTAACCCTTATTTTTATTTTTTAACTTTCTTCATTTTAACTGCATACTTAATATTATATTGTTGCCATATTAAAGTAAGTGGTGGGAGTATTTATATAACGATATAAAATGATAAAACATACATACAGATATACATGCATTATATTCATCGATATTGTATATTTCCATTATATAATATTTATTCTGGTGGGCATAACAAACCAGTGGAAATAAAACTACCACAGTTAATTTCATTTACTGCTAAAAGCCGTCCATTGGATGTTATGTATTCAATAAATGTACACTAAATGATTGTTTTTTATTATTATAGCTTGCCTTTGTATAATTTATCATTTTTAACAATGGTATGTACTTATTAAATGTACATTAAATTACTATTTTGAACACAGTGGACAATAATAAACAAAACTGGCGATTGACAATCATTTTTGGCAATCTATCTACCTGGCCAGGATAATACATAAGTATCATTTTTTTAAGAATACAGATGAAAACAACTGTTAGGAAAATGCATCTAGAACGCATCTCATGACAAATTTTATTTGATAAAATATTGACATGTATGAATTTGTTTCAAAGAAGAATCCCACAAGTAGAATAAAAAATTGGTAATAAAGAAATATTTTACACTCTTTTTCTTTGTAAGTTGAAATCAGCAACATAAATACAACAATAAAATGTTAAACTAAGCTTTTTTTTTTTAAATTTATTTTTTATGTTTCTAAATTTCAGCACTACTTGATTTGCTAGCACAATGCATACATTAATTTCTACTAAACTTTCCTCTTTATCAACTCTGCTTTCTTTAAATATTTCTTAGTAGGGTTATTTTTAAAACTGAAGCATTGCACCTTTAGATAAAAAAGAAAAATATTTTCAATAATGAATATTGAACAATAATGCACTTAAATTATTACTAAAATTACAAAACATTCCATATGCATAATTTTGTTCAGTCTAGCAACTTTCAGAAAAATGACATTAACATGAAAATGACAGAAGAATAAGCCTTCAGTTTCATTAAAAAAATTATATAAACAATAATACACAGGAATTTCATGTTTTAATTGTAAAATCAAAGGTTTCTTAAGTAGAACAACAAAAACAGTTTAAATTAAAAAATGAATATAAAAATCAAATGCAAAATACAACATTTTATTCAATCAATGCATCATTTTTCAGAGAAATAATGGCATGAAAATGACTGAATAACTGAAATGCACATATCAAGCCTTCAGTTTCATTTTTATAAAATGTGTAAATGAGTTTTTTGGTTATTTCCTTAAGCTCGTCTGTACTAGTAGAGCCACATTTATGTTATAGATTTTCATCATCCCTAATAAGTTAATTTTGAAAAATCTTTGGCATGTTTCTTTCTTGCTATCTTTACAAAGGAAAATGGGAAGTTTTACGACATTAGCTTCAACATACATTTTCTCACCGCTTCATTAGCGATTGCAACATATCCCTTTTTAATAATAATATTGAATGAAAAATTATTAATTTTTTTATTCCAGTCATCTTTAACGCTAGAAGTTGATCCAATGATCAAAGTAATGTACAACGGCAAAAATAACTTTTCACAGAAATTCTACTGGTTCTTTTGGATTAGTTGTTATCTTGACAGGGTTAATGTTAATATTGTTTGAAAAAGTAGTTTCATTAATCCAAGCCTGCCAATGCCAACTTTTTTCTTTTTTTATTTTTTTGTCTAACACTATTTTAAAACAATAGTAATCTATCACTCTGAAATTTACCATGAAGATTATTTTTTGAAATAGTGGTGGGACGGTAGACAAAATAATAGAAAATAGTTGCTGGTGGCAGCTCTGCTTGAGCTATAAATCTCTTAGTTCAGTTTGTGTCTTTATCGCATTCATCAAACATTTTTTAACGCCAGAGCTAAGAGTGAAATTTCAAAATTTTAGAACACCAATTCCATAATTTTTTAGAATATATATGATAAAAAAATTAAAGAGTAATTTTATTATTTTCCAATTTATTCTTTGTAAATAATTAACAAGGGGAAGATATGTGGTTGGAAAAAGAGTTTGACGTGAGATTTTGGGCATCAAGATTTATTATAAACAGATAAAACATATGAAAGTTTTAAAGAGCAATAGAATGAGAAAACAAGTCCGAACGTTTACTTTTATAGGTTATAAAACTTATTTTATTTTTTGGAACATAAATAATATTGATCCAATAATTTTTAAGAATTGAAAAAAATTCAATAACTGTTTGAATTTAAGAAAATTATAAATTAAGTAAATGTTTTTGCACATATGACATTATATATCTATTGGGTTTTAAATATAAAGTAATTTAATAAAAGCAAAAAAACATATTCTGTATTTCTATTGCTCACAAAAATTCCTTTTACTTGAGATTATTGACACATATTTAATAAGAATTTTACTCAGTGAAATAAATTAAAAAAATTTTATGTTACTTTCTATTTTTTACCAATTATAATTTTCTATTTAAAAATTTATATATAAAAAAAATTCTAAATTGCATAAATAAAATTGTATATGAGCAAAGATTCAGACTATTTGGCAATACTTCAAACAGATTCTGTTTAAAATCTGTTTTTAAATTCATATTGCAAAGTAATTGGTTGATTTCTAAAAAAAAAAAAATGATTTTTTTTTTTTTTTTTTAATCAGAAGATTAGCAGAGGATATTTCTTAATTTTTTTTCAAACAGTTTGACAATGATTAGAAATTTTGGGATTCAATTCCTTCTCCTGCTTTAAGCATGTGTTATTGAAGGTTCCGAAATCACTTTGATGAACTACTTTCACCTCCTTCGGCACTCTTCTTATCGTATTCACAAATTGAGTCATCAGAGAAGCGAAACAATTGATCCCATTTGTGTTTATTCTTCAGAAAACTATCTTCTATATCATCCCACATTTTTACACTCTTTTCAAATCTCTCTTTAAATTTTAGAGTTTCATTTTTGGATGGCGAGCATTCTCTAATACAGAATTCAAGTAAATCCCATTCATTATTATGAATGCAATCCTGGTAAATACAAAACATTCCATTACTGTAAATAAGCTTATCTTTCGCTGTGAGGGTTGCATCCTTGAGGATTAATCTGAGGCTTTCTCTATCTTTAATACAAAGCAAAAGCATTAGTAGAAAAGTGTCATCATTTGTAACCAAACTTTTCAAAGCATCAGGGCTTTTCTGCCAAAATTCTCTGAAAAGCTTCCGGTAATTCCAATTGTTATAGCCATCTCCAATTTTATGGATAATGGTTGTCAATATAGCCTCAAAATGCTCTTTTGAAAGAAAATCCCACATGCAATTGGCTATTTCAATAAATAAACTCTGCCGAGGCCATTCCAGAAAAAATTCCAACACTCTACGAGGGTCATCTTTAAAAACTTCCATTTGTTGCTCTTCATCCATTTCCGATAATAGAAAACACAAAACATCAGCATCTCCCACACATTTTGCAGTCTCTACCAAGCTAGCTTTTCTTTCCTGTGGAGTTAGCTTCTGCAGAAAGTATTCAGCTGCTACTTTATTACCTCGATATGCACATTGCTGAAATTCATGTCCGTAAGAAGTAGGTGCATCGGCCAATCCTCTGCTGTTCATAATACATGACCAAAAACTAATTATCCTTTTTTTATCCCACTTTGCAATAGTTGAATAATAGTTGCACAAAAGATATTGTTTGAGGTCTTCAGACATAGTGTTCCAAAGTGCAATAATAGAGTCCTCCAAGCAATAAAGACATGCTAGTTTGTAGCGTGTGGAGATATCTAAATTCTGATCCGTCACTAACACGTCTGCTGTTCTCTTTCCATCCACTGTACCTTGTGGAGTCCATAAAAGTTCAGCTGGTAGATTTACATGAATGGAAGAATGGAATTTCATCCATTGATGAATTTCTAAGCCAATAGGCTTAATGCAATCTAACACCTTCTCTTTTAAGAGTGGAGGTAGTGAAAGCTGGGACACTTTCTCTGTTACTTTTCCTTCGATTATCACCCTCCATTTACAATTTGTAGTCAAGGAATTCTGCTTAAAATCGAATTTCGATATTAAAGCCCTCACATCCTTTTGATTCCACAGTGTAACAACAATCTTTACAAGAGCCCTATGCGCAAGTGGGGATATAAGAACAAAATTCATTATTAATCTAAACCAAATATTGGATGTGCTGTAAAATCTTCATTCATTTAAGAAGGACAACAGTAGAAAAATCCTGCGTTATAATGTTATAAGGAAATCTATCTTCAGTATTTCATTGCCATAAATTTACATTAGTTTTTGTTTAATTAGATTTTTAGTAATCACCCATTGAGTTGACATTAATACGACAATCTTATACTAGTCTTTAAAGTTAAATTGACTTGGATGAGTCATTCATAAGCAAGCAGAAGACATTCGGACACCTCAATTTAAAAAAGAAAAAAAAAATCAGTGAGTATTGATAAATATAGAAGTTAAAAAAAATGTTAAATTAACTTTGAAGCTGAAGGTTGCAATACATATTTTGGAAAGTCAATAATACAAGTAAGATGGTGTGGTAGGGAATGATACTTCACTGAGTATCATTGGCAGCAATTACTGCAGTTGTGCTTCTTGAGGCATTAGCAGGGGGTACCAGAAACTCGATGACTGGTTAGAAGCTTGAAGTCCCTTGATATCACTGAAATACTGGAAGTCACACATAAGGAATGCGGCCTAGAAGAATAAGTAAAATATCATTTAAGGAGAATGTAACACACTAAAATATAAAGAAAACAGTTATTTAAATGTGAGAAAATGGTATAAATAGCATACAGCTGTCAACCTTCCAGGGTTTTAAAGTCAAATAAACATATCCAATAGTTGGAGTATCATAGTTGAAATTCTTTTTCCAACACAGTGAAAATATGCCAGGACCAGGACTCGAACCTGTGTACTTAGGTTTGCCATGCCAACATCCTCCCTACTGAGCTATCCCAACGATATACTGGCTGGCATATTTCACTCTGGATCGGATGTTTTCACTCAGTAGGGAGAGCGCTGGCATGGCAAGCCGAAGTACCAAGGTTAGAGTCCTGGTCCCAGCATATTTCCACTCTGTTGGAAAAGATTTTAACTATGATACTCCAACCATTGGATATAATTTACCTAGTTGAATATACTTTCATCTGTTCATTATGACCAAATGAACATATTCTGAATCAGATTTTTTAAAAATAATTATCTATGCGATATTTATTTGATTTCATTTAAGTAAACAAGGTGGGAAGAGAAGATTGGCACACCAAATGTCAATATCAAGAAGTAATTTAGATGCAAGAAACATAAGAAATGTTAAATTCATGCTCAATAAGTGTCAAAAAGTAAAAAGGTACACCCCACATAATTTAATTGCTAAACTGTCACAGGAAATCTAAAATAACCATTCGATTAAACATTATGTTTATATGTCAATTTATGTTTGAAAAATAACCTTAAGGGGTCGGGTCATCGTCTTTGTACTAAAATTGTTTCAAACTTTGAAATTTTCAATATGGACACCAAACTTTGATAGCATATTTGGAGTATGTTTTACTTTTGGAAAGTCATTCGGTCAAATAGTTTACGAATTATGAAGAGTTAAAGTTTGGATTTGGTAATATTAAATAAATTCCTTTCTAATCAATGAAACCAGGTTGCAATGGAGGTTTATAAATGTAACTCAAAAACTACTTTTTGGAATATCGGAATGAGCTATAACTTTCGATTCATATGTTTGAAACTTCTAGAAATCGCTTTTCTGTTAAAAAACTTCACAGGTGGAAAATTAATTTTGAAAAAATATATATTTTGAAAGCGATTTTTTGCAAAAAAATTAAATTTGTTATGCCATGTATTATTAAAGTTAAAGATTAATATATTCATTTAAATATCTGTATTTCACATGAAATACATTTGTTTTTTCCATCCCCAAGCCTACATAAAAATAGACGAACGCCTTTGCTTCACACGGTTTTTCCGATAAACACGTGATTCATTCACGCTTTACCGCTGTGATTTTAGATCGCTGTTGTTCACTGTTACTCGCAGTTCAGGGCTCTCGTTCGAGGATCGCTGCTCTGATTTGTCGATGTTTGACGTCATAACATGTGAAGCCAATGGAGTTTTGCGTACGTTTATTTCTCTTTACAGAGTGGCAGCAACTGTATGCAATTTTTCAAAACAGACTGGTATATATAGCTGAATGAAATGCTTGTATTTGCTTTTTTTTCCATTTGCCTTACCTAGCTTGCTTGGAAGCAGCGTCTGTTTCGATTGCCATGTAATTAATTACAGCATTGTAGCTTTGCAACGTTATGAAGGCTGCTGGCATAGAATTATTTGTGTAAAGTTTATTTTACTTTTATTTTTAATTTTGCTCAGCAAAGTAATTCTGATGTTGGAGTTTCATTTGTAAATTGTCATCAATAAATCAACTTAGTTAAACTCAGGGTTGGCAAGTTTTTGCCGCAGGTGGAAAAAAACGCGGTAAAAACTGGTTAAAACCGTCCTGGCAAAAATGGCAAAAACGGATTTTTTACATATAAATTTTTGCACATTTCATTTCTTTTACTCATCTTAAATTAACAATCCCAGAATAGTAGTACAATGCATTATGATGATAACTTAATATACTCATCTTAATTTCTGAGAAATTATTAATTTCATCATAAAAAAAATTCTTTAATTGAAAAAAGCCATTGTTAGTCTGTTTTTTATGCTGTAATAAATTAACAATATTGCAAAATCTACAGAAATTATAAACACTTCTAGTTTTAAAATAAGATGTATCAACCTATCAATCAGCATAATGCAATAATTCAGAGATGCAAAATATAAGCAATAGTAGTAAGTCCATGCATTAATATATTGTGTTCAAATAAGTGAAATCTTAAATTTCTTTTAAAAAATTAAATATTTTAATAACAATAACAAAAAATTACACATTCAACATTTAACGGCACTTTCATCACCATCATCATTACAAAATAATTCTTTTTTCTGCATTCCATAGCAAAAAACAAGTTTGGAAACATTACTTATTGTCAACCTATTTCGAATTTTTGATTGGACAAAAGAGAAGTTGGAAAATATTCTCTCGATTGCAGCACTACTGGCTGGGCATGCTTACAGGTGTGCTATTAACCCACAAAATTCTTTGGAAATTTCACATGACTTTGCGACACTTCTCTACCACTTATTGGCATCAATTGTCATAATTACTTGTTCTGAAAACAATGTACTTTGGAAAGGTTTTTCTTTTAGTTCAAAGTTCATAGCATATGATAGGAAAGATGGATTTATTTTTTGTAGCCATTCTCTGGCCTGGTTCTTTTTGTTCGTAACTAAGGTGCTCACCCTTATATTTTGGATGTAACAAATAGGCAAGAAGATGCCAGGGCAAAATTGCTTTTTCAAACCTTTTTTTAACTTTTACAAAATGGGGTTTCAAATTATCATCTTTCAGCAAATTGCACCATAAATGGCAAGCATCTGCTATTGTTGTTGAATCAGCCTGTAAGATATCTAAAGCTGTTGAGACTGATTTTAATTGCTTAATGAGATCTTTTACTTGTTGCAAAAAATTAAAATTACGTATGCAAGCAATGATATTTTGGTCCATTTCTTGCAAATAGTCATTTGATACTTTTATATATGAATTATGATTTCATTCAAAAGTTTCTAGGCAAGTCAACTGACTATTCCATCTAGTACTTCCTGGTAACTGAGGTAAAACATATATAGGGGGCAGAGACAAGAGAAGTTCAAGAAAACAGAATAAGAATATATTTTTGGTTTATACTTTAGTTTATTTTTACCAAGAAAACATTTGGTTTCATTTGTTGTTATGATTCCTTTTCATATAAACTGCATCGCTGCATTTAGTTATGCAAAATTGGATTTTTGCCATTTTTACCACTTTTTGCCACTGTCCCGGCAAAATGACCAACCCTGGTTAAACTCCTGCTGTATTTCTTAAAGTCTTCCACTCGTATGCATTTCCATAAATAAGATTCCACTGCGTTTATTGCTGAATAGATGGCTTAATTTAAGAAGAAGAGAGAACAGAATTGAATACCTATAAAAATATTTAATAGAAACTGAATTCTAGAATCTTAAAAAAAGTGCTAATCGAAAGCTACCACTCATTCTGACAGGTAGTTTAAAGATACACTTAAAAATCTACTTGCACTGCAATCTGTTTTGTAATGATTTAAAAGTAAATTAGCATTACAAAATCCAAACTTTAAACCTTCATAATTAACTAAACTATTTGACCGAATGACTTTCCATTTTGTATATGCTAAGGCAAACATTACCAAAAAAGCCAAATAGGATGTCAAAATTAAGTGTTTATGTTGAAAATATTAGAGTTTGTTACAATTTAATTATGAAGAAGCTTATTTTTTTACATACATCGAAAAGAAAAAAAAAAAAATTCCAGTTGAATGGGTATTTTTGTTTTTCTTTGAGCCAATTTTGTGATTCAAATGCACAGGATGTATCCTTTTCTTTTCACAGACTATACATAATCTTAAAACATGTAGACATTTGTATAAATTAAAATACAAGAATATGGATGTTTTTAAAAATATCAGTTTCTTTGGAATATCTTTTAACTACATTTTAAATCTGCCACAAATAAAATAAAAAAGTAGCATCGGAGTTTTCCTATTGAAAAGGTTGAACACCATTAGTCATGAGACATGCATTCAATGAGTCCACCCGTTTTTATAATTATGTGGATTCTAATTGTGACAAAAAAAAAAATATATACAGGGTGATTATAAAGAAACTTTGCCAACATCTGCACTTCTAGCGGCCGTTCTATTTAACCGATCAAGATGAAATTTTAAATATAGTTGTTTGAAGGTATGCGCTCGAGATTCTGTGAATGGCAATACAGTGGTGCTCACGGTTACGGTTATAGTTACAGAAACTCGAAAATTTCGAATGGCAACGCCTACTTTTTCCTGTCTCAAAATGTTCAGCGCATGCGAAAACCCTAAATAGCGTTGAAACGGTACCGATATGTCCAAAAACAAACGTGTTATGCATACACAAAGAAGAGTTCTGAAAACCGGCCAACAAAACACGATCTGTGCGCACGCAGTAACTTTGCATATGACACAGGCAAGATACCAATCACAGAACGCCGTTCGCCAGATATTCAGCGGAGGAAGCCTATAAAATACCAAGCGGGTATGCGAAGTCGTCATTCATGAACTCGCACATGCCGACGATATGACTCTTCCTGGGAAAGTTCGCGGTGAATTGATCAAACTCTATTATCTAAATGGGATGAACGCTGCGGAAGCCTTGCGTGTGTATCGCCGCAATCATCGACAACGACGTGGGCCATGTACTCTGCAAGCTGTGCGTGATTTAGTGCGCAAATTCGAAGATACAGGCTGCACCTGTGACAAACCGCGCTCCGGACGGCCAACAGTTTCTGAGGACGTTGTCATGGAAGTGCATCATACAGTGACTACAGGGCACACAGAAACTGCAAGAGGATTATCGCGCTTGTTGGATATTCCGAACACAACGGTCCGCAAGCTCTTGCGCTCAGTACTTCACATGTTTCCCTATCGATTTCAGCGCGTCCAGATGTTGCAGCCGGGTGACCCACAACAACGTCTGGACTTCGCAAATGAATTTTTATTACGATATGATGCTGATAACGACTGGCCACTTCGCATACTATGGACGGACGAGGCGCATTTCACCTTACATGGCAACATTAACACAAAGAATTGTGTGCACTGGGGAGAGACGAATCCTCACGCTGTGGCACCAGTACCATTATTTGACGCCAAAGTGACTGTGTGGTGCGGCATTACAGCTACATTTGTTCTCGGCCCGTTCTTCTTTGAGGAAACGACCCCAGCGGGTCCTGCAACATGTTCTGTAACAGGCTCTCGGTATGCAGCCATGCTGAAAAATTCTGTACTACCGGAGTTGCGTCGGCGGAATGCACTCAATGACGTTGTTTGGATGCAAGATGGTGCACCTCCACATATAGCGAGGTCAGTTAAAAGGCTCCTAGATCAGCATTTTGGTGATCGCATCATCTCACGCCATTATCCTATTCCGTGGCCTGCGCGATCCCCAGATCTGACGCCTATGGATTTCTGGTTTTGGGGATATCTCAAATCCAGAGTTTACCTGTGCAATCCGCAAACATTGTCGGGCTTGCAGGATTCTATACGGCGTGAGATTAGAAACATTCCTCGCGTCATGTTGCGTTCAGCGGTATTGTCCGTCGTCTCCCGCATGCAATGCGTAATTGCTTGTGATGGCACCCATGTGGAAAATGTTTGATGCCAATAAAGGTTTTCTTTTGTCTGATATGTGTTCTCATCATTCAGCAGTTTCTTGTCTCTGTCGAATGCATTATTGCTCGGTGCGCCTTAAAGAACGGTTTGTATGTCTATAACACGTCGGTTTTTGGACATATCGGTACCGTTTCAACGCTATTTAGGGTTTTCGCATGCGCTGAACATTTTGAGACAGGAAAAAGTAGGCGTTGCCATTCGAAATTTTCGAGTTTCTGTAACTATAACCGTAACCGTGAGCACCACTGTATTGCCATTCACAGAATCTCGAGCGCATACCTTCAAACAACTATATTTAAAATTTCATCTTGATCGGTTAAATAGAACGGGCGCTAGAAGTGCAGATGTTGGCAAAGTTTCTTTATAATCACCCTGTATATATATAATTTAACAAATTACAATAACCATTGGGAAAATGTTCCAAAAGCTTAAAGAAAAAAATAAATAAAATAATAATACCATATTTTCATGTTATAGCGGCTCCCACAATTATGATTATGCCAAGATTGCAGTTATGATTTCGCCAAGATCATAGCAAAGCTTATATATGCATCCTATATACGCATTATATGTGCCATGTATGTCATTATACACATATTATTTACGTCTTATATGTCGTATATACATCCTATCCACATGTCATATATATACATCCTCTATGAATATAGGGCACATACGTCAAGAAATGTTATACAGTAATACCTCAGTTTTCGTCAATTTTTTCTGCGAAAAATTTGTTTTGGTTTTCGCCATTTGCCTCAGATTTCGTTTATTTCTTGTGTATTTGTGTTTTTTCTTTTTATTGATTGCGAATGCTCCATCATGGAACCAAAGAAAGTTTCTTGTAAGTAAGTAACTTGTTTAATGATAATGTCTTACCCCATTTTAGGCAAATCTTAAAGAGGCAGCAGAAACAGACCACTTTGGACAGTTTATTTTATACCAGTTTTTTTTATAACAGCTTTTTTTATACCAGTTTAACAGTGCCTTGATACCATACGCCAAGAACACTATATTAATTTCTTATTGTTTTTAGTATTAAACGCTATACTTATTCTCTATAAAATGTGTTTTTGATACATATTTTGGAGTGTTTAGAACGAATTAATTGGATTTACATAGATTCATATGGATACAATTGACTCAGTTTTCGTTGGTTTCAGATTTCACAGATTGTTTTCGGACAGATTATCAACGAAAACCGAGGTATCACTGTATATTATTATAATGTCATACATTCTTTATAATTTGGCGATAAATCTTGTTCGCTTGCCGATTCATCCTTGGGGGCAGCTATAACACGAAAGTGTCATCATTTGGTCTATTCTCAACCAAAAGCAACAAACATTTTCCCAATGGTTAAAAAAAAAAAAAAATCCTATATAAATTTTTGATAATTACATCATTTATTAATAATTCAAAAACAGCTTAACAAGAAATATGTATGTGTGTTGTGTTCGGGCTTTTAAATGTCTGAACACCTCTATACCAAACAAGCAGATGTAGAAAACAAAATCAGAAGAAAATAGAAAATTTTATGAGACAATTTTATAATTAAAAGGTTGGTTTGTTGGGGGTGCTATGGTAATTGTTTACACACAAGAGCTAAACAAACCAGGGCCTCAGTTTAAATTGGAACCCAACCTACAACAAACATACATAGTCAGGATTCAAACCTGGCAACCTTTGCCCAGTAACCCGGAAATAAGTGGACTATAATTTAAAAAAAAGAAGGAAAAGTAATTAAATAGTTCGAAAGTAAGAATTGTTTTTTTTTCTTTCTAATTCACTAGTTCTATATAAAATAAAAGCAAAGTAAACTTTATCTAAATCTGTAGAAAGTAAAGAAAATATTTTTCTTCTCTTTTTAAAAAACTAGCAGAAGTTTGTGTGTGTGTGTGTGTGTGAAATCAGTTTTTCAAAAAAAAAAAAAAAAAAAAAACATCAGTAATAACTGTTAACCTGCTTTCTTTTTATTAGAAAATGCACCATTTTGTTTTTTGTTTGTTAGATTATAGCTGGAATTGCTGTAAAATAGGCAATCAGTTAATTTTGAGAATTTGAACAATTTCAACTTTCAAGTTTGGCAAACAAATTTTCTTTTCTTTTTTTTTTTTTTTTTTTTTTTTTTTTTACTAAGAAAAATTTTGATGCATGGTTCCTACTGTTCTAATTCCATGCGAGCATTATTTGAGAGACTACTATTGCAGTAAGCACTCTTACGCCATGCATCTGAGTTGTATCGCCAAATTACAGGACATATATGACCAAGTTACAGTCTTATGTGACATATCCACGGCTTGACAAATGCAAAATTTTTTTATCATCGGGCGACCAATTTTTCTTTTTTTCTTCTAAAAATCTAGCGCGGTATTTTGTGTGTGTGTGTGTACAAAAAATGACCTAAGAAATGATCACAGATGGCATTTTTTATCTCTCCCACCCCTACTCTAACGTGGCAAGCAGCGTTCTTTCTCTTTCTTGTACTTTTAATGAAAGAACCAAGTTTAAAAGGCATTTTCCATCTTATGCTATAGGGTGTTTAAATAAAAGAAAATCTGATTTTTTTTTTTTTAATTAAAATCTGATTTTTATGATCCTTCCCCCGTGCATTAAAAGACAGAATAGCTACCAAGAATTTCAGCTTTCCAAAACATTTAATCCTTTTATTAGTAATTTTATCTATGTTTTTATTGTTTAATTAAAAAATTATAATTATTAGTTAGTAATTACAGAAATTATAAAAACTACAAAATAGTCATTTCATTATTTAGTAGCATACAATGTTATGTACATTAATACTTTGTAATAAATATGTAAAACTATATTAAATACTATTGATTTTTTAACTGCTTCATTTATTAACTGTTTCAATATTAAATTGTTAATAGGGTGCAATTTTTTTTTTTTTTTTTTTTTTTAATTAAAATTAAATATTTTTTATTTAAATCGGATTTTTATGATTTCTTTTTTCCTGTTTTAAAATGCATAATAGCTACTAAGACTAAGAATTTCAGCTTTCTAAAACAATTAACCTTCTTATTAGTAACTTTAACTGTGTTTTAATTCTTACAGAAATTATAAAAACTGCAAATTAGTAATTTCATTACTTAATAGCATACAATGTTATGTAAATTAATACTTTGTAATAATTATGTAAAACTATATTAAATATATAAATACTATTTATATTTATTAAAATCTATATAATAAAAGCATAAATCATGTGACTGTCATCGACAATTCTGGGAGGCCCGCTTCACAATTTTTCATGTGCCAGGCGACCATTTTTATTCAAAATTATTTTTTCAAATAAAACTGCATAAAAGTTACATTTTTAGAAAGATCGTTCAAAATAAATTAATATTTGAGAGATGACTTATGTTCAATTATGTATATATTTTGTAATAACTGCAGTTGAAATTGGTTCACAGTTCAAATTCTCTATTCATAAAAGTAAACAACAACAACAACAACAAAAAAGATTCGTTCATCGTGAACGATAGAAATATAAAACCATGAAGGTAATCATTCACAAAGCAAATTCTCTGCGTATGAATTTTTGGAGCGCTACCTAGTGTAAAAAAAATAATTCACACATCAGGACCTGTGAGACAATAAAAGTTTACGATTATTCTGTTTGATGTGCTATACTACTTAACTTCCTTCCGGATCTTTTCTTGAATACAACTAAACTTGGATACAACTTTCTAAACAAATACAACTCATGTAATAATATTTGATGAATCAAATTTCGAAACGAACTGCCAGTTACTTCGGTATTTATGTATTATACGTGCCACAAAGAGATATCACCGAAAATGACTGTTAATCGACAATCATATTCAAAACAGTAATTTAATATACATTTATAAAATACATAACATCATTAAGTACTTTTATGTTATTTGGGTGAAAATTTCACCAATAGCATTTTTAAAATCGCCAATACCAGCTTTTATTTTTCGCATGTGCAAATTAGAAACAATACTATGATTTTGAAACCAAATGTTTTGATTTATGATATTATTTCTTATTTATCTATTTTCTATTTTTAATGAAAAATGTGAACAGCATTTATTTTAGATTGGAACAGCTGTCGTAGACACACAGTGTTGGCATGCTTTTTGTGTTGTGCCATTTTGGCGAGAAAACCTCATTTCCAGGTACCTGTTAGAGATTGTTAAAACAGCATGCTACTTTTATTTTTTTATGAAATAGTTTATTTTATATTAAAAAACACAATGATTACTTTATTATAAAATACACAATATTTAATTTATTATAAAACATATAGAATCTGCTCTACCGGGTTGCCATATGAAGCAAAATCTAACTGAAACTGCTGGGTTGCTCAGGCATAAAATTGCCATTTTGACGCTAAAATGATACCCCAGCGCGTCTGCAACAGCTGTACCCAAAAGGACCTATCATTAAAAATGGTAAATAATTTTGAATCAAAGTAAAATAATACAAAATATAATTTAGTATACATTTATTAAACACATAAAATCATATTGATAAATTTTAGCTTAGATATTTATGATGGTAGTTTTATTGGCGGTACGTTATATCCACCAGAATGAATATGAGATATATATTCTAATCACATACTACATACCTATGATTATAATATACATATCTATATCTACTATAACAATAAAAGCATCTTCAATTGTCTTTTATATTTCTACAACATAATATTAACTATAGAGTTACAATATAGAGAGAAAAAACAGGTTGCTGTAATTAGAATTATATGCACCAATGTTGTCATGGCATATTTACCTGTTACAGATCTTAATAGTCAATAGACATTAAGCAGAAATGCCAAAGAAAAGAAATTATGCAATTATGAAAACTGCAGAACTATATCTAGAAAGGGAAGCAGAGAAAAACAAAGTCGAACAGAGATCGGCATCTAAAAGGAAGTTCGTGAATTTTATTCAGATTGTACGCCACGGGTCAAAAGTGCTGACAGCAAATATGGTTTAAAGGGAATGTGATTATCAAAGTTGACTTCCAAAAGTTCAATGTTTCACCAAACTGTACTCAAAAATTACGTGTAATAATATGCAGCCCCATTATGGCACATTATTCAAGACATTTTAGATGAGAATAATGATAGATTTTCTAATCTTCTGTAATCGAGTCTACAGTCAAAGTTAGCGAGAAACAAAAAAATATTAGCAACAATATGGTTCAGTGTAAATGTGGATATCATTAAAGACTTTCAGAAAATAAACTTCATTGCATTAAACTGTATTAACTAAACTATGCCAAATGTGCGATTGTTGGGATTGGGAATTTTTTTTTTTTCGACACAAGAGATGAATAACTTTAAATCTTCCAAGATTTCAATGGCTCTTTTTATAGCTGGTAGGCTGTCAAACCATCTATGTCTGCAGAACTTCAAGGCAGTCTTGCCAGTTGATACTTCATAATAATCTTGAAGCCTTGCTGGAGAGTCCTTGTTAGAGCCTATGCAAATTAATCAAAAATACATCCATTTGCCAATTTGATGAAACTCCACCAGCTTTAAATGCATTATGTAACACATGCAAGCCGCAGGTAACTATATTTAGTATACCATGATCATACTTTTTTTGGAGATTTTCATATACCTTCCAGTTTACAGCTAGTCCATCTATGGATAACTGCACAATATTTCCCAAATTAAAATTACTAAGTGCAGTTTTTATGCGATTAAGCAAGTCATTTGCTGTTAAACGACCCAAAAAAACTGAATTTATGTACCTAGTACATACCTGGTTTAAGCTTGGATGCCAAAATCGGACTAATAAATCCATTTGCTTGGACTGTGTTGATTTATTCAGCGTTTCATCAAATAATACAGTGAAATGACCTTTGTCCACTAATTTGATTAAGATATCTTTAAAATGTGGTGCATTGCCAAAACAACATAAGTAAGTACATTTCTCTGGTGATAATGTAAATTGTTTAGCTATATTGCTATCTGTGAACATAATTTTCAGTACATCGCCTACTTCTGAGCAAGAATTGTAGGAGTAATTTGAAGTCATGCATTTTAATGCCCACAAAACCTCAGCTGTTAAAACTTCTTTGCCAGCCATAAAATCTCTAATAGATTTAGGTTTAGATGATAAGGCAGGAGCTTGTGATGATGATAGCACAGACGCTTGTGAGGTTGAAGGAACAGACATTTCTGAGGTTGAAGCCGCAGACAATGGTAAAGATGCAGAAGCTTCTAACTCCTCAGAGGGCTGTTGCAATAAAATAGGTACTTTTCCACAGTTAAAAACAGATTTTTGCATCTTTGAAGTAGCCAGTAACTTTTTGTGTTGAGCTCATAGAAAATTAAAATTATTCAATGTCGCTATGCATCATAATAGAAAATTCACACTAAGTAATTTACTTTCTTCTATCTTTACAAGAAGAAAGTATTGGATTCATGAAAATTTTCGACGAATTTATACATTTTAGAAAGTCCTAAACATGATTTGACTGTTTTTGGAAAGTGTCTGTCTGTGACTCTGTCTGTCTGTATGTGACAAAAATTTTGTGGGCATTCTATCTCAAGAACTAATGCACTAAATTTAATAAAACTTTATATTCAGTTAGTTCCTGATACAAATTGGTGCTGATTAGTTTTTGGTGAAAATCGCACAAACAGGTGGCACTGCTATACACTGTCGAAAGTAGTGGAGCCACCGATCGCAGGTTTCTTTTGAAATATTTTCGTATAAAAATAAAAAATCGATCGGGGCCCCGGCAACATCGGGCGGAACACACAGAAATAAGCAGCCAAAGTCAGTAGAGGTCCCGATTCATTTTGAAAGATTTTTGGTTTAAAATATAAAATCATACAAATTTAGTCAACTAGCATGCAATAAAAACACTAATTAATAAATCAATTCACTATGCGAATATTGTCAGAACTAAATTTAGGAATGGGACAATTTTTCTTTCTTTTTGGTGGGAGTTCAATCATTGCGTTATTAACAAATAAGCATTTGATTAATCAAATTAAAGTCACGCAACAAAAATGAATTTCATTATTTTTCGTAAAACTAAAATTAAAGTAAATCTAAATAATTTAAATTATCTAATTAAAACAATTAGAATTACAACAAGGGTGACGACCTTTCCTTGCTCCCGTCTGCTGGTACCCATGATTCACGACACGTGAATAACATTGCTATCACATTGCCTCCAATCTTCCTCACATTTTACAATAGGTATCAGAATTATATATTTATTGTTATGGAAAACACTTCCCTCTCATATGACTTGTTAATGCATATTCTCCAATTGCCAGGTAACACAGCATAACTTGCATCAGAACTGGTATGCACTATTCGATACTGCTTCTAACCAACATTTGTATTCTTCTCGTTCTAGCCACAAGTCACTGATATTGCACGTTCTAAGCATCGTTATAGCACCAATCTCAACGAATAATTACTACTACAGATCTACAGAATGCACTACAGATGAAAACTACTTGTTGTGAAAACCGGCGTACATGCATGTGTGTATACGTCAACTGACTGCGTTTTAGCGTTGCAATAGGTGTAGCAATATTGAAGAAACAGAACGTACAAAGGAAGAAAGATAAGAACAAAATTTCCGATCTTGCTGTCGGTAGTAGCAACAAGTTACCCTTCTTTTCATTTTTCTTTTGTTAACTTAATCCTATAGAGGGAAGGGAGAAGCGAGAAATGCTCGTACTGTGAACCCCTGAAAAGAAAACAATCTCAAAACAAATATTTTCGCCTTTTTTTTTAAGCTTGCAATTATATTTTATTTCGAATATCTGAATAAGAAAAATTAAGCACCTATAAAAATAAATAATGAAAATTAAGCACCTTCATTTAAATATAAACAAATTCAAGCACTTTCAAGGACCTTTTTTTCTCTCTTAAAAATTCAAGGACTTTCAAGCACTGTATGAACCCTGATACCAAGCTCACTTTAAAATTTTGCAAAAAAAGATGCATATTTAGTAGTGAAAACATGAGTTCTTTAAAGGAGAAAAAAAAAAAAAAAAGGCTTTAGCTTTCAACTTCAGAGCAAAAATATATTAGAAGGTCTTTAAATCAACCCCCCTAGGCTAAACAGGCTAATCAATCAAGTTTCCAGTTTCGAGGGGAGAATCCTTCAAAAAAACGTTGGCGCATGCGTAAAGAGACGATATTTTGTGGAATATTTGAGACAGAAAGCCTACAGGGCTAGCACTAGGATTTTTCAAAATTTTAGGGAGGAATTTTAGGGGCATTTGCGATATTTTTAACATTACAAGTATGTAATAACAGTATTTTTGTGCTAGTCAGACACATGTGGTAGTCACCAAAGAATATTCCCATCATTCCAATGAATTCAGCCCTTGTTCCATGTGCTTGTGTTGTTTGTTGCGAATGAGGGCATTTAAATTTGCACAATAACCGGCTTCATATTACAAACCGTTTTGACAGCTTATACTTACTGCAATTGTATTAATTAGAATTTTGAGTCCCTGGATCATTGAGCCTAACCAATGCTCTCCTTCTCTCTTTTGGATGTTCTCGGTGAACCTAGAGAACAAGAGGCAGGAAAGCACGGGTGATTATGAGAAAAAAAAAAAAATCTGAAAGGTTTTTTTCACACTTCTTTGTCGAAATTTGCATTTTTTTCGCGACCATTTGACGGAATTCGCTTTCTTTCGCGACCTTTTGACGGAATTCATGACCTTTTGATGAAATTCGTGTTTTTTCTACAATCTTTTGACAAAATTTGCGATTCTTAGATGGAATTAGTGTTTTTTCCGCAATCTTTTGACGAAATTTGCCTTATATGCACGATTGATTGACAAAATTTCGCGATCCTTCAATGAAATTGACATTTTTTTTTCCACAATTTTTTGGATGAAATTTGAGGGGTTTTTCACGATTTTTTTTTTTAAATCGAAATTCACATTTATTCCGCGATCTTTTTAAGAAATTCTAGTTTTTTTTTTTTCCGGAGATGTTTTTAAAAAATTTTCGATCCTTTGAAGAAATTCGTTTTTTTCCACGATCTTTTGATGAAATTTGCGTTATTTTAACGATCTTTTGACGAAATTTGCGTTATTTTAACGATCTTTTGACGAAATATGCGTCTTTTTCGGTGACCATTTGTCGAAATTCGCGATATTTTTCAGTGAAATTTTGACGATCTCGAATTTTTAGGAACAAGAAGAAAATTTTAGGAATTTTAGAGGATAAAATAATAGTTAGGAACTTTAGGGGGAATGCGAGCCCTGGGCCTCTTTCGTTTTAAATATATAGATAGCAAAAATAAGGTACTGGCTATTTATTCTTTTACTAGTAGAAATTTATTATACTTGATATTCTTATTTTACGTAAAAAAGGGAATAATTTGATTATTTAAAAGAAATCATGACATTACAAATTATATTAGATTTAAATATCTTTTTAAAATAAAATGCTTTTAATGCGCAATAACAACTTGCTTTTTTTAAACTTACTGTACTTCATTTTTTTTACAAGACTACGGAATTAAGCTTAGAAACAATTATTCAAAACTTTTTTTGTTCATTCATAAGATAAACTAGTAAATCTGCAGATCAGGAGCCTCAACATCAGCTCTGAAAATTATTGTTTTTTAATCTCACTTTTCATATTATTTAGCATCTTACAATTTGCAATTTAATTTTTTTCTATAGCATACATATTTATAGGCATATAAAACACCTCCTTGGTTTCAGAAATTAAAAGCGTTAAATTAAACACAGTTTAAACAATGATATTCTGAAATTCTTATGAACTTCTTATTCTTGTAACTTTTTAGATAAAAAAATACATTTCTTCAGGGGGGGGGCTCTGACCCCCTGAACCACTTAATCTTATTAAAATTATATCCATGATTCCCAACCGATTGTGTGAATGATTCTAGTATATCTTGGATTACGTTCTACATAGTGGTTTTATTAGGCTAAGCAACAATTTCGAAAACAATTTCATGTTAGCCTAATACTCAAATAGCAATATTTACTTAGCTGCCAACCACGAAACAAATTATATTCTTTTAAGATTCTGTGTGAACATGTCAGCAGAAAAAAGAAATAAATTATTAAGCTGCAAGTAAACAGAAAAATAAAAAAAGAGGGAGAGAAAAGCCAAACCCTTTAAAAAAAAAAAGTCATCAATATCTCTGTTGTTTAATTGAGCGATTCCCTTGAAATTTTCACCAAGTTACAATAATAGTAAATTAGAGTGTGCAAAATATTTTTATTAAAATGTAATAGCTTATTAGAAAATTAGAACCCCCTCAAAAATTGGCCAGTACAGATCAATTAGAAAGAAGAAGCAATGTGGTTTTTTGTTTATACAAATGCCATGAAGTCTGAATTGGAACTGAAACATGAGGTCTGCAGTGGGGTATAACAGTAAACTTCTCCAGCATGACATTTTGAAAAAAAAAATTCTATGCTGGAAAGGCCATTAATTTATGGTATCCGATGTAACACATGGTCGAGTTAGGAGACCTGATTTTAAAAACTAAATATCATGATTTTAATTTTCAAAGTAATTGTTGTAAGATTATCTAAAATAAATAATAGATGATAAAATTCTATTTTTGTGTTATTTAACATATGATTTTTTTTTATTATTTAACATTTCTCCTTCCTTATTTGCTCTTAAAATAAGATACTGTATAAAGAATGTCTTAAAATTTTAGTGTTTTCCCTCAAAAAAAAGTATTTATAAAGAAATCAATATTTTTAAATGCCATACAAATATACATTAATTGGTATCCAAAAGTTCATTTATTTGCTTCTTTTTATTTCATTTTCTGATGTACTTTCAGTCATAATATATATATTTTTTTTAATGAAGCTTATACCTGGTTGTATCTAACAATTCAAATTTTCTTTCTATGGATATAATTGCTTGATAATCTGTTTTGTATGCATATTAGCTTTATAAAAAGAATTATTTAAATATTTTTCTAGAATCCAAATATTGTAGTTTAATGCTGTTTTAAAATTTTATAGAAAGCCAGTTTTTATTTTGTTTTAGTGATTAACACAGAGATAAAATGTTAAATATGTACACAGTCCCCTCGCCCTTAACACATAAAGATAATTACAATATTATTGTTAACATGGGTTCGAAAAGAAATGAGAAAATAGGATATAACATAAAATTGCAACCATGAAATGCAGTTTGGCACCTAGGAAAAAAAATTGCAGGCGTCATTTGACGCCTTACTTAGAATTCCCAATTTCTAACCCTGATTAAAAAGGTGACGGGATGAAAGGTTCAAACCCATCATTTTATTTATAAAATTCTATAAAAAAAACTTTACAAACTTTGAAGCATAAAACAATAAATTTCATATCAAAATAATGTCAAAAAAATTATAGTGCCAAATATGCCTTACTATAAATGTATTTGCATAACCTGATCTGTTGTAGTATATGTTTTTTCCCATTTAACAGACAGGATGTCTAAATCATAAAATTTTACGAGGGTGTCATGACGAAAGTCTACATTTCACAATGGGAAAGAGATACAATTGTTAATTACAACATGTGAGTTCAATAAACAAATCCAATAACAACATGTCAATTCAATTTACGACACACTCAACACGTATTTATGGGATGTAGGCCAGGTGGAAGATCGGTTTCTGAGAAGTTAGATCAACAAAGCATGTGACCATTACATGGAGGAGCTCTGTGGTTTCAGGACAGACCAATCTAAAAAGGTCTACAAATGTCCAATTGAAATCAAGTCAGCCACTCAGAATGAGCCTGAATCTGAAACAAAATTAGGGATGTGTCCTTGTAGGAAAATAATTTTTGTGGATAACAAAAAATAGATGAGTTCCAAAAAAAGCATTCAGTACTATCAGTCAAAGAAAACTAGTCCTTCATGAAGTCCGTCAAAAACTAGCATTCTGTGCAATGAGTTCTAAAATGATTCTTCCGTGTATTAAATCTAAAAAAGAGTTGCCACCGATAGCAAATCGACGAGGTGTCTAAATGATAAAAGGGTCTAGCCGGATAAGCATAGTGAAATGGCCGCCATGTCCCGATGTTTGAAATAACATATGTGGTAATGAGACTTACCACGAGAATACAATATAGAGTTTTTTTAGTCCCTCACCTTCAGCTATCTTTGAGATAATCAGGAAAGTATGCGCCAGCACCACTATTTTACAAATGTGTTTTTCTCAAAAAGTATAAAAGTTAAAAAAAATAAAACCAACGCCAATTTTTGAAGAATATAAATTTTTTTTTTTCATATTTTTAAGCAATTAAAATTGCTAAAAATTACCAAATTCATTAATGAAACCTGAATTAAAATGATGTACAATAAAACTTACCAAACCATTAATTTTATGGTTACCTAGTTTTACTCTTGGTGTCGTTTAGGGAAAATATGGCACATGTAAGCCACATATGTTTCAGTACTATCAGTCAAAGAAAACTAGTCCTTCATGAAGTTCGTCAAAAACTAGCATTCTGTGCAATGAGTTCTAAAATGATTCTTCCGTGTATTAAATTTAAAAAAGAGTTGCCACCGATAGCAAATCGACGAGGTGTCTAAATGATAAAAGGGTCTAGCCGGATAAGCATAAGGATTTAAATTTTTCTATGTTTAAAAACATAGAAAAATAGATAAAAATACTTTTAAAATTTTTATTAATATGCTAATATTATATGTGCACCAACCAAAAAATTACACAATAATGCACAAAGTATGTACTTTGACCAAAAAATTTTTTGTTAAAATCGAAGATGCGCTACCTCCAGCTAACATGTAAATAAAATAATTTGTTTCTTCCTTTTCATTGACTCGTAAGGGAAAAGTGGGGCACATGTGAACAACGACCCTTTCATTTAATTAAGCCTATTGCTCCCCTGACCATCATATGCGGCTACGAACTCAAATAATAAAATGCAATGTTTTAGAAAAGGCTTTCAACTGAATTTTATTTTGAATGATGTAATTAAACATCCAAGGCCTCCTGTAGGCATTAAAAAAAAAAAAAATTATTGCATTCTTTAATAGCATTTTAATTCTGCAAATTCAAAGACTGATTTGAAAAAAAATTGGGGGGGGGGGGGGGGGGGGAGGTAGGGAAAGAGTTAACATCAGATGAAAATCTTTTAAAAATTGCCAATAGTCAATATAATTAAATAAAACTATATTGACAATTTTTAAAGGATTTTTATCTGATGCTAATCAGATGAAACATATGTGGCTTACATGTGCCATATTTTCCCTAAACGACACCAAGAGTAAAACTAGGTAACCATAAAATTAATGGTTTGGTAAGTTTTATTGTACATCATTTTAATTCAGGTTTCATTAATGAATTTGGTAACTGTCAATCAATTGACAAGCTGATAGACAAAAAATAATTTCTTCTATATTAGTAGTTTTCATGGATTTTTATATACATTATAAATGTTTCATGAAAGGTTTATACAATGAACATATTCATGTTTAGAAAATAAACATTATGCATGGTTTTGTCTGTAAATTTAGCTGAATTTAGGAGAAAAATTATGAAGAGATAGAATTACATGAAAAGGCAGTTTTCAAGTTTTATACTACTATGCTGCATTTATTGAATGAAGAAACAATAACAGATCTCACAAAACTAAACATAAGCATATCTGCCAACTTTCGAAGAAAAAAAATAACAGAGATTCTTCTAGTAATATTTTCTGGGCAGTTTAAACGTAGATAAACATAAAAGTTAGAAAGAGAAGAAAAGTATAAAATATCTATGAACTTTCTAAACAGAAAAAAAATATTTTATGGGGATAGTTTAGAATTAAAAAGTATTTTCTTTAATTACCTTACTCGAAGCACTAAGGTAATTAAAAAAAGGTCGTTGCTAACTGATGTTACTTTTTAGAAAAATAAATTTACATCTGATTAAACATTGTAACAACCGATTTAGCTTTCAGAAAAACTCTTCAAGAAATTTTGGTCGAAATTATGGTTTTCTGAAAATTTATGAAATATTACGTAATTTTTAGGTGTGTTTGTAATTATACGTAGCACCTATTGTCGTCGTCTTGTCCGTCTGTCTGTTAAAGATGAAAATTAGCAGTCGCCACTCGCCACATGGCGATTAAAGTTTAAAAGTGGCAATTAAAAAAATCAGCCATCGATCGCCATCCTAGTTACCACTCGCCAAGTGGTGATTAAACAATCTGTTATCGATCGCCAAGTGAAATACACCATTTTTCATGGAAATATGCATCTCTACATTGATTACATCTAATGAGAGAGCTGGTTAATTCTTTTTCCTACCAAAAGATGGCCTTGTTTGGTCAATGCAATTTGGTTGCAATGGGTTGTTGTCAATACAATAGACAACAAACAGATTTCAACGACTTAGTTGTATTTTCAATATTTCGGCTTTTTCTCATGTGCTTACTCTTTAGTTGGATTATTTTTTCAAGAAATAGTTTTATTCTGCAAAATATATTCATCAACTTTGATTCCACATGCATTTCAAGTACTTTATTCCTTTTTTCCCACCGGATACAAGCGGATTTTAAGGACATCAGTATCTTCAATATTTCGACTCCTGCCACATGCTCACCAGTTGGATTATTTTTCTTCAAGAGATACTGTTTAATCATGCGAAATACACTCATACTCACATACAATAGGTATAAAACTCTTACAGAAAAATACGTTTATATACAAATACAATGATTATAATTTATCTAGATGTAAAGAAAGTTTGAAACATAATAGTGGTCACTAAGTTTAAAAAGTGGCCACTAATGAAACTGAGTCCACCAGCCACTGGCTACTAACTAAATTTCCCAGTTTTCACCTATACTGTCCGTCCTCATATAACAGCGCAAAAACTACCCAACTGAATGGTTTGAAATTTAATATATAGAATTGTTACAAAATTTTGTCGGTCATTTCAAAGTTTACGAAAATCTAATCAAAACTTAAAATATTAATAAAAGTTTTCTTTATTTTATTAAATCCTATTGCAGGTAATCTATATAATAAAAGCACAAGTCATGTGACTGAGGAAAACAAATACGGGCTAACCATATCTTTTTCCACAGGCCAAGCTGCCATTTTTATTCAAAATTATTTTTTTGAATAAAATGGCATAAAAGTTACATTTTTAGAAAGATCGTTAAAAAAAATGGCTTGCTTGAGATATGAGTTACGTTAAAAAATTTATAGATTCTGAGATAACTTCTTTGAAAATTGGGTTAACAGCCGAATATCTCAATCCATTAAAGTAAATAAACAAAAGATTCATTCATTGTGAGTCGTAGAAATATTAACCATGGAGGTAATCATTCGCAAAGCAAGATCTCCAGGGTAAATTTTACAGTGCTGTTTGGTGTAGAAAAAAAAAAGGCATCCTTATTTCATTCATAGCAGACAATATCATTTATTTCACTAAAAGAATAACAATGAAATTGACATTGTAAAACTAGTTATAGTATGAAACGAACACACTTCATTTGCCACATTTAACGTACAATTTCCAATTTGTTTAAATAGTAATAGTACTTTTAAGAAGAAGACACATTTGTCAAGAATACAATAAGCAATTTGAGAAACTCATAAGAAGTAAGTATACCTATGAAAACAACAGGAACTTTGGATGCCTTCCTGGATGAATTTAAACAACTTAAATTATGACGCTGAAGTGGCTTTTTCTTCAAAAATCAAATGAAAGTCTGTTGGGAAATAGGTGTTACCACAAACATATACTCTGAAAAATAAATAAATTATAAAAATGATACATTTTAAATGAATATATTTAAAAGATGTATAATGCATAAAAAAATATTAAAATGGGCACTTTCAAAGTTCACACATCATAAATCTGAAAGGTATAAATGACAATTCTAATTTTCTGATGGCAATTATTTTTGTTTTGACAACTGATGGGATGGGAATAACAATCAAACTGGACTAGAGACGTAAAGTTTATCTTTAATTTTGGAAGTGGTAGGGAAAAAAACACTTTTTTTTTTTTTTTTTTTTGGAAAAAATTGAAAATGAACATTTTCTTTTAAATAAAAGTGGTACTTTTCGGTTAGTCAGGCGCCAGTGAAACATATATATATATATTATATATATATATGTATAATAAATGTGTGTATATATATACTGTAAAATCCCAAAAGTAAGCCCCCCTCCCACTTTTAAACAATTTTGAATTTCTTTTCCATTCCCAAATATAACCCCCCCCCCCCCCCCCCCACACACACACACATAATTTTTTTTCCCACATAAAAAATTGATTCTAAAAATCCAAGGAAGAGAAGTATCTTTTGAAAATTTTGGCAGATTTCCACTTTTGCTTTTATATTTTGTTAATGAATTACCTCTCCCTCCCCCTCACATGAAATGTCTGATTCCCTTCTCTGCGCTCCCCAATACAAAAATCTTAAATTCTTCTGGTCTTCTTGCTGCTTACTAGTAATATAACAATAAGTAAAAAATCAGTTCTCCAAACTACAATATCCCTCTCCATCCAAAATTTATGTTTCCCCCTCCCCACTCAGCATACAAAGTTTAAAATCTTTAAAACTCTTTATTAAATAAAAGTTTTAACCAAAAATAGAACAGACTTCAAAAACTACTACAAAGTAAAAAATAATTTGTTTTAGATAATAGTTAATAAGAAATTAAATTAAGAACATTGTATTTACCATGCATATTATTATATTTATGTTCATTAATTTGATTTTTTGGAGTCTGTGCCAGCCAGCCAGCCAGCCAAGCCAAGTTAAAGACATGTTGCCATTTTTAAACATTTCATCTGATGTTATAAATGTGTATTTTCAAATGAGATTAGCAACTATACGTCGACAAACATTGTTTTGGAAACTAGTTAATCATTTAAATCATTGTATTTTCTACCATTTGATGAGTTTTATGTATTTTTTTTTATTGTCTCATATTTATGTAGATATAATTTATACGCGTGTTACGATTTACATTGGATATTTAGTTTTGAATTTTGTACTTGGCTTGACAGGCACTGACTCCAAAAAATCAAATTAATGTACATAAATATAATAATATGCATGGTAAATACAATGCTCTTAATTTAATTTCTTACTAACTATTATCTAAAAAAAATTATTTTTTACTTTGCAGTAGTTTTTGAAGTCAGTTCTATTTTTGGTTAAAAATTTTATTTTTCGCTTTTTAGTAGTTTTTGAAGTCAGTTCAATTTATGGTTAAAAATTTTATTTTTCGCTTTTGAGTAGTTTTTGAAGTCTGTTCTTTTTTGGTTAAAAAGTTTATTAATTTATTTATTACTTTAGTGATATCCATATTTACATTAAAACATATTGTTGCTAATACTTTTTTTTCATGCTAACCTTGGAAGTAGACTCGATTACGGAAGATTAGAAAATTTATCATTCTTCTCATCTAATGTCTTTAAAGCCTTTAATTATATATCTATATTTACATTAAACCATATTGTTGCTAATATATTTTTTATTTCACGCTAACCTTGGCAGTAGATTTGATTACGGAAGATTAGAAATTTTATCATTATTCTCACCTAATCGTCTTGGATAATGTGTCATACTCTGGCTGTATACTACAGTTTTGATAACTACGTAATTCACTGATTTCGGTGCTTATGCTTAATGTGTACTGATTTTTACAATCCGTACAAAGTAAATACACTGCGCCAACAATGTCGCCTATAATAGGGGAGACCGGTACACACTGGACCTATGGGCACAGTGGACCACCCCCTAATATTTTATTTATTTAAATTTTTTTAAGCTTCTCTTCTATCCTAATAGACAACAGCACTGCACTGATTATTTATAGCCTTCAGAAAATTTGTTTAGCTCAGATTGAACTTTTTTATCCTGATTGGTTGTTTTGAGCTTCTAAAATTAAAATTTTTCATCATCCTATTTTTGTTTTTTTTTAGCAATTAAAAGTTGTAGATAAATAAGATAAAACAGCTTTTTTGCAAAGCTAAGATACTTGTTTTTATTTTACTTTAAAGTTAACATGTTTAAAAGAAAGCTATAAACAATATTAATATGATTATTTATTGAACTTCAACATGGGGCACAGTGGACCACCCACTCCTGGGGCACAGTGGTTCACAAACCACTCTGCTCCTGTAATGCAGAATGTTCAAAATATTTAATAACTTATTTTCTATCAAGAAATATTGTTTTAAAGTAGTTATTTAATTGTAAAATAAAGTAAACAAAGAAAAATAACAATTTATTTAACATAGTAAGAAATATTTTGTTTTGTATTTACTGCCTTTGATAAATATAACTGTAGTCTAATTGGTGATGATTTGATTCAAGTAAGATTCATGAGATGCAAATTGAATGAAAATCAGTTTATTTTCCCCGAAACTGTAGATGAATCTGTTGTTGATGTCAATGATTTCATAATGTTGCTTCCAGACCCAAAAAGTATTTCAGGAAAATTCTAGGCTTAATCTTACTCATAAGTATTTTGGAATTTCATTTGCAAATTTTAATGTGCGCTGATTTTTTTGTACTTAATTAATATTCAACTAAATTACAATTGTTTCTGTATTAATCTGTTATTAATTTGAAATTATATATATTTTTTTTTCAAAATTTTACTTGTAAATTTATATTACTGTTATTTTCTGGGTAAAGGAGAAGTAAAAAAGAATTAAGTTAATGAAAAATAGATTTATATTGTATTTCAGGTAATACCTAATAGCGGTCCACTGTGCCCCAGTGGGTGGACCAGTGTGCTCCACTACTGGGGCACACTGGTCCACTTTACAGGTGCATAGAAAAAAAAAATTCTGAAAATGTATTGAAAACTATGTTCTAAGAAAATTATGATGAATGTATAAAGGTTTAAGGAATATTCAAAAATATTTTCATGCAGATCAGTTTGTCTGTTAAAGAGAAAAGAAAATTAACTGAAAAAGTGGTCCACTGTGTACCAGTCTCCTCTACCATTCAGAGTAACTCCTTTCTTTCTATATTGTCACTCTATAGTTAATATTATGTAATAGAAATATTAAAAGACAATTGCAGAAGCATTTATATACAACTGCATTGTATAATATAATATAGATAATTGGATATTTTAAAGGCAGTATCCCACTAGTGCACCACAGGTGATAAATCGTCAAATATTTTCTGTAACTCATACATTTGTATGGGAGTTGAAACAACAATGTACATACAGTAGAAGATCTTTATAAAGCAAACCTAAAAACACAAGGTTGTGCGTTATATAGATCATATTTCACACATCATTAAATTTAGCTTGTAAAACATCGCCAAATATGTGTGAAACATACCAAAATACATTAGAGTATCTATATATTGCATTCTTTATTACCAGGAATTGTGCAGATTATAATAGATTATAATTTTTTGCATAATATAGATCATTGCAAACATTGTTAAATTTACTTTATAAATATGGTCTAAACATACCTTTATCAAATCATAGCAATTTTTTCAGTAATAAGCTCTGAATTAAGGAGATAAAGTTGAACTAAGGTTTCAAATTTAGCCCTAGACTAAACTATTTATAATGTGAGGGAATGCAGGTGTTTCTTAACTGAAAATTAATTGTTTACATCTGAGAAGTTGTGCATTATATGGAGAATTGCGTTATAAAGATCTTCTACTGTATTTAATTATGCACCAAACGCTCATCAAAATATGCCAAACCGCTGTGAAACTGCAACAATGGAACTTTTAAACGATTCAAAACTAGGTTTGTTGTGGCATAATTTATAGTTTTTATCCGTACGTTGTATTATATTTATCCAATTCATGTAATTTTGCTTTTCAAATTTGGCAACACTCAAAAGTTTTAGTTTTTGTTTGGATCTTAAAAAGTTTGTTCTATGAAAATAAATCCGATAAGTTAAAGCTGATTTAAATATGTCAATCTTTTTATTATTTTGCAACCTGAAAGTCGTCTGCCCAACAACTGGTGACCCGGACGTAATAACTCTTGGTAATATCCGATTTGCTTAAAATTTTGTATATACGTTCATTGTGATAAGGCGCTTCCTTGATTAGTTTTGGTGGTTCATTGGTTAAGTATAAAGGGGAGGAACAGTGGATAATCTCCCCTTTAATTTATTCATGCAGAATTATAATCGAATAAGTTAAAGCTGATTTAAATATGTCAGTCTTTTTATTTGCAAATTCACGTAATAGAATAATTTAGGATATTAAATGAAAGTCGTCTGCTCAACAAATTAACTATTTTTAAAATGTTTATTTTTTTTTTCGTTTTTGTTGAATTTCTGAAAAAGTACTGAACCAATTTTCATAAAATTTAAATGGGACCAATTCGAGAGTATTCTCTTTCGATAAAAAAAAATCACATAAATAGGACACATAGTTTCGAAGTAATTGGTTTGATAACCTCCTCCTTTTTTGAGTCGGTTAAAAATATATACTCTATTTGTTGCTGTTTAGTGATAATAAATAAATATTCAACCATTTCAATTATCTCTCTACCCCCAAAATTTCTGCTTCCCCCCTTCTTTGCCAATCTTTATATTTTTTTAAAAACTATAAAAAAAAAATCTTCTGTTCTATTTGTTGCACTCTATTAACAAACTCCTTCCTTTGAAAATCAAAATTCATATTACCCTAACATCCCGAGAATACAAAGTTTAAAATTTGTAAAACTCTTATTTGAAGAAATCTTTTGTTTTATTTGTTTTGTTAGTTTGTTTGTTTTATCTCTTGTAAAAATAAATAGATAATTTGTCACCTAAGTTTTCTCTCTACTCCAAAAATGCCTTCCTCCCACACACACACATACAGTATTTAAAATCTTTAAAACATTTTTTTTTTTTAATCTGCTGTATTTGTTTATCTTTAGTAACAATTCATGAATAATCAATCATCTAAAGTACCCTCCTTTCACCCAAAAGTTCCATTCCCCCCCACTGAACACATACTTTAAAATATTTAATATATATATTTATTTGAACGCTGTTCTATTTCTTATTTTATAGTAAGGTAACTCATTTCATATAAGTAGATCACTCATCTAAAATAATCATCCCTTTTGCTCTGTGAGGGAGGTGGGTGAATTTATAAATATGTGAGAGGAAAGGAAAAGTTTTCATCTTTTTTTCAGTTTGGCTGTTCTTCTCTCTCTGAATCATGTGTATATTTTATGTTTTGAAATAAATATGTTCTTTAAAATAACTCCCCTCTCATTAACAAAATATCAGCTGTGGAAACAGCCAAATTACAAAAAAGACTAAAATTTTGTCTCTGCCTCCCCCCATCACCATGTTTAGAAATTCATCCCTTTTTTTTTTGGGGGGGGGAGGAGAGAATGGAAATTTAAGGGAAGAGTTACATGATCATTTATTTATTGTTGCTACAAAGTAACAATAGTACAGCATAAAAATCTTTAAAAAATTATTTTAAAGATTTTAAGATTTGTGTGTTAGGGAGGGAGGGGGGGAAAAGCAGAATTTTTTGGGGTGGGGGGAGGAGCAAATTAGATAATTATTTATTTATTGTTGAAAATTATAATTAGATTACTGCAGGAAAAAAAAAAAACTTAAAGACATTAAAGTATGTACAGTAAAACCTCCATAACGGACACTCCCGAATAGCGGACACCTCTATTTAGCGGACACTTTTGTGATCCCCAAAAGCTGTATATTTGTACATTCTTAACTCTCAATAGCGGACACCTCCAAATAGCGGACAAATTTTGTGCTCCCGAAGTGTCCGTTATTCAGAGGTTTTACTGTATTAGGTTGGGGGGGGGGGAGAAAATAAAGAGACTCTTTTGGGGAGAGGAAGAGAATAATTTAGATTGTTATTTAAATATTGTTACAAAAAATCACAAATAGAGCTGGGACCGCGTAGCCGTCTCAATGTGAATCGCTTTGCAATTCACGGGGGGTTGGCGAGCGTTATAGAGTAGGGGGCTGAGCCCCCCCCCCCCCTAGTGTATTTGAAAAAGCTAGAATAAAATTTTCAAAAAGTCTCCCTTTTCATAAAATAGTTGCTTATTTGTCAGAAATAGTTGCTCTTCAAGCATTTTTTGCTTAAAAAAGTTACCTTAGTCTTCTGAAGCTGAAAATAGTAGCAAAAAGTAGCATTTTAGTAGCAAATGGCAGCCCTGCTATACGTACAATAGACGTTGCAATAGGTGTAGCATTATTGAAGAAACAGAATGTACAAAGGAAGAAAGATAAGAACGGAATTTCCGATCTTGCAGTCGGTAGTAGCAACAAGTTACCCCTCTTTTCATTTTCTTTTGTTAACTTAATCCTATAGAGGGAAGGGAGAAGGGACAAATGCTCCTACTCTGAATCCCTGAAAAGAAAACGATCTCAAAACAAATATTTTCGCCGATTTTTTTTTTTTTTAAAGCTTGGAATTATATTTTATTTCGAATATCTGAATAAGAAAAATTAAGCACCTATAAAAAAAATAACAAAATTTAAGCACCTTCATTAAAATATAAACAAATTCAAGGACTTTCAAGGACCTTGTTTCTCTCTAAAAAATTCAAGGACTTTCAAGCACCATCCCAGCAGCAGAATTTTTTTCTACAGTCTGCAACACAAGTAGAAACTTTGAAAACAGTCTGCAGAACTTAAGGACAAACGTCCCTCGCATTACGTTACATGCACTCAACCCCCCCCCCCCCTCAATTATTTGTGATTAACATAAAAGGAAAGTACTTTTAAAAATAATTTACCTTTGTCCTCAGAATTTTTAACACCCATACATTGTCTGAAAAATCTTTCATAAACTTTGTCAAAATTTCTGAAGTTAGAAAATACAATAACAGTAAAAATAACACCTGAACACCAACTTCTAAAATTTTTAAAAAAATTGATATAATGTGATAATATTAAAATTTATATATAGATGGGATAATATTAAATGTTACTTGCAGCAATTTTGCCATGCCCAAATCGGGTGGCAGCACTTGCACTGCAGAAGATGTCGATGGAGCAGGAAGAAAAGTGGTTTTCGATTGAGTTGGAGCAGCCACATCACCGGAATTCAGTGGTGGTGATGTTCGAATGAGCATGTCAGTTGAATTCGGTTTCGGGAATCGGAGCTCGTCAATCGCATGTGGCAAGGATCGTATTACTATGGCACAAGGCAAATAATTTCTAGCAGAGTTTTATTTTTCTAAACTCTAACATAGGGGTACACAACATTTTAAGCGAAGGGCCACTTACTAAAATGACTGGGCTGTCGAAGGCCACCATTAATAGTACAGAGAGAATTTTGTTTTGAGGTGCTGGGGAGCTGGGGGTCCGTTAGGCAAAATTTTCAATTTATACGCAATCGATCGGCGAAGTTTACGATTTATACGCGCTCGATTGACGAAATTCGTGATTTTTACCTGTTCTGATCGATGAAATTCGTGATTTTTACCCGCCTAACCAGCGAAAATTGCGATTTTAATGCACCTGATCGGCAAAATTCGTGTTTTTTCGCACCCGATCGGCAGAATTTGCGATCTTTTCACACCCGATTGGTGAAATTTACAATTTATACACACCCGATCGGCAAAATTGAAGATTTATACGCACCCAATCGGCAAAATTCATGATTTTTACGCGTCCGATTGGCGAAATTCATGATTTTTGCATGCTTAATGGGCAAAAATTAAGATTTTTAAAAAATTGATTGATGAAATTTGCGATTTATATGCACCGGATCGGCAAATTTTGCGTATTTTATGCGTCCAATCGGCGAAATTTGGCAAAATCGCGACTTTTACGCAGCCGATCGGAGAAATTCACGATTTTTTCGTGTCTGATCGTGAACCGATTCGAACAGTTAAAAATTAGGCTGCAGACCTTCTCAAGAGTCTGCGACGTGCGTCGCAGCGTTGTGCCGATTCTGCGCCCGGGAGCACCATATGAACCCTGTCAACAATTAGACTACAGTTATATTTATCAAAGGCAGTAAATACAAAACAAAATATTTCTTACTATGTTAAATAAATTGTTATTTTTCTTTGTTTACTTTATTTTACAATTAAATAACTACTTTAAAACAATCTTTCTTTATAGAAAATAAGCAATTATTAAATATTTTGAACATTCTGCATTACAGGAGCAGAGTGGATTGTGGACCACTGTGCCCTAGGAGTGAGTGGGTGGTCCACTGTGCCCCATGTTGAAGTTCAATAAATAATCATATTAATATTGTTTATAGCTGGTTAATTTCATTTGTGACAGACATGACTTCAGACAACTGTTTTGTCCAATTTGAAGTACTAAATATTAATTAATCTTAATAAATTTTGGTGTGCTGATACATATATGTACACTATTTACAAATAATACAAAACTTTTAACCTAACAAAAAATAATTTAAATTAATAAAGTAAAAATATGCTGTGACAGACATGACAAAAAACATACATGATTTTGAGGTACCTTTCATTATCACCCAATTGCTCTAAATTGGGACACATTTGAAGTTCAGAAATTTTTGCTCGCGCAAACAAAGCTTTCTTTTGATATATAATTTTAAAAAAGTTCTGAAATTTAAATTAAATAAATAAATAAAAATTATTTAACAGCGTGACAGACATGACAAGGATTTGTGACAGACATGACACGTGTGAAAATTCAAACTACCATTGCATATTCCTTTTTATATTTTAATGGTATTTTTCATAAATGATGTACAATGTTGTTTTTGATATATAATGTGTTACATTTTTAATAAAAAGTCTTAAAATAAAATTTTAAAATGTATAAAATCCCAGAAAATTCAGTAACATAGGAACTATACTGCTAATACAATTTGCTCCTTTTTATACCAAACAACATACACATTAGATTCAAATTTAAACATTACTTTCATTTTAACCGGCACTAAACATTTCATTTAATATTGTTCTTCTGTCATTAGCCCGTGAAATTCTACATTATCAGACTTTGCAATGACTCACTGTCCACATTACAGTTTCAGATTTTCTGTTTTTTCCTGTGCTACAGTCTTTTAAACACATTTACCAGATCGGAAATTAAATAAAGTACCCTTTTCACAGTAAGATGTAAAATACTACACCAGATCAATATTAGCGTAAACAATGAGCTCTTCTTGTTTCAGGCATTTTTTTTTAATTTCATGACCATTAGTGATCCACATCTCATCCAGTAGTTTCTACTTGTATTTTCTCGTCTGACTCATATAGGACATTTATTCCAGAACAGATTTTCTCAGCATCATTTTCAAATTCAAGAGGTATTCTGGGATCTGCCTTTCTGGCTCGACTAACTTCTCAAACACAGCACTTTATTATCCCGCCTACATCATCAATACAGCCTTTGCCATTTGATATAGTTGAGAAATACCACATTGTGGATAGCTTAGTTCATTGTCGTTGTAAAAATTGTATATTTTTGTCCAAAGTGTTCTGAAGTTCATCTGATTGGAATCTGTTGCACTCTAGGTGTTTTTCTGGAAAACTTTCTAGTACCAATTTATTAAACACTGTGACTGCATACTTATCATAATGGTTATAATCAGAGATCATGACATAAGGCTCAGAACTGACATCAGTAGCTTTGGCATTATCACGATAATAGACCATAGTGATATAGTGTAAAAGATGTATTCTGTTAATGTGCAGACTGAATTTTCATCCTGATAAGTGTGAGAGTCTGAGAGTAAATTTTTCTAAATTCAGCTTGAAAAGAAAGTTCCCCATAAGTCAGATTCTGTTTTAAGTTCATAAAGAATTTAGACTGTATGCACTTTACATAAACATGCCACAAGAAATATGTATGCTGTTTCTCTAATAAATCTAACAATGCAGCATGATTTTTGGTTTGTACGACTGTTTTATTTGCTGATTTTGTCCATTGTTTAATATGAATTGAGAGTCAAGTTCACTTTCTTCAAGTCCTTCTACAAACTTCTTGTAGAGCTCGATGTCCTTATGAACACTGCATGTTTTTGAAGCCTAAAAATATCACTTGGTATGAAATCAAAATAATTTTGGAGTTGAGTTGAGGTATTTACTAATGTTGTACAAAAAGGTGTTGCTACCAATAATGAGAAAAATTAAGTAAAATGAAAATAAATTAAAAAACGGATTGTGACAGACATGACAATATTTAAACACTTATATTTCAGTTATTTTTCTGACTTTATTTTCCCTTTTCATTATAATTTGTTTGTTGTGATATACAGAAAGAGAAAATAAACTATAAACATTTTATACAACTATACATTTTGTTTAAACTTAAAAATTATATGTTTTCTGTGACAGACATGACACGGCACTAACGTAAAAATGTCGGACTTCTAACAAAAAAATATAAAGGTTATTAATGGTAATTTTTGTGTTTTTTTAGAAAGTAGTGAGTAAGTTTTCAAAATAAAATTTAAAAAATAAGATTTATGTAATACTTGAATGCTTCAATTGATATCAAATTTTGGATAATCAGAGGTGATATTTTGTTTCAAAGTAAGAAGAAATTAACGGTAAAAAATTACTTTTTCATATATAATGTTTTTTTTGTTGTTTTCAATAGATTTGATATGTTTTCTATAAATTAAAATGAAAAAAAAAATAAATTTGTTCAAATTTTAAAAAGGGTCTCTATGTCAAACTTTGTGTGAAATTAACCAGCTTTCTTTGAAACATATTAACTTTAAAGTAAAATAAAAACAAGTGCCATAGCTTTTCAAAAAATCTGTTTTATTTAATTTATCTACAACCTTTAATCACTAAAAAAATAAAAATAGGATGATGAAAAATGTTACTTTTAGAAGCTCAAAACAACCAATCAGGATAAAATAGTTCAATCTGAGCTAAATATATTTTCTGAAGGCTATAAATAATCAGTGCATTGCTGTTGTCCATTAGGATAGAAGAGAAGCTTAAAAAAAAAAAAAATTAAATAAATAAAATATTAGGGGGTGGTCCACTGTGCCCATAGGTCCAGTGTGTACCGGTCTCCCCAATATATATATGTGTGTGTGTGTGTGTCTGGCACCCAGCTAACGGAAAAATACCTGAATAACTTTTCTAATCACCTGATTAAAATCATGATTATAATAATTACTGATATTTATTATATGTTTCAAATCGTTGACACACTGCACTGAAGACACATGATTCTAAGAATCATAGTTTGTAAGTTTCTTCTAAAGTAGTAAAAAAAAAAAAAAAAGTTAAAACGTTTTTAACTTAACTTTTGAAGTAAATAAACAAACATACCTCACTTTAAGAATATATTATTTTCCGAAGAAATTAAATAGAATATGTTCAAGTCATTATGTAAATTAAAACTACAAATTTTAATAGTGCCTTTAAAACTTTTAATAGATTTTAAACAGTGCTATGGAAATTCCTAAATGTGAGGCAACTTTATATTATAAATGGCTGCCTAAAGATTATTAGTTCTTATTTTTCAGTGGTAGAAACATTTTTTCAATACTTTAATACTGGCAATAATACAGGAAAAGAACATTCCCTTCACAGGTTATTAAAGCAACACCTAAGTTTTGGAACATGTATATATACGATGGATGGAAATTATTTTATGATTTTTGGACGAACGTGAATTCATCTAACAGAAAAGCACTAAAAATCTCTGTAACTTCCTACAATACTTAACATTTATACCAAAGTGATTCTACACTTATTCATAAATTCATCACATACAAAATTGTTATAACATGCTTACCCAATTGAGTGAAATACTTTTCAGTCATGTCATGCTTGTAAAACAGTTGAAAAAGGACTAAAAAATAACTTCTCGAGATATAAGTAATTAGTACTAATATTTAACAGAGTAATAATTGCATTGAAATAGCTTTAATATTTTTTGTTTAAATCGTCTATCTTCAGCGTCATGGAGTAGAAAAGACGAAAAGATCAAGGAAAAGATGCTTGATACTTTGCGATTTGCGAATATGATAGCAATGCAATATAGATGCAAGATGGGAGAACGCAAACGGAGATAGAGACGCTCTTTTATTTATAAAGCTTAATAATTTAGTTAATATTATTCAAAGCTGTTTCAGCTTTAAATATTAGATGAACGAATTTTAACTGAAAGAAATAATTTTAACTCAGGCGTAAAACTAAATCATGAACTAAACCAACAAACCAACCAAATGTAAAATAACGTTTCTAGCATGGAGCCCTGGTTTCTAGCTTTGTAGGAAGATTTATTCAGAAATTTCTGCTATTTCATACAAAGTAATTTTATATTGTTTTTATATTGCCGGATCAATGTTCATTACCCGCTTTTGAGTTTCATGTAACGAATCTGACAGTTCCCTAAAAAAAAAAATTGTATCACATGAACTTCGTTCAATAGAAAGTCGATCAGATATCTATAATTTTTACTTTGGCTAATTTTTTTTATTTTTACATTAGAAAAGGAAGCTTTCTTTTTTTAATTTCGACGATTATAGAAGAAGTTTTTTAAAAACTCTCACTTTGGATTTTAAAAAGTGCTAGAAATACACTTTCTCATCGTTATTATTCATATTTAGTTATGCATTATGGTAGATTTCCTCAAATATCCACAGATGTGCAGGTTTTAGAATTTTGGGGATTTCTGGTCACTGTTTTGTTTAACATTTTTTAAACAATCATTTCAATGAATAATGCATTCAAAATCATAATGAATGCTTACAATGAAGTAAAATATTAAAATAATTCAGTGAAATAATAAAAATTAAGAAAATTATTTAAATAATAAAAGTAAATTGTCAAATGAATATGCATAATATAATGATGAGGTAATTTTTTTCTTGAATTATTCTTTGAAACTCCCTTCATAGAGGTACACTCACCATTCACATCAAAATCTTAAAATAACAAAGTTTTATTTCATGTTTTAGCCAGACTTAATAACCAAAAAAAGCTTGATGAATATCTATTTGATAAAAATATTGTGATGTGCAAATTTTAGATATTTGTTGTAGATTTTAGGAAGTGTAGTACTGTATTAATTATTTACTTGACCTTTACTTTTAATATTTTTTATTTTATTAATTCTCTTAATAATACTTTACTTAATTATTTTAATATTTTACTTTATTGTAAGCATTCCTTGTTATGATTCCAAGTGCATTATTACATTCAAATTATGGGAAGAGTTCCATATCCCTGGGCTGATAGATTTGGCGAGTTTTTGTTTGGTGATAAATGTTTCGATGTGGTAGTTGTGATCTCAAGCCTTTGGGGTTGCCTTTTTTAAACAATATATGTTTTTCTGTGGGTGTAATATTATGTAAATTTGTGTATCTTTTGTACCTTTTTATAGACATTTTTCTATTTTGTATATATATATATATATATATTTTTAAATTTTAATGGCAGTTGTGAACGAGACTTTTATTTTATTTTTATCGCTGCCTTCAAAAATTTTAAAAAACTAAAATGATTTATATAAAGTGTATAATTTTTTGCATTTTTATGTGGTCGATAACTCCATTTTATGATTTTAAGTGCTCTTTATATGAGATATATATTTCCTTATATTTTCACAACTTATTTTCAGTTAGTTTTTCGTTCATTTATTTATTGCTTACAATATGCCCCCCTAACAATAATATAACTATTATTTATCACAAAAAGGCTTCTTAGGTTTATGAAATATGTTTGTTTATGTATTTTCATTTACTTGTTAAAATATTGAAAATGGCGATAAAATTTTGTTTTAGCATTGCACTTATTTTTTTAGGATGATGCAAAAACACAGTTTAATAAATATAGGTTTATAAATATTTAAAAAGCGTGTTTTTCCACCATCTTGAAAAATTTGGCAAGATGCTAAAACTGCATTTTAGCACCATTTTAGATTTTTTCGCCAATCGCACCAGCAGGTACAGAATCTTCCACTCTAACACTCTTCTCCTGTTAATTTTTATTATTTTCCTTAATTATTTTAATATTTTACTTTATTTATTCTAAGCATTCATTATGATTTCAAATGATTGTTTGAAAAATGTAAACAAAACAGTGACCAGAAATCTGTTAAATTCTAAAATATGTAGTACCTCTGTTCCCAAAGATGCAGATTTTGACATCTGCTGTATCTCTCTATATTAAAAAAAAGTAACCACCGCTGCCGCCGCTGTCAATTAAGATTTTGTGCCTTGAAGTCTTTCTGGACTAATATCTAGAAAACTATTGCATGTAAAATTTTAAAAATTGGTAGTTTTATAAAGAAATGTTCGATAAACACGCTGAAGCAAACAGTTTTTAAATCGAAGAATTATTTTAAGAGATATTTAAAATCAAAGTTCGTAAAAACAGTTTTTTGAAAAAAGTTTTATAGGAACGAAAACTATCCGCAGGAATTTAACCATAATTTATAAGGATATAGTTGACAAGTTTGCGGAGTGCAGACTGCAATCACTTTTTTAATTTGAGTAATTTTTTCAGGTTATATTTCAATTTTTTATTCAAAATTTTCATTATTTTAACGAAGATTTATTTCATATTTCATAAATTCCATTATTTGAACCGTTGCCAATTTTTTATTCAAAATTTTCATTATTTTGACGAAGATTTATTTCATATTTCATAAATTCCATTATTTGAACCGTTGCCAATTTGTAAAATAGCGCACGTAATAAGATTCCCTTTCAATTAAGAAATGTATTTACACGAGACTATTAAAAACAGAAATAAAACTTTAAAATAATATTTAAATGATCACGTGTTAAAAGCAATAAATGTAGAAAATGACGTAATAAAAATATACTTGCGCGTGAATATTACAAAGAGAAATACGAGTAACTAGGGAAATTCACGTCACATTTAAAATGATAAAAAAAACAATATTTCCAAACAATTTCAATTAATTATTATATTTTCATGAGAGATCAATTTATTTCGACATATCTTTTACCCATTATTGCAAATTTTAAAACAGCGTAAATAATAATATTTCCTTTCCAATGTCAAAATTCTTCTATTTGTTTATTTGGTGTTACAGTTTAACAATAGTTTTTTTTTTTTTTAATGAAAATTGATTGACGGGGTAATGGAGAAGTATCAAAAGACAAATAAGCGTTGAATTAAAAATTCCCCGATGAAAAAACTAACTCGTGTAACGCATCTGATGTCAACTGAAAGTCACGCGACGCCACGATTATGCACATTTGGCGCTAAATCATATATTTTGGTGACAGTTACAGTTGTAATCTGTTTCAACAGCAGTTGATTCGATCTTAAAATCCCTCAGTCAAAGGAAAATGAATGGAAACCCTGTTACAGCAGATCGCCACTGGTTGTTTAATTATAATACAATCTTCCGTAATCGTTTTAGAGATGATCAAATCAGAGTGTTTTTAAATCATGCGGTGTCAGAACGGGGGTTGGCGAGCGCAGCTCGTAGGGGGCAGAGCCCCCTAGTAATGTAAAAAAACATTTTTGCAGTAACATAAAAACTATTTTCACTTTTAATGGCTATGCGCTGTGTTCTTATTCAAAAACTGTGTCATTGAAATTGAAACACGTTTTCCACTTTTTGGTAAAGGCAGAAGATTTTCCTGAAAATACTGTCCGTCGGTGTTTTGAATCAAATTCCTGATACTTCTCTATTATCCCGTCGACCACTTTTCATAACAAAAATCTATTACCAAACTGTAAGATTAAATGCCAAAAATGCAGTCGCAGTGACTTGATGTCAGAAGTATTATACGTGTTTGTTATGTCATCCAGTAGTTTTTGATTTGACATTTGCATGTAATTTTTATTCTGTTTTACTGTTATATTAGTTATTTCATTAATTAAAGTAACAATTGTGTCCTTAAATTCTTATATTTTATATATTTTGATATTCCAATGGCAACGTTCTCCCATTTATTTGGCGTTACAGTTTGGCAATATAGAATTTTGTTATGAAAGTGGTCAACGGGATAATAGAGAAGTACCAAATTCGCTATGCGTCAGCCAGAGAAGTGTAAAAAAGGTGTCATCACGTGACTTGAATTGCTTATAACTCTATCAAAAAAATGGAAAATTCATTTCCATATAGCCAGGCCTGCCAAATATGCCTTTGTGTTTAAAAATTAGTCAGAAAGTTTTGTGTTGTTGAACCAGGTCATTTGAGAACCACTTTAAAAAAATCCCGGATATTTCAATTAAAAATCTATTAACAACAAATATTTATTTGTATAAAGTAAACTAATATAAACCCCCCCCCAAAAAAAACTAATTTTCACTTTTAATTGCTAATGCGATTGTTTGTTGATGTTGCTGTGTATTTCTTTTCCCAGGTTCAGGTGAATCTCTGTACGAAATTTATCTTAATGAATTTGTGAAAAAAGAAGAAATATTAGGTAAGTTTTATTTTCAAATATTAGCCAGACATATCTGTCAAGTTTTTTTTTCTCTGTTCTTCATATGTTTGTGAATTTATGCAGGTATGTAAATATCTGTTTGGGGAAAAACTGGTTCCCCTTCATAAAGTTCTTTATCCTTCACAGGGTATAAATTTTGACCGGTCAAAATTAATTTTAACCAGGACAGTGGTCAAAACTGGTTTTAACTGTCTAAAACTGGTCAAAACTCTTATTAAATAACTTTAGCTTACATAAATTGCCGAAACTATATATTTTTTTATGAATATTAAAGTATATATACAGTGGTGGCCAAAAGTGTGGACATTTTTTGAAAGTTTCATGTTTTTCAACTTTGTGTGCGTGTAGAATATATTAAGTTTCACTTAAATACAAATATTTATGTATCAAATTGAAGGTAATTTAATGTAAAATTTAATAATAAAAACAGTATTACAATATCTGTATTACAAAAAAAGTTATGCAACTAATAGTAAGATCTATCTTAGATTTGCATTTTTTTAAAGTGATACTTACACAATCAATACTTAGTAGGATAACCCTTATTTTTAAAGACAGCTTCACAGCGTCTTTTCATCGAGTGAACGAGTGTTTGGAGTTCGTCTTTCGTAATCACATGGTGCCAAGAATAAATTATAGCTTCAATAAGTCGTCTTTTATTGGATGGACGTTTTTTTCGTACAAGAATTTTCAAACATCGTCACAAATTTTCAATTGGATTGAGATCAGGGCTATTTCCTGGCCATGGTAATATATCTATGCCTTTATTTTGAAACCATGCTTTGCATACATTTGCTGTGTGGCATGGAGCTGAATCCTGCTGAAAAATAAATGGTGCGTTGTTGGGGAAGAGATCTCTGATGGAAGGTATCAATTTTGGTTCCAGGACAGTTTCGATGCATTTTTTGGCATTCAGGAGGCCATCAACCACTTGAATTCGGCCCACACCATCTGCAGACATACATGCCCAAATCATGACATTTCTTGAATTTTTTGTATTTGCTTCAATGCAATCAGGATGAAGTGCTTCTCCTACTCTACATCTCACGTATTTTCTACCATCACTACCAAAGAGCGATATTTTACTCTCATCGCTCCAGATTACTTGCTTCTATTGATTTTCTGACCATTTAATGTGTTCTTTTGCCCACTTAACTCGTTTTTCGTGTTCCTTTTGATTTAAATATGGTTTTTTCCTTGGAATTCTAGCTTGTAGTCCAAATCCTGATAACCTTCTTCTTATTGTTCTTGAACTTACTGCAATACCCATTGCATTCATTTCACATCTAATGGCATCTGATGAAATTTTTCTATCTTGAAGGCATAGCTGTTTAATTTTTCTATCGGCAGTAGCACTTGTGCATTTTTTTCGGCCTGATTTGACCTTATTTTCCACTGATTTTGTTTTATCATAACGTAAACAGAACTTTCGTACACCAGAACAAGTCACTGAACCACCAACTTGTCTTGCAATTTCAGCATAAGAGAGGCCATTTTCTCTCAATATGACAATTTGTCTTCTTTTTGTAGATGTCCAATTAGTTTTTCTTGTTGATGACATTGTTTAAAATTAGTTTAATTAAAGAAAAAGGACTTTAAATATTTAAAAACAGCAATACTCTATTTAATTGTGCTAGTATGCATCATTCCGCAAAATATTTCCACAACAATAATTCTTTTACCATCCAAATAACCTAAACTATAGTTACCGACATTTGATTGGTTCTCAGAACAGTGTTTGTGATTGGCTAGTACGCTTTTATTACAAAACACGTCCTTATTCAAAATGATTTGTGTTTGTTTGTTCTACTAAAATGAGCATAACTTTTTTTGTAATACAAATATTGTAATACTGTTTTTATTATTAAATTCTACATTAAATTACCTTCAATTTGATATAAAAACGTTTGTATTTAAGTGAAAATTAATATATTCTACAAGCACACAAAGTTGAAAAACATGAAACTTTAAAAAAATGTTCAAACTTTTGGCCACCACTGTATATATTATTAATAATTTTTAGATGAAATTTTTTTGTGCCTTATGTAATAATATTTCATACATAGTTCATAAATCTTATTTTTCCTAATGTCGAACGTGTAACTAATACCAGGAGTGGGGAATTTTCAGAAAATCTTACCAGCCAAGGATTTATTTTACCAGCCAGAATGACGAAATGTACAGATGGAAATTGTTATGTCAAAATGTACGCAATGGTAAAAATAGTTAATTACTGTTACCACATCGCATTTTCATATTTTTTTTTCTATAAAATTAAGAAATATGCACAACAGAGGAAAGTTTAGTATAGGATAACACTGAGTACGTGTTTGCATTACATTGTGGTAATTTGGAAAGCTGCAAAACATGCGTAAGTTTTTGATGCACGTTTAGCTTGTAGTTCTTCAAAGATTTCCTGAAAATTCTCTTGCCCTGTCAGAAAATCCATTCGCCAGTCGCAAGTAAAAATGATGTATTTCCCATTCCTTATCCCTGACTAATGCATTACTCTATTTGGTGGGCAGTAATGAAAAATATTGATTTTGAATCTGTAAATTTCATAAAGATATTATTTTCCAAATTTGATCTCACCGAGAATCCAGAATAAACTATCAAATCCTCTTCAACACTTTTCACTTTTTTTTTTTTTTTTTTTTTTTTTTTTTTCCTAAATAAAATTTTTAAAAGTGTTTCTTTTGCTTAATAATGTGATTTAGTTTCTTTAACTTTTTATGTAAAAGTGGATATGCAATTAAATTATTTTATTAAAACTATTTCAATACTTATGATAGTGTCTTATTCTTAACTTTTAAAAAAAGTGAAAGTTTTTATATGCATAAAGAAGTGAACTATTACTATCTAACAAGGACGGTCTGCTTAAAGCACATACTCAGGATATTTTGAACAAAAAAATGTTAATAGCAACTGCTCCTGTACGTAATAAAGAATCTGTCAAATTTAACTGCGGAATCCCAGTAGAAAATGTATAAAAAATAAAATACTTTCGAGTATTGGGTGCAAAAAGATACGACTTGGTGAGCAACACTTTTTCCTCGTTCAATGCAAGCGATTTTATGTGTTTGGAAATTCATAATTAAATGAGTGTCTAAATGCATAAGTACTTTATGAATTTTAACTTAAACGATTAAATAGTTTATTATTTTTTCTATGAGCTTATATAATATGTATACAAGTGGCGTATTGCTGAAGTTATTTAATTTTACAGGATTTCACTGTCTGTTTTTAAGTGTATTTTAACAGTAACTGCCCGATTAACAATGCTCTCGTAATACATTTTGATATTGAATAAGTCGTTGTTCCCATGGCAACAATATTGCTCTTGTTATCTCTGACACTAACACTATTGAAGTCAAATTGACAGTGCTCAGACTGTCAGACTCTGACATTAATTTTAAGTTTGAAGCATTTTAATCCATTTAAAATTTTTTCTAAACCGTAGAATACAATCTTTAATTTTTTTTATATATACATATAAATATACAGAGGCGTAAAAAGTGGGTGTCTATGGGCCTGTTTTCACCACTAAATTTTATAAGCATTCTTCCCCTAAATTTTATTAGTGCACTTTGCCTAAACTTATCAGTATTCTTATTAGGCGAAGAATTCTAAAAATTTAATGGTGGCAAATGGACCATTGGCACCTAGATTTTTACACCCATGTAAATATATATGGCAAACCTGAAGTTATAAAAATGTTTTTTTTTTAATTAAACTTACTTTAACTAGTACTGTATGAAGAGTAGAATTCTTTTTTTTAATTCAAAAGAGTATTTATCAGAACATTTTTTTTTCATTGTGTCACCAATCATTGATAAATCACCAAAACAAGAAAGTTTCAGAATTTGTTTACAGTCGTTAAATTGATGTTCCGCAGCAATTTTTTTATAACTGTATATATCCTCATGAGAAGAACATTCTGTATTTTTTTTAATTTTTTCCTGAGTATGCACTTATGGAGACCTTCCTTGTAAGTTGCTGTTTAAAACTCTTATTAAATAACTTTAGCTTACATAAATTGAAAATGAAAGTTGACGTGTAATCACAACATAATAATTACACAGTTCAAAAAATAGGATAAGTAAAATTACTCACCCTTCCAAGGTAGGACGCCTTCTTAAGAATCAGGAGTTTCGATTTTAAATAGAGACGGTCATTTTGTGGATTTTTTAAACACAAGACATGATGAAGAGACTCTGGTACAAATTTCTATTACTTTAATTCACACCTATTTACATTCTTCTATTTACATTATATACAACATTAATTAAATTGAATTTAAGACATTCGTTCTTATTTCGCGGTACAACCGACATCGTTCACTCAAGTTACTTCTCAGAATAATAATAAAGTCTCTGAGTTGCCAAATGACAAAAACAAAAGTTTCTTTTAGCAATGAAAAAAAATGTTCATGGAGGCAAATGTTTAGAGTCTATGCACACAAAAAAAATGTCCAGTTCATGGAATTCGGTGTTTTGCGACATCCTCCCACCTTGAGGTTCGGGAAACTAACGAAGCTCAAAATATTTACAAATCAAGTCTCTGTGGCTGCTTCAGATTTCTACCAGCTCGAGATCGCCGATTGACACCTTCAGGGACAGAACATTCGTGCTTAAGATCAGGGACAGAGGCACAATCAGGTACGGAAGACTCATGCTCGAGATCAGGGACAGTGGCACCAGCAGGCACAGAAGACTCATTCTCAAGATCAGGAACAGAGGCACCAGCAGGCACGGAAGACTCATTCTCAAGATCAGGTCCAGAGGCATCATCAGGTACGGAAGACTCGGTCACAGTAGCAGGATCAGCCATGTCATCTACAGAAACAGGAACGCTATCTACTAAAAAAGGATAGATTAGTTCATGATTAATCTCTAGAGGATATAGTCTTTTAATAGGTCTCAAAAAGGAACCTGTTTTTGTTTTAATTTTGGCTACACGAAATTTGCCATCTTTACCAGCATACAATTCTTCAATTTTGCCTAAAGGCCAATTAATTCTTTTTGAATTATCATCCCCAATTAAAACAATGTCATCCCTTTTTAATTCAGTTTCTCTTTTTCTTTCCGCACTCTCTCGAAGCTGTCCCAGGTACTCTACTCTAAAGCGTTTTCTTAGATCTTCTCTAACCTTTTGTTGATAAGCAAATCTTTTTCTAATTTTTGTTGAATCAATTATGTCGAATTCAGGAACTCTCGAATCTTTGAGATCTTGCAAGAACATCGCAGGGGTAAGAGGATCAAGATCATCATCATCTGCAACATATGTCAGCGGTCTAGAATTTATTACGCTTTCAGCGTCACATAAAACAGTATATAATTCTTCATAATTAAGGCTGGCCTTCCCAAGTACTTTTCGTAAAATATTTTTCAACATTCCTATCATGCGTTCAAAAAAACCTCCCCACCAGGGAGCTGAAGGTGGATTAAATTTCCATTGAATTTTTCTTTCAATAGCGAATTTTTGCAAACTCTCAATATTTACTGACTTTAATTCTGTGGATGCTTTCACTAGATTTTTTCCATTATCAGAAATAATAGTAGACGGTCTCCCTCTTCTTGATATAAATCTTCTCATAGATAAGATGAGATTTTCCGTTGAGAGCGAAGATACTAATTCTAGATGTATCGCGCGAAACACGGCGCATGTAAAAAGTGCTACCCAAACTTTCGAGCCATCTCTTAAAAATAATGGCCCGCATAGATCGAGACCAACAATTTCAAAAACTGAAGCTTCTTTCACTCGTTCTTCCGGAAGAGGGGCACTAGGTGTCTCAGCAGGTGAGGCAGTGAATCGCCTGCATGTCACGCAACCTTTTATTATTTTTCGAACCGTTCTTCTACATCTTAATATCCAAAATTGTTCTCTCAAAACTGACATTACAATTTGTATTCCTGCATGGCTAAGTTCAATATGTTTTCTTCTTATGAGTGAATAGGTGATATTATGATCGAAAGGCAGAACTATCGGGTATCGGAAAGAATGGGAATCTTTTCTCATTGCAATTCGTGTTTTTACTCGGACTAAACCTTGATCATCAGTAAAAGTCTGTAAAGAGGTGTAGCACGGTTTGGATTCACCTATTAAACACCTCTGAGCATATTTCAATACAACGTGTTCTGCGTGAGTTATTTCTTCAACTGTTAACATTTTCTCTAAATTTCGATCATTCTGTGTCTTTCTGATATTTTCAAAAAATCTATATATCCAGGCAGTTATTTTTAACATTTTCCAATATGAAGATGTATTTTCGTATAACTCAATTGGGGTTTGAGAGACATTTACTGAAGTAATAACTGTCTTTCTTTTTTCAGAGTTAATTATTTCAAAATCAGGATTTAAACTGCCTTTAGGCCAAAATTCTTGAGGACTTTTCAACCAGTTGGGGCCCTCCCACCAGAGGGATTGTTTAAGGGATTCTGCAGAACATCCCCGGGAAGGTAGATCGGCCGGGTTAAGAGTTCCGGGCACATAGTACCAATTTTCTGGCTTACTCAGTGATCGAATTTCTTTAACACGATTGTATACGAATGGAGTCCAGTTTTCACTTCCTTTTATCCAGTATAATGCATTGCTAGAGTCTGTCCAGAAAAGTGTTGGAATGTTTTCTAATTTCAAATCGGACTTCACCCCTTTAGACAATCGTGCACCAATCGTACACGCGAGAAGTTCCAGTCTGGGAATGGTAATACATTTCAGGGGGGCTACTCTACATCGTGCTTGTATCAGCTGACAGGAGATTGATTTTTGATTTTCATTCCGTAAATATATGCATGTAGCATAGGCTACTTTGCTCGCGTCACAAAATACATGTAAACTTAAATTACCGATGTTATCTGGATCTTCGATTAAACATCTCGGTATAACAATATCTTTAAGTGAGCATAATTGTTATTTCCATTTCCGAAATTTTTGGGCAATTGATGTTGGTAATTCAGAGTCCCAAGTTACTTTATTTTTCCATAATTCTTGCAATAGTATTTTAGGGAAAAGAGTTACTGGGCAAGTATAACCGATGGGGTCAAAAATTTTGTGAACCTCCGACAAGATTTTCCTTTTCGTGACGGGTTCATCGTCCTTATTAATTTCTCTTATATCTATGGAAAGACTATCTGCGGGTAATAGCCATCGTAGGCCTAAAACTGGAACAATTTTGTTTTCTGGGGAGGGAATTTGTTTCATCGGGGAATGAGAATAACTGTGTTCCCATCCTCTGAGGTCAAATTTAGCTTGACTAAGAATGTATTTCGATTCTGTTATAAAATCATTGAGTTGTTCCTCATTGTCCAGACTAGTGACGCAATTGTCAACATAAAATGATTCCGACAGTCTAGAAGCTGTTTCCTGCATAGAGGGAGGTGACTTTCTTAAATGGTATTGTAAAGTAGCTCCCAACAAATAGGGACTGCAGGTAAGCCCGAAAACAACTCTTCTGTGTTGGAAAATTTTTGTTTTTTCAGAATTTCCCTCCTTCCACCATAAAAATCTTAAAAAGGGTCTGTCCTTTTCATTTAAACTAATTTGTAAAAAGGCTTTTCTTATGTCTGATATTACACCAATTTTCCTCAATCGGAACCGATTTATCAATGAAGGGATAAGTTCTACTAAATTGGGGCCTTTCAACAAGCAATCGTTAATAGATGGTGAGCCTTTTTCCCTCGCTGATCCATCGAAAACAGGACGTATTCGAGTTGTGGAATTTTCTTTTATGACAGCTCTGTGTGGCAGAAAAAATTCAGGTTCCGTTCCCGGAGTTGATTCGACCTCCTCAATAATACCCTCTTGAAGCCACTCATTAAATACTGATTCATAGGCAGTCAAATTGCCAGATTTCTTTAATGAATCTACGCAGTTTTTTAATCTACGTTCTGAAATTTTCCGAGCACTGGGGAGAGGGGGGTGACCTACAATCCATGGCAGACTAACCTGATATCGCCCTTCGTTATTTATTTGAATATTTTTAGTAAAATGCTCTTTTACAGCTTCTTCGAGTTCTAAACTGGATCCTTTATCACCTGGATCAAGAATTCCTAAAGTGTCTAATCACCATAAATCCGTTAATTTTGCTTCATTTACATGTAACGATAAAACTACTTTCGTAGAATCGTTATATTCATTAGTTTTACCAATCAATGTCCACCCTAGTTTGGTATGGATTGCAGTTAAATCACTATTCAAGGATTTTATTTTTCCTGTTACTAATTTCCCATAGATATCAGCTCCGATAAGTAAACTTATTTCCTGTTCATTTTTAATTTTTGGAATCCCTGTATATGTACCATAATCTGAGAATTTTATCCCATTTCTTCTAGCTTCTTTAATCCAAGGCCCATATTTTATTTTAGGAACTTCAGTACATATTTTGTCTTGATCATAGACATCGAAATTGCAATTGAAAGTGTTCTCCAAGTTACTTAAATATATTTTATATCGTTTATGAACATGTGTCTCTTGAATACCCCCAAACAAACTATGAACCATATTTTCTTCTCCCACCGCTTCATATCCCATACGATTAATAATATCTTTCGTTAAATAAGACCGTTGGCTGCCAGAATCAATCAAACATCGCACTAACATTTGTTTATTTTTATCCTTTAATTCTAAACGGACAGTTAAAGTCTGCATTAACACTTCACGATTACAAGTTTTGTTTGATAATGACGCACTTTCCTTATTTTCTGGCGCATTTTCTTTTTCAGGACACATAATTCTATAATGTCGTTTTAAACAAGCGTTGCATTTAACATATTTTCTGCAATTTTTAGCAACGTGCCCCATCTTGAGACAAACGAAGCAACATCCAAACTGCTTCAAAGATTCTTTTTTACCCTGTAACGATTTATTTTTAAATAATTCACAATCAATCAATAAATGTTTCTCTTTACATTCTGGGCATCGAATCTGTTTAGAAAATGAAACACTTTCATTGATCAAACCAGAAGCAGTCGGAATATTTTTTGACGCCTGTTTTTCTCGCACCTGCTTCCCAGACACAGTGTCGACATTCGAAGAATCTTGATTGCAGATTAAAAACGCAGTTCTTTCACGTGAAATAACTTCCAATTTTAGAAAATCTATTATTTCCGCAACTTTTAATTCTTCGTCATTTCCACATTTTTTTGTTATCTGTAATACTATGTCAGACGGTAATAATTTAATTAGAATAGGTGCGAGCAGCGCTGAATATTTTTCAATCTCTAATCCAAGAGATTTCAAATTTCTGATTTCGGTTTCACAAATATCCAGTAATCTGCGTAATGCATAAACATCACTGGATTTCTTTACTGAATTAAGCGATAACAGTTTATTGAGATGTGAATTAATAACTAAATGTTTTTTGCCGAATCTTTCTTTTAAAGTCTCTATAGCCGATAAATAGTTGCTATTAGTTAAACTGTAGCCTTTTATCGAACTAGCTGCATCTGAAGTTAGATATGACTTCAAATAATTGAATTTTTCGACATCCGATAAATCTGTATTTTTATGAATAGTAGATTTGTATTGGTCCCAAAATCTTTGCCAATCTGAAGGATCGCCGTTAAATTTTTCAATTACTAGTTTGGGTAAATTTATGCGAATGGATTCTAAACCCCGAACTACGATTCTTTCTTCAGAATTATTTACTGTTGTAGTAGAAACATTTAAACTAGATTGAGATTCTAATTTCAATTTGGCTCGTTTAACTTTCGTTTTCAAAATAACTAAATTCGAATTATATTCATCACATTTTAATACCTCAGCTTCTATCTCGTCTAATTTAAGGTTTTTCTGAATTTCAGAATCGAGATATTGAAGCTCTTTTTCCTTCAATTCTAACTCAGCGAGAAATTGTTCTAATGTCTCTTCATCGGCACTGTTTTCTGAAATTGCCGCCTCTATTTTATTCGTTAATTTAGTAGTTTGTGATCTGACAGTAGTGCGTTTCGCTTTATTAATTGCATCCATTATTTTAAATCAATATTCACTATTAATTTATCGAATAAAATATTGCAATTACCTCATATTCAAAGCACTACGAAACTAAAACAACGATATTTCCGATTCAATTTATTTCTAGGCAGTCCCTGTTCGGGCGCCAGATGACGTGTAATCACAACATAATAATTACACAGTTCAAAAAATAGGATAAGTAAAATTACTCACCCTTCCAAGGTAGGACGCCTTCTTAAGAATCAGGAGTTTCGATTTTAAATAGAGACGGTCATTTTGTGGATTTTTTAAACACAAGACATGATGAAGAGACTCTGGTACAAATTTCTATTACTTTAATTCACACCTATTTACATTCTTCTATTTACATTATATACAACATTAATTAAATTGAATTTAAGACATTCGTTCTTATTTCGCGGTACAACCGACATCGTTCACTCAAGTTACTTCTCAGAATAATAATAAAGTCTCTGAGTTGCCAAATGACAAAAACAAAAGTTTCTTTTAGCAATGAAAAAAAATGTTCATGGAGGCAAATGTTTAGAGTCTATGCACACAAAAAAAATGTCCAGTTCATGGAATTCAGTGTTTTGCGACAAAAGTATAATACACTAAGTAAAACACTGTCAAATGTGGTATTAAATATTGTTAAATGTCATTTTGACCAAATCCTTCCAAATGTTGCACTAAATCCATCATAAAATAAATTTTAATTTCTTTAACTTGTCAAAATGAGTTTTGACCACTGATGGTCAAAACCAGTACAACGCTGACCCTTCACAAAATACTTTGTCTTTAAAATAGACCCTTTAAAAACTTCTACATCTTCAAACTGAACCTTTTCGCAAATAGAATCATTTAAAAATAAAATCCAACCTGTCGCAGAAAGAGTCTCATATCTAGCTTACTATATGGTATTATATATACAGGGTGTCCACTCTCAACAGTGTCCAATGGCTAATTCCTAAACAGTGAATCATTGATATATAGTTCCAATTGAAAAAATGTTTTAAATGAAATAAACAATTTTAAACATTGTTTGGATCAATAAAAGACATATCTTAAAAAGTTACAAAATTAAAAAATTTTATAGGGTCTCTTGGTCCCACAAGTGATACTTGGTAATAATTTCCTATTACCGTAAAATCCTGTTAATCCGCCCTTCCCGATTAAGCGCCCCCCCCCCTTCCCACTTTGTAAACAAATTGGAAAATTAAAAAAATCCTGAGAAAGCGCCCTCCTCCAAAAGAAATTTCGCTGTGCACATCAAGATCAACACCAAAAATTTTATCTCACAAGTGTTTTTTTTCCGACGATCAGAAAGGCATGACGATTCTTTGATATATTGCACATGTGTAAAAACACAAAAGTAACATACACAACTTCAACTATTGTCAGTCTGAAAAAGCAATATAACCAAATATTAGTTTTGCTGTAAATTTATCTCCATGGCGATATGAAGGTAATAAAAATATCGATAGTAAAAGTTTCTCATGAAATAAGTTAAAAAATGTGTATTTGATACTGTGTGTGAAATATTTTGATTCAAAAAGAATCTATTTTAAAAAAGAATTTATAGTAGTATTTAACGTTATTATGAAAACCAATCACAAAAAATTTATTGATTGATTGATCAGTAGATGGCGCCACAGTCGAATTTGTATCATATTTTGTGCTATTTTTGTGATAGCAATGGTTTTCGTTTTAAAATTCTGGCAACACTGCCAATTCCAGAGCTGCCAACTGCTACAAAAAAATCGTAGTTGCTATGATTTGGAGTTAAAAACTACGATGCTACGAAAATGGGTCTAAAACTACGACTTTCTACAAAAAGACACGAATTTCGCAAAAGAATCACGCAAAAAAAAACGTGAACTTCATCAAAGGATTGTTGAAATAACGTAAATTCCGTCAAAGGTTCAAAAAATTCCGTTGGTAGGCACAACCCTAGCAATGATTCTAGTACATGCTAAACCCCAACAAAGAAACCAAAACAAACGTTTTACTCTTCCCTTCCAGATCAAAATATAAGGATGATCTCAAAATTCCTGGTCAACCCAGTGGCAATTCTTGTACATCGTGATGTAAACATAACCTCTGGCTTAAGTACCCGGGTACGTAGAAAATAAAAGATCATTAATGCGCTCAAATAAATGTCAGCGGGTTATTGAAAATGACCGAAGACAAAGTTGTTAATTGGTGAATGTTCCAGGGGATCAAACCCCTTCTTCTATGAGAAAACTTTTTATGTCAAACTGTTATTCCATTTTTATCCCAAACATTATTCCACTTTTATCACAAATGTTATTCCATTTTCATCACAAACGTTATTCCAATTTTTACCAAATATACCACCATACTGAGGTAGCTGAAAAAAATCAATGTATGTTATTAACACCACTGTAAAAGATAGAAATTCTTCAGTCTGCAAATAATGACTTACTTGATGTTTTTTCCAAAAAAACCTCCATTTTCATATGTTGTACCCACTTCACCAGTCAATCAAGTCCGAATTCCAATTTAACAAGTTGGTACCTTTAACCATTCTTTCCAACTGTCTTGTTGCCAACTAATAACTATTGTTCGAAACTAGATAATTGGCTAAAGCAAGAACAATTGGTTACATTTTTTAACCAACTGCCTAAATTGGACTATTATTTCCCTACAAGAGGGCTTATCCTAGTCTAATTTTTTATTTATTTTTTGACTAGTTTCCTATTTTTATAAAGTTTTTGAAGTTCATTTTTTTTTTAAATCCTTTAAATCCTAAGAATAGTCCCCCAAATGTGACCTATTAACAAATATATGTCTGTAAATAAGTTGTAGGGAGTAGCAATTTAGGTTGTAACTTCACGTATCACGTATAGTGCATTTTTATATTTGTGTTGTCTTTATCTACATTTATTTGAATTTTATCTGAATTGCAAACATACCATAATTTGAAAATGATACTTTTGCATAAGTGTTTATGTCGTATTGTTGTTGAATATTTTTACAATTTTAACTGTACTTTTGAATATTTGTATATTTTTGAAATATAACTTTTTAAATGTTTTTTACAATATATTTTTATTTGAATTAGTGTCATGTATAGTTTATTATTTACAGTTTTGTTGTAGCAGATATTTGAAAAGTATTTGCTTACTAGCTTTAACCATATTCATCAGCATGAACCAATGAACATTTTTACAGTACATGCTGAATGTAGGACTTTTGTGGTAAGGACTATTTACAGTAGCATACTCTACCCTCTCGAGAGGGCTAAGAATTTTTTTTATTATTATTGATGCATAAATATTTGTAATCTGTTCTATATAATCGCATATTTCTATGTAAACTTTACTATTATTTTCATGTAAAAGTAGACCCAGTTGGTTTGAGAGCCATGTACCAAAGTTAGATATTTTAGAAGAAACGTAAAATCTAAAAATTTTCTTTAATGTTTATGGGAAAAAAAAAACCTTTTTCCAACAGCAAAACTCAGCCATCACTTTTTATCTCACTTTGTCTCCTCGGTCTACCAGATGAGCCCCCCCAGATTTGCAGGCAAATCTGGTGGATCTCATCTTGGAGGGGGGGGAGGATATTGAAAGGATAAAAAGTAAAACCCTTTTTAAAATGCAAATTTAAAATTCAAAATGTAAAACCCCAAAACATTTTTTCTAATTTCATAAATCTAATTTGCCCCTGATATCTTCGTTTTCCTGCATCACAATTATTACTTTCAGGCGTCATTTTTGATCTCTCCTTAAGATCAAAAGTGCTGACTATTACGATTTTTGTAGGCGCTTGCGGTCTGGGTTGGGCATCCAGATGCTGCGGTAGCTGGCCTGGGGAAAAACCTGGGCAACATGCGATAGCCAATTAAATGTCTGTCACCTCCTACACCCTAGAGCGCTCTCTAGCAAAAAATATGGGAGTTAGGCTCTAACAAAAAGCAGGAGCATGCATTTTTCGTGGCTTCTCGGCCGCTTCTGACTGCTATGAGGACCCACGCTCGGCCACTTCCTAAAAATATCGTTCTCGGGGCCTATTTGAACGTAGAAGCCACATCGACACCGGCCTGAAACTGCCATCTCTAATGCAGCTTTTAAGTCCGTGATGTCCACGTAACTACCGGCTCGACAAACCCCTGGATCTGGCTTGGTACCAAAGAGACTGTATTTATAAAGAAATAAAAAAGTCAGACTCCAAGAATGAATTCGGTTATTATTTCAACGACCACGACACGACGTCGCCCTGGTCCCGGAAACTACTTCACATACGTAAAGTAAAAGGATGATACCAATCTGCCCCCGCAATAATTCATTACATATACAATATTAGTCATATTTGGAAACTTTTAAACCTATTGGGTAATCATTCATAATCGTGTCTACTGCCAATTCACTAAATAGCAAATGTGATTTGGCGCTATAAATTATTTTTTGTGATAGCTTTTTATGATCTCAGTTTCCAGTAATTGTGCTATTTCAGGATGTATGGATGCATTTTACTACGCTAATTTCTTCAGATTAACTATCTCGTTGTATGAGAGATTTTATCCTATTTTTAAAATAATACTAATTTTCATTTTTTCAACCACGAAAAATCCACATCTCTTCCAGAAAATAATAATATCTCATGTAAAAATGTTTCGGAAATCATTCTACAGTAGTTAAAAGGTAACTTATATCAAAATAAATTCTCATTTATTTCAATAACATACAAAAATCAACCGAAAATATTTTATTTTGCAAATAAAATATTGCAGCAAAATAGTCTGAGTTATTTGAATTTTATTATTTTGATATTGTTTGAAATATAGTTGCTAGGTTACAGTTAAATTAAAGAGGAAAATAAAAAGAAATGCATTTTAAAATTTGCAAAAAATGATAAAATAAAATTTATTATATTATTAGAACAGATGTATAAAATTGCACCAAAAATTATACACCTAATTTAAAAAATCTGACAAATGTATTAACAAAATTTCAAATTAATTTGAATAATTTAAGAACTAACTTGATCAATTTTAGCCTTCATAACTTACCGTTTAAATACATGAATCAAATGTGCCATTTTATTTTCAGCAAATGAGAAATTTCAAAATCGTCTGAATTCCCATAGGAAAGCATTATGACCTAAAAAGAAATGTTCTCTATTTTCCGAACGAATGAACCAAATGTAACTAAAAACTATACAGCTAATTCCGGTTATCTCACCAACATACCTACCAAAAATCAAACTAATCGGATAGTTTCTGTGGCAGTTATCGCGGAACAGACGGACAGACAGACAGAAACCAAAAACTTTTTGGGTCTCCACAGTGAGCCTTAACTAACGTTTCGGCAATAAATTAAAATCACTAATCAGTTGAGAAATTCCAATATCCATTGCATCTTTATGCACTATTTTCTGAAATATTGACCTATTGTATAAAAAAGTTTCAAGGCAAGTGAGTTGACTATTCCAGCAGGTATCACTTGGCCAGCTGGGGTTTTACTTATTCTATACACTCTTTAAGCCGTGCTGCAGAAAGATGATGATAGCATTGTTTTGAATTACTTGGACATTTAAGATTTTTTATGTGAGAGAAAAAATGTGCAGCTCATGTGAGCACTTTCAAATCTTATATTTACTTTTTAAAAAGCACAATTTTACCCCAAAATAATTTCTAAATAAAAAATTTACAGAGTTAAAAAATTGCACTTAACATTATTAATATACAGTAATAGTGACATTTTAAACATTACATGTAATGTTGTATATGTGTGACATTTAATGTGAAATTTTTATATCAATGTACTATTTGATGTTTTCGACCAGGTTATTGACAAACAGTTTTTGATATGACAGTTTAAACCGTCAAAAACTGACGCATGTCAAAAACCTGCCAACCCTGCTTTAAAACAGTCTTAAGAAATATTACCTATCAGAACCATAGTAGTTTGAAGATACAAAGTACATAATTAATAAGTTTTATTGGGTCCATGTAGTTTTATATAAACAGATTATTTTTGTAAGAATTTTACAGCATCACCTCTATAAATTTTAATTGATCAGGGGTCGATGGAGGTTTTTTTTTTCTTGGGGCCCATTTTGTGAAATTTATTATATTTTTGTGCAAAATAACATTCTATAACAAAAGTTGAAAACAAGTTTTTCAAATTTGAACCAAGCATTTAGTAACAAAACCTTTTAAAAATCCTTTTACTGAAGTTTTCCTCTCTGGTGAGCTTGTTTGTTTACAAATTACACATTTTAAAATGTCACAAAATAATAAATAATTAATAAATAAAATAGCTAAACATTTTTAACGTCTGATGAATAAATTTTAATTAAATTATCACATTTAATCAGACAGAAACATTACATAAATACACTAAAAACATTAAATTACTGCATGCAAATGTTTCGGGCTATAACTTAGCCCCTCCTCAGTGCAATTACATACGTTGAAATTATACACAAATTATATACATTGAATACAGTGCAATTACATACATTACTTGCGCCATTCGTCTTGCCGAACATAAACATGCCTATAAATCTGGTAGCCTTCAATCAAAATTAGTACAGCATTCTTTGGATACAGATCACATTCCGGATTTCGCAAGTATCGCAGTAATCAGATCCAGCTGCAATAATGTTAAGAGTAGATTATTTCTTGAGGGTTGGTTCACTCGTAAACAGACTTCGCCAATCAATGAATCTTGTGCTGTTCCACCTGAATACACGATTTTGCTTTAATGGAGGTTGTTCAAAAATTTTTAAGTTTTACCTGGTTTATTTTAGTAACTGTACACATGTTTGAAAACTCTCCGGTCAATGTATGTAATTGCACTGAGGAGGGGCTAAGTTATAGCCCGAAAGGTTTGCATGCAGTAATTTAATGTTTTTAGTGTATTTATGTAATGTTTATGTCTGATTAAATGTGATAATTTAATTAAAATTAATAAATAGGTAGTTTTTAGGGAATAGAATTTTGTGAAAGTGCTTATTTTATTAAAAAGGAATTTTGTGAAGGGACCCATTTTATTAAATTGATTTTTGTGTGTGTGAAGGGGCCTTGTTTTATAAAATTTCTTTTCGTGAAGGGTTCCTGTTTCACTAAATTGATTTTTGTGAAGTTAAACCTGAAGTACCTGTTTTATTAAATTAATTTTTATGAAAGGCAGCTAAATAGGCACCAAATTTTGCCTGGATGTTGATAAAGTTATTATAGATGGTCAGATAAAATGAACATTTAGTTGTTATAAAACAGTTATATATATATATATATATATATTATTACAATATTTAAAATTTATTCTGCCAAGATTAACATTATTCTATATAAAATTTCCTTTTAATAATATTCCATCTATTATACCTGCTTATTAAATTAAAATTCCATCTTAAATTAAACAATCAATCTCCATATGTAAAGGTATAAGATCTTAATCCACCTAATAATATGTATTCCAAATTGCTTAAATACAAAATGGCGTTAACTATTTATATTCCTGAAATAAAACCCCTTTTATTATTTAAATCTCTATTAAATTTCACTATTATTTCCCATATTATCAAATCCCTCTAAATTCTTTACTTAGTTTGCTAAAATGTCATAACTGTAAATTATCCCATTCTTAAAAACTTATTTATTTAAAAATTCATTCTTTTAATAAAATATCAAAATGTCTCTGACAATATTTCAATGTTTTAATATTCTAATTTTTATTCCGCATCCATAAATTCATTTTTTTTTTCTGTTTTGCATAAAAGCATTATCTGAAATCTATTTTTAGCAACTCTCGAAATCAGATCTTAAAATTCTGTTTACTTGAAATATGTATGTTTCGAGGCTTTAGAAGATTCCAAATTTTTTCTTTCCCACGCGGAAGTCAATTTACTTCAAAATTAATACACCGGAACTGTTTAATAAATCCCTCTTAATTCGTTTATTATTGGCATAAAGAAACCACATGACTTTAATTGTAACTTGACACGTGATTACTGAAATACGGGAGCGGGGCAAAATCAAGAGTGAGTTGGATAGTGTGTTACAATACTGAAGAACGAAGATGGCCTTAAGAGAGCAGTGGAATGTTGTTGTTGAAGAGTTTGTTAATTGATGTGTTCTTCTGAAGAGAGTAATGAAATTTATCAATAGCTAACAAGAGCATTTTCCCGGAGTCGGGTATGTTTTAATAAAAAGAATGTGACTGTCATCTTTGTGTTTTTAAAAATCTATACACTACTCGGCTGCTGAGATGAAAATTAATTTACGACTGAATTTCAATTAAGTGTTTGCTAGATATTTCTTCCATTTGTGACAAAATGTCACATATATATCAAGGACATAACCAGACGAGGACAAGGCAGTCTCAGGGGTCGCAGTTGTCCTATATTTCCTATATTTATAAAATAACCTTCAAAAATGTCCTATATTGTCCTATATTTCCTATATTTCTCTACTTTCTCATATCTTTGGTATTAATATCGCCGCCCGCTAGCATTTGCGATCGTTTCTACTGTTTGTTTTTTGTCGTATTTCAATACAAGAGCAATGGCTCAATCCTGCCCATGATGCTCCCGCTTTCAGCCAATTACAAACGAGAAGGAGGGTGTGGCGTAGATCGCTGGATTTTTTAACACGCCTTCGAAGCAGGAGATGAAACATCGATGTCTGTGGAGACTGCTTAATCTCCTTGGCTTCATTGTCCGTTTATTTCTCTTTTGGATATGGCATCAGGAAAGAAATCTTTCTGTTTGATGTTTTGGTTGTCACTTGTATCGCTTTGCTTGCTTGCTCGCTCGCTGAGTTATTTTTATTATTCAACGTGGTGCTTTCTTTTATTGCGATTATTTTAGCTTCTTTTATCGTGTATTCAGCTGTTTTTTCTGCCAGTAGAATCTACAAAGCAAGATTGAGACTTTTCAGAATTTTCTTTATGCTTCGTTGTTTTGCCATGCTGCGTTACTTGCGAATAGCCACTGTTGCTTATAGGAACCGGACATTGACAAAAGAGACAATAAGCGTTATAATCATCTTTACCCTTTACAAGCCATTCACAGACTTTTTTCCCATGAACATCAATCTTATCTGTCCAAGCTTCACGGAACTTCGTCAGTCTATGTTCACGTTCAGTCATCGCGTTAATGCAATAAATATGCCTTTTCACATTGAAATAAAATAAAATTTAAAATAAAAACTAAAATAAATACTCATTTTACTCACTATACTCATTTTAATTTCTGCCATTTTATCGTTTTTTGAAGTTGTAGGATTATTTTCTTTTTTTTCCTGATTTTTTGCTTTTATTTACAGATTTTTCAAATTCTTTTTGAATTTTATATTTAGAGTAAGCATCTTTGTAAAATTGGATCATTCCTTTTGTTATGCAAGCTTCTACAGCTTTCCCACCAACAGCATCTTTTATTAATCTCAAACCTCTTATTGTGTCAAGGCTTAAAGAGGATCTTTCGGACGTTAGCATTCTCTTATTTAGAGAAAATCCTCTTTCTATGGACGCCTGCCCATGTGAAAAAGTTAAGATGGCTTTCACTAAATTCCCCAAATATTTGTATTTAGGAAGTTGTTTACTGTCAGTCATGGAAAGGACATTTTCCCAGTAGTGATCTATTGGTTGCCAGGTCACATTAAAGCCCCATTCTTCACAGATATCATCATCATTTACATAAATGTTCCACTCATCTGTGAGTTTGTCAACATTGCTTTCCGATATTACCTCAGGTTGATAAAAAGGATTAACAATTTCATAAATTTGTAAATATCCATAATCTGTAAATATTCATACTACTCATCTGTAAATATTCATACTAATAATCACCTGTAAATATTCATGCTCATCTAAAAAAAAGAAAATCCTATGTATTTTGCTTAATTAATTTTTTATGAACTAAACAAGAATCTTAAAAAAAAAAAAAAAAAAAAAGTCGATGTTTTACAAATTGGAGACTTGCTATTGTAGAGGTAAGTTTGGTTTTATATTTGTTTTTTAAGATTGTAACTTGATTTAATATCATTAATTAGTGAAAATTTATAAAGTAATATGGATCATGTGTAAAAAAAGTTTTTATAGCAAAATATATCCGATAACGTAATTTTCTAAATGTCCTATATATGTCCTATATTTTTTGCGAAAAATGTCCTATATTTTATGGATTGGTCACTTCTACCCCTGCGAGTCTTTCCCCATCAACTTCTTGAGCCCCCCCCTCTAGGTTTTACAATCTTTCAATATTAATACCGTCTATATCACATTTAAAATTTTTTAAAACTTTGCAATGAAACATTTTATGACAGGGGGCAACTTTTCTTTGTTTCTATTTATATGTTATTAAATAAAGGGATTTTATACATAACTGAATTAATACCATCAAAAAATGTTAATGTAATAATGATTTTGCCTTTAATAGTTATACAAATACATGTATTGTAGACTCAAAAGTTTTTTATATATATAAACAAAAATTTTAAATGTTTTTTTTTTTTTATTTTATGTTTTTAATGAATTTTTGTCTTTTTTTTTTTTGCATAAAAAAAGGCAACCTGTAAATTAACCCATTAATTAATAAATTAACCCTTAATTGCGTGAGTTAAAGGTTAAAATTCCCAGTTGCCATCGGCCACAGGGTGACTAAATGTAAAAAATTGGTGACTTTTTGCTATACATCTGATTACCAAAGTGGCGATTTTTATTATTTATGTAGTACATGACCGTAATTTCTGAGAGATGCACATAATGATTGTTGTATAAAACCTGCGAATTTCGTTGTTCGGTTGCAAAATAAAACTGTGAGTTTCGTCAATAGGCTCCCCAAAAAAACAACTCCGCGAATTTCATCAATCGTTCGCAGAAAAAATCGAGAATTTTGTCATTCGGTTGCAGAAAAAATCACGAATTTCGGTAATCGATTGCTGGAAAAAAAATAGACTAGTTCTGCCAATTGGTCTCAGAATAAATCATGAATTTTCTCAAATGATTATGAGAAAAAACCCTGCAAATTTCATCAATTAGTCTTTGAAAAAAATCGTAACTTTCATTTCTTCATCGTGATAAGAATAATGAGTTTTATTATTGGTCTCAGAAGAAATCATAAATTTTGCCAATTAGTCATTGAGAAAAATTGCGAATTTCGTCAATTGGTCGCATAATAAAATTGTGTATAGCGTTAATTGGTTGAGGAATAAAATTGTCAAGAAGTCACAGGAAAGAATTGTGAAAATTGGCAATTGGTCACGAAGTTTTCAATTTATTTTCTCCACAGGGATTTTTTTAAAAAGTCCTTAATGATTTAATGCCAACAAAAGTTGCAACGAGGCTCATAGTGTTCGATTTTTCTCCATCCACAATATGAATGTCAAATTTATTTTATTAAAATCTAAAACCAAAAGGAAAATAAGACCTGCCCATGTTTCTTGCATATATGTTTTTTATTTTGATTTTTATAGACATCTTTTTTTGTTAGGCTAATAAATAGTAAAATTCATCACTGAGCTCATTGAATCTATAGCTGGGTTACCTCAATTGATATAAAATACTGGGAAAGAAAAAATATATACATTTATTTGCTAATAGTATAAGTTTTCATGCATAATATGCCTTAAAAGCACAGAGAATAACAAGTATAAGGGGAACTGTTTTTAAAAAAAATCAGGTTTTTTTTTCATGTTTTAAGATAGTTGAAAAATAGTTCATTTTTGTTTATAATTTATCTAGTTAATTATAAACAATATAATTTAAAAAATTCATACATAAATGTTGTAAATTTTACTTCACATGTAATTTTATCTTTCTTTCTTTCTTTCTTTTTTTTTTTTTTAATCTTTTGAGCATCCCTGAAAACTATTTAAATCTACAAACCACGGTGATAACGTGTCTGCTAACTTGACAGTAGTGGCTACTTAACGTACAGCCTCTACCCGCCACTGGCTAATAATGCAAATATTGAATTTTAACCTTTAGCGCGAGTTCTAACCTGTTCTAAATATTTTCTGCAATGTGAGATATACATACTACATACGCCATACTGCAATACTAAGAAGCTTTAGCGGGTATTACGATAATTATTTTGCCTCACATGCAAATAATGAGAGATTATTTAATTGTGCTTAATTATTACCTTTTTTAAAAAAATAAAGAAAAACATTTTATCACAAATATTAACAAAACTTTTTAATTCTATTTATTCCCGTATTCCAAAGATATCGTTTTATCGTCTGCTGCCATAGCAAAATAATAAATTAAATTTCATCAAAAAAAAATGCAAAGTAGTAGAAAAGTATTTTTCTAAATCGAATAGTTATTGAACAACGCAACACCTTAACAGGGAAATTCTTATTTCTTATTTAGATATTTTAAAGTTGTTTGTTTGGTTGTATTGGTTTTTATTTTTAATTTTGGTTTTAGAATTAAATTCATGAACTTCCGTGCTTAGAATGGGTTAAACAGCTAGTTATTATTAAAGATAACTATATTAAAACTGATGAATGAAGAACATAGTTCTATCTCCATCAAAGTTACATTTATTTACAAAGTAGATTTATCCTTCATTTATTCAATATTTCAAACGTTATCGTCAATTAAAGTTATTTGAAATTGCTTTAATTAATCATATTATCAATGAAATATCCAATTTGTATTCTGATTTACTTCTCAGTTATATTATGAAAAGAACTATATTGTTCATAGAAAACATTTTAAAACAAGTAATTTTTTTTCTAGTTTTTGCCATTTTTAGCAGTTTTTTTCCAGTTTTTGCCACCGTCATGCCAAGAATACCATTTTGCCGGCAAAATCACCAACACTAGATAACAAATATTTCTTTAAAAAATTCAACATTCTAGATTTGTTAGTTTTTGAAATAGTGGAAAATATTGAATATACATTATTATATGAAAAATATATATGAAATATTGATGAAAACAAAAATTATTATTTTATAAATTGTGTTTTGTTTTAGTTAGCATTAGTTGTAATTTGTGAAGCCAATCCATTTTTATGTCAAATTAATGAGTTTTTCGAGTAGTTATAGTCAGGGCTTAATTTCTAAGGGAAAAAGTACCGGAGCCCTAATATTCTGCAGTACTAACACATGTAGCGTCCCCCCCCCTTCCGCCGTCTCTCTAATATGCATATTTATATTTCATACATTATTTTTAAAAATTTAAAGCATTGTTTTTTATTTAACAAAATTAAAATTTCAAATACATGGCAAGATTTGACATTAGAAAGACCAAGTCATTCTTGCATTGCTTAAGAAAAAAAAAAAATCTTTATATTCATTAAATTTAAATTGTGCAAATAGGAATTGCGAATTTCCATTCCCGGCTAAGTATTAGAAAGAAACCTTTATAATTATATTATGTTAAAAAGTGTAGGTTATTTTTATAAAATGTGTTATTAAATGATGTTGAAGTATGTTCGACATAGATGATTCAATATTAATTAACAATACAGATTAAAAATATTGTCTTTTGTATATTGAATGTCATTTACTCTGTAAACAGAAAAAAAAAATAATTCTTTTATTAAAATTTATTCTATTAATTACTACAAAACTTTTCTGAAAAGTTTAAACAAATACTTTTTAAAAATTGGTGTATTTTTATAATATTTAGTCGCAGCAGGAGTGGTGCCCTGGCACAAGGCGCTAAACTTGACATGCACTTAAATGCACCGTCAGCTATCAGTACCAATAAACCTATCTTTAACAAAAAAAAAAAAAAAAAAACTAACGTTTTTTTTCCCCTTCAAAACACTATATAAAATTGCTATGTCATACTTCAAAATTTTGATCAGTGAGATAAAAATTATTAGTACAATTTTGGTTATTTAATTTTTTGAAATAAATCTTATTTTCTAAAATAAACATAAAATTTAATATTAAACGATGATAAAATATTTCAAATTTAATTATCAATACAATATCAAAATACTCGCACTTTTCACGAGTGTACCAGAATTGTGTGTGTGGGGGGGGGGGAGGCTTAGAGTGCTGAAGCTGTCTCTCCGAAAAATAAAGGCTTGGATACCGTAATGCGACGCTCATATATTATATTGTTTCTTTCACTGCACACAGAATGTAAAACCCTTAATTATTATTATTACATTAAATAGAATTTATCCTGTGCAAAATTAAATATGTGAAAATTTCTTTATAAATTTGCATGCAAAAATTATAAAATCATTAAAAGTAATTTTCATTTTTCAATATACACTTACACGTAAAATTCTACACACATATATGCTTATTTAAATGTTGTTAAAGTAAATTGACATTTTTCGCTTCAATGTTCAATTGATTAATATTTATTTTATAATATGCGAAGTTTAACTTGGCGGGAGAAAGTATGAATCAAACTGAGTAGAAATTCATACTATGACAAGCTGCTTCTCGTGCAATCTTCAAAAATTTTTTACAAATCAAAATCTGGATTTTCAGTCACTGTTACCCTAATGCGGACTGATATTGCCCCTAAAACTTTCTTTTGCTTTCAAAGCATGTAAGACACCTACTATGTAATTAGCTTTAAACGACTTCTCTACTTCCGCTTTTGGGGATGAAAAAGATTGGGATTACGGCAATCCCTACCCCATATTTTACGAAGGTTTTTTTTTCTTGGGATTACTGTTATCCCACCATAAGCAAAAGGTTAATAAATGTTTTTATTGACCCAAATAATGAGGAAATAGTGATGACTGGCCCCAGCCCGAATGTCATGAATTAAAATTGTCTCGGGCCCAGCTCATGCAGATCTCACACTCAGTAGATATATTAAATTTTTCTCATGTCCCTTGAGAAAAACCATGCCTAAATGTATTAAGTAAATTTTGTATGCTACTTTTAATACAATTGCTTGTGTTTGAAAAGCATTTTTGTGTTTTTTTATCGAGCTTTAAAAGTGAAAATACAATGATCGTCAGTGGTGCTTTTATTTGTATAATTTTGAAAAACACTAGTAATTTTTGTTTTCATAACATCCAATGGAAGTTCATTACTGGTTGTAACATTTTTTTTTTCCTTTTTAAACTTTTTTTTTTTATTGCTATATAAAGTAGACAGAATTCACTCTGTTTCTTATTAGCAAGAATTATGATGCATGTTTCAGGTAGCTACATGTTTCTCATTTATTTCTGAGTGCAAACATTGCTGTTTTCTTAACAACTATTTCACGTGATTTTTGGCTGGTTTTCTTTTGTATCCATTGTCTTTGAAACCCCCTGTGTTTTAATTTAAAGGGGCATAGAAATTTTTCTTTAAGATACCATTTGGGAGAAGAGAGGAGGGGGGGGGGGAAATGAATGTTTCTCATTTTGTGAGTTTCATTCTGCTACTGTTAAAGCTTTTTTTTTTTTTTTTTTTTTTTTTTTTCTCCCTAGAAATTTGTCTGAAAATTCATAAATTTGCTTTTTGCTGAAAAGAGTCATTAGTACACAACTGTGGTCAAACTATTTCTAGAAATTTATCTTTTCATACTTCATATTTTATTGTTTTCACCACTTTTTTTAAAAAATACCTTTCTAGTTTTAAAATGTAATATACTTTTGTCCTTTTAGCAGCATGGTTTCTTTCAAAGTGCTTACCTTAAATATTTTTTTTACCTCAATTAATAGTTGAAATATTTCTCTCATTCATAGAATTCTTCTAGAATTTGTGCTGGCCCTGTCTTAAAATATAAAGAACAGCTGAACAGGATTCTTCATTTTCATTGGCCACTGGGACAACTAAGTACTTAAAAAACAGAAGGTGGGTTTACTTATTTTCATTCATTCTTTGACAGTTTTCTGTTTTATCTCATTATTATTATTATTTTGTCAAAAAGCACGTTCTACATTTACATCTGATTTTTGTACATTATTCTGAGATTTCGTTTCATTTACTTGATTATTATTCATGATTGTTGATCCCACTACTTTTTCAGCTGTTGTGTCATGACAACCTTAAGTACCATAAACTCCTGATTGTAAGCACCTCCATCCACTTTTAGGCAATTTTAATTTTCTTTCCCATTCCCAAATGTAAGCATAAGCACAAACTTTTTTTGCATAAAAAATCGATTAAAAACATTTAAGGGAGCGAATTTTCCATACTTTGACTTTTTTGGCAGATTTGTTTATGTTTTAAAATATTCTTAAAGAAATCCCCCCCCCCCCCCTTTCCACATGAAATGTTTGTGTCCCTTTCCAGAACAAAATGTTTAAAATATTGAGAATCATAAATTCTTCTGTCCTGTTTGTTACTTGCTAGTAACAATAAGTAAAAAGATCTTAACTAAAAACTCTCCTCTCTCTCCTTCAGCGTACAAAGTTGGAAAACTTGGAAAAAAAAATTATGATGTATTTGTTGCTTTCTAATAACAATAAATAAATAATGAACCATTTAAATCAGGGGTTCTCAAACTTTTAGACCGACGTACCACTAAATAGAAGTTCATACTTCCGCGTACCAGCAGGTAACAAACGTAAAGCCAATAAAAAAAACTGTCTAAAACGAAATATCTCTCCGGTCTTTTGTGTTTCCTTCATAGCAGATTTTATTGCATTTAAAAATGAATGATTACATTACTAAATTGACTGCTCTATAATAAACATTCAAGTAAAATATAGTATCATCATTACATTTTAATAATGCATACAATATCAAAATACAGTATTTTGGTATAGTAAAAAATCCACAATACTTAATGATATATTGGCATATACATATTCATATACTGTTGTTGTAGGCCAAAGAAAAGGGTGGGTTTGTTTCATCAAGCACAACTTCCTCATGTCTGGCTCAATATTAAGAAGTTTTAGTCATAAGTCAGATTCGATGTTTAGTTTATTCCTGTATTTGTTTTTCATATAATAAAGGGCAGAAAAGAACATTCACAGAGATATGTTGTGCTAAGTAGGGGTGTACCGAGTAGCACTTTGGCCGAGTAGCCGAGTACCGAGTACTCGGCCATTTACTACTCGGCCGAGTACCGAGTAGTTGTGTGTAAGAAAGAACTATTGATGCTTAAAAATAACATGTCTGTGTGTGTAGATATATATAAACATACTTCTTGCGCATGTAGTCATACATTTAATTTTACAAAAAATATCAAATTAACTAATTAAATTTGAAATTTAATTATACACCTATTAAAGACTATTTTTGAAAATTCAAAAAATTTAAAACAGTACCATTATTTTTAAAAGATAGAAAAAAAAATTAATAAATAAAAGTAAAATTAGCCAATATGAAATTAAAACCCATTCTTCAATTTATCTAACTCACTTTGATACCTGAAATCCATCTATCAAAAATGGTTATTGGTTACTGTAATTTTGAATAATACAAATTGTCATTGAATAATGCAAAAAGCTGATGTTAAAAGTGTGGCTTGCACTATTCACAATGTGCAACTTATAATAAAATCGGGTTTATCTACCCTACATGCTTTCAGACATGTTAGTTTATAGCTAAAAACATTGATGGACATTTTAACCACTTTGTAGCTGCATGTTCAAATTTTAAAAAAGTTCAGTCACATTTGTCTAAATCTAAAAAAATTAATCATTACAGTAATTAACCATAAGATGAAACTCAAAGTATAATACGTTGAAAATATTGCATGAATTAAAGCAGCCTCTTTGCCTTTATGCTACTGAAAGTAAGATTAAAAAATTTAACAACAGTTCAGTAGCAATTACTGGAAAGTGTAATGAAACTGTTATTGCCATTCTGAGTAACATTGAAAAGCTCAAATGAAAGTTCCAATCATTTTGGTTGTGGTATAATGAAAGGGACATTAAAAAGTGAACTCTATTAAAACTAAATTTTGAATTGCTTTGGTTTTTCTTAACTTTTCTGTATTTTGTAAACATATTTCTATATACTAAGTAAATAGTTTTTATGAATAATTGCATATATTATATGTTTTTATATTCAAATAACTTTTACAGGTCAATTATAAATTCCTTTGGCTTCAAAAATGATAATAATGCTTAAAAATGAAATTCTTACAACTACTCGGTATTGTACTCGGTACTCGGCCCAAAATTTAGCCGAGTACCGAGTACTCGGCAAATTGGCCGAGTATGCCGAGTACCGAGTAAATACCGAGTACTCGGTACGGCCCTAGTGCTAAGCACAAACAGACTTTGACAATATTAGACGGTACTCTGATATTCTCGTCAGCGAAAATTCTGTTACATTCATCCTTTTGAATGTGGATTCCAGTAATCCATCACAGGAGATGACAGCTGAATAAGTTTACTTATTTCCTCTCTCGTGAGATATAGTGGCAGGGTGTCTCAAATGAGAAACTAATTTCCAGAGCCCGATTAAGGTCATGTGGAGCCCAAGGCCCAGTACCTTTTCAGAGCCAGTCTCAAACCAAGATAATAGCTATAAATATTTTGGGGGAGTATTCGGTGGTTATCCTTAGATATTATGATATGGTTACCAAGTTAATCAAAAATTTTTTTTGGTGTTGTGGGAAATAATTGCAAAAAACTGCATTTTTAAGAAACTTTTTGCAAACAATTTTATTTCCTTTGGGAGCCCCCATCAGTGATGAGCCCTAGGCCACGGCATAGTCGGACTCTGCATTAATCCGGCACTGCGAATTTCTTAACCAAAACTTAGCGCATTTAACATGGGCTCAATACAATCGTATTAATAATCTGCATATCTTTAAATGCGACAATAATGTCGCTCAGTAGGCAAACACTTACAAGTTTCTTCATACATTTATGTACGTACCATCTCAATATACAGGGTGTAACTGAAATGCTTCAACAAACTTTGAGGGATGATAGTACTCATGAAGACGAACAAAAAATGCAATGGAACATGGGGTCGCAAATGACGTTTAACCCCTTCAGGGGCAGTGGTATGTTTATGAAAGCGCTTAATTTTAATTCCAAAACACCATAATGGCACCAGAAATTTGCTAAAATCTTTTCCATTTAATATGTATGTGAAATATAGCCTTTTTCTTATTTACAAACAAATTTTTTTATAAATTCTGGTGCCAGCCATTTATTTCAACATTTTAGTACTAAAAGTAGTTTGCCCCTAAAAGGCTTAAAGGATAAAAATAGAGAAAATGCGTCTGAAAATGGACTGGCACCGGAATTTACAAAAAAAATTGTTTGTAAATAAGAAAAAGGCTATATTTCACATACATATTAAATGGAAAAGATTTTAGCAAAATTCTGGTGCCATTGTGGCGTTTTGGAATTAAAATTAAGTGGTTTTTTAGACATACCACTGTCCCTGAAAGGGTTAAATGTCATTTGCGACCCCGTGTTCTATTGCATTTTTTGTTCATCTTCATGAGTACTATCATCCCTCAAAGTTTGTTGAAGCATTTCAGTTACACCCTGTATATGTACAATGCTTTACCACAAAACCACACTGCATATGTACAGTTTTTGTTTGATTTAAATAATCTTACTCTCTTGACCACTTTAAATAAATATACTCTCTTAAAAACTAATTTTCATGATATAGGAGGGAACTATAACAATTTTTGCACAAGAGAAGAAAAATATTTCAATCAACACAATGAATCAATTTATGGATTATGTTTGAAATAAGACTTTTATTTCAACACCTCCTAGAAGCTCTTCTAATGCAAAGAGAACAATGGGTTATAAATTACACTTGGAATGTTATTTTGTTTTAATTCCTCCTACTCACGCAAGCTCCTCCTACTTGCAAGAATTCAGACTTTACCTTCAGATAATTCAATTTATAAAGCATGTTTAAAAACAGTTCTTCCGCTAATTAAAAATACTTCATACATTCATTAATTTTAAAATTAGGTCTTTATTACAAAATTCAACTTTGATCTATATAAATCTAATAATTGTGTTTTTAATTCTGGAAAACGTATTGTATCATAAGCGTTGTGTGCGAATTTCAGCAAGTCTACTATAACAAACATTTCTGGTAACAAAAAAAAAATAAAAATAAAAATAAAAAAAATATAGAAAAAGCGTTTACATATCCTCAATCGCGTTCGAAATTTTTTTGACAATTTCCAAGTTAATAAAGACAAGCCGTTTTCGATTCCATAATAATATGCCGCATTTTGTATTTTATTTCACGTACCAGTAACTGAATTCTGCGTACCAGTAACCAGAGCTTCACGTACCAGTACTGGTACGCGTACCATAGTTTGAGAACCCCTGATTTAAATTATTCCTATATCCCCAAAATGTCTGCCTCCTCCCTTTGCCTCCCCCCCCCCCCAATCGCTCATCTATCGTACAAATCTCATTCCTTCAAAATTCATGTTTTTCCCTTATTCCCTCAGAATAAAAAGTTTAAAATTGTTAAAATTCTTATTTGAAGAAATCATGTCCTATTTGTTGCATTCTAGTAAAAAAAAAAAAATAGATAATTTGCCATCTAAGTAATCTCTTTACCCCAAAAATATCTTCTTATTCCCTTTGCCACCCCTCTCCAGCAACAGAAAATTTTAAAACTGTATTTTAAAATATTCTTCTGTCCTATTTGTTGCTCTATTGAGCCAATAATTAAATTATCAATGATCTAAATTACCAAACCCTTCCCTCTGAAACTTACTCTTCCTTCCTTCCCTCTTCCCTTAGAATACAAAGTTTAAAATCTTTAAAATTTCTTATAAAAAAGATAATCTTTTTTTTGCTCCCTAATTATAATTAAATAACCTATTTAAATAATGTCTCTACCCCAAAAATGTCTACTTCCACCTTTGCCCCCCCCCCCCAAAAACTATATATATTGAAACTATATATACTATATATATATATATATATATATATATATATATATATATATATATTGAAATTTATATTTCTCTCTCATACCTCCCCCCCCCTCCCTTAAAAAAAATTAAAAATGGAAAATTATTAAAACTCTTATTTGAAGAAACCTTCTGGCCTATTTGTTGCTCTCTAGTAACAATAAACAGCCATTTAAATTATCTTCATACCCCCAAAATGTCTGCCCTAACCTTTAACACACACCTCCTGCAAAAAAAAAAAAAAAAAAAAAAAAAAAAAATCAAATACAGTAAAAATCGATTAAAAACATTTAAGGGAGAGAATTTTCCATACTTTGACTTTTTTGGCAGATTTGTTTATGTTTTAAAATATTCTTAAAGAAATCCCCCCCCCCCCCTTTCCACATGAAATGTCTGTGTCCCTTTCCAGAACAAAATGTTTAAAATATTGAGAATCCTAAATTCTTCTGTCCTGTTTGTTACTTGCTAGTAACAATAAGTAAAAAGATCTTAACTAAAAACTCTCCTCTCTCTCCTTCAGCGTACAAAGTTTGTAGGCTCCCTCAAATCCACACAGTTTGGTCAGGGGTCAATGCAAGTTTTTTTCTTTGGGCCCATTTTGTGAAAAATAAGTTATTTTTGTGAAATTTATCATATTGTGAATTTTATTATATTTTTGTGAAAAATAACATTTTGTAACGAAAGATGAAATTTAGCTACTCAAATTCAAACAAAGCATCTCTATAATAAAACCGTAAGTCATGTGACTGTCATCAACAGTTCCGGGATGTCCGCTTCACTTTTTCATATGCCAGGCGGCCATTTTTATTAAAAATTATTTTTTCGAACAAAACTGTATAAAAATTACATTTTTAGAAAGATCGTTCAAAAAAATTAATATTTGAGAGATGATTTATGTTCAATTATGTATTCATTCTGCAATACTTCAGTTTAAATTAGGTTCGCAGTTCAAATTCTCTATCCATGAAAGTAAACAAAAAGAAAAAAGATTCATTCGTTGTGAACGTTTAAAATATTAAACCATGAATTTTTGGACTGCTGCCTGGTGTAAAAAAAAATAATAATAATCCGCACCAGTGAGACTGTCAATGCTTACCATAATTCTGTTCTATACAACTCAACTTCCTTCTGGATATTTTCTTGACGTAAGTTGAACTCATGTAATAATATTTAATGGATCAAATTTCGAAATGAATTGTCAGCTTTTATTTTTCGCGTGTGCAAATTAGAAACGATACTTTAATTTTGAAATCAAATGTTTTGATTTATGATATTTTTTCTTATTTATCTGTTTTCTATTTTAAAGAAAAATGTGAACGTCATGTATTTTAAATTGGAACAGATGTCACGGACGCACCGGGGTTGGCGCGATTTTTGTTTTGTTTTGTGCCATTTTGGCGAGAAAATCCCATTTTCAGGTACCTATTAGAGATTACAAAAACAGCATGTACTTTTATTTTATTATGAAATAGTTTATTTTATATTAAAAAACACACAATTTTATTATAAAACACACACAATGATTAATTTATTATAAAGTGGGTTAAGCGGTTTTTGTTAAGAAAGATGAAAAAATAACAAAAAATATGCGAAATGCTAGCACGATCGCAAAAGTTCTTGATTTGTCTATTAGATTTTTCCGGTTTGGCGAAGGATTAAGGAAAAAAATAAATTATGAATAAAAATAATTTGTTACAATGCTTAACATACATTTAAGGGCGACCAAATTGGTAGCCAGTGGCGGCTAGTTTAATAATAATTTCTTAAGTCTTCTGCTATTGGTCATTCCATGTCAAATCAACAAAAATATTTCAATATTCAACCTGACCATTTCAGATTTTAATGAAACCTTCAGGAATCATTCTCCCTGATGATACAAATAAGAATATACTTTTAGATTTTTTTTTTTATCTCAGTAAATTTTCATACAATTAATTTTTTTAATTAAAAAAAAAAATCATCATTTTTTGACTTGTATAAATGTTTTCAATTTTAAATTTCTCAAGTTCTATCAGGCGTAGAAAGTTGTTTGACCCCTCATTTAAAAGAGAATTTTACAAGGTTTAATTTGATATGCAAATTGACTATGTGTGATTTAATAAAAGTTAATTTAACCCTTTAACGGGCGGTGGTCACAAAAAAGGACATCTAATTTTAATTCCAAAATTGACAAACGACACCAAGAATATTTAATTAAAAATTTTCTTTTATTCAGTACCGGAAAATAAGCAAGTTTTTATTTTCAAATAAATTTGTTTGTAAATTCTGGTGTCAGTCCATTATTTCATCATTTTGCAAACAGACTTACTCCGCACCGGAAAGGGTTAATTTACTTTAAAAATGTAAATTTTTTTAAAATAGTGTTTTTTAAATTAAAATATATACAGTGTAACCTCTGAATAACGGTCACCCGTGGGACCAGTGAAAAGTGACCGCTCTTCAGAGGTGGTTGTTATTCAGAGGTTTCATTAAAAAAAATCCAAATATACAAATTTAAATGGAAACTGCCATTTTAATTTATCCACATACTACATTGAAAAAATAAGTGATTTGCAATTGCTTTTTTTTTTTTTTTTTTTTTTTTTTGCTGCAAATATTTTTCTACAAAGAAATAACAGTATGAGTTGTTTTGGTGTATAACTCCTCATCATTATGACTTAAAGCAAATTTTTGAATTTCACGAAGGTTCGTCAAAACTTCGGTATATGTGTTAATACTGGAAATGTTAGGTAATTCTATAATCTCTTCCATTTCCTCTTCCTCATCATTTTTCTCTTCCTCTCTCCTGTCTTCCGCCATTTGCTGTATGGAATCAAATGTTGCAGTAACAGCCAAATCTTTGTCCAGACATACAAACTCGCTGGCCTTCATGTTTGTTATGCCTGCCGTTCTAAGAATATTATCTAAATTTTCGTCATTATTATTAAGGTCTTCTACTTTCAGATTGCTGAAATCATTTTCAGTAGGATGAAATTTCGGATTGTCCATAAAAAGAAGGATTTTGCATTTTTATTTCTTCATTTCTTTATTCAGTTCTGTCAAGTAGCAGATAAAAAAAGGAAGAAAGAAATTATCTTGCAGCATATTTCACGGTATCTGCCCGTATTTTCAATGCTACGTTGTCAGAGTCCAGTATTCAAAGAGTTGACAGATTATTTTTTGACTGTTGTCCAGGTACCCACAGTGGTACGATAGTCTTTCTGTTCTCCCTGTCCCTCTTGAGTTTTAGGAATTTAGGACATTTTGAATGGTTATCAAAAGGATTAAGATATTAGTGTTTGGAAAAGGATTAAGTGACTTTTTGTTGACATATCAGGTAAATTTCGTTTGATCTGCTCCACATTTTGGTTTGCAAATAAATATGAAATGGGATCAGAAGCTGTTAAATTTTTACTCTCGTGACTTTTGAGCGGCCGTTGTTCGGAGTTCCTTATTTAGAGGTTCGCACTAATGTTAATGCTATGGAACACGTTTGGTTCCATCCATATATGGCCGGTATTCGGAGGTTGTCGTCGTTCAGAGGTGACCGTTCAAGGAGGTTTCACTGTATATATATGTTTTTTGTAATATCATAATCTTTAAGTTCTGAAAGTTTTAGAGTGGCATCTCAATGGGATCAGCAGTTATAAAAAATAATGTTTAAAATGAATAAAACAATTCTATCTTTAGCACAATCATAAAGTTGGCGAGGTGTGAACTTCAAATACCAGCCCCAATTGGTGTTTAACATTAGTTTTTTTAACATAACTGCTGATCCCATTGATATCCTACTCTAAAACTTTCAGAATTTAAAGTTTATAATATTACAAAAACATATAATTTTTTTAAAAAACACTATTTAAAATTTTTTTTATTTTAAAATTTTAGATTAAATTAAATTAACTTTTTTAAAATCAAGCATAATCAACTTGCATATCAAATTAAACCTCGTGAAATTCTCTTTAAAATGAGGGGTCAAACAACTCTCTACGCCTGATAGAACTTGAGAAATTTAAAATTGAAAACATTTATACAAGCCAAAAAATGAGGATTTTTCGAAATTAAAAAAATTAATTGTATGAAAAATTACTGAGATAAAAAAATTATAAAAGTATATTCTCATTTGTATCATCAGGGAGAATGATTGCTGTGAGTTTCATCAAAATCTAAAATGGTCGGGTTGAGTCACTGGTTGATTTGACATAGAATGACCCTTAAAGTTTTCCTTTTTGGTGAACTTGTTTTGTTTGCAAATTATACATTTTTAAAACAATTAATAGAGTATGTTTTTATGGAATGGAATTTTGTGAAAAGGTCTATTTTATTAAGAGGAATTTTTTGAAGCGCCCTGTTTTATTAAAAGGAATTTTGTGAAGGGGTGAACTTGTTTTGTTTGCAAATTATACATTTTTAAAACATTTAATAGAGTATGTTTTTATGGAATGGAATTTTGTGAAAAGGTCTATTTTATTAAGAGGAATTTTTTGAAGCGCCCTGTTTTATTAAAAGGAATTTTGTGAAGGGGCTTGTTTTGTTAAATGAAATTTTGTGAAGGGGCCCTAAATTTTTGCTGGATCGACCCTTGTTGTGACCAGGGGTTGTGCGGATTTCTGGTCACTGTTTTGTTTAACATTTTTTTAAACAATCATTTGACTCTTACTTATTGACGATTAGAAATTTTACTTGAATGGAATCCAGTAAGTATCACATAGAAATGACAAAATTAATTAAATAAATTTTCTGGTTCAGAATATGTTTATTCAACTTTAAAACCCTGGAAGGTTGGCTGCTATAGACTGTTTATTTCATTCACTCACACCAAATAAATATGTTTTCTTCATACTATATTTCAGTGTTTTGCATTTTCCTTAATTGATAGTATCTCTCTTGTTCTTCTAGGTCACATTACTCTTCTGTGTCTTCCAGAAATATTTTCATCAAGCTTCTAACCAGTCGCCCAGTTTCTAGTACTCAAGCTAAATACCCCAAGAAGTGCAATCACAGTAATCAATGTCAATGGTACTCACGGAAGTGCCATTACTTGTCTTTACTATCTTACCTGTGTAAAATATGTAACTACAATCTTCAGCTTGAAAGTTAATTTAACATTATTTGAAAACTCGTTTGTTTGTCAGTGCTCACCAATTTATTTAATTAAGAGCCAGAATGCCATCTGCTTGCTTCTGACTCATCCAAGTTAATTTAACTTTTAAAGACTAGTATAATGTTGTAGTATTAACATCAACTCAGTTGGACTTTACTAAAAATGAAAGGGAAAAAAAAAAACTAATGTAAATGTATAGTAAAGAAATACTGAAGAAAGATTTCCTTATGACATTATAACTCAGATATTTTGCCTTTCATCTTAGATCAGTAATTTTTTTAAGGCACATTAACTGTTTGTTTTAGATTGATCATGAAGTTTGTCTTACAGCCCTCACTTGAGCATATAGCTCTTGTTAAAATTGCTGTTTCATTGTGGAACCAGAACAATGTTAGGGCTTTGATAGAAAATCTCAGAGTGTCCCAGCAGAGTTGCTGGATTACAGTTACAGATTACGATTGGACAAGAATTGAAGAAAATATAACAGAGAAAGTGCAACAGCTTTCACTGCCGCCACTCTTAAAAGAGAAAGTGTTGTGTTTTATAAAGCCTATTGGCTCACAAGTTTTAGAATGGGTGAATTTCCATTGCAAAAGTTTCGATCTTCCTCTCAATATACCAGCTGAATTTTGTTGGACTCCACAAGGAACAATAGACAGAAAGAAGACAGCTGAAGTGTTAGTGAAAGATGATAGTTTGGATAGAGTCACATGCTACAAACTAGCATGTATTTATTGCTTGGAGGATGATATTCACCAATTTTGGAACAGTATGCCTGAGAATGTCAGTGAATTGCATTGGAACACATATTTTCCAATATTTAGTTTTTGGTCACGTATTATGAAGAGAAGAGGGTTAGCCAATGCACCTATTTCTTACAAAGTTGAATTTGGAAAATATGCACATCATAATAATAAAGCAGCAGTTGAATACTTTCTGCAGAAGCTAACCCCACAGGAAAGAGAAGAGTCCTTGGTACAGACTGCAAAAAGTGTGGAAGATGCTGAAGTTTTATGTTTTTTGTTATCAGAAATGAGTGAAGAGCAACAAATGGAAGCTTTTAAAAATAAACCTTATATAGTGTTGAGATGTTTCCTGCAATGGCCTTGGCAGAGTTTATTTATGGAAATGGCCAATTGCCTGTGGGATTTTCTTTCGAAAAAGGATTATGACTGGTTATTGAGCGAGATTATTGATAAAGTTAGAGAGGGCTATAAGGATTCGAACTATCAAAAGCTTTTCAATGAATTTTGGCATAAAAGCCCCGATGCTCTAAAAAGATTGATTAAAAATGAAATTGAAGAAGGTTTGCTGCTAAAATCTTTGTGTCATATTAAAGATAAAGAAAACATCCGATTAATCCTCAAAGATGCAAGCATTGCAGCACGAGATAAATTTATTTACAGTGATAGAATACATTATTTATGCCAAGATTGTATTTTTGATGACGAATGGGATTTTCTTGAATTCTTCATTCGGGAATGCTTTCCATCCAGAAATGAATTGCTAAAATTTAAAGAGGCATTTGATAAGCATATAAAGTTGAAAAGTGTAGTAGATAAACTTGCGAGGAATCAACAGAAATGGGATAAGTTATTTCTCTCGTCGGATGACTCCCTTTCTGAGTACGAGAAGAGGAGTGCCGATGAAGGTGAGAGTAGCTCATCCAAGAGATTTCGGAGCCTTGAGTAACATATGCTTAAAGCAGGGGAAGGAATTCACCTAATTATCCTAAAATTCTGAATGTCTTTTTTTCTAACCATTGACTTAATTTTAAAAAAAAAAATCCTCTGCTAACCTTCTGAGATTTTTTAGAACTCAACAATTACTCTACAATAAGAATTTAAAAATAAACAGTAAAAGTGTTAGCAGAATCTATTTAAAGTAATATAAAATAGTCTGTCAATGTTTTTGCTCAAATAGGATTTTTATTATGTAATTTAGATTTTAAAATGATTACGATAGCAGAAAATTCTAACTGAAAAAAAAAAAATATTTATCTTAAAAAACATTTTATTAAATTTAATTTTCTATTTTGCTTTGTAAATAGAAGTTCATGCTTTTTAAATAACAGTCAATAATTTTAAGTAAAAGGATAATTTTGTAAACTATAGAAATACAAAATGTGTACTTTTTTTTTTTTTTTTTTTGCTTTCATTCCATCTATTTCATAGTTAAAACCCTATAGACATAACATCCTATGTGCAAAAACATTTACTTAATTTGTAATTTTCTTAAATTTAAAACAGGTAAATGAATTTTTTTCAGTTAAAAATTATTGGATCAATATTTATGTTTCAATAAAACAAGAGTTTTATAATCTATATAGTAAACTTTGGGTCTTATATATATATATATATATATATATATATATTCCTCTTATACTTCCTCTTTAAAATGTTCCTATGTTTACTTGTTTAATAGACCTCTTGATACCCCAAATCTTATCTCAAACTCTTTTGTAACTGCATATATTCCTCTTGTTAATTGTTTAAAAAGAATCAATTTGAAAAAAATAATACAATAGCTCTTCAAGTTGTATGTTGTGTATGTTCTAAAAATGTATGGAAAGGGTGTCTCCTGAAATTTTGAAATTTCATTCTTAGCTCTGGGCTTAAAGAAATGTTGGGTAAAAAGTGGTAAACACACAAAAGAACTAAATAGAACTGCCACCAGCAATTATTTTTTATTGTTTTGTCTAAATCGTTATTTCCAAAGAATAATATTCATGATATATGTCATTGAGGTAAGACTACTATTGTTTTGAAATAGTGGTGATGAGAAAAAAAGATAAATTTTTGTTTCAAGATATTCTTGTCTCGACATCGTCTTATAATGTGAAAATTCAAGTATTTATTAGCAATACATTGTAATTGCTAGTGAAGGATGTTGATTGTGTAGGAATGTGTGAGGAACCAAAAAACTCAATGAAGCATTTTAATAAAAATGAAACTGAAGGCTTATTGGGCATATTTCTGTTATTCAGCCATTTTGAATTTCTTGCTAACATTGTTTCTCTGAAAAAAGGATATAACGGTTGAATAAAATGTTGGTATTTTCCTTTTTATATTCACTTTTTAGTTTAGCCTTTTTCTATTGTTTTATTTTAGAAAATTGGATTTTACAATGTAAACATGAATTTCTTGTGTCTTAATTGTATACATTTTTTTTTCAATGAAACTGAAGGCTTATTCTGCATTTCAGTTATTCAGTCATTTCCATGTTAACATTTTTTTTCTTAAAGTTGTTAGATTGAATAAAATGATGTATTTCAAATGTTTTGTAATTTTAGTAATATGTGAGTGCAGTACTGTTCAGTATTCATGATTGAAAATCTTTCTCTTTTTTTATTTAAAGATGAAATGATTCAATTTAAAAAAAAATCGTAATAAGAAATTTAAAAAAAATGCAGAAAATTAAAACTAGGTACTTCAAAATAGATTTGATAAAAAGAAAAGTTTAGTAGAAATTAATGTATGAATGAGTGCTAGCAAATCAAGCAGTTCTGAGTTTGAGAAACTTAAAAGAAAATAAGCTTATTTTAGCCTTTTATTCCTATAATCATATTGCTATTTACAATTTGCAAATGAAAAGGGTGTAAACTATTTCTGTGTTATAATTTTTTTATTCTACTTGTGAAATATTGGTGAGATTCTCCTGTGAAACAAAATCGGACAGGTCGATATTTCATCCAATGAAATTTGTCATGACAAGCACCCCAGATGCATTTTACTAAGAGTTGTTTTCATTTATTTTTTTTATAAAAATGGGACTGAATGCATTATCCATGCCAAATAGATAGATACATCGCCAAAAAGGGTTGTCAATTGCCAGTTTTGTTTATCATTGTCAATTGTGCTCAAAACAGTAATTTAATGTACATTTAGTATATACCATTCTTCAAAATGATAAACACTATAAAGGCAAGCTAAAATGCAAAACAGTCATTTAGTATACATGTATTGAATGCATAACATCCAATACACGGCTTTTAGCAAAAAACGATACTAACAATGGTATTTTATTTCTTCTGCTTTATTATGCCAACCAGAATGAATATAGTACCAATAATATGTAAAATAAATATACTGTATCAATGAATGTAATCTATTACTCCTGCCACTGACTTTAATATGGAAACAATATAATAATGATGCAGTTAAAATGAAGAAAAGCCAAAAAAGGGGAATTACTGTAATTAATATTTGTTGGCACATTGAATATGTCCTGGTCCTGATAGTACATAAGTACCGTAAAAATAATTCAAATTGTATTTGCAGTGTGTAATTAAACTTCCATTTTTGTAAACTGAGATTGAATAAAATTTTGTATTCAGTCATTTGTAGTTTAATCTTTATTTGGAGTGTCAATTCAGTTTCAGCAAATGATGTTTCCTTTCTTTTATCATTTTAAAGTATAGGGTGGTCCTGCTAGAAGAGAGTCCCAAAAACAGTTGGTTTTAGAAAGAAAAATGCAGGAGCCAATAAAACAATTATTTATGTCATGCATGTATGTTTAAGAAATGAAGTGAACGCAGGGTATGGCTGGAAATGTCCTTCCCCTGCTTCCAAACACAGTTGAAATACACCAGAGTTTCTCTCAGACAGTTTCAGGAGGGTGGTGCACCCCCCCCCCCCCCTTGCTTGTCTTTTGGATTAAATATTAGCACCTTTCTTGATCTTTATTCAGAGATAAGTTTCCTTGGTCCTTAATTAAAAAAAAAAATAGTTCCCTTCCTGTATTTTGTATTATAAGAATTTTTTTAATTCAATTTGCACAATAATTTAGATCTAACAAAATAACGCACGCAGCACGTGCAAATAAATAAATAACACAACACAAGCCAAATTTCAACTCAGAAGAGAAATCGGAGTGGGATGAAAATTTCGAGTCGCTTTCACATTTCCTCCTTTTATCACGTGAATTTCCCGAGAGTGGCGAATTGTCATATAAACAACAACAATACATATAATAAAATGCTTATATAAATTCATATGCAAACAAGCATAGAATCTCGTTAGGGTTTGTTTATATCATTTGGCAATAAATCTCTTTCTGAACCCCGAATTGCGCTGAGCTTTAAAAAAAAAAGTCCTTCCGGCCTGTACCGGGAGGAAAAGGTAGCTTTCCTATATCTTCGTTTTAAAATTTTAGCTAATGTTACACGAAAACAGCAAGTTAAAATGCAAAGAAACATTTACAAAAGATTCGTTAATACTGAATTTGAATAAGAAATTCGCCAAATTATTGAGCAATAGCCAAATTGGCTTCATTTATGAAGACTTATTTTGGTCGCCAAATTTGGCGATGTTTCGCCAAATGTAGCCAATTTTGGCGAGAATTTGGCGCTAACGGATATGAATATATAGTTTTATGCGTACGATTGTTAAAATTATTATAACAATGAAAGAAAATAATTTGAGAGTAATCGCGTTAATGTGCTGTTTTGTTTCAAAATGTCAGCCACCCTAGAATTTCAAACTGCTCTATCTCAGCCATTTTTTTAAGATAGAGGTAAACCAAAAAATGCTCTGGAATCCTTGTATCAAGGCCTAACACGTACTTAAAAATAAATTTGAATTTTTAACTTTTTTGTATATTTATTTTAGTTTTAAATTTTTAAATGGCCACCATCTTGAAACAAAATGGCAGACCAACGAACTCGGTCGAGACATTAGTGACCTTAATACACACAATTAGTTTCATCAAAATCGATATATAAATACGGGCGTTATCGTATGACATAGGTCAGATATATATATATATATATATATAAATCAACATTTGAACGGAGGGTGGTTTTTGGGTCTGGGGGTCATGATCGGTGAAAATATATCAAAATTTTCCGGAACTGCTTTCCTCCGAACGGCTGCAATAGGTAGCTTTATACTTTTTTGTATTGAAAGCTACCTAAAAAACATGTAGGCACTATAATGGAAAAGTACCAAATTTTGTGTTACAATATGTACATTTTTTTAAAACTCTTGTCAATGTCTGTACATTTAGACAAGGTTTCATTAAGACTTTTTAGCTACACTATTCCTTGTTTTTAAAAATTCAGCTAATTTTATTCTAACACACAAATGTAAAATGCGTGGAACTCGATTACAGAAGATTCCATAATCATATAAAAAAAGAAAATATCTTTTCAAATTCCAATTTCAAAACCATTACAAGACTTACCCTATACTACGTATGAAGGGTAAGTAAAAATGACTCATCTCAAGTGTTAAGAGATATAGAAAAAAGGGGTAAAGGAAAGAAAAGTTGTTAATTTTTTTTTCAAGTGAGCTTATTTTTTATCTATTTATGCATATATTAGGTGTACAAATGAGTTTTTAAAAAATTTACCGCACATTTTCATGTGTGTAATTTAAAAAAAGGTTAAAGACACACAGGCGATCTTTTAGTGTTGAAAAGCTCCAAAGTTTCATAAAATTCAAAGTATCAAAACTCAGTATGTTTGGTAGTAAATGAATGGAATTTTTACTGTTTTACTTGTTAGAGCTCGGGATTTTTTTTTTAAATATAACTTACACCTATAAAAGTTAAACTGTGCAAAAACATAAATTTAATATTTTAATATGTATGCAGCAATCTTCAAAACAAATACCACCTCTAAAGGCTATACTTGATTTGCATAGGTTTTGAAATTGGAGATATGTTTCTATCGCCAGAAGTTTGAGAGATAATCACGTCTTCTTTGAATCAGACCATTGTTTCTGAGATTTAGGGGGGCTTTTGTGCCTCACTTTTCCATTGTTAATGACCCCTGTTAATTTAAAAAATAACATTCACGATTTTTCATGGCCCTAGGCACTTTAGTTTACGAAGTATCGAGTTCTTGAAGCCTCTAAAGGCGATCCAGCGTCTGCAAACCCTCCTCAATCATTAGCAAGAATTTCCATAGAGCAGAAAGGTACTGGTACTATTATATTCAGTAAGATGGAATTGCAAGTTGGAAATAAGCACATGTCACGGCTGTTGATCCCTTTCTGCACTGTAAAAAATGACCAATGTTTCTTATTTTATGAAAATATACTATAACCAAGAACGAAAATATAATATAATCTTCTGAGCTATCCGAAATTCGAATAGCGTGTTCAATTGTCTTTTGAATCTCCAAAAGCCAATTCATTTCCAAAATTTAAAGAATTATTTATATAAAAACAAAGTATTTTTCGCTGCCCGTATTTTTCAGAAACGTTTCCGAAGGGTTTTTAGAGTGTATGAATGAGTGTCCTCGGCCTGGAATACCTGTTTTTCGTATGCTATCCATTCTCAAGAAAACATTTTCATGCTCAAAAAATATGTTTAACAGACAAACATGCAAAATGAACAGCGTTAACAATAACATTAAAATTAAGATTATTTCTTTACTCTTTCATGTATAAATTTGCTTATGCGGTCAAAACGTTTACTTGAGAATGGATGACATTCGAAAAACAGGTATTCCAGGCCGAGAACACTCATTAATACACTATAAAAACGTTTCTGAAAAATACGGGCAGCGAAAAATACTTTGTTTTTATAGATAATTCTTTAAATTTTGGAAATGTATTGGTTTCAGGGGATTCAAAAGACAATGGAACACGCTATTCGGAATTTCGGATAACTCAGAAGATTATATTATATTTTCGCTCTTCGTTATAGTATATTTTCATAAAATAAGAAACATTGGTCATTTTTTACAGTGTGGCTCTTTTCGGAAACTCTTTCTGGCCGTTTGGGGTATTTTGGCCACTCTCAGTTCTCCCCACCCCCCCTCCGGTACCATTTTTGGGTACCCTAGTTAGCTCTTGTTCCTCTCTACTCATACCCATTTCCGTTTTTAGGCTAGGTGGTTTATTTCTTGAGTTACTGCTATTTTCCGCTTTAGGCAGCTTCTCACTGTCTCCTGGTCCCATTTTTGGCTCCCCTAGTTAGCTCTCCTTCCTCTCTGCCCATCTGCATTTCCGTATTTAACCTAGGTGGTCTTTTTCGAGAATTATCTATTTTCCGCTTTAGACAGTGCCAGGGTCCCATTTTCGGGTCCCTTCCTTTCCCATCCCCATTTCCGTTTTAACCTAGTAGGCCTCTTTCTTGAGTTACTGCTATTTTCCACTTTAGACAGTACGTCAGTCTTCCAGTGTCCCATTTTCGGGTCCCCTAGTTAGCTCTCCTTCCTCCCTTCTAATCCCCATTTCAGTTTTTAACCTAGGTGACCTCTTTCCTGAGTTATTGTTATTTTCCGCTTTAGACAGTATCTCAGTCTCTTCCGGTCCCACTTTTTGGTACCCTAGTTAGCTCTGCTTCCACCTTTCCCATCCCTATTTCTGTTTTCACCTAGTTGGCCTTTTTCTTGAGTTACTGCTATTTTCCATTTCAGACAGAATGCTGTTTCCAATAAACGTTAAATCGCATGATTTTATTAACGGCTTATTCTAATAGCTACTGATTCAATTAACCGTTGATTCATGTAAGGATCTTGATCAGTTTTCCGTATATTTATATAAAAGGCGTTTTGCATACAAAATGCTGATTCCATTAACCGATGATTTAAAAAAATGATAATTCAAGGCATGATTCAATTAACAGTGGATTCAAATAAGTAATGATTCAAATAGAAGAGGATTCATATAAAAGGCGTTTTCGTATAAAACGTTGATTCCACTAACCCAATGGAGTAAATGCTAATTGAGCGAGCGGTTGATAATTTCTTTTAACTAACATATGATTCAAATAAACGGCGATTGCTTTCACCTTTGATTCATTTAACCATTGTTTCTCTGAAGATACTGATTCAATTAACCGTGGATTCACATAATTAATGATTCAAATAAACGTTGATTCATATAAAAGGCGTTTTTACTTAACCGAAGATTCATCGAAGAGGCTTATTCAATTCACCGTGGATTCAAATAACTAATCCTTCTATATTAAAAAAAAGTAATCTGGAACTGAGCCAAAAACGATTTAGAAATGGACCAATCAAATTCTGCGTAGATATTCCCGGTTATTCTCATCGCTTTTTTACTACGGACTTTTTTGAGGAACTATTACTTTTTTTCTAGCCATCCTACGGATTCGAAAATCATACCACCAGACGCGAAATATAACAAGCTTTCAGAAATTAAAAAAATTATCACGGTCGGACAATAGAAACTCAAAAAATCCTTAAAAATCGAGTAAAAAATCTTTTATTGAAAAAGTCATTTTTTATATTGTTGCCAATTTCTAAATAAGCGCAAAAGATTATGTTTTATCTCAAATAAAAAATGTATTTGCGCGAGACTATTAAAAATAATAATGAAAGTTTAAAATAATAATTAAATGATCACGTGTTGAAAGCAGGAAATAAAGAAAATTACGTCATAAAAATTGTGTTTACACATGAATATCCTAATAATATTATAAATCCGATTGTGTGCAAATATTAGGCTGAAGCCAGCGTCAAAATGGAGAAATTAATAGCCCTGCATCTTTGCATATAGGTGGATTATAACCCGGGAATGAACATAGACTGGTTTTTGTTTATTTTATTCAAATAATTTTCTTAATAATTCAAAATTTGATTATTTTCTAGAGGATCAATGGACATTTTTAGATAAAATTTAACCATTTTACTTTATCGTTGCTAGGGCTTTGATCGTTGCCAATAAATAAAAATGCGGAAAAAACCAACCTCTACAATTAAGTTTCAATTGAGCGATTTTCACGTGAAAAATGAAAATAATTCAAAAGAAGATGAATTTCTGTGATATTTGAAACAACAATATGGAGTATTTGTTATTATACAAGAAGTATGAATATCGGTTACATTAAAAAGATCTTTTTCTGTCACAAACTGCGTTATAATTAGAAAGAAGAATTAACAATAATTATATTATTAAGAAAAAGATTTCGCTTGAACCATGGAACTATGAAAAGGATTCTTCTTGGCTTGAACAAATATGACGTCATAAATAAAACATGTATTTTCAAGTATTCGTAATATTACAAAGAGCATGACTATCAGTGTATAATAAAAGTTTATACATAATGGACGTCATATTTAAGATGAATAACTGAAATACTTTTTTTAATACTGATTAATAATGAGCTTGAATATTAGTTACAAACAGATGTGAGTTTTCTGCTAAAATTCACTTCATTATTGCCAGGAAAAGAAAATTAACAAGAATTATATCATTGAAAAGAGATTTCTCTGGGATCAAAGTGACGTCATAATAAAACGGGATTTTTTAAATATGTTTCAAATGGAGCGTGTATCAATTTCATACATTAATAATCAATGAGTACAGTGAAAGAATAGAGAGGTAATGAACCGTAAAATCGGCTTGAATATGAAGCCGGTTATCGCTCAAATCATTAGGCTGACTTCATTGGATGGAGAAAGGTTGCACGTGGAACAATGACTGGATTTATTGGACGGGAAGAGGTTTTCAAAGCAAGCCGCCAGTTGTTTGGGACGACTGTAGGGTTGCATTTTCAGCATCACTCCAAACATGAACATTTCATCTCTATTTATTCTCTGAACTCTGTGATTAATAATACAAGCATCAGTAAGATTATTAGGAAAATAAATTGAACACAAGTCTATTAAGTTAAAATCTGACTGTGTGTATTCCACAACTACTCCTCTTAATGCAACGCGATTTACTTAACACCGGTTATCATTGATTCGAGGATGTCATATAAACTCTGAGAATTTAAAATTTTGAATTAGATTCCGAGATATTAATATTTTTTTCGTAAATTTTAACGAAATTTCTCTAAAAATGGTACTTAAATTACTCCATTTTTGTGGATAAAAAAGGAGAAATAAAACGGATTAATATATTTTTATGTCATTTTCTTATTAAAACTGAAAACAATTATTTTATTTTCAATTTGAATAGTTAGTGAAAAGAGAAAAATCTTGATTACAGTAAAATTTCCGAAAAATAAAAACATATTTCCACATATTCAAACTTTATGAATCAATTTATTCTGCAGAGCAAAAATCGCCTGTCAGCATATTGTCAAGAAATCAAGATTTGTTTCAGCTATAGATTAAACCAAGGACACAAATTTGCTGTTACATGCAAACGTAACACTTGCAATTGCAAAGCTTTTTGCAACCCCAAATTACATGCAAACGTAACATTTACATGTAATTTGCACCCAAATTAATTTTAATTTGAACCGTAATAAATGTTAATTTGCAATGAAAATTACATGCAAAAGTAATGTTTACATATAATTTTGGGTTGCAAAAAGCTTTGCAATTTAAGAGTTACGTTTGCGTGTAATTTTGGGCTGCAAAAAGCTTTGCAATTGAAGCTCCTTGCATTTAGGTGTAGAATTATTCCTCCCTATTCACAAGAATTGAATTTAAAGAAAAAGCATATACTATTTCCAATGAATTACTTTTAAATGATGGCTGTTAAAACGTTTCTCAAAGTCGTTAAAAGTAAAATGATTTATCAGGTAAATTTGACATTTCTTTTTACCCAATTCGTCGATTTACACGATTTTATTTGGACGTCCTTTTTCCATTGGTTGCAGTTTCCTTTTCGCGGTTATTTGGCACAAAATTTTACCTTTTTTAAACTGATTTATGTCAAGGCCCCTATAACAAAGAAATATCGTATTTTCTTCTATGAAATGTGATAAAGTGTTAGTTAATTATTTACGTTTTTAATTATTGGGAGAGAAATATTTTGCTTGATTAGTACATTTATTTTTCTTTTAATGTTACGTGAACGAAGTCGCGGGTAACAGCTAGTTAAAAATAAAAAAGATGAATTAAACGAAAAAGGATTATAACCAGTTAAATGAAAAAGCATTATAATCTGATTACAGAAGATAGTCGCCGTTTGTGATATCATCATCATCATCATCTTTTTAAAACAGGATACATTACCAGGTTTTAAGAGGCTGTGAAATCAATACGGGAGTTGGTGAGCGTAGCGAGCAGGGGGCAGAGCCCCCTAGTGATTCATATAAAAGACGTTTTCAGTTAACCGAACATTCATATAAATGGCATTTCGTATAAAACGCTTATTCCATTAACACTAATTGAGTGAACGGTTGATATTTTCTTTTAACTAACACTTGATTCAACTAAACGCTGGTTCATTTAACCATTGTATCAAAGAAGAAGCTGATACTATTAACCGTGGATTCATAGAGTTGTTCAAACAAACCCTGGTTGGTCAATCGGATGGCCAATCATTCAAATATATAGCATCTATGGCGGTTCAATTATCTGTTCTTTGAAATATATGCTGATTCAATTAACTGAGATTCAAAAAAGTGCACCTGCAATATAGGGGAAAGAAATAGGGTAAATCATTACAGTTTGGGGAGAAACCAGGACGCGATGACCTTTTACTTACCCATCATGCGTAGTATAGGGTAAGTCTTGTAATCGTTTTGAAAATCGAAATTTTTTTTTGACGGATTTACACGTTTCAGACACTGGAGATTCCGAAAAACATATTTTTAGAAGAAAAAAAAATGTTGCCGTCCGTCTGTGCGTCTGTAAAAGCTCTATCTGCAGAACAAATTGAGATAGAAACTTGAAATTTGGTATGTACTTAGTATGTAATAATGAGAAGAAGCCTATTGAATTTCAGTAACCTCGATTATCCGGAACTTTTTTTTTCGGACTCTCGAAAGAGTCGTTCTGATAAAAGGTATATAAAAATTTTCGAAATTGTTTATATTAAGGAGTGAATATAAAAGACAATAAAAAAACATAAATTTTGCATAAAGCATGAAGTCGATCGGATAATGAGTTACCGAGATATTTGTAATCCTATTTTCCACACTCTTCGATTTTTCATGACCCTGTATTTCATCCAAACTTCAATTCAAAGATATATTTTAACTGGAAATGAGACGCTTAATCCGATGCAATAAACCGCTAGTTAATAGGATTATTGTTTTTGGAGTTATAAGGATGTTTCTTTTAAGCCATTCCGTAATCGAGCCTTCAAAGTTTATGACGTCATCAAGCCACGATTTTATTCGAATGGCAATGTATTTTATAAGTAGTTTACACATTTTTTATTTTCATGTTTTACATTATGCATATCCATGATGGGCAAGTATTACGGTGGCCCCCAACGACTAGTTTTTTAGAAAACAGGAAATCCCTCTCAGAAAGACTTCCCTAAAAATAAATTTATAAACAAAACTTATTATTAAAACCCTTATTTAGTTTTCTTTTCTTTTTTTAAAAAAATTCCTACTATTAGTTCACACTCTCTATATATTTATATATCTTGTTCAAATTTTCAATCGTTAATAAAATACTTTCTATTCATCCACTCAAGTTCAAATACATTTTTTAAAATTTGCAGTGGATGACACTCGATGTTAATACAGTTTTTTTTCAAATATTAATTAATTCATTAAATTTAATTAATTAATTTTAGTTTTATAAAGGGAGAAAACATTTCTCCAATTGTTTTCATAAATGAAAACGATTGAACGTCTTGACGATTAAACCTTGGAAGCTCCTATAACAAGAAAGCACCGATTTAAAAAAAAAATCAAATTTCTTAATAAATATTTTTATTAATATTTTCTAAAGTTTTGATTCGATTTTTATAAAATTTGAAATGCCTCGACAAAATTCTGCAAAGATAACATAGCTTAAATTTCAAACCATTTGGTTGGGTAGTTTTTGCGCTGTTATTTGCGGACAGACGGACGGACGGACAGACAGATGGACGGACCCAGACGACGACTATAGGTGCTACGTATTTATATAATTACGAACGCACCTAAAAACATCAAGTAATCTCAGAAAGCGGGAATCATCTCATAATATTATTCATCCTAATAAAAATATTAAGAAAGAACTTATGGCAGCAATCAACAGTGTTAAGAGAATGAGCGTCAATCCTGACAGTAATTACCCTCTTCAACTGGGAAATACGATTTTTTCGTTTAGTGTAATAATCACGTAATAGACTCTGACCGCACTGGGTTTTCTTGGACAAATGACTTTCTTTCTTATTATGAACTTTAAACATACTAGATGGAACCCGTCAAAACTTGATAGAAAAAAAAATACTATAACAATATCAGTAAAATAACCTTCTTTATTATTTAAGAAGGGGTGCGTATGAAACAGTCTTTCAAATATTTTATTTTAAAGTTTTTCCCTCCAGTCACGTACAGTACTATTTCCGATGCAAACTCCAAACAAACAATCTGTAAACAACTGTGAGATAGAAATCAGTTTGACATTACCGCCATATTCTCCACGACAAGGAAAAAATTTCATGGACCTATGAAGTATCATGCAAATAGTAAATGTTCCTACGTTCATATCATATTCAGTAAATAAAAGAAGATAGTAAATAAAGCGCACATCTCCCCCCTTCCTGTGATAATGCAACCGAATGAGCTCCTATGCGCATGTACATTGCACCGTCGAAATTCGACGTTAAAAAAGTTTTAAAATGTTAAAAGTTTTAAAATGTCCTCTTTAATCGTTGTTCGTTCCAAATCTATATCTTCTAAAACGCATCCATTGTTTTAAGCTAATCAATTTTTATGTAAAGATGAAGAATTTGTTTACAGTAATAAATCATTCATCAGGGTGATTTTTAATGTTTTCAAGTGTAATTTCTTTATATGGTTTCTTCGGTTCGTTTACATAATCAGGATGATTATCCCTTTTCCATCACAGTCGGGAATATTTTCTCTCTTATGCAGTTGGCAAATGTAAAAAAATAAAAAAAATACAATTCCTAGCATATTCTGATATCTGATGGAATTTGGAACATATACATCAACGAATTTAACATGTCAATTTTATGTACAATATAAACTGAAAAGAGTTTTTTTTTTTTTTTTTTTTTTTTTTTTTTGTGACAGATTTTCGTTTAGCGCTAAATTGCTCTATCTTATGGATAATCTGATCGTATGATTTATCACTGTTTTTATTATTATTATTATTGTTGTTATTGACTTTTTATGATTTTTAGGGAAATCGATTTTCAACTGTGGGCTCCCAGGGGCTATTTTACATTACTGAAGCAAACTGGTGGTCATTGATAAGATAAAATTGAAAAACTTTTCCTGCTTGAAAATTATTTTAAAAGTCGTTAAATTAAGCGGCAGTTTTCAAATAAATTTCAATCGAAAGCTAATTTTTTTTCTAATTGATGATGTAAGAATTGAAATTGTAAAATGTAGTAAAAAATTGAAATTTGTAGTATTTTAGAAGTGATGTAAGCGCAATGAAAGCTAAAGCGATAGTGCCGTTTGTTTTCACAACCGTACATTTCTAAAAATTGCGAAGGTATTTTGGCTGGCGTTCAAAAGTAGAAAACCATTATTTGACTTCGAAAGAGAAATTCACTGTGAAAGAAATAGATGACTTTGCGCTAATAAGGAACTGTTAAATGAACTTATAATAAAACCTACCAAAACAATTCCTATGAAATATTAGTCTTACATTTTTTATTCTAGCAAAAAATACAATCATTATTTCAAGATTTTTGAAGTGAAAACTTCTTTAGGCGCGTTGGGCATTTTTTGAGATGGGAAAAAATCATTGAACTCGCGACACTGTTACTGTAACCGACACCGACACCTCTGTATATTTGAAGTGAAAACTTCTGTAGGCGCGTTGGGCATTTTTTGAGATGGGAAAGAACTATTGAACTCGCGACACTGTTACTGTAACCGACCTGTTACCGACACCTCTGTATATTTGAAGTGAAAACTTCTTTAGGAGCGTTGGGCATTTTTTGAGATGGGAAAAAACCATTGAACTCGCGACACTGTTACTGTAACCGACACCTCTGTATATAAGTATGTACATGTATTGTGTATACTTCGGTATCAGGTAGGACGGGGCGGGCGCGTCGCGCGCCCCATGCTTGCCTGTGCGCTATTGGTTTTTATGAAAATTATTTATACATTATATTTTATCTACCCTATATATATAAAATCCTAATGAAACGAATTTGTGAAACGATTTTATGAAACGAATTTATGAAACGATTTTATGAAACGACTGATTAAACGACTGATTATGTTTCAAGGCTATTTTTAATAAAATATTAAACGCTTGATGGTGAAATTAATACCAATTGTTCATAAAAATCCGCGGAAGTCAAAACTGGTAATAGAATTTTGAAATTGGAATTAGTTTTCGAGATATTAATTTTTTTCTAATTTTAATGACATTTCTGTAATGATGGCAACTAATTACTCAGTTTTTTTGTGACAAAAAAGAGAAAAAAAATGAAAAAGATCCCGATAGGGAATATTGATTTCTTTTTATTCGTCATTTTCAAATTGAAATTGAATTTGTCTTTTATTTCAATCGATAATGAAGATAAGATTGTGGTTAAATTATGTTTTTCAGGAAAATGTGAAAAAAAAAAATCACATTTCTATCGTCAGGATTCAATCGTCTGTGAGCATTTAATTTAATTTATAAACTGAAAATATTTTGAATAAATTCGTCCAAATGACGTCATTTAGGTAAACGCAAAAGAAAGGGTGGAAAAGGAATTAATAGTAATTATTATTTATTGATATCATTTTGTTATTTTTTTGTAAAATTTAACTAAACGAAATTATAAAATCATTAATTCGGATATTTGAAACTAATATATAAAATAATAATTGCCCAACTGAACAGAAGAATAAAATATCCTGCTTGGTTTTCTATCCTGCTTGGTTTTTTCCGCCAAGCTTTTTAAAAAAGCGTCAAGACCCCTATAATAGAAAAGCACCAAAAGTTCATTGGGTTTATTTTTATAACTTTTGGCAACAAATCTATGTATATTAACGAATCTATCCCTTTTTGAAGCTCGAATTACGCCAAACCTAAAAGCAAAGGATCCTATAATGGAAAAGTACCCGATTTTCTTATGGACAATATTAAAGTGACAGAACATGGTGTAAAATTACCGCGGATAGCAAATTTGTTTAAATATCTCATCAATTGATGCCGAATAAATGAAGGCATGCATGCACAAAATATTTAATTAATTTTGTATGATAAATAATTATTAGAAAATTCGTATATACATATTAATTTAAAAAAATAATTTACATATTTAAAATAACATGAAAATATGCATGATGGTGCACTAAAATAGAGAGAAAATTAAAACCTGTTACTGAAAATGTCTATAACATAGTACTGTTCAATACCGTGGTTCTTAATGTTATTCACAAGCAGATGGAATTTTTCTCATCCTTAAACCAAAGGAAGAATAGAATAGAGATTGTTGTTATAAAAGTCCGAGAGGTAGTCACAATTTAAACCTAACCATTTTATACAAGCTGGTTTTCAAGTAGTAATTGATTTTACTTATCAATCCCGAAAACAGTCGTCGCAACAGCTGTGTATGAGGCCATGATAATCGAAAAATGTCTCATTAAAATGTTAAAAGCATGGCAACCCAATTACAGATTTACCAATATTTTTAAAATAAAGCACGCTGTCATGTTTTTAGAGGCCTCGAAGTCTGAGCGGGGGTTGGCGAGCGTAGCTCGCAGGGGGTAGGCCCCCTAGTATATATATATTATTTTTATGTAAATTAAACAGTAGTATTATATTATATTATATTATATTATATTATATTATATAATTAAATATATAATATATTAAATATTTATATAATTATATATTAATATATAATTATATATATTATATCTACCCTATATATATAAAATCCTAATGAAACGAATTTGTGAAACGATTTTATGAAACGAATTTATGAAACGATTTTATGAAACGACTGATTAAACGACTGATTATGTTTCAGGGATATTTTTAATAAAATATTAAACGCTTGGCGGTGAAATTAATACCAATTGTTCATAAAAATCCGCAGATGTCAAAACTGGTAATAGAATTTTGAAATTGGAATTAGTTTTCGAGATATTAATTTTTTTCTAATTTTAATGACATTTCTGTAATGATGGCAACTAATTACTCAGTTTTTTTGTGACAAAAAAAGGGTAAAAAATTGAAAAGGATCCCGATAGGGATTATTGATTTCTTTTTATTCGTCATTTTCAAATTGAAATTGAATTTATCTTTTATTTCAATCGATAATGAAGACAAGTATAGATAATGGAGACCAGATTGTGATTAAATTATGTTTTTCAGGAAAATTTGAAAAAAAAATTCACATTTCTATCGTCAGGATTCAATCGTCTGTCAGCATTTAATTTAATTTATAAACTGAAAATATTTTGAATAAATTCGTCCAAATGACGTCATTTAGGTAAACGCAAAAGAAAGGGAGGAAAAGGAATTAATAGTAATTATTATTTATTGATTGATATCATTTTGTTATTTTTTGTAAAATTTAATTAAACGAATTTATAAAATCATTAATTCGGATATTTGAAACTAATATATAAAATAATAATTGCCCAACTGAACGGAAGAATAAAATATCCTGGTTGGTTTTTTATCCTGCTTTGTTTTTTCCGCCAAACTTTTTAAAAAAGCGTCAAGACCCCTATAATAGAAAAGCAGCAAAAGTTCATTGGGTTTGTTTTCATAACTTTTGGCAACAAATCTACGTATATTAACGAATCTATCCCTTTTTGAAGCTCGAATTACTCCAAACCAAAAAGCAAAGGATCCTATACTGGAAAATTACTCGATTTTCTTATGGACAATATTCAAGTGACATAACATGGTGTAAAATTATCGCGGATGGCAAATTTGTTTAAATATCTCATCAATTGATGCCGAATAAATGCAGGCATGCATGCACAAAATATTTAATTAATTTTGTATGATAAATAATTATTATAAAATTCGTATATACAAATTAATTAAAAAAAATAATTTACATATTTAAAATAACATGAAAATATGCATGATGGTGCACTAAAATAGAGAGAAAATTAAAACCTGTTACTGAAAATGTCTATAACATAGTACTTTTCAATACCGTGGTTCTTAATGTTATTCACAAGCAGATGGAATTTTTCTCATCCTTAAACGCAAAGGAATACACATTGTTGTTATAGAAGTCCGAGAGGTAGCCACAATTTAAACCTAACCATTTTATACAATCTGGTTTTCAAGTTGTAATTGATTTTACTTATCAATCCCGAAAACAGTCGTCAGTTGTCGCAACAGCTGTGTATGAGGCCATGATAATCAAAAAATGCCCCGTTAAAACGTTAAAAGCATGGCAACCCAATTACAGATTTACCAATATTTTTAAAATAAAGCACGATGTCATGTTTTTAGAGGCCTCGAGGTCTGAGCGGGGGTTGGCGAGCGTAGCTTGCAGGGGGTAGGCCCCCTAGTATTATATATATATAATATATTTCATTGCATATGGTCAGTTGCTTCTGTTTCAATGGTTAATTTTTGCAATCAGTTTATATATATATATATATATATATATATATATATATATATATTAGAGATTGTGACGGTGTCTCAAGAGGATTATACTAGGTTAACGAAATCTATTAAAGAGCTTCAGAGTAAATTTATAATTACATATGTCGATAAAGCTAACACAAGTTATGCATTAATCTGTAAAAAAATTTATAGTGAAATATTAAATGAAAGTTATAATAACAGCGATAACTATGAGCTATTGAAATTGAAAGTTTCAGTGATGGAAAACAGGGTTAAGGCACTATATAAAAAAGTTAAGTTGAAGTAGAAAAGTCAACGTTTCCCATATCTTGTTATAGTGCCAAAGTTTCACAAAAAATCAGTGAAATTTAGAATTGTAACTTGTGGGTATGGTTCATACCTAGAGGTCTGCTAATAAGAAATTGTTGGGAGTTTTGAGTAGTGTGTTTGATAGATAGTGTTAAGTACGAAGTCCACATTTATTATAATGAACAGTTACATTTTATTAGATAAATTGAAAAAACATCAAAACACAAAGAGTTTTTTTGTATATGATTTTGCAGACCTATACAGTACCATTAACTTACTGGATTTAAAGGACAAGGTTATAGATTTTTATAACAAAAACAGCAATATAGATAGCGATAAAGATTGGTTTATTAACTTGTTTCAGTTGGTAGTGCAAGAGAATTACTGGTATGAGGGGAGTAGAGTATTTAAACCGTTTCGTGAAATCCCAATGGGGGGGGGGGGGGGGGGTTGCAGTTCAATTTTAGCTGACATGTACTTACATATGTATGAGAATAACAATATTTTAAATAGAGAAATATTGAGTTATAGGTATATTGATGATGTTTTAATAGTTGGATTAAATAAGGAAAAATGTAAACCTAGATTTTAAATATTATCCAAATACTTTAAAACTAGAACTCTCCTCCCAGAATATTAAAAACATCAATGCAGTTGGCGAATTCATGGAGTCGATTAATATGGCATTGATGCAGGGTTACCTTGTGAACTTTGTACGGAGAAATATGATTAATTTTATAGGTAGAAGTAAATATAGAAGTGAACTGAATTCATTTTTGAATGCTAAGTGTGGTCTAGATCAGTTGTTCGAAGAGTTCATATAGGGTTGGTTACTGCTGTGTGTAGCTTAGTGTTTTGGTTGATAGTTTGAATTAATTGGGTCTCGGCAGGAGAAGGGGGACGTTGCTTGCGTGGAAACCAGTTTTAACCCTACAGTGCATGTCGTTAGCCATGCCCTCCTGCCTTCAGGTTTAATTTTCCTGGTATTGGTTTTTCGTTAGTAATTTGTGTTTGGTTATAATTGTATTATAGTTTTATTTGGTTATATTTCAGTGTTCAGTTGATATAATGTTATTTGTTTTTGGCTATATAGTGTGGTTAGTGTAAATTTATAATTGTATTTTAGTATATATATATATATATATTGCAAGAAGAATGTCCTACAGAATTTTAGAAGTAGGAATCTGGCTAAATAAAGATGATGACAAAATCTATTTATGACAAAATAAAACATGATATAAGGAAAGAGCTTATCAGTAGTGATATTAGACATAATATAAATTTGAATACTTCGAAAAATCTAAATACTTGTAAAGAAATAGAAAAATCAATATTTAATTGTGATGGTAATCGAAGGGAAATGACATTAAGGGAATTATATTTAACATAAAAAAGAAATTGATACCGGAGACTTTAACAACTTTACAATCTAGCACAAGAAATGTTAATAACGATTTGGGCTTGGATTTATTGCGGTATAGAATCAAGAAACAGGATCTACAGAGATCATAGAAACTCGACAGAGTTTCTCGCCAAGCATAAGAAACAGCAATGCATTGAACCGCAAATGAAAGGAATTTCCGCAAATGGATGCCAAACGATTTTACAATTTTTTTTTTTTTAACTCTGTCTAGTTTATATTTTGCGGACGGGACAAAACGGGTTTTTGACACATCTATATCTCGCGATCTATTTATGATAGAAACAAAATTCTTGATTCTATGGAATGGGGCGTGCCCAGTGACTCAGAATTCAAAAGTAAAGCAAAATCCGACGAATAGGTTTTCAGTAAATGCGCTTTTAAAAGTGCTGTTTTTTGCCCTTTTTAAATCTTGTTCCGGCCAAAAACTGTTGACAGGGCTACAGCAATGTGTAATTATCGGATTTTTACGCAGTTTACGTTATTTGAATCGTTTTTATGAGTAGTTAAAACCTTTGTAAGTTTCATGTAAAAATATTAATTAGTTTTTGATTTATATCAGTTTAAAGTTATTGATTCCTATACTTAACATAGAGCAAAAAACTGTTGACAGGGCTACAGCAATGTGTAATTATCGGATTCTTACGCAGTTTACGTTATTTGAATCGTTTTTATGTTACGAACAAATCCGTTAACGAACACTTTCGCGTGAGATTTTTATGTTCGGATAACGAACATTTCCGAGAGATTTTTATGTTCGGAGAACGAACACCTCACGAAACAAAGCCATGATGAAGCAATGCCGCGTTTCATATTTGCCGAGCTATACTTATTGCCTCTATTGTCAACTTTGAGAACATTTTAACAGTTGCATACATATGTCCTAATTAATTCATGGACTGCCGGAGATTGGGGACCTATATTTTAGGATCACCGAATTGGAATGAACAGACTATATGAACAGAAATCACTTTAATAGTTTTTATACTTTTGCAAACGTTGCGAATTTTATATATTTCAAATTCTCGAAACATTGAGTTAAAAAACTTAAACAAATAAAAAACTTCTTAGGTGCTCAGTAATTTTCAAAAATAATATATTTAATATGTTAGTATAAAAATCCCTGTAAATTTTTATACTAATAGAAATAGGTTCGTAGAAAAAAAAAATGTTGATTATTCTCGATAAAGTATGCTCCATAAACTTATCGTTGTAGTTGACCGAAAAAAAGTGCTTCTTATTTTTCCACATTTTTCTTGAAACTGTAATATTTTAATAAGTTTGTAAACTACTGTAAAATTGTCTAATTTTTTGTTTTTGAATGTATATAAACGGAAGAGTGATATAAACAAAAGAAAAAGGAAAATAAATATGTCATAAATAATCTGATGAGTACAATGTAAGGAAATTAATATAAAAGTTTCCCCGTTGTTATGGTAGCGACATGTACATTGGAATAAGTCACTCAATAAATTGTATAATTCTGTTTAGAGCATCACTATTATTTTTTTTTTGCCCCTTTCATCTTTTCATTTCTGAATAAAAATGGAATCCGTATAATTGAAATTAAATACCTCCTTACAAAAAGGAGTGATATCTCATCAAAAACAGCTCGTTGTAAATGATCCCGCCAAGCCACAAACCTAAAACGTCAGTCATAAAAAGAAGTGATATCACATAAAAAGAAGCTATATAGAAGTGCATACTCCGAGTCCCGTGTAAAAATCTATCACCACTCATAATGTTTCCAAAGGACTCGGAGTGAGGGACAGTATGTGAAAACTGCTTGGCGACCTGCAGGCTTTTATAATATATGCAGTATATCAATTTTGAAAATTGAAAAAATAAATTTTTAATTTTTGTTATATCACTTTTATAAATATATTTGCATGCTAAAAAAATGTAAAAACAGAAATAGTTGAGAAACAAGCAGGAAAAAGTATGTAAGTGTGATAATCATTACAATTATACTTTCCAATATTTCTTACCATAAAATTTAATTACAAATATTGTTAAATCACCGTTTCTAAGGGAATTGGTAAAATGGGCGAAATTATTTCTTATTCCGGAATTATTTCTTAAACAAAAAAAAAAAAAATTATGCGTTTCCAATACAAAGAATATTATTGCATATAATACTATTAAAACAGACTAGAATGGCTTAAACAGAACGGATTTTTCACCAGATCTATGCGATTCCGCTTACCCTAGAATTACTGCAATATATCTCAATTCAGTTTAAAGTTTATTGAAGGTGCATTGTTATTAATATGCGTATGCCCATTATGTGTATATACAGTGAAACCCCGGTTTTACGTTTTTCACCGGACTGACAGAAAATAACGTACTAAGCGGGAAATCGTAAAATCGGGGTTTAAGGAAAACTAACACATTGAAAAGTAGATAAATGAAACAGACACTCACCTTGTTATACTAAAAATAATCTGTTATTTTACCTTGTTTTTTGTTTTTAGACACAATGCCATTTACAGCCTTTTCAATACTTGCAAGTTTTCGTAAATTCAGTTCTTGATTTACATTAGCAGATAAAAAGTTTTATACAATTTTCAAACTTTCAAGAACTTCTTTCGATGAAGGCACACTATCTGCTGGTTCGTCGTCTTCATCATCTCTACTGTCATAAAATGGAATGAATAAAATATGATCTGAATTCCATAAGTGACAACATTTTTATCACATTCAACATATTCATGACCATCGATTTATGGATGATCAAATTCAATATTTACAATAAAATCTTCCTCTTTTTCTAGTCTGGGTGTGATTCACTGGATCCTTCATCGGTTGACTTCCAAAATTCCGCTTTTACAAAAGCATTGGAAATGCACTTTTTCCAATATTATCCGACGCCGAACAGATCAAATGAAGGCTTTCTAACACATTAATCTTTTGCTTCCAGGATCTTGGATATCACCAAAGTCTAGTGCAAAAAGTGCTTTTTTTATTGGTAGCTTTCTGTAATGCAGTTTGAATGATCGAATTATTCCTAAATCGCACGGCCAAAGTTTGCTTGTACAAGTTGGAGGGAAAAATTCCACACGCACATTCTTTATTTTTAGATCAACATGGGCGGTACATTGGTCAAGAAATAAAATAATTTTTCGATTTTGCATCCGCATCTTTTGATCTAATTTCCCAAGAAAATCTTCAAAAAGTGATTGAGTCATCAATGATTTTATGTTGGCGTCGTAATCAGTTCGTAAACTTTTTACATTTTTGAAACAGCGAGGTTTCTTAGCTTTCCCGATTACAAATGGCGTCAGCTTTTCGCTTCCATCTGAATTTGCACACAGGAAAACGGTCAAACGCATTTTTGACAGTTTCCCACCATGGCAATTTTCCCCTTTAAACCCTTCGCGACGAGCGTCCTTTACAGAATTTTTAATCTTTTACCACCGGTTTTTCAAAACAGCAATTTTCGCCTAATTGAATCGCAGAAATGCTATGATTAAATAAGGCAAAGCTTACAATAAAAAATAACTGGTGAGAGTAATGGAGGATTCTGAGCATCCTATGCGGCACGTATACGTGTCGCTCGTCCCCAAGGGGTTAACCGTGTATGTCTTGTCTGGAAATAAATTAAAAAATAACCCAGTTTCATCAGCGTTAAAAATGTTCTCTTTTAAATAACCATCCACTAGAGAAGCCAATGTTTTCTCAATCCACTCTTGAACGGCAACATGCTCTACGCTATTCGACACTCCACAGATAGATTTGAAGTTTTTTCTTTTTAAAAATCGGTTTATCCAACCGTTTGCCGCTGTGAAATCTAGCTGAAGTCTAGCTGAAATATCTAGTGCTTTTTCCTTTAAAATGGATCCATTTATTGGAATGTTAGTTGACCGCACGCCATTGAAGTTCTTCGTATGAAGATGTTTTGAGAATTTTTCTTTTATAGCTAACTTTCCCAGTTTTTTGGAATGTAATTCCAATTGCACTGCTTGTTTTAAAATTGTTTGTAATGTGGAATAAGAAATATTCAACGATATTACCGGATCTACTCTAGTGCCGTGAAAATGTTTAGTATTTTCGGCAACAAAAAAACACTTTCTTTTAGACATTGTTGCAATACAGAGAACAACAGAATAAAAGTGGCGCCCACGTGGCAAAAGTGATCTGAAATTTGTCTCGCCTTCTGTCAGAGGAAAAAAAGATACATGTGAAAATCTATTTTTCCCTACAACAGATGACGTGCTGAAACGTCATCTCTTTATCTTTTAGGTGTGAAATAGGGCCACTAGAGTAACTCTAGAGGCTCTAGTGTGAAACGCATTCGCTCTCCGCTGTTTGTCAGGGGAAGAAAGAGAAATGTGAAAAACTATTTTTCCATAAAAGGAATTATGTGACGTCATCGCTTAATCTTTTAGCTATGAAACGCATTCTCTGTCCGCTGTCTGCCATTGGCTAACACTAACTCGTTTTAACTTTGTTTTTGGTGGAAGGTTTTTTAAATGGTGGTTTTGATTCATCCTGTATTGAGCTCTAGAGGGAAACGTGGCGTGTTTGTTTCTAAACAAGCAAAATTCGAGAAAAAAATATTTTTCGCCTCTCGGTAGAAAAACGTACGATGCGGGAAATCTTCAAAACGGATGACGCAGAATCCGGGATTTTTTAATATTATCAGTATAGGTTATTTGTTCGGACCAGTGAAAAATGACGTACGAAGCGGAAAAACGTCCGATGCGGGTACCGTAAAATCGAGGTTCCACTGTATATATATATATATATATATATATATATATATATATTACAAACTCAAAATCTTTACATGTTTACTTAAAAATCCTCTTCGTAAGAGTGGTGTTTCTAGTTTAAATAATGGTAAATAAAATCAACAAATTGATTTTTCAATCTCATAAATAAGAAAGGACATGCAAACACAGAAACTTCAACTTTTTACAATTTTATGGGAGCAAAATAAATAAATAAATAAATGAAATAAAATAAAATAAAATAAAATAAAAATAATAACATAGTGATATGTAATTTCAGGAAACGCAAACATTATAAAAGCCTGCAGGTCGCCAAGCAGTTTTCACATACTGTCCCTCACTCCGAGTCCTTTGGAAACATTATGAGTGGTGATAGATTTTTACACGGGACTCGGAGTATGCACTTCTATTTTCTATATCGCTTCTTTTTATGTGATATCACTTCTTTTTATGACTGACGTTTTAGGTTTGTGGCTTGGCGGGATCATTTACAACGAGTTGTTTTTGATGAGATATTGTAATTTAAAGAACTGTCAGAAAAGTACGGAAGAAAAGAACTATTTTATATTGGATTATGTGGGGAATTGCTATAAAGGAGTTAATTTTGGGTAAATATTTAAACAAGTACAATGATCTACTACCAGTGAGTAAAGTAAAAATAGTTAAGCCATTTAAATATGATAAGCCTTTAGGCCATGTTATGTTTAATTATAATGGATATACAAAAGACCTAAAGAGGTGTATTCATGAAAGTAAATGCAGTTGCAATGATGAAGAATTTATTAAAGTGAAAACTTCTTTAGGCGCGTTGGGCATTTTTTGAGATGGGAAAAAAACCATTGAACTCGCGACACTGTTACTGTAACCGACATTGTTACCGACACCTCTGTACATTTGAAGGTAAAATTTCTTTAGGCGCGTTGGACATTTTTTGAGATGGGAAAAAACCATTTAACTCCCGACACTGTTACTGTAACCAACACCTATGTATATAAGTATGTACATGTATTGTATATAGTTCGGTATGAGGTAGGGTGGGTTTATATATTATATTTAATTTAATATATATTTATATATTATTTTTATGTAAATTAAACAGTGGTATTTTATTATATATATATATATATATATATATATAATATATTGAAATTCATGTTTTCACTTCTGACGGCACTCCCGGAGTGCTTGTTTTTTTTTTTTTCTACCATAATACTATTTTTAATACTTTTAAATTTCCTGAAATCCTTTACCTTTGTGATTTTTTTATTAAAAAAGGAAATAGTCTAACCTGTAATAAAAATAAAAAAGTAATTGGTAACATGTAATCAAGGTATGCTATCAAGATGAAGAAATCAATGACAGCTCCAATTCTAATCTTTATAATTATGAATGGACAAATCAGTTAAAATTACGTCATGTTGACACAATCATATACATTTTTCTCTTTAGTTTTATCAATGTTAAAATGCATTTTAAGCTAAATATAACGCCATTTTCCCCGACGCAAACTTTTCACACGTACTTTGTATACATTACTTTTATGCTTAAAAACCATGTATACAAATAAAAATATATTTTGTATTTAATTGTAATGAAAAAATGGCATCAACAAAGTTATAATGCATAATGATAAAAATAAACCCAATGGACAATATTCCCGTGACGTCATAATAAATATGAATTTTTATTCGTTTATAAAACACGCGGATAAATATTTTTACCGAAATGTAACTTGCAAATTAAAAAATTCGGCCTAACTGCCGCGTGCTTTTAATATTTATTATTTCTCTTTTATCCTCACAACCACAGAGTTCAGAGAATAAACTCTGTGCCTCGCAACCGTGGGCGTTATCCGATTATGATGTCATTAGCAGTAGTAAAATTTTAATTGAAAATTACGGCTAATTAATTAAATTTTCGAACAAACGAATGCACGATAGCAAATCTGTGTCCAAATATCTTTCATTTAAAAAAAATAATAATAATGTAATTTGATGCAGTAGTTTGTTCTCACGGATTGTCGAAAGAAAACGCGTAGCGTTTTAAATATATAGATTATTATTAATAAAAATGTAAGTCATGCTAAGAGGAGCTATGTGTTAACGCTCCAATCAATGTGCTTAAATAATAATACTTTTGTAACGAAATAAAGCAGTGCATTAATCACACACACACATAGATCACAGGACAATCTATGGATTAGAGTACCGAAAGGAATACTACAAATGGATATCGAATAAAAGGGGAGTGGGAGAACTTACATATCTTATCCTATTTGTTCAATGAATGAAAAATTGCATATGTGACTAGTAAAATGAAATATGCCTGCACTGCAGCTTGATCTGTTGCTATCCTATCGAACAAAATTAGCTATCACAGCGCAACCCTCAGGTCAATTTGCTCCAAAATATTTTACAAACCTCGGCCTAACGTTACATTTAAATATAACAATTCGTCGAAAAGTATTAATAAATTCGTCACTCAAGCTGCAAAACGTCGAGAAAATGGCACAAAAATTGCTATCACAGCGCCTTTTTTTCGGATGAATAACGACTTTTTCAACTACCACCTGACGTTTACCGTCAAAATCATGCACTACAGGGTTTTCGAAACGTCTGGAAACGGTCGAATAACTCTAGAAATATACATCGGATTGAAAAACGAAAAGTATGTATTCAATATTTTAAAAAATCTTTTAAGGGATATCAAAGTTGCCCCCACCACAATCTGATCCCTGGGGGGTTAGGGGGGCAACTTTGAAATCTTAAATGATAACCCCTTTTCCATTTCAGATTCGGATTCTACGGGAAAATATACGTAACTTTTGTATTGAACATTTTCTTCTGAAAATCGTGGATGGCGCTGTAATCGAGTAAAGTGCGGTGAGAATCGTTCCATTGAAAAGTCTGGAAACGGTCGAATAACTCGAGAAATACACATTGGATTGAAAAACGGAAAAATGTATGTTTAATATTTCAGATGAGAAGCCACTTTGATATCCCTAAATAGATATTTCAAAAATATTGAACACGTGTTTTTACGTTTTTCAATCCGATGTATATTTCTTGAATTATTGGACCGTTTCCAGACTTTTCGGACACCCTGTATATTAAAATTGTATCAATTCTAGGCATAACTTCGTACACTTTCGGATGATACAATAATGAAAGTGGCACAAAAATCGCTATCACAATACCTCCCCTTTTGGTGGATTATCTTAAATTTAACTAGGCCTGGCGTTTATAGTCAAAATCATATATATATATATATATATATATATATATATATATATATATATATATATATATATATATATATATATATATATACTAGGTACCCGGTATCGAACCCGGGCTTCCCAGGTTACAGAACATCGCTGAAAACTATTTATTTTTATTTAAAATTCTAACAGATATTTTTACATTTAATATATATATACTAAAAAGAAGTGGCGCATCTAGTATTGGTCGAGAATTAAGTAAAAAACATGCATTCGTGGCATCATAATTCACTTTTATGTTTTAAGAGTAATAATAAGGCTAATATAATTTGTGACTCGTGCTATAGCCAGTATACACGTCAGAAGATATTGCCGTTATCATTATATTTTCACACGTGAAGTTTCGCTATGGTACTCCATTGTGAAATTTGGTAATTTTTGAAATTCAATATTTGGAAAACGGCATAATCATTAGATTTGAAAATTATATCAAGAAAATTACAATTTTTAACCTTTCTAACGCAGTTTGTCTAACAATTTTCTGACGAACACTTTTCGAGCAATTAATTTTTTCAGTAACTTCAGATGTTTCATTTTCTGAAATTAATCTGTAGCAACGATTAGCGAAAAAGCCAGTCGTCAGCAACGCGTAGCTTTTTATTAAAGAGGATGAAATTTGATTCAATTCTATGCATAAATTCATACACTTTCCGATGTTATGAAGAAGACACACAGACATTTTGTAAAAACGTGTTTTTCTGGATCTGTGACCCCCCTGAAACGTGTAAATCCGTCGGAAACGGAAAGTCGAAATTTTTCATTTACAATACATTCTTCTATTATAGATTAGAAGAAAGTAAAACTAACTGGCATCTAAAATCCCCAACCGCAGGAATTTGCAACGGACAAGGCATTGTTACTTACCGATCATACGTAGTATAGGGTAAGTCTTGTAATCGGTTTGAAAATCGAAAATTTTTTTTTGACAATTTACAGCAGGCGTGTCAAACACGTGGCTCACGGGCCACAACTGGCCCGCCGACAACTTGTCAGTGGCCCGCCAAGCTTTTGGTTTTTTACCTGTGTTGAATTTAGTTGTTCGAACACCCATGCTGACAATATACTTTGCACAAACACATTTGCAACAATCGTGGTCTAAGAGATGGCAAACATCGGGAAGATATGTATATCAATGGTGCCCAGTTAGGTAAACTTTTCTTTATTCAGAATGCTTCCACTATTTTTGAATAGTAATATTTATCTTATTTATTCCATCATTAAATAAGGGGAATATTTCTCTTCAAAATGTGGTAGCATCCTGAATAAAAGAAATTCCGCTCATTTGGCAACACTGGTGTATATAGGTAGATATAATCTATATATATATTACGCTATCGTACGTGGCACAGAAATCGCGATTATTTCTTTTTTGAAGGTGGCAACAAGTGTTTTGTTTCGCTAATTTGCAAATATTAAGAAAAGTATTTGAGGTATCGATTTAAAACTCATCACACATTATGTAGAAAAATTTTCTGGATCAAAAATGCGGTTTTTGTAAAAATGGGGCTGTATTTTTTCTTATTTTTTGCAAAAAACTAGCTACTTTCTAAAAAAAGGAAAGAAAATAAAGTGCGAAGTCAAACCAAAAAACGCGCCATTTTGTTACCAATTTAAACATTATCTCCATTGTTTACCCTATGCAATTTAACCTCATTGTTGTCCGCATCTTTATGACGTCAATGTTACTGATGCACATATTTGTAATTTATAATATAGAATCGATAATAATAAATCTCTATAATAAAATTGAAGTCATGTGACTGTCCTCAACAGTTCCGGTATGCCCGTATCGCTTTTTCATATGCCATGCGGCCATTTTTATTCAAAATTATGTTTCTAATAAAACTGCATAAAAGTTACATTTTTAGAAAGATCGTTCAAAATAAATTAATATTTGAGAGGTGACTTACGTTCAATTAGGTATATATTCTGCAATAACTTCAGTTGAAATTAGCTTCGCAATTCAAATTCTCTATCCATGAAAGTAAACAAAAAAAAATAATAAGATTCATTCGTCTTGAAGGTTTAAAATATTAAACCGCATTAAACCATGGATATAATCGTTCGTAAAGTAAGTTTTCCGTGAATGATTTTTTGGAGCGCTGCCTGGTGTCAAAAAAGTAATTCGCACCAGGACCTGTAAGACCATCAAAGTTTACCATAATTCTGCTTAATGAAGTGCTTTACAACTCAACTTCCTAAAGAATCTTTTCTTGACGAAGTTGAATGTAAACAAATACAGGTCATGTAATAATATTTAATGAATCAAATTTCGAAACGAATTGTCAGTTAATTTGATTTTTATGTATTATACGTGGCAGGAAGAGAGATCACCTAAAATGATTGTTAATTGCCAATCATATTTACCATTGTTAATGACCAATCGCGTTCCAAATAGTAATTTAATATACATTTATAAAATACATAACATCATTAAGTACTTTTATGTTATTTGGGTGCAAATCTCGCCAATAGCATTTTTAAAATCGCCAATACCAGTTTTTATTCTTCACATGTTCAAATTAGAAACGATACTTTGATTCTGAAATCAAATGTTTTGATTTATGATACTATTTTTTGGTACTTTTCCGTTATACGGACACCATTGTCGCCAAGCATACATTTGCATACATTTAATACATACATTTACATGCATTTACATACATTTACATACATTATGCATTAGCATACATTTTGGCATGGTGTCCGTATAACGGAAAAGTACCTATTTTTTTATTTTTCTATTTTCTATTTTAAATGAAAAGCGTGAACGGCATGCATTTTAAATTGGAAAAGCTGTCGCAAACGCTCCGGGGTTGGCGCGGTTTTTGTTTTGCGCCATCTTGACGAGAAAATCCCATTTTCACTGTTAGAGATTGCTAAAACAGCATGTTACTTTTATTTTATTATGAAATAATTCATTTTATATTTAAAAAAACACACAATTTTATTAAAAAACACACACATACATCAATTTGTTATAAAACACACAATATTTAATTTATTATAAAACATGCGGAATCTGCTCTACCAGGTTGCCATACGAAGCAAAATCTAACCAAAAACGCCGGGTTGTCCAGGCATAAAATCGCCATTTTGGCGCCAAAATGATACCCTGGTGCGTCTGCGACAACTGTACCCAAAAGGACCCATCATTAAAAATGGTAAATAATATAGGATTAAAGTAAAATAATACAGAAAATTCTTTTTGTATACACTTACTAAACACATAAAATCATATTGACGGTTTTTAGATTAGATATTTACGATGCAAGTTTTATTTGGGGTATGTTATATCCACTGGAATGAATATGATATATATTCTAATCACATATTATATACCCATGAATATATTATACATATCTATATCAACTATATCAATAGAACCGTTTTCAATAGTCTTTTATATTTATTCTACGTAATATTAACTATAGAGTTACAATATAGAGAGAAAAAATGGGTTGCTGTAATTAAAATTGTAGGTGCCAATGTTGGCGCGGCGTATTTTACCTGTTACGAATCTTAATAGTCAGTAGACATTAAGCAGACATGCCGAAATAAGAGAATTACGCTATTATAAAAACTCCTGAACTATATCAAGAAAGGGGAGCAAAGAAAAACAAAGTCGTACAAGGCATCTAGAAGGAAGTTATTTTAATCAGATTGTACGTCACGGGTAAAAAGTCCTGACAGAAAATATGGTTTAAAGGGAATGCGACTATCAAAAGTTCAATTTTCCACCAAACCATACTCGAAAATTACGTGTAATAATATGTAGCCCGATTATGGCCCATTATTCAAGACGTTTTAGATGAGAATAATGATATATTTTATAATCTTTCGTAATCGAGTCTACAGCCCAAGTTAACGAAAAACAAAAACAAATATTAGCAACAGTATAGTTCAGTGTAAATGTGGATATCATTAAAGACTTTCACAAAATAGACTTCATTGCATCAAATCGTATTAACTAAAATACGCCAATTGGCAATGGACCCAATTACGGAAAATTACTTAATATGTTTGAGAATCTCCGCATTAGTGAACATATTGCAACTGATAAGCAAACGGACATGAAGGACAAATGCTTAAGTGGGTTAAGCGGTTTTTATCAAGGAAGATGAAATACATAACAACAAAAAATATGCAAAATGCTACCATGTTCAAAAAGTCCTTGATCTGTCTATTAGAATCTTCCGGTTTGGCAAAGGATTAGGAAAAAAAATTAAATTATGAATAAAAGTAACGTGTTACAATGCTTAACATACATTTAAGGGAGACCAAACTGGTCGCCAGTGGCGGCTAGTGAATAAAATAATCTTATAGAGTGGAGATTTCCGTCATTTCCTACCTCTCAGTTTTAGAGATTCAAGATCGCTAACAGCTTAGCGTTGCATTAGTCTTTGTTCTAAATTTTAAATTTTGAAACTTACAGAAAATATACGTATCTTTAAAACAGAGAGAGAGTTAGCAAGGTGGCTGTTACAGTTTGGCGAATGTCAAAGAGGGTGGGGAAACTATTTAGTTGCCCCCAATTTGCTATCCAGATATACATGATCCAGTGCATCAACTTTTCAATGACATCGCTTTTAGGACAGTGACCCCTCAAAAGCTTAAAGGAAGAGCCATACTAACAGCGACAAACAATTTGTCACTTGAAATTAAAAATCGTGTTTTTCAATGTATGCTAGGAACGGAAAGGGTTTATGAAAGCATTGACATGATCATAAATTACGATCCACAAGATCAACTTGCATATACTGGAGAATTTTTAAACAGTTTAACACCAATTGGAATGCCACCTCATAAACTGAAATGAAGGCCAGGGGCCAACATAATGTTATCAAGAAATTTAGTACCTTCTAAAGGTCTGTGCAAGACTTATAGTTAGTAACTTACAGAAAAATGATATTGAAGCAAAATAAATTGATTTCAATATTAATAAAACTTTTCTTACCCCTCGAATACCACTTATTCCATCAGAGAATAATATGCCTTTTACATTTAAGCGTATACAATTTAGTATCCGATTAGCTTTTTCAATTATGATAAATAAATCCCAGGGTCAAACTTTTGAAAAAAAATTGCTTAGATTTTTCAAATCCAGTTTTTAGCTAATGGTCAGTTGTATGTTGGTCTTTCAAGAGTTAGATCTTTTGATTCAGTTACTGTAGTATATGTGAGCTTTGAAATTTACAATTGTGTGCATAAAGAAGTTTTCGATGCTGAAAAAAAAAGATAAAAATATTTTGATAATTGTGAATGGTGTAGATACTTTCAATATAATATGTATACACTTTTTTAATTTTAAAGAGTATCCAGTAACTATTGTGTGCATACAAAGGTTTTTATATGCATGATGCTGAAAAAGTACCTCGGTTTTCATATTTCTAAATGGCGTCCGTATCTTATGATGTGTATATATTTTTTTAATTTCAAAGTACCCAGTCCTAAGTGAAGAAGTTTTTATGCGTAGTATTTATACATATAATGCTGAAATTCGTATTCTAATATGCTTATATTTAAAAGAGTAGACACTAGAGCGCAGATGCTGTGTGCGGGATCGACTAGTTATATTTTAAATTTTAACTTCAATAAATTACAGATTAAACAATCGGAACGCAGCAAAGAGCGGCATCTTGAGTCTGAAAAATAAAAGATACGTAAAATTTTACAGTATTTTACTTATAATTTGTATGTGTATTATGTTGAAACTAATATTTTATTTTAGTACTCTCTTCGATTTTACATCATATTATAAAATAATATGCTGTATTTATTGCATATTAAGAAATGTATTGTAAATTTAATAAAATGCGGCGTTAATTAAGAACAATTAAAATAACAAATAATTCAAATTATAAAATTATAAAATTAAATAGCTTTTGATGAATTGTTTTGGAAGTTACACAAATTATTATTTTTGTGCTTGACACATATAACCCAAATACGTCCTCTAAGTCCTTCACTTGGACTTTAGTCGAACATAAGTATTTTGAATTTAAGCTCTTTAATTTTTTTAATTACTTGGGTTAGTAAATGTATCGTTGTTATTGAATCCTGCATGATCTTTCTTTCTTTTATTTATTGACTAGCCGGTCGTTTCCGAGTAGGGCCCAGATACATAGTGCAGCGTACCGCCATGACTTTGCTTGGGGCCCAGAAAGTGCATTTTATATGCAACCAGAAAAATATAAATAAAATACGTTAAATTAAAAGTATCCGAAAATAACTAATAAGAATATAAAAAAGCACTTAAATAAAGATTTCGTGACATAAATATTTTTTTCATGAGCCCCCTGACAAAATACTACTGGGCCCAACCCGTGATTATCTAGGGGTGGGGCCCAAGTAGTACTTTGCATCTGGGGCCCCACTCGGAAGCGACCGGCTACACTGTAAGAAAATTCTGTAATATCACTAATTATTTCTCGGCACGTTCCGTATGTCCATAGGTTTCTATCAGATTCCTGAGAAAAACAAGTTTCTTTTGCATACAGTTTCCTGAATTCAGGTATTAAGCGTTTTTTGCGTGGCAACGTCTCTGTTATCATGGTTATTAGCTTTCGCTATCCGCCATCTTGGCTCCCTTGCACCAATGCGAACAGCAGCTTTGAGTTATAAAATATATTATTGAAAGAGGTGCTTATTGCCGAAACGTCAGTGAAGGCTTACTGTTGAGACCCGAAAAGTTTTTGGTTTCTGTCTGTTTGTCTGTCTGTCTGTTCCGCGATAACTGCCGTAAAAATGATCCGATTAGTTTGATTTTTGGTAGGTATGTTGGTGAGATACCCGGAATTAGCTGTATAGTTTTTAGTTACATTTGGTTCATTCGCTCGGAAAATACAGAACATTTCTTTTTTTATCCGAATGCTTTCCTATGGGAATTCAGACGATTTTGAATTTTTTCAGTCGTTGAAAATAAAATGTCGCATTTGATTAATGTATTTAAACGGTAAGTTATGAAGGCTAAAATTTATCAAGTCAGGTCTTAAATTATTCAAATTAATTTGAAATTTTGTTAATACATTCGTCAGATTTTTTAAATTAGGTGTACAATGTTTGGTGCAATTTTATACATCTGTTCTAATAATATAATACATTTTATTCTATCATTTTCTGCAAATTTTAAAATGCATTTATTTTTATTTACCTCTTTTATTTAACCGTAACCTAGCAACTAAATTTTAAAGAATATCAAAATAATAAAATTCAAATAATTCAGACTATTTTGCTACAATATTTTATTGGGTGATTTTAATATTTTATTGAGAGATTTTAGTATGCTATTGCCATCGAGTTAGATCAAGATGTACGTATGTAAAATAAATATAGAATGACCATCAAAACTGTTTTTCCGAAACAAAAATTGTAATAACACTAGATTTCTGCAATAGATATAAGTGAAATACAGTAGATTCAGTTTACATTTCCATAAGTTGCTTTTGTACACGAGATATTATTCAACTTATCTATCAGATGCGAGTGTTTCGTGGTTGGCAGGTAAGTAAATATTGCTATTTAGGTACTAGGATAACATGAAATTATTTTCTGAATTTTTGCTTATCCTAATAAAACCACTGTGTAGAACGAAATCCAAGATATACTAGAATCATTCACAGAAACAATAGGAAATCACGAATATAAATTTAATAAGATTACGGAAAACATTTCTTTTTAGGTCATAATGCTTTCCTATGGGAATTCAGACGATTTTGAAAATTTTCATCCTTTGAAATAAAATGGCGCATTTGATTAATGTATTTAATGTGTAAGTTATGAAGGCTAAAATTTATCAAGTCAGGTCTTAAATTATTCAAATCCTTATATATTATTTCTCCTGTCAACATCCCTTTTACTCATAAAATATGAAACGCAGAACAACGAATGAGATACCATATGAAAGGTTTTAGAATAGGCTTCTGACATAGCCCACTTAACAATTCGTTAAAACATGTTTTTGATTAAAATTTGCTGAAATTCAAAAATTAAATCGGCATTGTTTTCATGAAAGAAATGAAAGGTTTTCCTGAAATTATTGTTGCCAAAAAAATAAAATATCACATTATAGGATGCTCATAGCAATTATTATAAAAAACACCGCACGAGTTTATTTTATATACTTATGATTAAAAAGCGAAATTGAAATTGAAATGTTTAGATTTATATTTCTAAGTCCCATGGTTTTCCCGAAGCGGATGACGTCATCCTCTAATGCAGTCAAAATACGATTGTTAATTTTTTTTTTTCTCGCGCGTGCCTTTAGCAATCTTAGATTAGTTTTTAGTCTAACTTTGATGGAATAAATTAGATGATATTCTGGCTTGACTAACAACTAAATGTCGTTTGCAGATATTTTTATCCTTGCTTTTTCTTTAGAAGTTTAAACCTGCATCTAATAAATATTACCTATTGATAAAAAATGATACTTCTCTATTATCCCGTCGACCACTTTTCATAACAAAAAACTATCGCCAAATAAACGGAAGAACGTTGCCATTGTAATATCGAAAAATAAATAAAATATAAGAATTTAAGGACACAATTGTTATTTTAATTAATAAAATAACTACTAAATCAGTAAAACATAATGAAAAATACACGCAAATGTCGAATGTAATACCACTAGATGACGTAACAAACACGCATAATGATTCTGACATCAAGTAAATGGGACTGCATTTTTGGCGTTTAATCTTACAGTTTGGCGGTAGTTTTTTTATTATGAAAAGCGGTCGACGGGTTAATGGAGAAGTACCTAAAAAATATTAGATTTCAGTGCGAAATCTTCGCACGGGCCCTCTGGTTAATTTGAAATTTTGTTAATACATTCGTCAGATTTTTTAAATTAGGTGTACAATGTTTGGTGCAATTTTATACATCTGCTAATAATATAATACATTTTATTCTATCATTTTTTACAAAAATTTCCAGTGCATTTTTTTTTCTCTCTTTCAATAAATGGTTGCTAAGCAACTATATTTCAAAGAATATCAACAAAGGAAAATTCAAGTGAATCGCATTATTTTTACTCGAAGTTTTATTAAAAATTGCCAATTTTCGGATTTTAAGTTTTTAATATGCTTTTTTTTAATGAAATAGATGAGAATTTATTTTAAGTACTAAAAAATGATTACCAAATCGGTTTTCCAAATGAAAATAATAAAAACGTTGAATGCGTAAATTGAATATAGGTCAAATAAGAGGAATTTAAATTTGTATAAGTATAATTTATACACGAAATTTTATTCAACTTCAGAAACATATGATGTTTAGTAGTTGAAATATAATTATTCTTTTAAGGATAGGATAAAATCTCTTGTACAAAGAGATGGTTATTCTAATGAAATGACAATTGCAAATACATTCAGACATATACTCAAGAAATAAAACAGCACAATTACTGGAAATTGAGAATAGAATATTAAAGCGACAACGGGGGGTTCAGGGGGGCGGAGCCCCCCTGAAATAATGTATTGTTATTCTGAAAAAATACAGTAACAAGTAGTTTATCCTATCATTGCATAACATTGTGTTTAAGGGGATACTTCTAAAATTTCCGAAACTTTCGATAAATTTATATTCTTATCAATGTATAAATAACTTAAAAAGATTGAATTTTAGTGTGTCAAATATTTTTCAGATAATGTTAAAAATTAGTAAGAACAATGATTTTTTGAACTGACGTTGAGGCCTCTGATCTGTAGATTTACTAGTTGATATTTATTAGGAAATGAAAACTTTCCTGAAAATGTTTTGCGGAAGTGAGGCGGTAATCTTATCATCTGCGGAAGAAAAACAATGAATAAAAATCAACTGCCATACTGGATACTGTGAAAAACCTGCCATTTTATTCTTTGAACTACAAGCTGGTAGACGTACGTTCTTTTGACTAGCGAAAATATTTTAAAATATAATTTTAACCTAATTTCATGCAATAATGAGTCAAATGGTAACTGGATTGGCTTTGCGAAGTATTTTATAGATTTCTTCTATTGTCATCCGGTCGCTTTTTAGCTTTAGTTGCCGAAACGTCAGTTGAGGCTTACTGTGGAGACCCGAAAAGTTTTTGGTTTCTGTCTGTCTGTCTATCTGTTTGTCTGTCTGTCTGTCTGTTCCGCGATAACTGCCGCAAAAATGATCCGATTAGTTTGATTTTTGGTAGGTATGTTGGTGAGGTACCTGGAATTAGCTGTATAGTTTTTAGTTATGTTTGGTTCATTCGTTCGGAAAATATAAAACATTTCTTTTTAAGTCATAATGCTTTCCTATGGGAATTCAGACGATTTTGAAAATTTTCATCCATTGAAATAAAATGGCGCATTTGATGAATGTATTTAATGTGTAAGTTATGAAGGCTAAAATTTATCAAGTCAGGTCTTAAATTATTCAAATTAATTTGAAATTTTGTTAATACATTCGTCAGATGTTTTAAATTTGGTGTACAATGTTTGCTGCAATTTTATACATCTGTTCTTATAATATAATACATTTTATTCTATCATTTTTTGCAAATTTTAAAATGTATTTATTTTTATTTTCCTCTTTAATTTAATCGTAACCTAGCAACTACATTTTAAAGAATATCAAAATAATGAAATTCAAATAACTCAAACTATTTTGCTACAATATTTTATTCGCAAAATAAAATAGTTTTGAGTGATTTTAATATTTTATTGAAATAAATGAGAATTTATTTTGAAACAAGACGGGAAAATTCTGCTATAAGGCAGAATATAGATTGCCACACACGGCTTTTATTTAAAAAATAAATAAACTAGCTGTAACTTAGAATAAAAACGCAATGACAAATAACAATTTTAAAATATCTATATAACAAATAAAAATTCCCCTGTTAAAGTGTTGAGTTGTTGAATAACCATTCGATTTAGAAAAATATTTTTCTACCACTGAGCAATTTTTCTTAATGAAATTTAATTCATGTTGCTATGGCAGCAGACGATAAAACGATATCTTTGGAATAAGGGAATAAATAGAAGAAATTTTTTTTTATGTTTGTGATAAAATGTTTTTCTTTATTTTTTAAAAATGTATATACATAATTCACTTTTATATTTTAACAGAATAATAAGTTTACTATAATTCGGCCAGTATACACGATACACGTCGAGCCACAATGCCTTTATCATTATCTTTTTACGCGTAAAAGTTTCGCTACGGTACTCCATTGTGAAGTTTTGTAATTTTTGAAATCTAATACTTGAAAAACGACATAATTATTAGATTTGAAATTTATATCAAGAAAAATACAATTTTTTACAATTGTAACGCAGTTTGTAAAACAATTTTGTGACAAATACTTTTCGAGTTATTAATTTTTTAAGTAACTTCAAATGTTTCATTTTCCGAGATTAATCTGTGGCAACGATGGATTGCTGTGACTTTTCATAAACATGAAAAATGATAGAGATTGAAAGAATAAGCCACCCTGTGTGTGGCTAACAAGTGACCTTTTAACTACTATAGAATGATAACCGAAACATTTTTACATAAGATATTCATTTTCTGGAAGAGATATGGATTTTTCGTGGTTCAAAATTAGTATTACTTTAAAGTAGAATATAATATCAAGAACAACGAGATGGTTAATCTAAAGAAATTAGCTTAGTAAAACGCATCCATACAGCCTGAAATAGCACTATTACTGGAAACTGAGATCATACAAAGTTATCACAAAAAATACTTTATAGCGCCAAACCACGGTTGCTATTTAGTGAATTGGCAGTGGGCACGATTATGAATGATTATCCAATAAGTTTAAAAGTTTCTAAATAAGCCTATTTTGGGGAGATTTTAGTATGCTATTGCCATCGAGTTAGATCAGGATGTACTTAGGTAAAAGAAATATTATAGAATGACCATCAAAACTGTTTTCCAAAACAAAAGTTGCAATAGCACTAGATTTTTGAAATAGATATAAGTAAAAAGATTCAGTTTACATTTCCATAAGTTGCTTTTGTACACGAGATATTATTCAACCTATTTATCAGATGCGAGTGTTTCGTGGGTGGCAGGTAAGTAAATATTGGTATTTAGGCATTAGGATAACATGAAATTATTTTCGAAAATTTTGCTTATTCTAATAAAACTACTGTGTAGAATGAAATCCAAGATATACTAGAATCATTCACACACAATCAATAGTAAATCACGAATATAAATTTGTTAAATTAGGGGGGGGGGTGTTGAGGGGGGCTCTGCCCCCCTAAAGAAATGGATTTTTGTTAATCTAAAACATAGAATGAGAAGTTCATAAGAATGTCAGAATATTATTGCATAAACCGTGTTTAATTAAACGTTTCTAATTTCTGAAACCTTCAAATTATTTTAAAAGCGTATAAATATGTATGTAGTAATTTAAAAAAATTAATTTGCGGATTGTAAGATGTTAAATATTATGAAAAGTGAGATTGAAAAAACATTGACTTTCAGAGCTGACGTTGAGGCTCCTGATCTGTAGATTTACTAGTTTATTAATTGTTCTTGATTCTTGGATTAAAATCTTCTTACAATTCCCCAGAATAATAGTTGGATAATCAAGAAAAAAAAGGTATGTACGTAATTTAATGTTATTAAAAATGTTTTAAATCAGTAAATGATGGAATTTTTTTTCACAATTCTGTTTTTTTTCCCTTTAAGCTACAAGCTTTTAATTTCTATAATCTAAAATTAGTAAACATTACTTACTGTTTAAAAGCATTTTTTTTTTTCGTGCTCCTGACTTTTAAAGTTGTTTATGTAACTTTTTGTACCAAATAAAATCCATAAATGAGAGTGTAAAATAATAATAATAATAATAATAATTATTATTATTATTATTGTTAAACCTATATTGCAAGGATTATAATATTTTAAAATGTACATTTACTCATAAATGAAAAATATTACTATGTTTGTATATTTGGAGTATGCCTCCTTTTTAAAAGGAATTAAATTTTAATCTTAAAAAAAAAAACTTTTTCGAAAAAAAAAAGCACGAAAGAACAACATCGTTTGAGCATTTGAAGATAACCTGTATTAAAAAACCCCGATATTTACACGAGTAATGGCTAAAAAATATTATATGTTGTTCTCACTGTAAGCAGTGATTAAAAAGATACTGTAAAGTGGTCTATCTCAAAAAGTAAAAAACATACTTTGTTTAAATTGTGCACAGTAATTTTATAAAACTAGTTAATGTTTCTACCTGCAACTTTGTGAATTTATTATATTAAGATTGAACCTAAATTTGTGTATATTTTAGCAAAATTTCTGTTTAAAAATAAAGTTAAACAGGTTGCATATTTTTTTCGGAGTTTATCTATGCTTTTTTTTCTGTATTTGGAATTATAAACAAATTTTGGCCCAATCTTAAGACATAGATATAATCTCTGAACCCGTAAACTAATTTTTAATGCATTTCATGAATTTTCAAAATGTTTAACTTAAAAAAGAAAACATTATACAATTTAAAAATGAAACAACATATATTTATCTTAAAAACAAGTTTATTTTTAACATCAAACTATATTTTGTAAGAAAAAATTTAAATACAGTGACATTAACAAAAAGAAATACAGACAAATTTGATGTTATAATTAAACAAATATGTTTATAAGATAAATATTAAATTAAAAAAATATTTTTTATAAGTTAAATATTTTAAAATATTCTTAAAACACGCAAATATTACTTTGCAAAACTTTTAAGCTAATTAAATTGTGAGTTACCTATCAACAAAAATCATATTGCTGTATCAGAAGCATCCCTGAAATATATAGGCTGTTTCCTTATATTTTCAAGTACTACTATTACTGGCTTTCTGCGGAACTTTTCTAAATTCTTAAAGAATGTTCCTGTTTTTTACCAGGAAGATGACAGGATGTGAACATATCTAAATCTTTTTGGAAGATTGCTGATTTATTCCAAGAAGATTACTGGCTTTTACTGGGAAGATTTTAGTATGTTCATGTTTTTTTTTTCAGGAAGGTTATCGACTTACACCTGGAACCTTTCTGAAGAATTGAGAAACCTTACCACTATAAATCCAGGAAAGTTACTGACTTTTAATATTAACTTTTCTGAATTCTTAAAAAAGTTTTTTGCTTTCTGCCAGAAATGTTACTGGTATAAATTAGGCACATTAGCTGCCCATTATTTTCCAGGAACGTTCCTGATTTTTTTTTTTACAGTGTAGTATATAATAAAAAATCAGCAAAAGTTCTGTTTTTCGTCTGATCTTCCGCAATCGGGTTCATAGCCAATGTTGTCCCCAAACTCGCTAGCTCTAAAATCGCTGAAATACATTATTAACTACTTTTTTCTGTATATTTGTAAAGCGGAGTTTCACATTCTTACTTAAAACTGCTGCTGAGATATGGCCTACCTAATTACCTAAAATTTTCGACACACAGTGCGACCCCCTTGATGGATTATTATCTAAAATTGCTGAAATACATAGTTACCTATTTTCTAGTACATTTTTTATCCTAAATTTCACACACCTACCTATTACTGAGATATCGCAAAATAACATAAGAAACCCGACCCCCATTTACTCCTCTTTAGTGGCTGAATGTCTAAAATCGCTAAAATACATGTTTAACTATTTTTAGTAGATTTGTTATCCTGAATCTGTAATTTCAAGCTCATAACTAAAAATGTTGCTGTGATATGGCGAACATTCGAAATGACCTGAAATTTACTACCCCCATTTAGCCCCCCCCTTAATGGGTGAATTTCTAAAATCGCTGAAATATGTGTTTAATTATTTTTATAGCAGACTAGCTGCTACCCGTGACTTCGTTCACGTAACATTAAAAAAAGAATAAATGCATTAACTTAGTAAAACATTTCACTTGATAATTAACAACATATATAATTAACCAAAGCTTTATCACATTTTATAGGAGACCATACGGTATTTCTTTGCTATAGGGGCCTTGACATAACCCAGTCTTAAAAAAGTGAAATTTCATGCCCAATAATATATACAATCGCGAAAATGAAACTGCAACTAATGAAAAAAGGAGGACCAAGTAAAATCGTGAAAATCGAGGAATCCCTCTTCGTAAAACGAAAAACAACACTGGCAGAATTCTTTTATACAACAGTGCATTTTAGGTGGCATTTGGTGTACAATTTGTATATGTGTGCATCGCTAAATGGGCATTATTATATTGTTTATTTGCATAGACATATGTTATATATTTCTTACTACATTATCTTGTTTATGTATATATTAAATTAAGTGCTTCACGCTAAGTGGTGTAAATAGTGAACAAACTGCTTGTGGATTTTATAAATTGATAGATATTTCACAAAGATATATCTGATGCGATTCTAAAATGTAAATAAAGGTTGCTAGAAAGTACTTTAAATTCTGCCCAATTTAACCTCGATATTTTCTCTATCGCGTCAAGAACACTATAAGCAAATAAATACCGACGACACAAATCTGATAATCTAAATTTACATATTTTTGTTAGTATATATAGGATTATTTTGATTTATTTCATGCGCTTGAAATTTTTTACGCTTTCTCTAGGGTTAGGTGTCGAATAAATGTACTTTCTTGTTATTTTATTTTGCCATTTCTATTTATTCTATTTTCCATTCATTCCATTTATGGATATTGATTTCATTTACATATTCGTGTCAAAGAATATTCTTTAAAGTTATTATCAGATTAGGATAGGATTCGATTAGGGTTAGGATTAGGAATAAAAATTGAACGACAATGGCATGACCGATTCAGGTTTAAAGTATGAACCAGGAAATCTATTTACATCATGAAGCAATAAGAAAATTAGAAAATTATCGGCTAATAGTTTTTAATATGTTTTACAGTCATAGTTGGCATCAAAGGTGGGGGGGGGGGGGGAAATGATCATCTAAAATATCATTAAGTGTTTACCAAGCAAAAAACAAATCTGGTTACAACAATGTATTTAATTTTGCGTCAAATTTCACTTGATAAAAAAAAAAATCAAATTGACTATGGACCTAATTACAGACCCCTAACCTTCCTATTCTCACAAATGTTCTACCTATATGTAAAAAAAAATCTACTGTATAGAACGCGCTTTCACGTTTATAATGTTATGAATTGGCACGATCGGCTTGTTCAAGTTTACACAATTCGGCTGGAAGAAAAGATTCATTACTTTTTTATTTCTTCTTTGCTTTTGCATTACGCGAATTTGTTGGTAAAATCGATTTTCTTTTCGATAACATTGTTGTTTTTTAAGTTTAAAAAATATTGTAATTTTACTTAAACATTGCTTTAAAATCTATGCAATTTTTCTTATCCTGCAAGACTTTACAAAAATCTATTATGAAACAACTTTAAAAAAAGCTATATTTAAAAAAACAAAACAAAGTTTTTCCTATTTTAAAACTAAAAGAAATGTAAAATTAAATTCCGCTTCGAAACGACGATTTACAAATGTGTTTTCGATTGTGGGAAAATGATAGAGGAAAAATGCTGTTACTTCGACACAATCATATTAAATCTTTAGCTTTTATGAGAAAAGCAACTTTCTTTTAAGAAATACAGTTATTTTTAGTAAGATTTTCTGATTTTCGATACGGATAATTTTGCGATGCATATCATTGACATTTGCCATTCCATTTTTTTTTTACTTTTTATAATTTAAATTAAAAATATGGTATCTTTATGTTAGCCGTGTGCAGACGATAAATCGCCAACCTATCCCATCATTCGTATTGAATTCATTAAAAATATAAATCTTTCACTCATTTCATTTAAAACACAGAACTTTAATTTACAACACATACATTTAAAATACATATATTACGTACATTTAAAATAATTCCTTTCATGTGAAAAAGAAAAAGTAAAAAAAAAGAAATTAATCACAGATAATTTGATAACCCAAGATCATTTTATTTCAACATCAAAACAAATCTGTTTTATCATTACATAGTATAAAACAAAATCGCTTTTTCTGTCCCTATATCCCTATGTACGCTTAAATCTTTAAAACTACGCAACGGATTTTGATGCGGTTTTTTTTAATAGATAGAGTGATTCAAGAGGAAGGTTTATATGTATATCCATTAAATAGTGGAGAAATACTGTTATTTTTGAGGTTTTTAATGTGATGTCGTAAATAATTTCATTTTTTCCGCTTATACATTGCAAACGCAGGCTGAACCCTACAAGATTTATCAAAATAATGTACTAATTATTGTACACATTAAAAAGGTCTACAGAAAACACAAAGAGATGAAGGTTTTCAAGGTTAACCCGAAGCAAAGCGAGGGAGGGCCGCTAGTTTTTCTATATATGACATCATATTCGCTTGCTTTCCATAGTTACTCGTATTTATGCACTTTGTATTATTATCAAATATTTTAAAACGCACGTTTTATTTCTAATATGACATCATTTCATATTCTGTTTAATTCTTAAATAATTCATTTCCTTTTCATTTTTCACGTGGAAAATTTTCACTTGAAAATAAATTATTGATTAAAAATTATTACTCAGGGGTTTTATTTTATATTGGCAACGATAAAGTATTAGCAACGGTAAAATAAATTTAACCATATATTACTTTTAAATGCTAAAGGTGTAAAATTAACAACTATAATATAAATTAAAATAACTTTTATTAGTTGTTTTACATGTTTCGACTCTTCTGAGTCATTTTCAAAAACAAAATGAGAATATTCTAAAGCTGCACGGGCTTTAAAGTTATTATTTACATGTACTTTAAAAAAAAAAAAAAATTACGTACGTTATCTATTTTTTTTTTATTATTATTATTATTATTTTTTTTTAAAGTACATGTAAATAATAACTTCAAAGCCCGTGCAGCTTTAGAATATTCTCATTTTGTTTTTGAAAATGACTCAGAAGAGTCGAAACATGTAAAACAACTAATAAAAGTTATTTTAATTTATATTATAGTTGTTAATTTTACACCTTTAGCATTTAAAAGTAATATACTATTACAAGGTGTTATATTTTATTATATTGTTAAATTTAACCATTTTAAAAAAAGCTGCAAAACCAGGCCCTTTGGGCCAAACCAACCAAACCCACCAACCATTGTAAAATATACGAAAAAATGTCCATTTATTCTGTATGAAAATAATGAAAATTTTAATTTTTAAGAAAAATATTGAAATAAAATAAACGAAAACCAGCCTATATTCATTTGAGGGTTATAATCAACTTATATGCAAAGATACATGATCATTAATTGCTCCATTTTGACGCTGGCTTCAGCCTAACATTTGCACACAATCAGATTTATAATATTATTAGATTTGTTAGCCTGAGTTTCACGCTCTTATCCAAAACCACTGATGAGATATGGTGAAAAGGTGAAATCATCGAAAATTATCGACCCCCCCCCCCATTTAACACCTTAGTAGTTGATTTTTAAAATCGCCTAAAATACATGTTTAGCTATTCTTTAGTAGATTTGTTTTCCCGAAATTCACGCCCCTAACTATAACTTGTACTCTGAGATATGGCAAAATGGCGTAAAACATTCGACCCCCATTTAACCCCCTTTAGTGTCTGAATTTCTAGCGCTGAAATATGTGTTTAACTATTTTTTCAGTAGATTTGATATCCTGAGTTTCATGATTCTACTTATAAATTCTACTGAGATATGGCAAAATGACCTAAAATATTTAACCCCCCTTAGTTGCTGAATTTCTAAAATTGTTGAAATATATGTCTATCTATATTTATTGTAGATTTGTTATCCCGAATTCCGAGTTCCTAACAAAAAATGCTGCTGAGATATAGTGAACAGCCAAAGTGACTTAAAACGTTCGAACCAACTTAATTGATGAATTTCTAAAATCGCTGAAATATGTGTTTAATTATTTTTTTAGTAGATTTGATATATTGAATTTCACGTTCCTATCTAAAACTGCTCCTGAGATATGGCGAAAACGCGAAAGGACTAAAAATTTTAGACCCCCCATTTAACCCCCTTAGTGGTTGAATTTTTAAAATCTCTGAAATATGTGTTTTAACTAACTTTTAGTACATTTGTTATCTTGAATTTCGTACTTTTAACGAAAACTGTTGTTGAGATATTGGTGAAAAGGCAAAATGACCTAAAACTTTAGACCCCCATTTAACCCCCTTAGTGGTTGAATTTTTAAAATCTCTGAAATACGTGTTTAATTATTTTTTTAGTAGATTTGTTATCTTGAAGCTCACGCTCTTACCTAAAACTGCTGATGAGATATGGTGAAAATGTGAAATCACCGAAAATTTTTGACCCCCCCCCCCCTTTAACCCACTTAGGGTTGAATTTTTAAAATCGCCTGAAATACATGCTTAACTATTTTTTAGTAGAATTGTTATCCCGAATTTCACGCTCCTACATAAAACTCCTGCTGAGATATGCCGAAAAGACGAAATTATCTAAAACTTTCGACCCCCTATTTAACACCTTTAGGGTATGAATTTTCAACAATCCTTTCTTAGTACGTGCGTACATTGTGTAAAGAATATGTCTTCCAAATTTCATTGTTCTAGGACAAATGGTTGAGGCTCGGCGTTGATTATGAGAAAATCATGCTACTCTTTTATAAGTACATACGTTTCATTGACACATTCACGTACATTCCAGGATTTATATATTAAAAAAAAATGTGTTAAAACTTTTTACTAGTATGAATAAATGCGATTAACTCAAGATGAACACCAGAGATTTTTTAAAAGGTGATTTGCAATACCATTATATTCAAAGAAAAACTGAAATTTTATGTTTGATTAATGGACACTGTTGTAGTTTGGAAAAAATGTAACATATGTTACAAAACAAAGTATAACGAAAACTCACAAAAATCGGGTCAAATATCGAACAGATGAACTTTCAGAATTAAAACTGATACTTCTTAGTAAGAGAAATAAAGTGAACAAGCCTATTAGAAAAAATACATTTTCTTTATAAAAATTAATTACGGTCTTAATTACATTAAATATCAAGCGTGTCGAAGTCATTCGCTATACAAAATGGAAGAAATGCTGTCTAGAGCAGTTAAAGAAATTTGAAAGCATAAGTACCGTTGCTAAAAAGAATTTTACATAGCCGAATAGATTTATAAAAGCTGAATATGTGCTTATAAACTTATGGTGTTTACAACCTTATATTATATTCGTACGCTTAATCACCGTCAATCTAGAAAATATTTTGGAAATATGAGTAGTGGGAGAAAAGAGTTTTAGAGCGGAAATATTTAGATATGGAGTTTTCAAATTTGTATAATTATTTATCAATCGGCCTATTGTTTTTAAATTATAGTTTTCAATTAGGCATATTTTAGTTATGTTAGGTAGCACACTTTCTACGACAGCCAACTTTTAATTACTTTTCAAGTTAACTAAATATAATTTGATCCAGAAAATGTATTATCTAATAAATGAAATCAATTAAGTAGCGAATGAATTTTTTATTTGAAAAAAATCCGGAAGATTGACAGATATAACTTTGCTAGATAAAGATTAATCAATCAAGTTTTAAAATAAACATAATTTAGAAAATTTAATTAAATTTAGTAGATTTGGTTGATGAAAAAGTAATGTCAAGTATTTTTTTTTTCGGTAAATAAGATAAAATAAACTGACTAACAATAAATTTGGAAATTTGCGATAACACTTTTTTTAAAATGTCTGTTTTCTATAAGTACAATTTTATTCTGTGCAATGGTAATAATATTATTCATTTTCTATGTGACCTGCGGCATTGTATATAATGCTTAATTTGGCCCGCGGTTGCAAACGAATTTGGCATGCTTGCATTAGAGTAATGTTGTAAAAGAAATTATCTACGAAAATTTCCTTATTTTAACGCTAACCTGGAAATATCATGGAATTTTAACATAAGATATTTGTGACCACCCTGTAAAAAGCATGTCACGAAAAATGTTTTGTTCAACAAAATTTGTAACCTATCGTAAATGTATGCTAAATGTGTGATTCATTAGAAAACGCCCTCTAGCGGTGAAATTTTGAACAAATTTTTTTTTCCGCTTAAACAAATTCCCATTCTTTCACACAATTCCACAACTTTCTGACCAATAGTTTCGTCTGTAGACAACTTTAAAGTAGGTTGTTTAATTATGGACACCCTGTAAATCTGTGAAAAATATTTATTTAATTTAATACAGCTGGCATTTTATTTTTAAATGTAATATATTGATGTGGATAATTTTCCTGCGTTATACTTTAAGTCTTATTTAATATATCTTATTAGTAATATAATAGTTATGCATATTTGTTTACTAGAATAAGGTTTTATCGAAGCTAATTGTAGCTGGAATCATTTCAAATTTTAGCCATAGAACTGCTTATTTCTAACTGTGTAAAAAGTCCGCCTTCGGCAGCCGCCATTTTGTGTCATCGCTCAGGGATAGTATTCAAGGGGCGGTGAACAATGTGTGGATGGTGTCAGAAAATCGCCCCTTTTTCGTTTGCGCACGCATCGTTGTGTTTGTATATGAGAGAGCACGCTGTCTGGAACACCTGGGATGCCAATCGATACGAGGATGGCGAAAATAGGTAAAATGTCTTCCGATAAAAATCATACTCGACAGTTTATTTACAATAACATCAAGGGTTCAGAAGTTAAACAGAATAGTGTGAGGTATGATTCATCGACAATGTGCTACACATATATAACTGTTATTTGTATAATGGATTGTACAAATTAAATAACTAAAACAGAATTCTTAATAAAAAAACCAATTAACATTTTCCAACATAGTTGAAAAGTGTTTATGAATTAGGTTTGTTTGTCTGTCTGTCCGTGTTCCAACTCGCATAAATATATTGGGACTGTCATGCAACTGGCATATGTTATTGAGGTTTACTATGGCATGTTCGGTACTGAAAATGAAGTGTGTAGCACTGACAGTTTTTTTACAGGGACACTCAAAATTATTTCGTTACACTACGGTCTATAGGGAAAATTCCTTTACGGTTTAATTAAATAATGTTTCACTATTTCCATCATATTGAAATTGATGTATATCACTAAGGTGCATTACACGAGGCCTAATATAGAACACTGTGTGTATAGACTTCATCGTTCATTTACAGAGAAATACAAAAGAGTTCGGTACAGTCTGTTAACAATAATTGCTGGAAGTGCTTTTTCAGTTGCTGAACGCGATTTTACATTAAACTTATTTCTTGTCCATTACTATATCTTAACTCATACGTATATAGAGGTGTATCATCTTAGCATACTAAAACGAAGTAATCACATGCAGACAAAATTTTCTGCAGTCGAAAGCCAAAGATAAATGTCTCGTATGGAAGAATGCGTCAACAATTTTTAGAAACGAATTTAAAACATCAGAGGTTCCGTCAATTGAGAGTCACTATTTCCGAGCTGGGTTGCCAGTTTGGACACTTTTTTTTTTACTTTCAAATCCCGAACAAATATCAGAAATGCCAAATAATAATTTTTAGAAACAGAAATTTCGTGATAACATACACGGAATTTCCTGTTTGAATTAGGAATTTCAGAATAAAAATGAGGCTAATATGTGAACCCTGTTTCGAGTAGTAATCTTCCCCTTATTAAGCTACAAAAGTTATTGAAAAGTTTGTGATTAAATGGGGGTGAAGATTAGTAATCGGAAATAATGACACTCAAAGTCAAGAGCCGTAAGAACTTATCATGATCACAATTTTCTACAATATTAAACTAAAGTTTCAACAAATGCATCCCAGTGAAACATTTCATTCTTGATAGAAACTGTTTTGTAAAAGTGTTTATTTAACAGTTTAAAGTGTTTCTATTACTTTGTACAATTCATGTATCTTCTCGTTACAGTTCTTTAATATTAGTCCTAACACTGGCATATTCGACAAATACTTATAGACTAAATATACTACTATTTAATAAATTGTGAAATAAACAGTCAAGGAAATTAAATTTGTATGAGTTAAAATAAATACATAGTTCAGAGGCATAATTTGGTGCATCGAATATTACTATAATCAAACCATCACTGAAGTAGTGTGTGCTGACCACTCGATAGCAATGTATATTCTATCGTCTATTATATTAAAATCTGTTTGTATGTTTGTGTTTCACAACTACTTTTCCTAGATTATCGGACGTTGAGTGATGAAATCTCTATAATAAAACCGTAAGTCAGGTGACTGTCATCAACAGTTCCGGAATGCCCGTTTCACTTTTTCATATGCCAGTTTTATTCAAAATTAGTTTTTCGAATAAAACTTCATAAATGTTACATTTTTAGAAAGATCGTTCAAAATAAATTAAGATTTGAGAGATGACTTACGTTCAATTATGTATATATTCTTCAATAACTTCAGTTGAAATTAGCTTCGCTGTTCAAATTCTCTATCCATAAAAGTAAAAAAAAAAAAAAAAAAAAAAAAAAAAAGATTCATTCGTCGTGAAGGTTTAAAATATTAAACCATTAAACCATGGAGATAATCGTTCGTAAAGTAAGTTTTCCGTGAAAGATTTTTTGGAGCGGTGCCTGGTGTCAAAAAAATAATTCGTACCAGTGACACAATCAAAGTTTACCATAATTATGTGCTATACAACTCAACTTCATTCTTTATCTTTTCTTGATGTAAGCTGAATGTAAACAAATACAACTCATGCAATGATATTTAATGAATCAAATTTCGAAACAATTTGTCAGTTAATTTGGTATTTATGTATTATACGTGCAAGGAAGAGAGACCACTGAAAATGATTGTTAATCACCAATCATATTTACCATTATTAATGACCAATCGCCTTCAAAACAGTAATTTAATATACATTTACAAAATACATAACATCATTAAGTACTTTTGTGTTATTTGGGCGCAAATCTTGCCAATAGCATATTTAAAATCGCCAACACCAGCTTTTATTTTTCGCGTGTGCAAATTAGAAACGATACTTTGATTTTGAAATCAAATGTTTTGATGGAACAGCTGTCGTAGACGCACCGAGGCACTATATTAACTATAGAGTTGCAATATAGAGGGAAAAAACGGGTTGCTGTAATTAGAATTATAGGCGGTAATGTTGGCGTGGCGTATTTACAAGTAACGGATCTTAATAGTCAGTAGACATTAAGCAGAAATGCCAAAGTAAGGGAATTATGCAGTTATGAAAACTCCTGAACTATATCAAAATAGGAGAGCAGAGAAAAACAGAGTTGAACAGAGATCGGCATCTAGAAGGAAGTTCGTGAATTTTAATCAGATTCTACGCCACGGGTCAAAAGGTGCTGACAGCAAATATGGTTTAAAAGGAATGTGATTATCAAAACTGGCTTCCAAAAGTTCAATGTTTCACCAAACCATACTCGAAAATTACGTGTTATAATATGCACCCGATTATATCCCATTATTCAAGACGTTTTAAATGAGAATAATGATAGATTTTCTAAATCCCGTAATCAAGTCTACAGCCAAAGTTAGCGAGAAACAAACAAACAAACAAAAAATATTGGCAACAATATGGTTCTCCAAAAGTTCAATGTTTCACCAAACCATACTCGAAAATTACGTGTTATAATATGCACCCCGATTATATCCCATTATTCAAGACGTTTTAAATGAGAATAATGATAGATTTTCTAAATCCCGTAATCAAGTCTACAGCCAAAGTTAGCGAGAAACAAACAAACAAACAAAAATTATTGGCAACAATATGGTTCAGTGTAAATGTGGATATCATTAAAGACTTTCCCAAAATAGACTTCATTGCACCAAATCGTATTAACTAAAATACGTCATTTGGCAATGGATCCAATTACGGAAAACTACTTAATATGTTTAAGAATCTCCTCATTAGCAAACATATTACAACTGATAAGCAAACGGATATGAAGCATAAACGCTTAAGTTGGTTAAGCGGATTTTGTCAAGAAAGATGAAATACATAACAACAAAAAATATGCGAAATGCTACCATGATCGCAAAAGTTTTTGATTTGTCTATTAGAATCTTCCGGTTTGGCGGAGGATTACGGAAAAAATAAATTATGAATAAAAGTAACGTGTTACAGTGCTTAACATACATTTAAGGGAGACCCAACTGGTCGCCAGTGGCGGCTAGTTAATAATAGTTATCCGCATGGATCCGAGGATTTATATAGGGTCTCAGAATTTTACAATTTGAATGAGTTTCCGATATATTGCTTTTTAATGACATTTCTGTAATAGTGGCAAATAGAGTATTCATTTTTTGTGTAGAAAAGGGAGAAAAGAAAAATCAATAAAGGTTTATTAATTTTTCTGAGTCATTTTCTCATTAAAATTTAAAGGAGAAGGTATTTTCAATTTAAATGAATAATGAAAACAAAATCGTGATTAAATAAAAATTTCTAAGCAAATTAACAGAAGTAACAGTTATTTTCGATTACTCAAACGCCATTAATATATTTATTCTTCAGAAATAAAAAAAAAAAACGTCTGCCAACATATTCTCATTTAGAAATCTTCAAATCGCTTTTTCAGCTTTACATTTAACCGAGAAGGATGATTTAAGCTACTTGCATTAAAGTGGACAATTATTGACCCTTATCCAGAAGAACTGAATTTAAACAAAAAGCATATACGATTTTCAGTTAATGTTTGAAAGATGGTGGTGAAAACGTTTCACAAAGTCCCTAAAAGTAAAATAGTTTTTCGGGAAAAATGATGTATTTTTTTCTTTGTAAAGCATTTTTTTTTAATTTAAAGAGCCAACATATATATTTTTTAAGTTTGTCAAAGTGTCGTCATTTTCCTTCCGCTAGTTCCGTTGTAAGAAAGCAAATCTTAGACGAATAATATAATTTGAACAAATAAAGTTTTTGCATCAAAAATCGCGTAATCTGCAAAATGTGATTTTCGAAATTTCTGTTTAACCTACATTGAAAATATGATTTTTTTATGGAAATTTATTATTTTAATGTGTTTTTTCTAAATGTAGAATAATTTTGGATTTATTTTCCTCTCAAGAAATCTGAATATCTAACGCAATTCAAATGCAACACGCCAGGTTTCCACGCAGCTAGCTTTATTTAATAAATGACTGCTCAACTGGTAAACACTTTCTATCTGTCTACAAAATATTTATTTGCATTCCATGGGACAATGTTTTTTAATCATGTTTATATTTAGCAAAATAAATAAAATCAACAAATGCAGTAAAAATGTTTAAACTAAAACCTCACACTACGTCGTATGTAACATCAATATATTGTAAATAATTAGATATCTAAATAATAGAAAGGATATTTTCTAATGCACGAAATTATTTTCGCACACTGTAGCTTGAAACAGAAAAATCTGTTTTTCACTGAATATCCATGTCTGGTCTACTGAACTTAAATCTTTCATTAAAAAAAAATGATGGTTTCAATACGTTGTACTTATTAATTTGTGTCAGTAGTATTGATATATAGATGAACATATTAAGTAGGAGCACAACTCTTCCTGAATTCAACAGAAGAACACTCTGTTGCCAGAAGTCTCAAAAATATTTTAAGATATTTTGTCATTAAACACATAGCAATTATAATGGTAAAATTTTTTAATGCTTAAGAAGGATTCAGTTATTCTGCGTACCAATTCTGTCTGGCTTTTGCAAGTGGGTACTGTTTTTATTTTGAGTATTACTATTTTCGAGTTGCAATCTTCGTCTTATTTATTCGTAGCATACGATGAAATGATGCAAAGGTTACTATTCAAATTTGTGGTGCCAAAGCTAAGCACCTGTGCGTACCTTGGTTTAAGTAAAAATTTAAGTTATGCCTACATTTATCTTTTAATAATAATTTATTTAATTTGAAAATATACTAAAATTTATAATAGGTAAATACTGTTTATTGAATGCATCTATCTGTATGAATATTTTCAGAATACGGGAACCATTTACTTTAGATGTTTATTCAACTGTTGAATTCCAGACAATGCCCTTGCAAGAAAACGAAATATTCAGTTCAGTTTATGCAGGGTTTTAGTTTTGAAACTGATATTGTTGAAAGACTTCGATGTATTCATAAAATGTTATTAGTTATAGTTAGAGTTGCAAAAAACCCGCAGTTTTTGAGGGACGGAAATAAACCCGGGAATTTTGGGGAATAAACCCGGAGTTTCGGGGAATATTGGAAATTTTGAAGAAGTTTTGAAAGTAAACAAAATTAGTAATTTTTCAATTTCAATTTTTTATTTTTAAGAAATTTCAGACACTGTTCTGAAAAGTTTAAAATGTGTTTTTCATTAAGAATTCACAAAACTTGCGCTCTACGTTTTTATAATTTATTATAACATATATTTTCCTTTAGAACAATCGCGGCTGCGAATTGAAATATTAGCGGCTGGATTTGAATGTTTCTTTTAAAATTAAAATTGTTTAATTTCTGTTAGATGGCATATTAATTTTCTTGTGAGTTGCAGTGTATTTTTGCATTTATTTCTTTAAGTTTTGTTCGTTTTATTTTTTGTTTACATTGCTTAAATCGGAGAACAGGGGTGATGTTTACATTCATGTCAGGCAAGATGAATCTATCGTCTGCCTCTCGCACTTTTTACCTATATACAATTAAAATATCAACTTACTTATGCTATTTTAATTTCTCTTACTTAATATTTCTACAGCTTAAGCATGTATTTCATTAGTTTTCATGCAAACTGTGCCATTTTTCTGTATTTATGTTATTGGTTTTGATTACATTTGTAAAAATAATATTTTGTTTACAAATTAAAAAATTCCCTGTCTAAAACGTTCTGAAAACTCCCGGGAATTTTTAATATTTCCCTCCCGAAAAACCCGGTTTATTCCCGGGAATAAACCCGGTTTTTTCCACCCTTTGCAACTCTAGTTATAGTCAATTAAAAAAGCAACTAATGTCACGCATTGAAACAATATTAACACTTTGTATCTCAACAAATCTGATTTGAAAAACATTTACTCAGATGCTAGAGTACATCATTTTAAGAATGTAAAAAAAAGAAAAAATAGAACATAAAATAAACAAAATATGTAGTAAAAGGTATTATTTTCTCAGCTGCAATAAACAGAAAATTACATACTTCCCATAAATATTGTCTAAGAGGCGCAGGTGAAAACGAAATTAGCCATTCGTTTAAGAACATTATCATATTTTAATTTACATCGTTCAAAAAGCTAAGTGGTCTGTCTCCATAGTGAATTATTAATACCTTAAAACATTCCAATGCTAAACCCTAATTTCTGAAGCGGAATATGAATGTAGACTCTCAAAGCAAATTACTTCTGAATGCACTACTCTTAAATCTACAAAAGACTCGATTTTTTGAGGAACGTGTTTATGAAAGAGCATTATTTTCTGGTATTTTTAAACAAACCGTCCATAATTACGCTTGTTATAACTAAAAACTATATCAGGTATTTTATGTAGACCATAATAAAAATGCCCTTGAATGGCTCGTCGAACGTAGACACCCAGTTGAGTTTTTCTTAGGTCCTCATTCTGTATCTTTACATTTCAATAACGAAGAGAGACGTTGGTTTTTACGAAAAAAAATTCTTTACAAGCAATATTTATAAGTAATAATTCTTCATAAGCAGTCAATAGTGACAAACGTGTGCTTTGAATCCTTAGTTCCACACTATACTTTTTCTTCCAAAAAGCATTTGTAAGTTTTTGGCAGAGAATGTATGTATTTACCTCCAACTATAACAAAGAAGGAAGTCTGTGTGTTTCTCCGTTGTGTTATGAAGAGACCGCTGCACGCACAGCTACAAAATTTGGTGGGAAGGTACCTCTTTGCATGTAGTTTTGCACCTCGAAGCCAGATTTTGGAATTTTGGATTTTTTTTAATTTAATTTTTATTGCGATTTTTAGTGTTTTTTCACGTTTTGCTGCGTTTTTCCACATTAGTAACGGGAAACCGGTTCCAATCTTTTAGCACAATATAGTAAATTTTATCCTCTTTTCCTTCGACAAAAAGAAATTTTGCCAGAATGCTTGATTGGTTCGGTGGTTGCGCTTTCATTTCAGCCTCTGATACGCTCAGAATTGTCATTTTTTTTACTCTTTTTGGCTTGGAGAAAGTTGATAATTCTTTACAGATAAAAAATCATAATTTTAAAAAGGAAGGGCGGATTATTTATTATACCGATTTTTTAATTAGACTTTTTCTTTTAATTTCATTTTGTATGCGTTTTTTGTTTCAAATGACGTCACAAATTGCCCACTACAAGTCAAACACCATTGGAGGGCAGTTGTGATTGATAGCTGATAGAATTGTAGGCACAGCTGGAAGTCAACCGGGCAGTTGTGATTGGCAGATGAAAAGGTCGCCAGCTGATTGCAATTGGAATAACGAGTTGTGAATTTTTGCGATTGATTTATGCGATTTTTTAAAGTTTTCTCATGTATACGTCATTTATGTATTAGATTTCAGAAATTAACAACGGTAACTTACTCTTTTTGTATGTAAAAAATAAAATAAAAGTCATTTTGTTTCTGTATAGAAAGTTAATTATATGTCCTAATTTTTCTAACGTCGTTGGTTAAATTCTGTTGGTGGGGGAAGGGGGGGGGGGAAGGAGGTGAGTGTTCGGCTGTAGTTTAAATACCGCGTTAATGCTCTGATCGAGACTTCCTCCCCACCCCCCCTACCGCCAAAATCAGAACTGTTTCATTTTTAGTCCGATTCAAACGAAACCTTTTCTCACGTCCCCAGATACTTGATAAACTTTGGTATAATTTTTTCAGCTCTTGGTTACCACTATTTCTGAACATTAATGACCCTGGAGGGGTATTTTCTCGGATTCTATGGTCCCAATTTCACTGAGAATTAGTTCATTCAACTTAACACGAACTAATTAGGGTATAGATAACTAATTAAGATACAGATTTGGCACCAGCTGTCAGTAGAAAATGGATCTAAAAGATTTTGCAGCGCGTGCGCAGCGTGCCTGCTACACGGTTTCATAGACAGCAGGGACAAATGCCAGAATTTCGATCGGAAAGACTTTTATTTAGAATTGACTGTACCCCTAGCAGGGGGAAAGTGAAACTAAACAATTTTGCATTTATAATTTGTCCGATTCAGACAAAGGACCTGATTTCAACGACAATTGATTCATTCAACTTAATATGAACAAATTAAAATATAGATAACTAATTAAGATATAGATTTGGCACCCCTGGCGGTGGAAAGCGGAACTAAAAGATTTTCTGCACGTGCACAGTACGCCTTCTATACTTGTCATAAGCAGCAGGGACACGTGTCGCAGTTTCTTTCGGAAAGTGGTTTGTTTAGAACAGAGTGCACCCCCTGAAGGTGGACAATGTAACTATAACATTTTGCATTTAATCTTGGTCCAATTCAAACGCAATCTTTTCTGACATTCTTCGGAGGTCTCCCAGGAACTAAATAAACTTCGGTATCATTTTTTCAGCCCTTGGTTACCACCATTTATGAATATTAATATCCAGGAGGTGATTTATTTTCTCGTGTTCTGTTGGTCTGATTTCAACAAGAATCGGCTCATTCAACTTAACATGAACTAATTAAGATATAGCTAAATATTTAAGACGTAGATTTGGTACACCCTGGCGGTGGAAAGTGGAACTAACAGATTTTTCGCGCATGCACGCCTTCTACACGGTGCCGTAAGCAACAGGAACGAGTGCCGGAGTTTCGTTCGGAAATAGGTTTATTTAAATCAGAATGCTCCACCTGGTGGTAGAAACAGCAAGTAAAAGATTTTGCAGCGCGTGCCTAGCAAGTCTGCTATACACGGTATCGTAGGCAGCGGGGACACGTGTGGGATAATTTGTTTAGAACAAAATGCATCCCCTGGCGGTGGAACTAAAAGTTTTTCCTGCGCGTGCGCCAAAAAATGACTGTTTTTATTGAAACCGCAAAAGAAAGTTACCGATTTGATAATCCCAAAAAAACGAGAAGTTTTCACTTTCACATATCCTCAAGTATTAAGAAAAATATTGGATTATTTGAAACCAAACTCACACTTTTCTGCTGATTCCGAAAAGACAAATTTTGTGAAAATCAGACGGTAACTTTTTTTTGACCAAAAACTGACCCGTTTTGAATCAAATGATCCAGACATTTGTGGAGGTGGTATTAAATTTACTTCCGCTTCGGGTAAATCTCTCTATTTAATTTCCGAAAGACAAAGAGTTTCCAGAAGAAGGGTTTCGTGTAGCAATTTTTAGAGTGATTTCGCGTTTCGTTTTATTTTTTTGACGGGACCGTGCAACGCCGGGCGGATTTGCTAGAATCTTATATTTTAACGAAATTCGTTATACTAGTAGCAAATTTTATTTCAAATCTGTATATTGAGAATTTTGTATTCTTGCGTGCATTTGGGAAACATATCAAAGCTTAAACGTTTAAAGAAGTGGGCGAATCTTCTATTGTTTCTTAAATTGAATGGGATTGTATGTAACGTGAGTAGCACGCCTTCTATACGCTATCGGAAGCAGTGTTGCTCTTAACTCTACGTACGTTTGCATAAGTTTTAATTTAAATATATAAGTCACACAAATTCGCTTGAGTACACTGGCAAAGTCAATGGGTTTAGGTATTGAATTTTAGGCTACACTGATTTTGGGTATATTCATGTTTATTATCACCTGCCCTGCACGGGCACAATGCTTGGTTAGCTAGTAATATATGGTTAGCTAGCAATATATACAAACGAATCGTAGAAAGTCATTTATTGGAAATCGTTTAATAACAGCCTTAAAAGCTTAAGTTTTGATATTCTGAAAGTTATACATAAAAATCTTTATTTACGACGCCTTACATACTCCATCACTATGACTTTATAATAGAAAAGAAAAGAAATATATTCTTTGGTCATTATTTTACATAAATGTTTCTTATAAATTTCACACAAATTAAAGTCAGTTCAACATTTAACAAAATATACATATTTATTTATTTTATTAAAATGTGTTTTACAAGACGAGTATTTAGCAAAAATCTTATAACTATGTTAGTGCAAGTGTTTCACATACTTCCAATGGGATTTATAACTTAGTTACAATTTGAAAAGCAATGAAACAATACAATTCTCAGCATCAATATTATTGTCTATTATTTGATATCTTAAATCGGGTATCATCAACATATAATATCATAAATATATTTCTTTATTAAAATACAGTTTTCAATTACTTAATTATACATCAGAATTTAAGAAAAATAAAATATATACATGCAGAAAAATAAAAAAAATCAACAAGTTAGATGTGTGAGGCTGGCGAAGAATATATTGTTGAAAAATTAATCAATTAGTGTTAAAAAGGAACGAATTTTATTATTAAAGCATAACCCAAAGAGTAATATTTATATTGCAGTATTTTTTGTTTCAAAGGATATTAAAAAAAAAAAAAAAAAAAAAAAAAAAACTAAACATAATCGACACGTATGTTTTGTAATAAACTGTTTTTGAAATGTTAAATAATAATTCGCAATGCCATTTATACAAATTTCTATATAAAGTCATGTAATTTTCTCTCAGAATAAGAATATTCATAGTCAAAAACCACGCAAAATAAATTTTCGTTTTCTTCTGAGCATTAGTATTTTAGTTAGTAGCAAATATGTGAAATCAACAACTTTAAAGGACTATACTTTAAACTTAAGTGAAACTAATCTTTTTTCTGAACCGATATCATATAATGAATGTCCTGGTGAGTAATAATATCCCCAGTAACGCAAAATGCTTATGCAATAAATTTAATAGTTATAGCCGCTGTATCATGTAGTCTTCACAATGCCTTTCTTAATACTGACTTAGTAACTGAACATTTTTTATGTAATTTTTTTAGGCGCATTTCAAGATAGAACGGGCATATTGGCATTTAGTGTAAATGCGGCAGGACTAGCGAGATAAAAGAGTAAAATAGAGATTCGTAATGCGATTCGAAAACTTTAGTAAAAATAAATATGTATACGACCCTTCAGAAACATTTATGGTTCAATGTAATTTAGAAAATCATAAACACAGAACTTTTGTTCAAACAGCTTTATTCTGTGAGTTTTAGAATTAGATTTATCAATATCCTTTGGTTATTGTTTTTGATATAGTACTCCAATCCCCAAAGTCTCAAATATTTAGATTTTATACACATCTTAAAGTTTCGAATTCTTGAGCCTGTTCATTATTAATATTATACATCTTATATAAGGGGTTTTAAAATTGCTCAACAGTTATTGCTTTCTTCTGACATAGTTGACATCTGATGTGACAAACGGCTCTACTAAACAGAAAGTTCTAAAACATAAGCTAATCTTATATAAATTCATAATTTTCACTAAAGACTCCAATCATATTTAAAATTTAGTGTAACCCCTTTAGAACGGGCTTAATTTAACGACGTTAAAATTTTTATTAACAGGAATTCCATATAATATTTTTCATCACTGAATATTCCTTCCGTAGAGATTGTGTTCAATGACTAAATGACATGGATTTTTTTTCGGCAACGTGGACCAAACATTCCTTTGAAGACACTTACGCTACAAGAATAAAAGCTTGGCATTCTCATCGGCAAAGTGCATCAAATATTTCTTTGGTGACACTTGCGCTACAAGAATTTATGACTATTATACACTGTCATAATAATATCTGTCACGTGGACTAAATGCGATAGTTAAAATAAATTATTTCAAAATTAAACATGTTGTACACCTTCAAAATGTTAAAATATGCGAATATTTCCATAATCGGGTTTTTATCATGATTCAATACGTTCTTCAAACTCATATAGTTACTATTCTCTATTACTCATATTGATATTAGCTTTGTATATTATTCTCAAACATTTGAAAAATCCGTTAAACTTCCAATACGACGTGATATTAATTTTCTTTTCAATCCTCTAATGACGTGATATTAATCTGCATTCTGTACATACACATACTCATACTCCTTGTATTATTGAGAAATCATTGAAAATTTCCGTTTTATTACCAATATGACGTCATATTAATCTTTTTTTCAATGGGTGAAACTTTTTATTTCATTTTCATTTTTCACTTGGAAATCTTTCAATAGAAAATTAATTATTGTAGAAATAATTTTATTGTGGATTTTTAACTGTTGGCAACTGCTATAACGAAAAATGTTTAAATTTAATAGGAAAAGGCTGTTAGAATTTTGGTTTTTTATCTCTCTATATTGAAATAATACGATTTTTTTAAATTTTAATATTTTGAGCTTCATAGTAGGTATTTAGCTATGAGCACACAAATTTTCATGCCTGTAAGTTAAATAGTTTCTGAGAACGGCTCTGTGACGGACAGGCAACGGAGCGGGAGTAATAGGGTTTCGTGAGATGAACGAAACCCTAAAAATAGAGAGACTCCTTTATTTTGAAATGTGTATTGGATTCATGCTACAGAATACATATTTATTTGAAAAATTCTAGTTGGAATAACGTAAGTACAGAAAAACTGTTATTAAAGTCCCCAATCTCCTTAAAACTTTGTTTATTAGTAACTTTAAAAATACTTTGAATTCAATTAAATAATTGAAATAAAGAATTGCCATTTTAAAGTAGTTTCTAGTAAGATTCTGAACAGAATATGGGAAAACTGCCAAAAATAAAAGGGTCACGATTTTTTCAAAAATACATATATGCAGGGAAATAGCAGAAACAGCAGGAGTTGACTTTATTTGGAACATTTCATATTAATGGATTCAAAGATTCTTCTCCGTTGCCCATGTTGTATTTCAAAGTTTTGTTTTGAATTCAAGCATTTTTTTTTAAATTTAGAATTGTCTTCATACAAAATCTAGTAATAGATGAATTCAAAAAGGAAAATTCATATCCATTGTTCCAAAACTCACTGTAATAAAGGCAATAAATTAAATGAAAGTTATTATATTTAAAAATAAAAAAAAGTGTAAATTTGGAAATTTTCCAAAATCCTATTTCATATGAAACTTTATAAATTAATATTAAAATACAGGATTGTTCCGTAATCGGAGTGTCATAATTTCTTACAGCAAAGCTTTTCCCACAAATAAAAATAATTTATATTTTATCACGAATAACATTTTTAATTAAAACATTTTTAGGATTTGTCATTGTAATAAAGGACGTCTAGAAAACTGATAACCATTTTCATCACTAATAACCTTTAAATTTTTCTGACTTTACTTTGAATTGAATTAAATGACTTAAATAAATAATTATTATTTTTAAGTTGAAAAAGTAAATAAAGACTTACTCTTTTAGAGTTGAAACAGTATTCAAAGAATTAGTCTTTTAGAGTTGAAAACGTATATAAAGAATTACCCTTTTAAAGTACAAAATATAAATAAAGAATTACTCTTTTAAAGTTGAAAAAGTATACAAAAATTACTCTTTTAAAGTAGAAAAAGTAAATAAAGAATTACTCCTTTGGAGTTGAAAAAGTATATAAAAAATTACTCTTGTAAAGTGCAAAATGTAAATAAAGAATTACTCTTTTAAAGTTGAAAAGTAAATAAAGAATTACTCCTTTGGAGTTGAAAAAGTATGTAAAAAATTACTCTTGTAAAGTACAAAATGTAAATAAAGAATTACTCTTTTAAAGTTGAAAAAGTATATTAAAAATTATTCTTTTAAAGTAGTAAATAAAGAATCACTCTTTTAAAGTAGCTTCTGTTCAGTTTTTCAACAGAAACATGCACAATTGTTAAAAATGGATGGGAAGTGCCATCAGTGCGGACCTCGAAGGGGGGCGTTTTTACTCCACACTAACTGAAATGCGCATTAAACGATGTAAACATTTGAGTGGTATGAAATAACCCTTTTAGTTGAATAACCTTCCCAGTGCCATGAACTCATATATCCGTTCACTAAGCTGTAGGTTTCACTGCAATAGAGTAATTTAATTAATATAAGTCAGTTTTAAAATATTGGGTAACGATAAATACTCTTCTTGATTTTAAGATAATTTATTTATTTTTATTATTATTATTTTTTTCATTTCTTATTTGATTTTGGAAGAAAAAATTTCTGGAAAAAGAATGCAAATGCTGTTTTAAGTTGCTTCTTAAAACAATATGCGCAACAGAAAATAATATTTAAATTTATTAGTATCAATTGTCTAAAAAAAAGAAAAAAAAGGCTATTCTTGCTTTTTTTGCTGTTTGCATACATACAGTGGACTCTCGTTAATGCGTCTACGATTAAGACGTATCTCCGATGAATGAGGCCAATTTCGCTTTCCTCCTCATTTCCAATTTGCAATTAATGTTGAAGACATCGCTTAAAGCGATGATAATGCGGGCGATTGTTTCACAAACTGACAGAAGGCAGTGGAAATTGTACAATTTTTTTTTTTCAAAAGCAACTTTGATGTAACTTTTTTTGAGAGATCAAGAAATTGTCAGTGAAAATAATAAAGAGAAAGGATATTTTCTACCATCCAAAACGTGAGACGTTCAATAATTGCTAATCGCTGTTCGCCGATGTTGTTCGTGTATAAAAATATGGTACACTGCAGGGGAAAAAAATGTTGATTATACGGTATATAATACTGACACACCAGCTGCTAGTATTATACCATAAAATTAACTGTATTAAACAGTAAATTAAGCAGTAATACACTTCCACGCATGCTCGGTAACGAGACATTCCATAATTTCTTGGAAATATTCTTAAAAAAAATACCTTCAATAATTGAATTCAATGGGAATAAGAAACGTGGACTATTTGTCAGTAGGATTCTTCTTACCTAAAACAAAGACCTTGCACAAAGCTTAATCTTGGCATTGTGCCAAGCACGCTTCGAAGGTAAGCCGCAAAGTTGCAATGGCGCTTTCGTCCATACCGCGCTTTTTTAGATATGTTTTCAATTAATATATCGGCCAATTACCGACATTTTTTTCGAGAATCATTATCAACAATACTTTTATGATTCCGCGTCGATAGGTACGTCAAGCACCCGTCAACCCTCCCGTTGAGAGTCCCGAAAAGTAAAGTTTGTGTGTAACGGGAAAAGTGCGATTTTCTCAAAAACGACGTGACCTAGGATAATCGCTGCAGTTTTCCTGCAAGGTTTAAATAAACTCCTACTACCCCCAATATTTTCATAACTTTAATTTCGTGGGAAATTTTGTATTACACTTTCGACGATATCTCTGAAAATGTCCTAAAACCCATGTATCTAAATTAGGAGGGGATTATCCCCCCGTTCCCCTCCCCCTTTATACTTAACCAATGAACCCCTAAAACTAATCGGGCAAACAATTTATCACAATGAACCTACATACAAAATTTGAAGCAAATCGGATAATTTTGAATGAAAACCCATGTATCTAAATTAAGAGGGGATTAGCTCCCTGTTCCCCTTCCCCTTTATAGTTAACCAATGAATCCCCAAAGCTAATCAGGGAAGAGCTTTATCAGAATGGATCTATGTACAGAATTTGAAGCGAATCGGATATTTCAATCAAGAGTTATCGCGTTACGTACGTACATACATACGTACTTACATACAGAACCTGTTGGCACGTTATTTCTCAGTCTTTGATAGCCTGTGAGCTAAAAAGATTGGTAAGTTGAGAGGTTGACTGTTGCCATATATATACTGCAAAATAATACTGTTATTTTTTTTAGTGCGCTATTTCAGAAATCTGTTTATTTTATTTTTTTCCGATGCGCTGAGTTAAAGAAAATGATGAGCTTCCACCTTTATCACATACGGTTTTTTGACAAATACATGAAAATAATACAGAAGATGTAGCAGAATAAAAAAAGAGAATGAACGAAAAAAACTTTAAAATAAGCTGTATCTTCCACTTTATTAGGTAATTAGATTCGTTATAGTTACCACAAATATTATTATAATGCATTTTCTATCTCTCGACAAAAATCCCCTCCCCCGAATCTATTTTTGTCTTTTTGCACTGCTTGCAGCTGTTTCCTGTCCAGCAGAAAGCAGTAGCCTGCTATCATGCATCTAATGTCTTCTTGATTAGTTTTGTGAATTATCAGATAGAAATCCTGTATGCTTAAAATTTACAATTTACGAACAAGGTATATTAAATTTACAATTTACCAACAAGACAAAAATTCTCAAATTCTGTCTAAATTGTAAGCGAAAGAACATTAAATGGAAACATAAATAAAAAAGGGAAAAAAAAGAAAAGAAAAAAAAAAAGAAATAGAAAGCGCGTGTTTATTGCATGAGAAACAAATAAAAAATATTTTAACTATCAGTTTAAAGTTTTGATTACAGGTGGCAGCACCAAAAGTCTTATCCAACAAATAAATATAAATAGACTTTTCAGTTTAAAGTTTCGTTTGTAGATGGCAGCACCATAAGTTTTTCCATAAATTTTCTGTCATGCAAATGGATTTCCTTTTTTATTGCTATGCTACAATTAAACAGAAAAAGAAATTTTTAATATAATTTCTTAGCATTGCAAGTCACCTAATTTCTTCCTCATTATTTTTTTAATGCAAATAAGTATTCATTTTCCTGCAATTTCTCTTCAAAAAACATACATTTTCAGTGTTTGAAGGAAATACTTGACTTCCATTTATGTAAGTTTCTTTCTAAACCTTTCGTGTCCGGTATATATATTTTTTTAATTTGGAAGGTGGGCGTGGAAGGGGGAATACTTTTATTTTATAAAATTAAAAGTAGGTATCCAAATTTCTTTTATCACAAATTATTGGTTTGAGCATTTAAATTTAAAGAATGAAACATACGTTTGAAGTAAAAATCCAAGCAACGTTGTATAGAGGATTAAGTTAATATGTTAAAATTTTATTACTAATATACATAAAGTAATGATGGTAAGTACAATGCACTATACAATCGTCACTACATGTAAACAATAACAAAAGACTTTGTAAAGGGTTGGGTTGATTCATAACGGCCAATTATCAACACGAGGGATATAGGCCCTCCGTTGGGGTCTTTTTAAGGGATCATAACCCGCATTTCCGGCAAGCTTCGAAGTAAACCACGGAAAACTCAGAACGGTTAGGTCGAAGAGCGCGACAGGGGCTTGCTTGAACCCAGCACCTCCCGTCTACCAGCTTAGAGACCAGAGCCTCTCAGCCACTGGTGGGGCATTTTTGTAAAGAACAAAGTAATAGCAGACGTGCGATGTATGTACGCTAGAATGCATTCGTGTATTTAAAACATCTCCTCAGAAAATTAATATTTGTGACAGCTGTTTTCTTTATCCTTTCTTTGTGATACCTCTCTTTTTTTTCCTTAGTTGTCAAAATATTTCTAAAATATATGCTTAATTTTATTTCAAGTGTTAACATCTTACCCATAACTCGTCAGCTTTTAACACGTAACACATTAAATTAAGCATATATTTTAGAGATATTTTGGCAACTAAGAAAAAAAAGAGACATCCAGTGCAAAGCAAAAATAAGTTAAAAATATCAAGATTTGAAACCTCTTTTCAAAGCTGTGGCAACAATTGCAGTTTCGACAAGCGAATGCGAGAGGAATTTTAGTTCCATGAATGAAATCGTGACGCCATTGAGGTGTTCGCTGTCCATTAATACTGTGGCAGCTCTACTTTTTATTAATTCTGTAGGACCACCATTGTGTCAATTTAAACCGGAAAACTATATTCGTTCCTGGTTGGTAAAAGGTCACCATTCAGCAGATGACACGAACAGCAGGAAAAGAGAATTAAAAAAGGATACTACTTTTGAGCATCTTTGGAAACTCCTTTAAATTTCATAGATACACAGGATTTTGTTTAGGAAAAATTTAGGTACTTTAAAGGATCCTTCACAAATTCTTTCATCTTAAAACAGGACTCTTCAAAACTTTTTTTTTTATCGTAAAACACAACAGGACCCTTCAGAAAATTCTTTGTTTTAAAAAGGAACCTTTCACAAACCTTTTTCATTTAAAAAATGAACTCTTCACAAATTTAATTCTCTTAAACCAAAATTGAACCTGACACGAAACATCTGAAATTAACAAATTATGTAGGTATGCTATATTTATAATTAATGTAGTATACATATAAATGTATATATCTAATTTTAATGCATTTGTCCGTTAAAGGACGACCTTGTTCGAATTCAATTGTCTGAACTGGAAACTTCATAATTTTGTGAATTTTAAGTTAGCATTTCATAGTGTAATTCTTTTATTACACTTTCATAATTCATAAAAGCAACTTTCAGAATTTTCATAAAAACAGGACCCTGCGAGAAAAGTATGGACAGAGCCTTAATGTAGGTATATATATTAATTTTAATTGTTTTTCTCAGTTTGATATCTTCTGTACTAATTTTTTAATTATGTAAATTTCTAAGAAGTCAATATTAATATTTATCATTTTAATAATATATTCATTTTTATTTACCTATTGTTTATTTCTTCTGTACAGTTTCTATTGCTATTCAGTTAACTATATAAATTCATATTTATTGTTTAATTCATCATTTGGTTTAAAATTCATCCTTTTGTTTTATTTTTCATCAATTAATAATTTATTTTTATATTATTAAATCACTGTCGTTTGATATTACTACTTTTAATAATATTATTATTGGTCAAATACATGCATGTTCATTCTCTTTCCTATGAATGCAGAAAATGAATTCTGTCAATAAATAATAAATTTAAAATTTCAAACAATATATCAGTAGATATAAATGAGATGAAAACAACTTTAATAAATCATAAATAATCATACCTTCATGTATATAAGTTGATGAAAGTTTTATAATCATTCTGTGGTTGGTCTGGTTCTAAAACAAATTTGAATAAAATCTTTAAAAATTTACTTTAGAAAGTCATTAATCTAAGGCACTCCTTTAAGACAGATCTAACTCTCATATGCATAATTTTATAGAACAAAAAATTCATTAGAATATGACAGGGTTTTAAGTTTTAACTGTCAAAAACCAAAATATTTAAGTACACTTTGAACTAAAAAAGAAAGGAAAATATATAATGCTGTTAATATAACAAACAAAAAAGGTTTTTTTTTTTTTTTTGTTTAATTGAAAGTACACTTTAGTTTATGTATCAAATAATAAACAAATATGAAAATGTTCTCTGTGTTTATAACTAAATTTTAATTTATTTAATTTTTTGTATACATTTTGGTGAAAACTGGATTTTTTACATACTTGGATAAGTATTTTTTAAATATATATACTATATGTATAATAAAGAATTTATTAGAACTATTTTTTCTACAGGGGGGATGCATAATTAAAAGGTAAATAATTTAATTTTGTAGATGACAAAGACATTTCAAAGAGTTAAAATAAAATGTACAATATTTTAATTATTTTATTTTCATATTTAGTTTTGTTATTTATTGATAAGTTAGAGTTGAAATGACTTTTTAAAGAAATATTTCCTGCCACTAGGAAAAAAGTAAATCTCTATTGATCTGGCCTTAAGATGAAATTTTTCTGGGTTTTTGGTGTAAACTTAATAAGCAAAAAAGCTTAAAATAAACGTACATTAACGCAGATTTAGATAAAAAAAAAAAATTCCATGTCCGAAATTATAATTCTCTCTTTTATCAAAAAGTCCCAAAATTAAAATTAACTTTTATGTTCATTTAGAGAATTTTATTCCTAGAAAATGAAATTAATACTTTGAAAGAAAATATAACAATTGTCAATGCATTTAACAGTTTTCATGTATAACAAAAAATTTTCACTTCCATTCTTTCACCAGAAGCAAAAACATAGAAATAAATAAGGGGGGGGGGGAAATCGTTCCTCAAAAATTTTTTTTAAATAGGTGGCACCGGCGTAGGACAGTTGTATAATTCGTCTGCTTGACAGTCAGCGTCTGGGTATCCTATATACTAATTTTATTGTCATTTTGTTATTTATTTTAATTGGATATTAATATATATGTATATATATTTTTAACTAAATATGGGTGGAAAGCATTGTTGTTGCATTCCTGGCAATCTTCGTTGGTGATTATTTTGGTTTATTGTGCGTGTAGGTAGCGCTACCATAGCATAGTTGTACGCTGCCTGCCATTTAGTTCCAAAATCGCGACTCGATATTAACACTTATGTTAGAAATCCTTATGTATTTCTATGTTCATGTCCTGGCGGCGAAAAGGGTAGCAAAAAGAACTACTGTCAGCAGATACGTCATACGGGCGATATTGCGCTAAAGATATACGCAGTATGAAACAACTGTTGTTTTGTTTACATTCGGCACTCTTATTTCATACGGTGATCACGGTACTATATCCAACCTTTTAAAACTTTAGTTACTAAATAAATAGAGTCCACACATCCAAAGTTTTAATTTTAATCTTTTGATATAACAAAGATGGAGATAGGCTGAATTTCGGCCTTACCGGACACACGGAGTTTGTTTACATAGCTTGTTGCTACCGGTAAAAAATAAATTCGGCGTTTTCCGCAACGCAAACGTAGTGTTCTATATATATATAGCTTATTGTATTATCTGTAACTTTCTTTTATTATTGTTTAGAGATTCTTGAATGCAGATTTTAAATTATTTTTGTATGGTTAAAAATAAATTTGTCTATAGTTTACAAAAAAAAAAAAATTAGTCACCAATAGTTTTAAAATACCGTTCCGGTTCGTGAATTTGTCACCAATAATTTTGAAATACCGTTCCGGTTCGTGGATTTTTCCATTTCGAGCCCTGGCAAAAGGGTGGTGTTTTACCGCATTTTCAGAAGAAAATCAAAAATACGATGCCTGTAAATTTGACTATCTCATTTAAAGTGGAAAGATTTGTCCGAATTGTTGCGATTTAAACGCCCCTTCCAAAGGTATTGTTATTTTAAAAAAAGGCAACACTTTTCGGAAATTAAAAATCTCTTTTAAAATCGGTAGTTTTTTTTTCTTTTCCTTTTCTTTTTCATTTTGTTTTTTTGCATTATTTTTTAAAAATACACGAAACGGAACCTGTCAAAATTCGGCGAATGATGATGTTTAAAAGAACTGTTAGATTGAATTTATAAAAAACTTACAAAAACATTTGCAATAGAAAATCAATATTACATTGGCTGGCCTAAATATTAAAACAAGTATTATTTTAAATGGAAGTTATCAAACTGTTGATTCCATTAACTTCAACTTTTCAAATTATTGAAAAATTAAACTTTATTCCTTTTATATATTTCTGTGATATTACGGAATGAAAAATCAGCAAAAATAGTGCCACTTTGACATATTTTTTTTTAAACGAAATCTAAACATAACGTCATTTTCACCGTCGCAAAATTTACATGCGTACTTTTCATATTCATATTCACCATTTAAAAAATATTTTAACGTGTATTAACAACATTATTATTAACAATTACATTTCCAAACTTACTATCTTGTTGGACGCTTTCCACGTTATTAAAAAAATCTGGTTTCGATCTTCTAGCGCATTATAGTATATTAATACGCTAAGTATAATATAATACAAGAATAGTATATTAATACGCCAATTTATAGCGAAATATAGTATATTTAGTTCCCCTTTCAATAAAGTTTATTTGGAATTCGTGAACCATTTTTATAATTTTTGAGATTTTTGGTTGTGATTTTTAGAGTTTTTTCGCGTTTCGTGCTATGTTTTGATAAGAGCGGTCAACGTCGGGCGGGTCAGCTAGTTCATAATATGTTTAACATGCCTTGAGCATAGAGTGAAAATGCTCATATATTTGTATATTTGAATGCTGTTTTACGAGAAACTGTCAATTCCAAGAACACCCAACAATTTCTTTTATTAAGAAATTAATTTTAAAGTAATTAAAATTTTTAGCTATCTGTCATTAAAATAGCTTAGAGAGAAATATATCACAGTATTACACTGCGCAATTGCAAAAAATAATAATAATAATAAATAAATAAATAAATAAATAAAAAAAATTGAGGATTTATTATGAACATCAACCGCAATTTCAATGATGGAGACATTATGTCTGGAACAGGAAAGAAAGATTCAATAATTTATAAAATTTATAAAATTCAATATTAAAAAAAAGTTACGTGCCGATTTTAAATATTTTTACACTAAAAATTTTGTTTTAAGACGAGGGAAAGAAAGAGCCAGGTTTATTGTCACGCAGACGGCTGGAAGGATAAATTCATTCCGTCACTCAAGTTTTTAAATTAATAGCTGACCACAATTTTAATATTCTGGACGTTGGGCAGGAATCTAAGTGTGGTCACGTGATGTCTACAGCCAAACATTTGTAGTGTTACCTTCTTCGGTCGTCCCAACGTCTCAAATTCGAAAGAGATTGTGAACGGTTTTGAATTCGTAAAAGTAAAACCATTGTGTTTTACCGCATTTTTAGAAAAATAATCAAAATGCGATGCCTGTGAATTTGAATATCTCGTTTATGGTGAAGAGGTTTGTCCGAACTGTTGCGATTTAAACGCCACTGCCAAAGGTATTGCTATTTTAAAAGGAGGCAACACTTTTCGGCAAATAAAAATCTCTTTCAAAACCACGCTCGCAAAAATAAACCAACTGACCGTGAACCTGCAGTATAATATAGTAATGAAACATTTTAATGATTAAATAGTTGAACATAGAAATATATAAAATGAAGAATATACAGTATGCTGAAGTATACAGTAAAATCTCGTTACAACGAATTTCGGGAGACGACCGGTTAAATTCGATAGACTGACAAATTCGCTGATGTGAAATTCAAATAAGGTTCTTTTTACAAAAGAAAATTTGCATGCATATTGATTAAAAATACATATTATTACTAGACTTATATTACATTTCATTTAACATCCAAACATGTCAGTAAATAATAAATATATACTATTAATGAATTGTGAAGATACTAGTTAAAAATAGGATAATTATTAAGTTCATTAAGTTTCAAGATTTTCATCGTAACTATTGCATAGTTGCCAACCTCCCGATTTTTCGTATACCAGTAAAATCATACTAAAATTTTAGCTTTATTAAATAGCAGAAATTGCACGATTCAATAAAACAAATATCTTTTCATAAAAATACTGGCAACTATGCATTGTAAAAGAATTATGATTTATATTAGATACCTGACGGATTAAAAAAACTTGCTGACATCTGTCGTTATTATAATTTTACTTCTTCATTAAAAAAAAAAAAAAAAAAAAAAAAAAAATCAGAAGTTTTTTTTTTTCTGCAGTGAAATTGACAATGCATTTTTTCAAAAGAAATTGTATAAAATGTTTTCGGAAGATTTTTACTTTGCTGGGATAATTATTTTTTAAGAGTTTCAATGTTCATATAGAGCCTCTTTTGAACTTCAGACATTCATCATCATCAGCTTCATTTTCACCGTCGTGTCGTCCGTCTCCATTTCATTGAGTTTTCTTCCAAATTATAGTTTTTCAATACAGATATTTTTTTCTTGTGAACTCAACATTCATAAAACTAAAATAATTTTTTTTAAGCTTTCAATAAATTCGTTAATTTGAAAAATTCGTTAATATGGAATTAGTTAAAGTGAATATTTCTATAATGTGAAAGCGAATTTGTAAATAAAGTGAATTTATTTCGTTTATTAAAAATCCAAAAAATATTCGTTAAACTGAAAAATTCGTTCTAGTGGCATTCGTTGTACCGAGATTCTACTGTATATTTAAAAAAATATACGCTTTAATTAATTAATAGTTTCATGATAAAAAAATTGTGATTATACGTTGAGAAATAAAGTTAGAAATCCTAAAAAGATAGTTCAAATAATGCTCTTGTTTTTCCTTGCTTTAGCCATATTACGAAAAAAAAAAAAAAAAAAAAAAAAAAAAAAAACAGAGTAAACGCAACTTTCAAAGATATTGTTATTTTAGAAGAAGGCAACACTTTTCGGCAATTAAAAATCTCTTTTAAAATCGTTAGTTATTTCTTTCTTTCTTTTTCTTTTTTTAACGAATATTTTTACACTCTTTTCAACTTTATTTCTGCATGTAAACAAGAAATTTTGTAGTCTATTCTCAGCTCATTTTAAATTTGTGCGAAGAAGTTTTTTTATTATGTCTTTTCTTCCACAACAAATGTCACACCTATTCTTTTTAATGCATATTTTATTAATATAGTCGAAATGATATTGTGCTCGTTGACTCTCAAATGTACAGGGTGTCCATAAACATTGCTCTGTTTTTATTCCTTAAATATTGATCAAAGATATTTATTATAAACTAGCTGTTCCCCGTGACTTCGTTCACGTAACATTGAAAGAAAATGAATGCATTAATTAAGCAACATATCCAATTAACAAACTCTTTATCACAGTTTGTACATTAAAATTTTTTTTTCAAATTCACAATTCAGCTACACTTGATCATGTGTGATTTCATTATAGGATCGTTACATGGAGTAAGCGATTTCCAGTGTGCGACAGTGATATAAATGGCCAACCTTACAATGAATAACATGTTTTTGGAGTAATCTTCATTTTAAAAACAAAATATAAAAAAATCACATTTTAGTCAAAATGTGACGTCACTGAGTCGTACTCTTTTGGTCAGAGTTGTGAGATGACCATTGTGACCTACAGTAACGTAATCATGACTTCACTGCCCCTATATTTGCTATACGGATCATGAGTACATGGGGTAGTTCAGGGATACATCTATACTACTCCAAGAAGCAATAAATTTTGCAACCGTAAATGTTTTTTATATATTAATGGTCAAAGTCCACATTCCCTACCAGAAATTGCAAATATTCTCTTCATGAAGAAAATGTCTGACTTGAACACTGGTACCGAAAAACAAGAAAACTACATATAAAATAACAATATTATTTTTACTATTCATGCAGTCAAGCTGAAAGATAAATCAAACACGGAAGATCACTTGACTTTCTACAAATTGTTTTAACTTAACAGCGCACGCAATTCGTAAATTTTAAATTTCAGGATTAAATGTTAGAGTACGCGAAAAACTAAAAGACATGTTTTTATATTTTTCCAAGCACTTGTCAAGCTTGCTTTTAATGCGATTAAAAAAAAGAAAAAGGCTATACAGTTATAATAATTTAAAAGCTCCTCACAAACAGTGACTCTAAATTGTAAATGGGATTGAACAACGTCGGTTTTACACATGTTTTAATATAGACTTATAAATTTTCGAAGCAACAATGTAAATTACATTCTATATATTTAGGTAAAGATTGTGAAGTAATATTTTACTTTCAAATCGAGTACAACACTAAATGGCTGTAGATGGTACGGTGGCAAACAGAGCACAAGAGATGTTTACATAATTTTTTTTTTTTTTTTTTTTTAAATAATGCCTATAACATACAGCAATGTTTATCCTATTATTGAATTCTGAATTTTTTCTAAACAATAAATAATTACAAAAACAATGTTTCGAAGTTTTAAACTCATGTTTCCGCAAAATGTAAAATAAAATCTTATTAACGAACATGTATGATTCATTATTAAAATAATCGCAATAACGATTATTGATGCGAAAGAAAATGCGATATCCAGAAGCATGCGTGCACAATTTTTTACTTATCAACTGCAAATAACGTATTAACAGTTGTGTTCAATAACGAATTAAACTAGTAAATCTGCAGATCAGGAGCCTCAACGTCAATTCAAGTCACTGTTTTTTAATCTCACTTTTCATATTATTTAGCATCTTACAATCCGCAATTTAATTTTTTTTCTATTGCATACATATTTATAGGCATATACAATTCTTCGGAGGTTTCAGAAATTTGAAACGTTAAATTAAACACGGTTTCCGCAATGATATTCTGAAATTCTTATGAACTTCTTATTCATGCAACTTTTTAGATTAAAAAATAACTTGTATTAAAATAAATTCTTCATTTATGTCAATAGAATACAAAAATAATTTATTTTGCTAATAAATTATTGGAACAAAATAGTGCGTGTTGCTTTTATTATTTTATCTTCTTTCAAATATCGTTGCTAGGCAACTGATAAATTAAAGAGCAAAGTAAAAAGAAATGCATTTTAAAATTTGTAAAAAACATGGACATAAAAGTTTTATATTTCCGGAATAGATGCAAAAAAATTTCCAATCATTTAAACAATTAATATCTCAGTTCTAATAAATGTATCGTCAATTTTTCAAAATTATTGGATATATTTAAAACTTCCATATCGAAAATCAACATCCATAATTGCCGAAACATCAGTGAAGGCTTACTGTTGAGACCCGAAAAGTTTTTGGTGTCTGTCTGTTTGTCTGTCTGTCTGTCTGTCCGTCTGTCTGTCTGTCTGTCTGACTGTTCCGCGATAACTGCCGTAAAAATGATCCGATTAGTTTGATTTTTGGTAGGTATGTTGGTGAGATACCCGGCATTAGCTGTATAGTTTTTAGTTACATTTGGTTCATTCGCTCGGAAAATATAGAACATTTCTTTTTTTATCCTAATGCTTTCCTATGGGAATTCAGAAGATTTTCAATTTTTTCAGTCGTTGAAAATAAAATGTCGCATTTGATTAATGTATTTAAACGGTAAGTTATGAAGGCTAAAATTTATCAAGTCAGGTCTTAAATTATTCAAATTAATTTGAAATTTTGTTAATACATTCGCCAGATTTTTTAAATTAGGTGTATAATTTTCGTGCAATTTTATACATCTGTTCTAATAATATAATACATTTTATTCTATCATTTTCTGCAAATTTTAAAATGCATTTATTATTATTTACCTCTTTAATTTAACCGTAACCCAGCAACTAAATTTTAATGAATATCAAAATAATAAAATTCAAATAATTCAGACTATTTTGCTACAATATTTTATTGGGTGATTTTAATATTTTATTGAGAGATTTTAGTATGCTATTGCCATCGAGTTAGATCAAGATGTACGTATGTAAAATAAATATTATAGAATGACCATCAAAACTGTTTTTCCGAAACAAAAATTGTAATAACACTAGATTTCTGCAATAGATATAAGTGAAATACAGTAGATTCCGTTTACATTTCCATAAGTTGCTTTTGTACACGAGATATTATTCAACTTATCTATCAGATGCGAGTGTTTCGTGGTTGGCAGGTAAGTAAATATTGCTATTTAGGTACTAGGATAACATGAAATTATTTTCTGAATTTTTGCTTATCCTAATAAAACCACTGTGTAGAACGAAATCCAAGATATACTAGAATCATTCACACAAACAATAGGAAATCACGAATATAAATTTAATAAGGTTACGGAAAACATTTCTTTTTAGGTCATAATGCTTTCCTATGGGAATTCAGGCGATTTTGAAAATTTTCATCCATTGAAATAAAATGGCGCATTTGATTAATGTATTTAATGTGTAAGTTATGAAGGATAAAATTTACCAAGTCAGGTCTTAAATTATTCAAATTAATTTGAAATTTTGTTAATACATTCGTCAGATTTTTTAAATTAGGTGTACAATGTTTGGTGCAATTTTATACATCTGCTCTAATAATATAATACATTTTATTCTATCATTTTTTACAAAAATTTCCAGTGCATTTTTTTTCTCTCTTTCAATAAATGGTTGCTAAGCAACTATATTTCAAAGAATATCAACAAAGGAAAATTCAAGTGAATCGCATTATTTTTACGCGAAGCTTTATTAAAAATTGCCAATTTTCGGGTTTTAAGTTTTTAATATGCTTTTTAGATGCGTTCGTAATTATATAAATACGTAGCACCTATAGTCGTCGTTTGGTCCGTCCGTCTGTCCGTCCGTCTGTCTGTCTGTCCGTCTGTCTGTCTGTCCGCATATAACAACGCAAAAACTACCCAACCGAATGGTTTGCAATTTAAAATATAATATCTTTGCAGAATTTTGTCGAGACATTTCAAATTTTATTAAAATCGAATCAAAACTTTAGGAGATATTAATAAAAATATTTATTAAGAAATTTGAATTTTTTTTTTTTTAAATCGGTGCTTTTTGTTATAGGAGCTTCCGAAGTTTAATCGTCAAGCGACCGAGATACTTATTTTATGACAGAAATTAATCTGCAGACGATATAATTCATTTCACAGAATTAAAAATCATCAAGATCTGAATATTTATATAACTAGCTGATACATATATCTACCCTATATATATAAAATCCTAATGAAACGAATTTGTGAAACGATTTTATGAAACGAATTTATGAAACGATTTTATGAAACGACTGATTGAACGACTGATTATGTTTCAGGGCTATTTTTAACAAAATATTAAACGCTTGATGGTGAAATTAATACCAATTGTCCATAAAAATCCACGGATGTCAAAACTGGTAATAGAATTTTAAAATTTGAATTAGTTTTCGAGATATTAATTTTTTTCTAATTTTAATGACATTTCTGTAATGATGGCAACTAATTGCTCAGTTTTTTTGTGACAAAAAAGGGAAAAAAATTGATAAGGATCCCGATAGGGATTATTGGTTTCTTTTTATTCGTCATTTTCAAATTAAAATTGAATTTATCTTTTATTTCAATCGGTAAGGAAGACAAGATTGTGGTTAAATTATGTTTTTCAGGAAAATTTGAAAAAAAAATCACATTTCTATCGTCAGGATTCAATCGTCTGTCAGCATTTAATTTAATTTATAAACTGAAAATATTTTGAATAAATTCGTCCAAATGACGTCATTTATGTAAACGTAAAATAAAGGGGGGGGGGAGGAATTAATAGTAATTATTATTTATTGATATCATTTTGTTATTTTTTGTAAAATTGAATTAAATAAATTTATAAAATCACTAATTCGGATATTTGAAACGAATATATAAAATAATAATTGCCCAACTGAACGGAAGGAGAATAAAATATCCTGCTTGGTTTTCTTTCCAATTTGAATGAGAATATGACATCAACTATGGTAAAATGACATTTACCCCTTTCTCTCTTTTATTGTCAGCAAGGAAAAAAATGTTCCCTATATATTACAGAAATGCTATTAAAGTTTAAAACAAATGAATATTTCAGTATCATTACTATTTTAATAATGAATTATATGTTTACACATAAATAACAAAGAGAAGAAAAAACTACAAATAATTAAATTACTATACTCGAAACACACTTAAGGTGTAAGTTACGTTATATATTAAAATGATTTTCGTTTCTTTTCCAATTTAGGGGGCCTTCGCGAGATACAGAAAGTGACCTTGGCGATGAATTGAAATTCGGCAACATGTTTTCTAACAATATATTCGCTTTTTGATATACACAAGCAATTACTTCGATATTTATACAATTTATTTAATATAAAGAAGCCATTTATCTATTTTTATGTACAAAAAGAGGTAAATTGAAAGACAATTATAAATAAATTGTATATATACCTATAAATAGATGTATAAACAAGCATAAAAGTTCGGTGCTTTCCAGTATATGGGGCCTTGACGAAACAGAGAAAATAGCCTTGGCGGAAAAGGAAATTTGGCAACATACTTTCTGTCAACCTATTCACTTTGTGTATACAGAAGCATTTTTTCAATATTTATACAATTTGTTTAGCGTAAAATGTCATTTATCCTATTTTATATATAATCAGAAGTAATTTGTATAGAAAAAACAATAATAATATACGTATAATTAAAATACGCATTTAAACGAAAAAATCGTCGAATTTGTTTCCATGGCTGTTTATGTCATTTGGCACCAAATCTCACTTTCTGATACCCGAATTGCGCCAAGCTTTTTAAAAAAGCGTCAAGACCCCTATAATAGAAAACCACCAAAAGTTCATTGGGTTTGTTTTCACAACTTTTGGCAACAAATCTATGTATATTAACGAATCTATCAGTTTTTGAAGCTCGAATTACGCCAAACCTAAAAGCAAAGGATCCTATACTGGAAAAGTACCCGATTTTCTTATGGGTAATATTCAAGTGACATAACATGGTGTAAAATTATCGCGGATAGCAAATTTGTTTAAATATCTCATCAATTGATGCCGAATAAATGCAGGCATGCATGCACAAAATATTTAATTAATTTTGTATGATAAATAATTATTAGAAAATTCGTATATACATATTAATTAAAATAAATAATTTACATATTTAAAATAACATGAAAATATGAATGATGGTGCACTAAAATAGAGAGAAAATTAAAACCTGTTACTGAAAATGGCTATAACATAGTACTTTTCAATACCGTGGTTCTTAATGTTATTCACAAGCAGATGGAATTTTTCTCATCCTTAAACGCAAAGGAAGAATAGAATACAGATCGTTGTTATAAAAGTCCGAGAGGTAGCCACAATTTAAACCTAATCATTTTATACAAGCTGGTTTTCAAGTTGTAATTGATTTTACTTATCAATCCCGAAAACAGTCGTCAGTTGCCGCAACAGCTGTGTATGCGAGGCATGATAATAAAAAAAAGCCCCATTAAAACGTTAAAAGCATGGCAATCCAATTACAGATTTACCAATATTTTTAAAACAAAGCACGCTGTCATGTTTTTAGAGGCCTCGAAATCTGAGCGGGGGTTGGCGAGCGTAGCTCGCAGGGGGTAGGCCCCCTAGTATCTGAATATTTATATAACTAGTTAAGATATTTGTATGAACAGTGTCATAAAATATATACTTAACTAGCTGTTTAACCCGTTCTACGCACGGGATATCATGAATTTAATTCTAAAACGTGCGTACGAACGCACCTCGTTTGTAACGTTTGACGTACAATTTCCAACTTGTTTTTTAATGAAATAGATGAGAATTTATTTTAAGTACTAAAAAATGATTACCAAATCGGTTTTCCAAATGAAAATAATAAAAACGTTGAATGCGTAAATTGAATATAGGTCAAATAAAAGGAATTTAAATTTGTATAAGTATAATTTATACACGAAATTTTATTCAACTTCAGAAACATATGATGTTTAGTAGTTGAAATATAATTATTCTTTTAAGGATAGGATAAAATATCTTGTACAAAGAGATGGTTATTCTAATGAAATGAAAATTGCAAATACATTCAGACATATACTCAAGAAATAAAATAGCACAATCACTGGAAATTGAGAATAGAATATTAAAGCGACAACGAGGGGTTGTCCAAAATGCCTGAAATAATGTATTGTTATTCTGAAAAAATACAGTAACAAGTAGTTTATCCTATCATTGCATAACATTGTGTTTAAGGGGATACTTCTAAAATTTCCGAAACTTTCGATAAATTCATATTCTTATCAATGTATAAATAACTTAAAAAGATTGAATTTTAGTGTGTCAAATATTTTTCAGATAATGTTAAAAATTAGTAAGAACAATGATTTTTTGAGCTGACGTTGAGGCCTCTGATCTGTAGATTTACTAGTTTTACGTTGAAATCCATTATTAAAATATGCGATTTCCATTTCAGTTTAAAATGAAATTTGAAAATCGTCTGCAGTCCCATAGGAAAGCATTATGATTAAAAAAGAAATGTTCTCTATTTTTCGAACGAATGAACCAAATTTAACCAAAAACTATACAGCTAATTCCGGGTATCTCACCAACATACCCACCAAAAATCAACCTAATTGGATCATTTTTACGGCAGTTATCGCGGAACAGACAGACAGACAAACAGACAGACAGAAACCAAAAACTTTTCGGGTTTCAACAGTAAGCCTTCACTGACGTTTCGGCAACAATTTATAGTTTAAAAGAAATAATATTGTAAAATCGAAACCTCATTACAGTAACAGTCATGGTTTAATTTTAGTACCATCTGACTCCATGCGTTAACCTTTTCTATATTAACTGAATCCTATAAAATGTTTCTGAAGAAATCTTGCACCATTTCAAAATAAAATTATTCATCATTATCGGAGAGTAAAACTTGCCATAGCATATTGCACATAATATTGCACATTCTATTGCACATAACAGATATATAGTGTTCGAAGGTAAATGAATACTTTCATTTATGCTTTTTTTATATATATAAAATGATTCGCAAATCTATAAAAGATGGACCTTTTTTCAAACTAACTAAAATGATTTATATTTTCATGAACTGAAATGAAAGCAATTGTTTAATAATTTTAAACTTAAATTCAGAACTCTATTTTGTAACATTTTCATATTATTTATGCATCATTATTGTTCCTGTTTTGTTCAGCTGCAATAATTAAAAACAAAAGAAAGTTTGTTAAGATTATAATCAATTAGATGTTAACAAAATGACTCTTTTAATAGTATGAAAATGATTTTACAAATAAGTTTATTAAAAACAGGCCTGTTCCCAAAATGAAAAAAATTGAATATCAGATGATATCTATAATAACGATAAAATTACATACAAGAATGGCTTTCGGGGTTTACAATTTTCAAATTAATAAATAAAAACATTGATGATTTTCCGTTTATTAAGACTGGTGTATTATGCATTAGTCAGTATGGTATTTTTTTGTACTTTGTTCTTAAAAAAGTCTAGTATGAAAAAGAAGTACAAAAATACATGGTCTTTTAAAAAATTTCATTTGTATGTTGTAAACTCTTATTCATGTTTTCTAATATTAAAAATAATTAAAACATATTTTTATTATAAATAATATTTTTTACTAAAACATTTTGTAAGTAATATTTTCTGGAATATTAATGAGTTAAATGAAAAAAAGATATGGAACCACAGAAAACATAATGCTTGCATATAATAAGCCAAACAATCCTTATTTACACCATCCAAATGCAACCGATGGTGAGATAATGGAATTTTTGTCATCAAAATTTATCCCGTACGGTCGATCACTACTTGCGCTCATGCAGTACCTTCGACAATACACAAAATATTTTGACAGAATTAAGTTTGTTATGGTTCATAAGGATGATATTTATTGTCGTAATGGTACTTTGAGAGGATTATTAAAAAGAATAAATTGTTCGAAAATTGATATTGGAGTTATTCCAGAATATATGGATTACTATACTTCAGAGGCAATGGATTTCTCTTATCCGTACTTGTTGGAATATTGTACATGTCGGTTTTAATTGCGATGCCAATAGTAACTTATGCCACATTGAAAAGGAAGTATACGTTCAACAAGATTTCTTTTCACGTCTTTGAAATATCAATGGTGCAAAATTCCATTATAAGACCTTCGTCGTTTGTGGAGAAACTTCTTGTCTATTCGTGGGTTTTAGGGGCTATGATTCATTGCTTGTCTTACGATTCCGTATTTTTATCTTTTCTTTAAATTCCACCTCTGATTAAAATTAAGCATCTTTCAGACTTGGCTTTAGCTGTAGAAAGTGGAGATTATCATTGTGTTGCCAATCTGAACTCAGATGTTGTAGATGACGGGAAGAATTCAGCACACGAACATTTACGAGCAAACGCAACAGATATTTATAATAAGTTGTCTTACGGGGTTGCTATCTTAAATTTTCTTCACGAGAGTCGAAAGCAAAATCTTGCTTTTATCTTAGAGACAAAGTTTCTTAACATGCTGGACGCTGAAAAATTATTTTTCTCAGAAGACCGTTTTCAATGAAACTATGCATAGGATGATTTTCAGAACAGGCTTCTGTTACAAACATCTGCTGGATTTATTGGTGCACAAAATAATGGCTTCAGGCATTTACTTTAAGTAGGATAGCGATGGATATTTTTTATTGTCCTCACTATTTCCGGTATGTAGATAGAATAGAACTACTAATAGAAGCCTACTAATAGAAAGCTGACACTTACAGATCTTGCGCCCGCATTTATATTCCTATTATGTGATTACTTTATATCATTTTTGGTTCTTATAGTCGAAATATACATAAAACTTCTATAATAGTGCTTATCGTAATAAAGAAAGATGCATATTTACAGAAGTTTATCGTAATAAAGAAAGATGCATATTTACAGAAGTTTTCTTTTTAATTGTAGTGTTTCAAAAATATGAATTACGCACTTCTAAATGGTGTTGCTACATTTGTCGATTTTTACAACAAATAAACAGACCTGACGGACGGCAATAACATACATACTTTTTTTCCCCCTTTCATAAAAAGTAGAGTAAACTATTCCAGTGTAAGGTTTCTAATTGCCTCCTCGCCTGACATAACCTTAAAAATGATGTTAAAAATATTATTTTTAATGATATTAATCTTTTTACCATGGCATAATAACTATTTACCGGAGTTTTGTGAATTAATGTAAAAAGCAGCGAGATTGTTTTGTGCCATTTAGAGTGTAGTACTAGAAGGTGTAAATAATTTTCTAATTACGCTATTAATGATTAACTGTGTAATTGTGTTTCTATGGGAAGTTAATGACATGTTGCCCATAATAAAAAATACATTTAAAAATTCTTCTTTTAATTTTACTTGTGTGAAAAATATTTGAAAAAAAAAAGAAGAATTATAAAAAAATTGAAACACTGAATCAGACGTTTAGGGAATTCATATGAAAGCATTTCCTCAGATATTGCAAAACTGTTCCAGAAATGTCTTAAATACATAAATCAATATTTGGTACACCACTTTTTTGCAAGCCTATGGAACTTAAACATGGGATGTTCAAACTTTGTGGTCCAGCAGCCATTTAAGTGACGTCAGACATCGCTGGCGTATTAAGAGCTTTATGAATATTAAAAAATAAATACTTACAATTTTTGTGAATCCTAATGAACTGTATATCAGAATGGAAGATAATCCTTAAATTACGCAATCTATTGGTGCTCCGATACAGTACGCATATACAAACCATGATTAAACAAAGAAAACAAATAGTAAACAATAGATGACGCACGCGTAAAAAATAAATAAAAATCCAATTAAAAGCTCGATATTTTTTCAAAAAGTACCCGCAAGAAATAAATTAAAAATCGTATTTTAATTGCATTATAGGATGACGTCATCTGATAATGCAGTATTTTATTTTCGTGGCAACACTGATTTGAGAAAATATTTTATTTTTGTGGCAACACTGATTTGAGAAAAACCTTTTATTTCATTTATGAAAACAATGTCGATTTAATTTTTAATTAACAGCAATTTTTAATCAAAAAACATGTTTTAGAGAAATGTAAGTGTACTATGTCAGAAGCCTGTTCAAAATCCTTTCATAGGGCATCTCATTCATCGTTCTGCGTTTTGCATTTTCTTAGAAAAAGGCATGTTGACAACATAAATAATATATACGATAGTAGATGTATTTAAAATCGTAAACAACGATCTTTAGAGAAAGCAGAGTTATTCCTCAAGGTAGCGTGTCCTACTCGCACTTGTTCCATTCATATTTTTTCCCTTTATTTCTTGTGTGTTGATAGCTTCACACATTTGAAATAACATGATGAAAAATGCCCTCGAGTAAAGATTTATAAAATTTTCAATTATTAGCTGATCTTGCGGTTGAATCACAGATGTTGTTTTAGGAGGGAAAGGAAACACCTTTATATAATCTAATTGTCTCTTCTTGTTTGCCCATTGGATGGTCAAGTTTAGGTTTTATCCAATGTTAAAATGTGTTTAGGATGCAAAACATAGGCTTCTAATATAAATGGACACCGGATCCCTTTCTTCTCTCCCGAGAGAGTGGAAGGAAACATTTTTCACCTTTTATCGCCAAAAAAAACGGGGAAAGGGTACCTCTTTCTGGCGGTAATCCCTTTCTTGGCAATTTTCTGTTTCCGTTCTCGTAATAAAGGAAACAGACGGTGGAATTCCAGTGACAGTTTGGCGGGGAAAAATAACCTGTTTGGCATAATATTCTCCCACCAGCAGGAACATGTTTGCTTGCTGATCCGGCGTCTATTTGTATGAGATGTCAATGGGACATATGGCTCAAACGTGTGGCGAATCCAGTCAGACAGTAAATATTATTGTTGTCACGCAGAGCTTTCCTGTTCTGCACAATACTTGGATTAATTGAGATATATTAAAGTTTTTGAATGCTTGGTGACTCTGTGATTGGAAAACACACTCAACTGTAGTTATAGATTCGTCAAGAGTGGTGTCGTCGGAAAGGTATTCCCATGAGGTTCGAGGAAAAATATAGAAACTACAATATAGTCATACACGAGATACGAGACGATCTCTTACCTGACGCCATGCAAAAACAAAAGAAAAAGAAAAAGCATAAAAAAACTAGAAGAAGACTCCATCAAAATCTAAAGCTAGAGTCTGTTTCTAATCTCGTTAGTCAGTTAATTGTTAGTTAATTCTCCCGACAAGAGCTTTCCAACGATACCACCGTTGTCGAAATTTTATTTTTTAAATTTACGTAAGATGTCCTAGAAGAAATTGGCCCGTATCACCGGAATGTTTGGATTAATGGCGGGTAATTCCTGTATTTTTCCTGATTCACACGGACATTTGCAACGATACCATTCTTGATGCACCACAGGAATAACAGTGGAGCGTGTTCCCTAGCGGGTGGTAAATTAAGATTGGTCTTATCTTCGAGTCTCCACCTGTACTTGTTGCTAAAAACAATGTTGACCTGCCATGCATTGGTTTATACTCAGGAAATGTTCTATATTTTGTGACACGTATTTTGTTGGCATTTCCTACCAAAGTAAACATGTCTTGGTACAATTGTCGACTAGTTAATGGCGGCATCCTTTTTCTTTTGTAATTCCTGTGCGTTGTGCCATCGGATAACCCAGAATCGTTAACCAAGAAATATGTTTTCGTACAGCCACTCGCCATTTACCAAATACGTCGTTAACAGTGGCTGTCGTTAACCAATGTACTATTGTCATTTAAAATTCAGAATGTAGCGATTTTTTGAAGCAAAAATCAATTATGTACGTTCTTCAAAAATATTCCTTTTTCTAAAAAAAAAATATTTTTACAAAATACTTCAAGAATATTTTAGAAGGATCATCCACCGAATCTTAGTCATAGCTATCACAATATTAAGGTTGAAATATTATTAAAATTATAGGCTCTAAATAAGGAAATCAAATGTTAAATTTATTTCGTAATCCATATATCTTGTTGTGTTGAATTTGTTAGCAGACATTTTTTAAATGTGCAATCCATTCTAACTGACAATCTTTTTCAAAGTCATCAGTTCTTGCATTTTAGCATTTACAATCATATCTTTTGATTTCGGAGACAACCATCTTGGGAGACGGGGAAAAAACAAAAACAAAAACAAAAACTTAAAAGCAAATTGAATAAAAAAGGTGGGCTCTCCGCTGCTCATAAAAACATGATTTTTTAAAAAAAAATTCCCAATGAAGGATAAATATGATAAAAAGGTAAAGACAATGAAGATGATGCCAAATTATTTCAAGAAGAAAAAAAAAAACCCTGCAAGTCTGAATAACTACAAAACGTTAAAAATTCATTAAATTTTTATTTTGTGTGAAATTTTAGTGTGACGGGTGTGATAAAATTCTTGTGACAGGTATGACAACATTTTAAATCGCTTTGAAATATATTTAAATATTTAGTGTAAGGTTGAATCATTCTTGTTTCTGAACATATTAAGGCCAATTTTCCAAAAAAGAGAAGATAAATCATGAAATATATATTTGAATTATTTTAGCAAATTGTGATTTGGTAGCAACTTGCTTACTTTTAAGTTAATTCTGCTTTGAATTTTTTTAAAAGTGCTCAGGAGATTGGTGCAGCAAAGGCATTGTATGTCTCAGCAGTGAAAATACTAGAAACTAAACAAATACTGACAGAAAAGGGGAAGGCATCAAGTCTTATCACCACTTTAAAGTAAGTAGTGATAGCACTATCCTTTTGATGGGAAAGACTGCCAAATCAACACTGAGGGAAGTGGCAGTCACTGCTAATTGTGAATCTCCCCTTAGTAAGATTTTGAAAATAACAGATTTAAATATTGGTGATTATCTTTTGGTTTCCCCGGCCAGCAGCAAAAAGCGTAATAGCTTGTACTATGCTAATGTCTTGAATATCAACTTCCGTAAGGAAGAAATAAGCTTAAAATACATGCAAGCCAGTGGGCCACACTGAATTTAGCCAGAGGAAGATGACATCTCAATTAAAAAAAATTTCTGCTATTGTAAAAAAAGTAGCTCCCCCATCACTTATAACGAGTAGGGGGCACTACAAATTTTAAACTAACAGCATAAGTAGTTGTTAGTTTTATTAAATTTCTTTTGTATATTTACTATTGTTCAGTTTACTGTCTATACTGATCACTGTATTTTTTTTTTGGTAAAACATTTTCAAATTGGACACTATGCACAATGTCACACCCGTCATAGCAGGAAAAAAATTCTTATACATTAAAATAATTAAAATTTATTATGAAAATTACGTATTAAGTTTAATTTGAATATCTTTCATTAGAAAAAAATTGTTTTAATAATGACACAGTTAAATATTCACAGAAATTTTAACAAATGTGTATGCAAGTAAAAACTCTTGTCCCGAGAGAGTCCCAAGTTTAAAATTTTCTTTTTTAAAATATTGAAGGCTATTGAAGTTATATATTTGCTCAGTTATCCAAGCATATGCATGGGAAAACATAATTAAAATACTTTTCAGGGATTTCTTAGCTAATTTATTTCCCAAAATAAAAGATATAAACTCTTTTTGTCAAACAAATTGTAAACAAATTTTGTCTGGATGTCACACCCGATACAATGGATTGGCCCATAATTAAAAATGGCGCACCTTAAAGTTCGTTTATTATTTCGGTTATTTAAAAACTTTTCGCATGTTACTTTTTCGGGCAAGAATTTTTTTTTACCATCAATGTCCGAGCCTTCTATCGAATGCACGCAGTAGAAAAATGTTAGCACAGTTTTAAAATTATTTCAAAATTAATTTTCTCAAATTAAAAATATCCTCTAACATAGAAATAAGTATTCATTGTAACAACTGCATCATGACAACGTTTCGGGATTTTTATGTCTCGGTAAATCTATTTAAAATAAGAAATTTGTTATTTATAAGCAACCAGTGGCAGAAATCTTCAAAATAACATATCTTATCTTGTAAAACACCGTTGTATAACTATCAAAGAAAAACATGAGTTCTTTTTTCCAGTAGTTCTGAGAAAAGACTTCAAACAGAAAGCCAGGGTAGACAAGGAATATCCCACGGATTCTTTATCTCACAAACAAAGACAGTGCCATGGCTTCCGAATCACATAGAATATTTCTCCGTATATCGAATATCAATAACAATTCAATTCCCTTTGAAACTGATTTTTAAAAGATTGTAAAATGCTGTAAAGAACATAATGTGTCTCAAATAGCAAGTTATAATTTTTTTCATTCTTTTTCGTTTCTGAGTAAATGAAATTTTTAATTTGAGCCCAGAGCTTCTTTCAGGTCTCTCACTGAGCCCGAGTCATCTCTAGGCCATCATCAGTGAGTGATCATCCTCCGAAATCAATGTCTGGATGAATATAAATGTCCATTAAGCCTCAGTCAAGACTGTCAGGACGGTCTAGGCTCAAAAATCAAAATACTATTCTATTATCTCTGTTATGTGAGATTCCAGCAACACAAACGAGAATGAAATCTACAAAATTCATATGAATTGTTCCGAATTTGACTCCATTAAAGAGGAATTTACAATCTGAGAAATAAAATAGTTACAATAGCCAGATAGACATCATCCAGCGATTTGAGTGAAGCTCTTGAAGTATACATTGGACCCTTTATTTCCAAATTTTCATTCTCAATTCGTTTAGCTATGTTCGAATTTTTCTGGAGTTTTTTAAAGTGATTTTTACGATTTTTTCTCGGTCTGCCGCGATTTTTTAACATTCCTAAGCGGAATTCGGTTTTAGTCTTTTACAGCAATTTAATGTATTTTGTCCTCTGTATATTTGTTTAATTTTTAACAATTTTTTAATGCGATTTGCATCTTTTTCGTTTCACAGCGATTTTTAGACATTCGTAAAAGAAATCCAGTTTCAATCTCTTAGCACAATACAGTCAATTTTGATATCTGCGCTTTTGAATTTTACGAATTTTTAGGGATTTTCTGCGTTTTGTGATGATTTTCAAACAGTACCTGGTAGACCGAACCTCGCTCGGTTTAATTTTTTTTTTTTGCTGTGTTTGAGTAACAACAAAAAGTTATTTATTTATTTTTACTTTAAAATCTTAAGTAAGCGGTCTTAACAGCTCGTCGAAATTACAAATTTACAATAAAGGGAAAATACTTACGTGTACGCCTGCTTTTGGTTTAACTGGGTAAAGGCTGTTAATATGAATGTATATAACAGTGAAATGTGTTTTGATAGTGTAAAATAATAATTGTTACAGTTTTGCTTTTTGCAGAGAGCACTGTAACAGCGAACATTTCTTTCTTGTATTTTTATGTTCACTAGCTAAAACATCGCTAGCTAAAACTCGTTACCTTCCACTTAAATCTTTTAAAATTATTAAACAATAGAATCAAACAATAGAATCAAGCATTTTGTAAATTATAACTCACATTTATCTGAAGTTTTCTTTGGGATGACATAAAATATAATAAAGTTATATATACGGAGTTAAATGTTTTTCTTGAATTATAAATATTTGGATTAAAAAATTATTTGAATTTAATCCAAATACAACTAAAAAATCACAATGATTCAAAATTCACTTGATTGGAGACCACAGCAGAGTAGCCCGCATGTTTGTACGCTGTCAAATGCAGTGGGGCCTTCAAAGCTTGGTTAGCTTAATTCGAATTTCGTTTGGGAAAAACTGACCAGCGAAGCGGGCGAAGTCCAGTAGTTAAAAAAATCCTAATTTTATACACATTTGTATATATAAAATATTAGTCTTAGTGGGGCCTCCAAACCCTGGTTCGCTTAGTTTTTATTTCGTTTGGGGAAAAGTAACTAGCGACGTGGGCGAAAGCCCCTTAGTTTAAATAAAACATAGCTTTATACACATTTGCCTCTATTAAAAATTATTTTAAAACAAATTTAATATAAGTTAATAAGAAAAATGTTGATAGCTCCCAAATCTCTTTCCGAAATATACTTCTGCATTAGGTCTTGTATTGTTTACGTATATTTTACACATCTATTTTATATCATTTATACTTACCTGGCACAGGAGAATACCTTGATCTATCAGGAAACTTCCCCGAGCATACACCTTTCCCTGCACATGGAGGGGTTGTTGCACTGAAATTTACGACAGTGTTTCTGCTGGAGCAACTTTCGTGGGAAAATCTTCTATAAATATTCTATAGGATATTTTTAGCACGTTTTACAGGAAGCTTTAGAGTTTAAGTAAATTGATAGAAAAATTGGCCATAATTCAACAGGATTCTGTGAACTCAAAAATCAAAAAACTATTCTATCATCTCTGTTACGTGAGATTACAGCAACACAAACGAGAATGAAATCTACAAAATTCATATGAATTGTTCAGAATTTGACTTCATAAAAGAGAAATTTCTAAGCTGTGAATTGCAATAGTTAAAATAGCCAGAAAAACATCTCTCGTTATACGGCGATTTTTTGACATTCCTAAAATTAATTCGGTTTCAGTCTTTTAGATATGTATAATGTATTTTTTCCTCTGAATTTTGTTTAAGTTTTAGCAATTTTTTACGCGATTTGTAGCGTTTCCGTTTCACAACGATTTTTTGACATTCGTAAAAGGAATCCAGTTTCAATCTCTTCGCACAATTTTTGTTAATTTTGATAGCTGCAATTTTGAATTTTAGGAAGTTTTATGGTTTTCTGCGTCTTGTGTGGATTTTGAAACAGTACCTGTTAGACCGAACCTAGCTCGATATATATTTTAATGCTGTGTTTGAGTAATAACAAAAAGTTATTTATATATTTTTACTTTAAAATCTTCTGTGAGCGGTCTTAACAACTAGTCGAAATTGCAATTTTACAGGAAAGTGAAAAAAAAATGCGTGTATGCCTTCTTTTGGTTTAAAAGTGCTGTTAATATGAATGTATTTAACCGTGAAATGTGTTTTGATTGTGCAAAATAATAACTGTTACTGTTTTGTTTTTTGCAGTGAATTCTGCAACAGCGATTCTATTTTTATGATCACTAGCTAAAAGTTCATTACCTTCCACTTAAAACTTTTAAAATTAATACAATCAAACAATAGAACCAAGCATTTTGTAAACTATAACTCACATCTATGAGAAGTTACCTTTGAGGTGACATAAAATAAAAATATAATAAAATTATATATAATGAGTTAAATTTTTTGCTTGAATTATAAATATTTGGATTTTACAAATATTAGAATTGAGTTCATTTACAAATAAAAAATCACAATGATTCAAAATTCACTTGGTTTGAGACCCCAGCTGAGTAGCCTGCCAAATGCAGTGGGGCCTCCAAACCCTGGTTCGCTTAATTCGAATTTCGTTTGGGGAACACTGACCAGCGACGCGGGCGTTAAAATAAAAGATAACTTTATACACATTTGCTTCTATTAAAAATTCGTTAAAATAAGTTAATAAGAACGAAATTGACAGTCCACAAATCCTCTTCCAAAATATATTTTACACCTGTATTTTATATCATTTATACTTACCTGGCACAGGGGGAATACCTTGATCGATCAGGAAACTACACCTTTCCCTGCACTTGGAGGGGTTGTTGCACTGGAATTTAAGACAGTGTTCCTGCTGGAACTAAGTCTGTGGAAAAATCTTCTATAAATCTGCTATAGGATATTTTATAGCACGTTCTACAGGAAGCTATACAGTTTAACCCTTTAACGTTCATTGGTTTCCCTAGGAAACAAATGGAATCACAAAACTTTAATTACGAAATTGAACAAAGACAGCAGAATTTTAATAGAAATGTTTTCCATTTATTATGTATGTAGAATATCGCTTTTTTATTATATAAAAATAAATTTGTTTATAATTTCCGGTGTCAATCATTTATTTCGACATTTCAGCAATTGAAGTGCTTCATCCGTTAAAGGGTTCAGCATTTAAACATTTCGGAATGGATGGAAAAATTGGCCATAATTCAACAGGAATCTGGGAACTTTAACATAATTTTATCGAAAAAGTTGTGTAGATTACTGCGTATAGCTTTCTATTAAGAATTCTGTAGAATATTATATACATGCTTTATACGGTTTTCTGCAGATTGTTTTATGCATTGTTCTACAGGGTTGTGCAAGAGAAGGTTGTGACATGAGAACTGATAGATTAACATAAATTAAACCCCTATAGCTTCAACCACACTTATTGGTGATAAAATCACAGCTCCGCTTCTGATGTAAAATAGACATAATTAAAAATGGCACACCTTGAAGTTTGATTATTATTTCGAATATATAAAAACTATTCGCATCCTACTTTTAGGAGAACGAATTTGTCCTTCTACCGAAAGCACGCAGTAGAAAAATGTCAGTACAGTTTTAAAATTATTTCAAAATTAATTTTCTCATTTAAAAATATCCTCTAACATAGAAATAAATATTCATTGTAAAAACTGCATCATGAACACGTTTCGTGATTTTTATGTCCCTGTAAATCTAATTAAAACAACAAATATGTTATTTATATGCAACCAGTGGCAGAAATCTTCAAAATCACATCTCTTATCTTTAAAACACCGTTGTGTAACTAAAAAAAAAAAAACACGAATTACTTTTTCTACAAGTTCTGAGAAAAGATTTCAAACAAAGAGACAGGGTAGACAAGGAATATCCCACGGATTCTTTATCTGACAAACAAAAAGCATTCCAAGGTTTCCGAATCACATATAATATTTCTCCGAGTATCAAATCTAATAACAATTCAATTTCCTTTAAAACTGATTTTTAAAAGATTCCAAAAGATTGTTAAGAACATAGGCTACATTCCTGTTTCTCTCAAATAGCAAGTTATAATTTTTTTCATTTTTTTTTTCGTTTCTGAAGAAATGAAACTTTTAATTTGAGACCAGGGCTTCTTTCAGGTCTCTGGCTGAGCCCCAGTCATCTCTAGGACATCATCAGTGAGTGATCACCCTCCGAAATCAATGTCAGGATGACTATAAATGTCCCATTAATCTTCAGTGAAGACTGTCAGAACGAACAAGATTCAATAATAAAAATATTATTCTATCGTCTCTGTTATGCGAGATCCCATCAACAAAAACGAGAATGAAATCCACAAAATTCATATGAATAGTTCAGAATTTGACTCCATACAAAAGGAATTTCTAAGCTGTGAAATAAAATAGGCACAATAGCCAGATATACGTCATCCAGCTATTTGAGTGAAGCTCTTGAAGTATACATTGGACCCTTTATTTCCAAATTTTCATTCTCAATACGTTTAGACCTGTTTGAATTTTTCTCAATTTTTTAAAGCGTTTTTTACGATTTTTTACTCGTTCTGCCGCGATTTTTTAACATTTCTAAAAGGAATTCGGTTTTAGTATTTTAGATCAAAATAATGAATTTTGTACTCTGTAATGTTTTTTAATTTTTAGCAATTTTTTATGCGATTTGTAGCGTTTGCGGCACAGCAATTTTTTGACATTCGTAAAAGGAATCTAGTTTCAATTTCTTAGCGCAATATAGTCAATTTTGATATCTGCGATTTAGAATTTTAGGAATTATTAGGGATTTTCTGCGTTTTATGATGATTTTGAAATAGCACCTAATCGGAACCTCGCTCGGTTTTTTATAATGCTGCGTTTGAGAAATAATAAAAAATTATTTATATATTTTTACTATAAAATCTTAGGTGAGCGGTCTTAACAACTAGTCGAAATTGTAATTTTACAGGAAAGTGAAAAAACTGCGTGTAAGCCTGCTATTTCTTTAACTGGGTACAGGCTAGTAATATGAATGTATTTAACCTTGAAATGTGTTTTGATAGTGTAATATAATAATTGTTATTGTTTTGTTTTTTGCAGCACTGTAATAGCGAACATTTCTTTCTTGTATTTTTATGATCACTAGCTAAAACAGTTCGTTACCTTCCACATAAAGCTTTTAAAATTAATGCAAAAAAACAATAGAATTAAGCATTTTATTTAAACTATAATTCACATTTATCTGAAGTTACCTTTGAGGTGACAATAAATATAATAAAGTGATATATAAGGAGTTAAATTTTGTGTTTGAATTATAAATGTTTAGATTAAAAAAAATTTGAATTTAATCCATTTACAAATGAAAAATCACAATGATTCAAGATTCACTTGATTTGAGAACACAGCTGAGTAGCATGTTTGTACGCTGCCAAATGCAGTGGAGCGTCCAACCTCTGGTTCGGTTAATTTGAATTTCGTTAGGGGAAACCGACCAGAGACGCGGGCTAAAGTCCCCTAGTTAAAGTAAAACATAGCTTTATGCACATTTGCCTTTATTAAAAATTAGTTTAAAACAAATTTAAAATAAGTTAATAAGAACGAAATTGACAGCCCACAAATCCCCTTTCGAAATATACTTTTACATTCGGTTTTGTATTGTTTACGTATATTTTACACCTCTATTTTTTATCATTTATACTTACCTGGCACAGGGGAATACCTTGATCGATGAGGAAATTGCCCCCAATATACACCTTTCCCTGCTCTTCGAGGGGTTGTTGCACTAAAATTTAAGGCAGTGTTCCTCCTGGAATTACGTTTGTGGAAAAATCTTCTATAAATCTTCTGTAGGATATTTTATAGCACGTTCTACAGGAAGCTGTAGAGTTTAAGTAAAACATTTCTGAATGGATGGAAAAAATGGCCATAATTCAACAGGATTCTGTGAACTTTAATAGCATTTTATCGAAAAAGTTATGCAGATTACTGCGTATACCTATCTATTAAGGTTCTGTAGAATATTATATTCATGCTTTAAACTGTGTTATATAGATTTTTCTATGAATTGTTCTACTGGGTTCTTTTCTAAAACTAAAGCTGATTAATATTTACTAACAGATCAGGAAGTAAATTTGTTGAGAGTAGAATGGTAAGAAACCAATAAAACGAACTTGTGACGTGGAAATCGATAGGTTAATAAAAATTAAACACCTGTAGCTCCAATCATGCTTTTTGGTGGTAATATCATAACTTGCTTGCGTGTAAAATAGAAAACTAGTCGTTGGGGGCCACCGTAATACTTACCCATAATGGACAGGCATAATATAAAATATTAAAATAAAACATGTGTAAACTATTTATAAAATGCATTGCAATTCGAATAAAATCCTGGCTGGATGACGTCATAAACTTTAAAGACTCGATTACTCAATTGCTTGAAAGAGGTTTTTCCTTATAACTTCAAAAATAATAATCCTATTAACTAGCGATTTATTGCATCTGATTCAGCATCAATTTTGCAATTAAAATATATCTTTGAAGTGAAATTTGGATGAAATACAGGGTCATGAAAAATCGAAGCGTGTGGCAAATAGGATTCCAAATATCTCATGAACCGATCAACTTCATGTTTTATGCAAAATTTATGTTTTTTTATTGTCTTTTATATTCATTTCTTAAAATAAACAATTTCGAAAATTTTTATATACCTTTTATCAGAACGAATATTTCGAGAGTCCGAAAAAAATAGTTCCGGTTAATCGAGGTTATTGAAATGAAATAGGCTTCTTCCCATTATTACATACTAAGTACATACCAAATTTCAAGTCTCTATCTCAATTTTTTCGGGAGATAGAGCGTTTATACACACACAGACACACAGACGGACGGCAAAATTTTTTTTTCCTTTAAATATGTTTTTCGGATTCTCCAGTGTCTGAAACGTGTCAATCCGTCAAAAAAAAAAAAAAAATTTCGATTTTCAAAACGATTGCAAGACTTACCCTATACGACGTTGATGGGTAAGTAAAAATAATAATTACACTCTTTAAAGTTTATTATTATTATTTTTTATTTAAAAAACTATTACCCGTCCTATTTTTTAGAGTACAAAATATTTTCTGACATCAAACCCGAAAGCACGCAGTAGAAAATAGCTTAATACAATTTTAAAACTGTTTCAAAATTAATAATCTCCTTTAAAAATATCCTCTTACAATGGAGCAGGTATTTATTGTAAAAAATGCACCATGACAACGTTTCCATTTGTTATTTATATCCAACCACTGGAAATAATCTTCAAAAGTCAAATTTCTCTTCTTTTAAAACACCGTTGTATAACGATCAAAGAAAAATAAGAGTTCGTTTTTCACGTAGTTCTGAGAAAAAACTTTAAACAGAAAGCCAGGGTAGACAAGGAATATCCCACGGATTCATTATCTCACAAACAAACGCCGTGTCAAGGCTTCCGAATCACATAGATTATTTCTCCGTATATCAAATCCAATAACAATTCAATTTTCTTTGAAAAGGATTTTTAGACGATTGTAAAAGACTGTAAAGAACATAGCCTACATTCTTGTTTCTCTCAAATAGCAAATTCTTCTTTTTTTATTTTTTTATTTTCTGAATAAATGAAATTTTTACTTTGAGCACAGAGATTCTTTCAGATCTCAGGCTGAGCCCGAGTCATCTCTAGGCCATCATCAGTGAGTGATCATCCTCCGAAATCAATGTCAGGATGACTATAAATGTCCCATTAAGCTTCAGTCAAGACTGTCAGGACTAGAGGTCTACACGGGCCGAAATTTCCAGGCCCGGGCCCGGCCCGACCCATACGGAAAAAATTTGGCCCAGCCCGATACAAAAATTAAAAGTTCGGCCCAAACCCGACCCGGCCCGGAAAAAAGTTAAAATCTCGGCCCGAGTCCGGCCCGGCCCGAGTGAATTTCTACAGAACATAATTTTTACGTCGATTTGGTTAAAAATTTGCCTCGTAGGAGGAGATCTAATCAAAAATTCCTATCTTAGCCTTTTTTTTTCATGTTTATAACTTCATTTTTATAGAGGTGCCGCAAGCTGGAATGTTTATTTTTTTTGATAAATCTCTATTTGTTGTATGTATGTGTTTAAGTTATCATCAATATTGTTAATCCATATTCCATTTATTGAAGTGTTAAAAATCAGAAAAATGCTATACAGTAAAATCTTCTAAGATGGAATTGCATAGGGAGGGAAAAAAATGAGTTATAGACAATTTGCCTTCTTATCAGGTGTAAATGTATTATATATTCTTTTCTTACGTATTAGTATATTCATTTTTAATGGATCAACACATTTTTCAATTTAAGACAGGATTCCGTCATAAGCAGGTTCTTTTTCACACGTTTTACTATATTTTAATTTAACCATATTTTAATAAGTGTATAAATCTACTATTCTTTAAAAAGAATAAATTCTAATGTTTAATTATAAAATAATTTCGATTTAAAAATGTATGCATGTTTTGCAAAGATTTTTATGCGAGATCTTATTTTATTGACCTTCGAACGGACCAGGCACGCCGAGACAATGATTTTCATACGGGTCAAAACCAGGACTAAAAATTTTGAGGCGTGAAGACTAGGAAGAATGAAACCAGTCCCGGCTCTGTACGGGAAAAATAATTTAAGGCACGGCCTTATCCTTCTGGAAAAAAGTAAGGCCCGGCGCGGCCCGTAAAGAGAAATCACTAGGCCCGGCCCGTAAAGAGAAATCACTAGGCCCGGCCCGAGCCTTCAGAAAAAAATATGGCCCGAGTGCCGTGAAGAAAAATAGGCCCGAGCCCGGCCCGCGGGCCGGGCTGAGTACGGGCTTCGGGCCTTGGCCCGGCCAGTGCAGATCTCTAGTCAGGACTGTCAAGATTCAAAAATCAAAATACTATTCTATCATCTCTGTTATGTGAGATTCCATCAACACAAACGAGAATGAAATCTACAAAATTCATATGAAGTGTTTCGAATTTGACTCCATACAAAAGGAATTAAGCTGTGAAATAAAATAGGCACAATAGCCAGATATACGTCATCCAGCTATTTGAGTAAAGCTTTTAAAGTATATAATGGAACTCTTATTACCAAATTTTCATTCTCAATTCGTTTAGCTATGTTTGAATTTTTTTGGAGTTTTTAAAGGCGATTTTTACGTTTTTTTTTGCGATTTTTTAACATTTCTAAAAGGAATTCGGTTTCAGTCTTCTAGATCAAGGTAATGTATTTTTTCCCCTGTATTGTTGTTTAATTTTTAGCTATTTTTTATGCGATTTGTAGCATTTCCGTTTCACAGCGATTTTTGGACATTCGTAAAAGGAATCCATTTTCAACCTCTTAGCGCAATATAGTCAATTTTGGAAATTAACGAATTTTTAGGGGTTTTCTGCGTTTTGTGGTGATTTTGAAACAGTACCTTGTACAGCGAATTTCGCTCGATATATTTTTTTATTGCTGTGTTTGAGTAATAACAATAAGTTATTATTTTTACTTTAATATCTTAGGTGAGCGGTCTTAACAACTAGTCGAAATTGCAATTTTAAAGGAAAGTGAAAAACTGCGTGTACGCCTGCCTTTGGTTTAACTGGGTACAGGCTGTTAATCTGAATGTATTTAGCCGTGAAATGTGTTTTGATAGTGTAAAATAATAATTGTTACAGTTTTGCTTTTTGCAGAGAGCACTGTAACAGCGAACATTTCTTTCTTGTATTTTTATGTTCACTAGCTAAAACATCGCTAGCTAAAACTCGTTACCTTCCACTTAAATCTTTTAAAATTATTAAACAATAGAATCAAGCATTTTGTAAATTATAACTCACATTTATCTGAAGTTTTCTTTGGGATGACATAAAATATAATAAAGTTATATATACGGAGTTAAATGTTTTTCTTGAATTATAAATATTAGGATTTAAAAAATATTTGAATTTAATCCAAATACAAATAAAAAATCACAATAATTCAAGATACACTTGATTTGAGACCACAGCTGGGTAGCCCGCAAGTTTGTACGCTGCCAAAAGCAGTGGGTCCTATAAAACCTGGTTCGCTTAATTCGAATTTCGTTTGGGGAAAAGTAACCAACGAAGCTGGCAAAAGTCCAATAGTTCAAATAAAACGCGTAAATTGTCTCTATTAAAAATTATTTAAAAACAAATTTAAAATAAGTTAATAAGAACAAAATCCACAGCCCACGAATCCCCTTCCGAAATATACTTATACGTTCGGTTTTGGGCGCATGTTTAAGTATATTTTACAACTGTATTTTATATCATTTATACTTACCTGACACAGGGGAATACCTTGATCGATCACCTTTCCGTGCACTTGGAGGGGTTTTTGCACTAAAATTTAAACTCTGAAACTTAAGCACTTAGAGTAAGACCTTAAAACGTAAGTCCTACTGGAATAACGTTTGTGGAAAATTTTCTATAAATATTATATAGGATATACTACAGTACGTTCTACAGGACGCTATACAGTTTAAGTAGAACATTTCTGAATTACTAGAACACTTGGCCATAATTGAACAGAAGTCTGTGAACTTTAATATAAATTTACCGAAAAAGTTATGTCTCTGTGTACCTTTCTATTAAGGTTCTGTAGAATTTCTATACATATCTTATATGGTTTACTACAGATTTTTCTATGAATTGTTCTACAGGGTTGTACAAGATATTCTCTTAAAATAAAGCTGATTGATATTTAGAAACAGATGAGGAAGTAAATTTGTTGAGAGTAGAATGGTAATATAGAAATTTAAATGTTTTGCTTGAATCATAAGTATTTGGATAAAAAATATTTGAATTTAATCCAATTACAAATGAAATATCACAATAATTCAAGATTCGCTTGATTTGAGACCACAGCAGAGTAGCCCGCATGTTTGTACGCTGCCAAATGCAGTGGGGCCTCCAAACCCTGGTTCGCTTAGTTCGAATTTCGTTTGAGGAAAACTGACCAGCGAAAGTCCACTAGTTAAAATAAAACATCACTTTTTACACTTTGCCTCTATTAAAAATTATTTAAAAACAAATTTAAAATAAGTTAATAAGAACAAAATTGACAGCCCACAAATCCCCTTCCGAAATATACTTCTACGTTCGGCTTTGTATTGTTTACGTATATTTTACACCTGTATTTTATATCATTTATACTTACCTGGCACAGGGGAGTACCTCGTTTGAGCAGGAAACTGCACCAACTATACACCTTTCCCAGTATTTGGAGGGGTGATTGCACTGAAATTTAAGACAGTGATCCTGCTGGAACAACGTTTGTCGAAAATTTTCTATGTATATTATATCAGTACAAAACCCCTTAACGGGTTAAAAGTTGTGACGCAGCACTTTCTTTTGGCTCTAAGAATTTCAAATATGGGTCTGAAAAGTAATGATATCAAATTTGAGTGACGCTATGTTAATTTTTTTTAAATCATCATTTTCTTTTTAGTTTTATTTATATTCGCAGGTGCAAGTATTATCTTAACATGAAAATAATATAAAATTTATTCGCTAAAGCTTTTTTATTCAGATCTCTCAGGAATTCAAAATATGGGTTTTAAAAGAAATGATATCAAAATTTGAGTGACACCTTGACGTGAATTTAATAGGATTGTTTTAAATTTAAATTTAAATTATTTTTCGTTTGTCTTCTAAAGTATATTTACACATACAAACAATACTTTTAATTTTTCAATACACTGTTAAATATATCACTTTCGCTGAGCCTATATTATGTATTGAAATGTATTTATTTCAATAGACTGATTCATGTTTTGTGCCACGGTATCTAAAATCATAAGTAAAATTTATGTAAATGATTATTTTGCGTCATAGTATCCAAACAAAGGAAAATGTATGCAAGTGGATACTATGACGCAAAATAATCATTCACATAAATTTTACTTATGATTTTAGATACCGTGGCACAAAACATGAATCAGTCTATTGAAATAAATACATTTCAATACATAATATAGGCTCAGCGAAAGTGATATATTTAACAGTGTATTGAAAAATTAAAAGTATTGTTTGTATGTGTAAATATACTTTAGAAGACAAACGAAAAATAATTTAAATTTAAATTTAAAACAATCCTATTAAATTCACGTCAAGGTGTCACTCAAATTTTGATATCATTTCTTTTAAAACCCATATTTTGAATTCCTGAGAGATCTGAATGAAAAAGCTTTAGCGAATAAATTTTATATTATTTTCATGTTAAGATAATACTTGCACCTGCGAATATAAATAAAACTAAAAAGAAAATGATGATTTAAAAAAAATTAACATAGCGTCACTCAAATTTGATATCATTACTTTTCAGACCCATATTTGAAATTCTTAGAGCCAAAAGAAAGTGCTGCGTCACAACTTTTAACCCGTTAAGGGTTTTTGTACTGATATCATTACTTTTAAGCGGTTATTGATGAAAATTTCTTTCAGTCGCAATTAAGCATTAGGGTATAAATTTATAAGAATAAAACTTAGTGGCTTCGCCCGCTAGTGGGCCTTCAATTTACATCAGGGACTCGAATCTAACTGAAATCTCCATTTGTATGACAATCCCTTAATTTCCACATGTAATAGTATAAACCTATAACCGAACGAACCACCAACCCAGGTCCCTGCTGCCTCCGGCACCGTATACCGGTCGTGCTATGCATGCACCGGATAATACCTTAATTTGCACATCGAATAGTATAAACCTCTAACGGAAAGAACCTCCGCCTCGGGTTCCCGCTGCCTGCGGCACTGTATAGCTGCCGTGCTGAATAATACGATTAAGTGGTCACAGACCTTTTAAACAATATATCACATGAGGGGTGTGTGCAAAATTTTAAAAAGTACCCCCCTTGTGGGAGGGGCAAAGTGGGGGGGATGGATACTGGAGATGCATAATATGACTAAGTGGTCACAGACCTTTCCAACAATATACCACGAGGAGTGTCAGCAACATTTAAAAAGTGCCCCCCTGGAGGGGGCAAAGTGGGGGATGGACACCGGAGGTGCATAATCTAATTAAGTAGTCACAGACCTTTCCAACGATATATCACATGAGGGGTTGTGCAAAATTTCAAAAAGTACCCCGTTGGGGGGGGCAAAGTGGGGGTACGGACACAGGAGATGCATAATATGATTAAACAGTCACAGACCTTTCCAACAACATATCACATGAAGGGAGTGTGCAAAATTTTAAAAAGTACCCGCCTTGGGGGGGGGATGGACACCAGAGATGCATAATATGACTAAGCAGTCACAGACCTTTCCAACGATATATCACATGAGGGGTAGTGCAAAATTTGAGAAAGTACCCCCTTGGGGGGGCAAAGTGGGGGTGTGGACACAGGAGATGCATAATATGATTAAACAGTCTCGGACATTTCCAACAATATATCACATGAAGGGTGTGTGCAAAATTTTAAAAAGTGCCCCCCTGGGAGGGGGGGCAAAGTGGGGGGATGGACACCAGAGATGCATAATATGACTAAGCGGTCACAGACCTTCCCAACGATATATCACATGAGGGGTTGTGCAAAATTTCAAAAAGTACCCTCTTGGGGGGGCAAAGTGGGGGTGTGGACACAGGAGATGCATAATATGATTAAACAGTCTCAGACCTTTCCAACAATATATCACATGAAGGGTGTGTGCAAAATTTTAAAAAGTACCCCCCTCGGGAGGATGGGGGGGGCAAAGTGGGGGAATGGACACCACAGATGCATAATATGACTAAGCAGTCACAGACTTTTCCAACGATATATCACATGACGGGTTGTGCAAAATTTTAAAAAGTACCCCCTTGGGGGGGGCAAAGTGGGGGTGTGGACACAGGAGATGCATAATATGATAAAACAGTCACAGACCTTTCCAACAATATATCACATGGAAGGTTTGTGCAAAATTTTAAAAAGTACCCGCCTTGGGGGGGGGCAAAGTGGGGGGAGGGCCACCAGAGATTCATAATATGACTAAGCGGTCACAAACCTTTCCAACGATATATCACATGACGGGTTGTGCAAAATTTCAAAAAGTACCCTCTTGGGGGGGCAAACAGGGGGTGTGGACACAGGAGATGCATAATATGATTAAACAGTCACAGACCCTTCCAACAATATATAACATGAGGAGTATCAGCAAAATTTAGAAAGTACCCCCTTGGGGGGGTCAAATTGGGGCATGGACATTATCATTAATTTCGTCAATCGGGCATGAAAAAATCATGAATTTCATTGATAGTGTATTTAAAAATTATGAATTTCGTTGATCGGGTATGTAAAAATCTGTGAATTTCATCAATCGAGCACAGAAAAAACATGACTTTTGTCGATCGGGGGAGGGGGGATCATATATTTTGTCAATCGGGCACGTAAAAATCTTGAATTTTGTTTATCGATCGCATAAAAATCACGAATTTCATCAAATAGATACATAAAAACCAAGAAATTCCTTGATCGGCACATGAAAATCATTAATTTCATCAAACGGATGCATAAAAATCAAGAAATTTATGAATCAGGTACATAAAAATCATCAATCGGTGCGTAAAAATTATGAATTTCATCGATTAGGCACGAAAAAATCATGAATTTTGTAGAACGGACGCATAAAAATTACCAATTCGTAGAGTCGTCGCATAGAAATCACGAATTCATCAAGTGGGTGGTTAAAAATCACAAGTTCATCAAGTAGGTGCATAAAAATCACAAATTTCATCAAACGTTTGCATAAAAATCAATAATTTCGTCGATCAGGTTCAGAAAAATGAAATTTCGTCGATCGAGCATGAAAAAAATCATGAATTTCGGTAATCAAGTGCATAAAAATCTTGAACTTCGTTGATCGGTGTGTAAAAATCATGAATTTTGTCGATCGGGTGTGTAAAAATGATGAGTTTCAATAATCAGGCACAGCAAAAACATGAATTTTGTGGATCAGGGAGGGGGAGATCATAAATTTTGTCAATCGGGACGTAAAAATCTTGAATTTTGTTTATCGATCGCATAAAAATCACGTATTTCATCAAATAGATACATAAAAACCGGGAAATTCCTTGATCGGCACATGAAAATCATTAATTTTATCAAACGGATGCATAAAAATCAAGAAATTTATGAATCAGGCACATAAAAATCATCAATCGGTGCGTAAAAATTATGAATTTCATCGATTAGGCACGAAAAAATCATGAATTTTGTAGAACGGACGTATAAAAATTACCAATTCGTAGAGTCGTCGCATAGAAATCACGAATTCATGAAGTGGGTGGTTAAAAATCACAAGTTCATCAAGTAGGTGCATAAAAATCACAAATTTCATCAAACGTTTGCATAAAAATCAATAATTTTGTCGATCAGGTTCAGAAAAATGAAATTTTGTCGATCGAGCATGAAAACAATCATGAATTTCGGTGATCAAGTGCATAAAAATCTTGAACTTCGTTGATCGGTGTGTAAAAATCATGAATTTTGTCGATCGGGTGTGTAAAAATGATGAGTTTCAATAATCAGGCACAGCAAAAACATGAATTTTGTGGATCAGGGAGGGGGAGATCATAAATTTTGTCGAACACAGATGGAAAAATCATGAATTTTGTTTATTGGTGCATGAAAATCTCGAATTTTGTCAAACAGGCACATAAAGATCAAGAAATTCATTGATCAGCATGTAAAAATCATTAATTTCATCCATCGGGCATATAAAAATGATGAATTTAGTCGATCAGGCATGTAAAAATCACAAATTTTGTCAACGGGGCACATAAAGATCAAGAAATTTGTTGAACGGCATGTAAAAATCACAAATTTTGCTGAACGGGCACATAAAAATCACGAATTTCTTTAATCGGCGCATAAAAATCATAAATTTCGCCAATCTAGTGCAGTAAAATCATTAATTTCATCGATCTGGTGCAGAAAAATCACTATTTTCGTCGATCTGGCGAGGAAAATCATGAATTTTGTCAAACGGACATGGGAAAAAAAGAAAATCAGAAAATCCTGCTTTTGGTCGGTTTACTCCATATTTTTCAAGTCAGTTTTTCAAGTTTTATTGCCGAGTGCCTATTTTCACCTTTACCCAAAAACGAATAACATCGAATTAAAAGGAGAAAGTTATTAACTATTTACGGGAAAAAAACTTTAACGGCCATGTACTTAGCTGTACAAGGTCTTAACTCGAGCGTAAAAATGAGGAAACGTGTTTCCTTACGGATGCTCAACTACTGTATAAAGCGTCGACAAAAAGGGGTGACAATCCCATGCAAATGAACTACGAAAACTAACAAAAATGAGTGTTGGAAAAACTTCTTCCAAATTTGCAATCGAATAGTGCCCTATATATGGCCAATGCTCCACATCACATGCCTGTTGAAAACCGCACTCCTGCAAAGAATTCTATAGACTGGCTGAAAAACAACAAAATATACTGTGGCGAACAAATGCAAAAAGTAGAACTTTTCTCTCATAGAGAGTAATCGTCCAAAGAAAATCATCTATAAAATTGATAATAAAATTCTAGTTTAGAAGGTATTATTTTTTTTAATATTTTAAATGATAAAATTTTATCCGTCCTTCCAAATTATTTGAAAATACAAGCTGCAATTTATAATAGATAAAATACTCCCCCCCCCCCTCCCCCAGGTATTTTGTTTATTTATTTATTGTTTTTTATTTATTTTGAATTGATGGTTCTCCATTTCAAAATTTTCATTTTATTTGATACTTTGATGGTCTATAGCTGTTTGTGAAGCTTCATGCATGTTTTGCTGTTACTGTATATTAATTTTTCAAATTCATTTTTAATAAACTTATGCAAGTAAATAGTTTTAGAGCCCTATGTTGTTTTCAACATATTCAGACAATTTCAAACTTTGCACTCACCAACACTTAATTTATAAGATCTGACTATTAAAAAATATTGCGAAATAATTAACAGTGGTTTTCTCTAAAAATTTTTTTTTCTTTCTTCTATATGTTTTCAAAATACACCGCTGTACAAGAAACCCTATGTAAAATATTGATATTTATGTAAGTTGTAATCAAAAAATTAAATGTATTAGCAGCAGTTGAAATTTAATAAATTTTCAGAATTTACTTTGAAGAACAAACACTTATTACAGTCAACAGTAAACAGTATTTTATACAAAATTTGGGAAAAGTTTAAGATGATTAAATTTGTGAAGAGTTAATTTTTGGTAGGAAAAAGTTTTGTGAAGTGTCCTGTTTTAATATGAAAAGAAATGTGAAATAACCTGTTTTAAAATGAAAAAAAAAATGTGAAGGATACTGTTTTAAGATTTAAAAAAAAATTGTGAAGGATCCTTTAAAGGTGTTCTTAATTCTTCTTAAATAGAGCCCTGCAATATGCTTACTAAAGTTGTATTTTTTCTGTGATTTAAGCACATATAAGGTATTTCATACCTCTAAATTAGTAATTTTAAATGATTTTTAAAGTCACAGGTAAATGATAGAAAAATTGAAAAATAAAATAGCTATTTGTTTACTTTTTAAACTCTGAATTTAAAGTAAATAAGAACTTATTTATTCATTGTATAGTAATATTTTAGAGCTAAAAAAATCTATGTAGGTTAAAATGATTATATTCTTAAGTTTCGCGAGCAAATAGCAATTTTTTTACTGTATTTTTTAATAATTTTTAATGTAACATTTGACATTGAAACAATATAGTGCTCGAAAACTATCTAACAAGCTTATTAAAAAGTAAATGCAAAACATTCATGAAGATAGAAGTTTGTCACACAACTGTTTGTAAATGTAATGAGAAAAAAAAATGATAACAATGTAATAATACTGGCAATATGAATGCAATAAGGTAATGCCAGGGGTCGATCCAGGAAAAATTTGGGGCCTATTTAGGGCCCCTTCACAAAAATCTATTTAATAAAAAGGGATCCCCTTCACAAAATTCTATTCCATAAAAACTTACTATTTATTATTTTGTGATGTTTTAAAATGTGTAATTTGTAAACAAACAAGTTTGCCAGAGAGGAAAACTTCCGCAAAAGGATTTAAAACAGGTTTTGTTTATAAATGCTTGGTTCGAATTTGATTAAATTGATTTCAACTTTTGTTACAAAATGTTATTTTTCACAAAAATATAATAAACTAGCTGTTACCCGTGACTTCGTTCACGCAACATTAAAAGAAGATTAAATACATTAATTAAGCAAAATATTTTACTCCCAATAATTAAAAATGTTAATAATTAACTATTTATCACATTTCATAGGAGACAATACGGTATTTATTATTATAGGGGCCTTGACATAACTCAGTCTTAAAAAGGTGCAATTTTGTGCCAAATAATCGTGAAAATGAAATTGCAACCAATGCAAAAAGGAGGGCCAAATAAAATCGTGGAAATAGACGAATTGGGTAAAAACAAATGTCAATTTTACCTGATAAACAATTTTACTTTTAACGCCTTTGTGAAACGTTTTAACAGCCATCCTTAAAAAAAAAAAAACATTAATTAGAAATTTTATATGCTTTTTCTTTAAATTCAATTCTGCGTCCTTGGTTTAATATATAGTTGAAACAAATCTTGTTTTCTAAATGACAGTATATTGGCAGGCAATTTTTGTTCTCCAGAATAAATTGATTCATAAAGGTTGAATATGTGAAAATATGTTTGTATTTTTCGGATAATTTACTGAAATCAAGATTTTGTTTTCACCATCTATTCAAAGTAAAAATAAATTCTGTTTTTCAGTTTTAATGAGAAAATGGTGTAAAAAATATACTGATCTAGAGGCACGGCAGTGCCTCCGCCAAGTCGAGAGAGGACAGCCGTAAGCATACTTTTCTGGAAGCAACTCAGGGCACTTTTGACCCCCCCATATCTCCGCGCTGGAGTATCCCAAAAATTTTAAACTTCAATTATAGAGAGTATTTGGCCCACAGGACCAAAATTTAAAATTACAACTTTTTGTCTTTTCTAGTTCAGGCGATATACGAACTCAAACATTCGATTTTTTGTCACTTCTTACTCACTCGTTCACGCGTCATCAAAAAGATTGGGTAGATCCCGTAGCCCCAGAAACTTGACATTTGGAAAAAAGGTAGTGTTTAGGATACAAAGAAAGGAAAAATGATAAAATCCAGAAAATTCGAAAAAAAAAAAAATTCGAAAATTCAACAAATTCCATCAAAATTGAAAATTGAAAATAATACGATCTTGTAGTCTTGGAAACTTAAGATTTGGTGTGAAGGTAGTGTTTAACATCCAGAAAAAGAAAACATCAAAAACACCAAAAAAATCGAAAGCAAAATTGAAAAAATCGAAGAAATTGAAAAAAACCGAAAATTTGAAGACAACCCGATTTTGTTGCGCTAGAAAATTCAAATTAGGAATAAAGGTAGTATTTAGGATACAGAAAAAGGAAAATAAAAAAAATCCAGAAAATTCGAAAAAAAAATAAAAAAATTCGAAAAAAGTGAAAAAATGAAAATAATTTGATACGATAACGCTCGTATTTATAAATTAATTTAGATGAAACTAATTGTGTGTATTAAGCTCACCAATGCCTCGACCGAGTTCGTTGGCCAGCTTCGTCCGCCATCTTGTTTCAAGATGGCGGCCACGGAACATTTTAAAACTAAAATAAATATACAAAAAAGTTAAAAAATCAAGTTTATTTTTTAATTAGGTGTTAGGACTTGATACAAGGATTCCAGAGCATTTTTTGTTTTACCTCTATCTTAAAAATTGGCTGAGATAGAGCAGTTTGAAATTCTAGGGTGGCTGACATTTTGAAACAAAACAGCACATTACAAAAAACCAACGATAAATTTATGGTCAATAATGGTCAAGCAGGTGCAATCCCGAATGAATACTCCGTGTTATTATAACTGTAACTTTGACTTCGAAATTTTGATACGTTGCATTTTCTATTTGTTGATATTTTTGAACTATGATTTACGCTAAGTGAAATGTTGTTGTTGAAGAGGGATTTTCCATGTAAATCCGAAACGTCCAATTTTAATATGTTTTTAATGTATTATGAAAGTGTATTGTAATGTCTGTAATTTCAATGATTTTAATATAAATTTATAAGTTTTAGTGAACGCGATTTCTCGCAAATTATTTTCTTTCATTGTTGTAATCATTTTCCCAATCATACGCATAAAACTATATATTCATATCCATTAGCGCCAAATTCTCGCCAAACTAGGCGACAATTGGCAAAATCTCGCCAAATTTGGCGACAAAAATAAGTCTTCATAAATGAAGCCAACTTGGCTATAGCTCAATAATTTGGCGAATTTCTTATTCAAATTCAGTGTAAACGAATCTTTTGTAAACGGTTTCTTTGCATTTTAACTTGCTGTTTTCGAGTAACATTAGCTAAAATTTTAAAACGAAGATATAGGAAAGCTACCTTTTCCTGCCGGTACAGGCCGGAGGACTTTTTTATGAGTTGTCGGATGCAATCTATGTTTTGCATTAAATAAAGTAAAACATTGAAAAACAAATCCCACAGGATGGGGATAGTTTGTTTTAGATAGATTTTAAGATAATTGTCCTATTAGCTAGTACACCTTCCGTTATTGTTTTGTGTTATTTTCCCCGGATCTGGAGGCACGGCAGTGCCTCCGCCAAGTCGAGAGAGGACAGCCGTAAGCATACTTTTCTGGAAGCAACTCAGGGCACTTTTGACCCCCCCCCATATCTCCGCGCTGGAGTATCCCAAAAATTTGAAACTTCGTTTTTCTAGAGTATTTGGCACACAGGGTCAAAATTTAAAATTACAACTTTCTGTCTTTTCTAATTCAGACGATATATGAACTCAAACATTCGATTTTTTGTCACTCACTCACTCACTCGTTCACGCGTCATCAAAAAGATTAGGTAGATCCCATAGCCCTAGAAACTTGACATTTGGAAAAAAGGTAGTGTTTAGGATACAAAGAAAGGAAAAATTATAAAATCCGGAAAATTCGAAAAAAAAACATTCGAAAATTCAACAAATTCCATCAAAATTGAGAATTCAAAATAATACGATCTTGTAGTCTTAGAAACTTAAGATTCGGTGTGAAGGTAGTGTTTAGTATCCAGAAAAAGAAAACATCAAAAACACCAAAAAAATCGAAGGCAAAATTGAAAAAATCGAAAAATCGAAAAAAATGAAAAAATTTCAAATAATCCGATTTTGTTGCGCTAGAAACTTGGAATTCGGAATAAAGGTAGTATTTAGGATGCAAAATAAGGAAAAATTAAAAATTCCGGAAAATTCGAAAAAAAATTTCAAAAATTCGAAAAATTCGAAAAAAAGTTGAAAAAATAAAATAATTTGATCTTTTAGCCTTAGAAACTTAAAATTCGCGGTAAAGATAGTGTTTAGGATTCAGAATAGGTTAAAATAAAAAACGCAATAAAATTCGAAAAAAAATAAAAAATAAAAAAAAAATCGAAAAAATCGAAAAATAAGGAAAATTTGAAACTAATTCGATTTTATAGCGCTATAAACTTGAAATTTGGAATAAAGGTAATATTTAAGATACTAAATAAGAAAAAATTAAAAAATATGGATAATTCGAAAAATACCCATAAATTAGTGCAGACGATATATGAACTCAAAGTTTCGATTTTTTGTCACTCACACACTCACTCATTCTCGCGTCATCGAAAAGATTGGGTAGATCCCGCAGCCATAGAAACTTCAAATTTGGAATAAAGCTAGTGTTTCGGATACAAAGAAAGGAAATATTATACAATCCGGAAAATTAAAAAAAAAAAAAAAAAAAGCATTCGAAAATTCAACAAATTCGAACAAAATTGAAAATTGAAAATAACACGATCTTGTAGTCTTAAAAACTTAAAATTTGGTGTGAAGGTAGTGTTTAGAATTCAGAAAAAGAAAACATCGAAAACACAATAAAAATCGAAAATTAAATTAAAAAATCGAAAAAATCGAAAAAAATCGAAAATTTTCAAATAATCCGATTTTGTTGCGCTAGAAACTTGGAATTCGGAATAAAGGTAGCATTTAGGATGCAAACTAAGGATAAATTAAAAAATCCGGAAAATTCGAAAAAAAAAATTCAAAAATTCGAAAAATTCGAAAAAAAAAATGAAATAATTAAAATAATCTTTTAGCCTTAGAAACTTAAAATTCGCAGTAAAGATAGTGTTTAGGATTCAGAATAAGTTAAAATAAAAAACGCAATAAAATTCGAAAATAAAATAAAAAATTTGGAAAAATCGAAAATATAGTAAAAAAATCGGAAAAATCGAAAATAAAGTAAAAAAATCGGAAAAATCGAAAAATAAGGAAAATTTGAAAATAATTCGATTTCATAGCGCTACAAACTTGAAATTCGGAATACAGGTAATATTTGAGATACTAAATAAGGAAACATTAAAAAATATGGATAATTCGAAAAAAAATCGAAAATTTCAAAAATTAAAAAAAAAAAAAAAAAGAAAAGAAAAGAAAGAAAGAAAGGAAAAGAAAAAGAAAAAGTGAGAAATTGAAAATATTATGATCTCGTAGTCTTAGAAACTGAAAATTTGGTGTAAAGGTAGTGTTTAGAATTCAGAAAAAGAAAACATCAAAACCCCGCCAAAAAATCGAAAATAAAATAAAAAAATCGAAAAAAAACGAAAAATTTCAAATAATCCGATTTTGTTGCGCTAGAAACTTGGAATTCGGAATAAAGGTATTATTTAAGATGCAAAATAAGAAAAAATTTAAAAATCCGGAAAATTAAAAAAAAATTTAAAAATTCGAAAAATTGAAATAAAATCGATTTTGTAGCTTTAGAACTTAAAATTCGGCGTAAACTTATTGTTTAGGATACAGAAAAAGGAAAAATTAAAACACAATAAATTCGAAAATAGAATAAAAAACTCGAAAAAGATCAGAAATTTCAAAATAATTCGATTTTGTAGCGCTAGAAATTTGAAATATGTAATAAAGGATACAAAATAAGAAAAAAATAAAAAATCCAGAAAATTATAAAAAAAATTCGAAAAAATCAAAAATTGAAAATAATTTTATCATGTAGTCTTAGAAACTTAAAACTTAAAAGGTAAGGTGTAAAGGTAAGGTTAAAGGGTGTAAAGGTAGTATTTACTATTCAATAAAAGGGACAATTAAAAAATTCGTTAAATTCGAAAATAAAATCGAAATATCGAAATATCTTTAAAAAATCGAAAATTCGAAAACAATTTGATTTTGTACTGCTAGAAACATCAGTTTTAAGATAATTGTCCTATTAGCTAGTACAACGCCCCTAATTGTTTTATGTTATTTCCCCCGGAATATGGTTTTCTTTTCTTTCGTTTACGAATTTCGTTATAGAAAAGTTCCGCTATAGACTGGCTACGTTATAGGCGATTTCTTTATAGACAGTTTTTTTTTCTTTCACAGGTTATACTCTATTTACTTCGCATATGAAATATGGATTGTTAAATGATGCTGGCCCCACAAAAATTTTCACAGCTCCCCCTCCCCTGCCGACATTACTGGCTGGTTATGGCTTGATAGTCCTTTCTAAATAAAATCATGGTGACTCTAAGATTCACTTGATTTATCTCTAAATTGAACCTAAATGATCCTAAGAAGACGGATCAAAGAATTACTATACTGGCATGACAATCAGGTAACTTAGAATTAAAATCGAAAAATCAATAAATTTATAAAAAGTTGAAAATTTGAAAATAATTCGATTTTGTAATCCCTAGAAGCTTAACATTTGGCAGAAAGGCAGGGTTTAGTACACAAAGTAAGGAAAAATTAAAAAATCCGTAAATAATAAAAAAAAGACTAAAAAAAAAACATCGAAAAAAGTAATATAGTTTGAATTATTGGAAATTTCCTGAAATTTTAATTTTGGCTTTCTTTTTATACTAAAAAGTTCTTTTATGTTAAATATCAAGTATCTAGGGCTGCGAGTAATATCTCATATGGATAGCACCTATCCTGGAAGCAATTGAGAGTTCTTTTGACACTCCCTCTCCCATAACTTAGTGCTTGCCTAGGAACCTGAAATCTCTTTTTATCTACAGTACTTTGCAAACGAAACTAAAGCTTCCAATTTTTGATACCTGTAAATAATAGGGACAGAGTGTGGGCTTAGTGAAAATCAGTGGATGATCCCCAAAAAGAACCCAAAATCAAGAAAAGGAGGGTTACTTACAAAAAGAAGTGAAATCTCATCAAAAAGTCACCTGTAAAAAATGCAGCCAAGTCTCGTAACTCATTTACCGTAAAAAGTACTGAGATCGTATAAAGCCAAGTTTAACTATCTTATTAACTCTGAAATTTTCATTCACAAATCACTCCTAGTCTCTACATCTTTAGTTAATTATTATTTTGTGACTTGGCAATTACGCAGCACAGGGAAGTTATTACACCTTACTATGTTATGGAATGGGATGGGATAATTTAATTAAGGCAAATTATATACGCACAGGGAAGTTATTACACTTTAATATGTTATAGTATTATTTGATTAAGACTAACTATATACATCACATTCTCGTGCTACGTAATTGCCAAGTCACAAAATAATAATTAACTTAAGATATAGAGACTAGGAGTGATTTGTGAATGAAAATTTCAGAGTTAATAAGATAGTTAAACTTGGCTTTATACGATCTCAGTACTTTTTACGGTAAATGAGTTACGAGACTTGGCTGCATTTTTTACAGGTGACTTTTTGATGAGATCTGTTTTATTTCTCCTTTTTTATACACAAATATGGAGTAAGTTACTTTCCGTTTTTAGAGAAACTTCGTTAAAAAAAATGGCATTTAATTTAATTTTTTTAATTCTGAGAGTTTGTGTGACATCCTCGGATCAATTATAACCGGTATTCGCTAAACCGGTAGTAAACTAACCGGTAGTAAATCGCGTTGCGTTCGATAGTCTAGGAGTAGTTGCAAAATACAAACACACGGTCAGATTTTAATATAATAGATTCGTGTTATTTTTCCTTTTCTTAAAATTATGATGTGATTTTTAGCAGAAAACTCGGATACTCATGCGGAATGAAATAACGAAATAACGGATACTCATGCTTAATAATCAGTATAGATAACAAAACATTTAAATTTTTCGTTATAAATATGGCGTGAAACTCATTTACTTTCTATACTTATTGATCCTTGTATTATTAATGTAAGGAATTGATTCACACTCATTTTAAAACATATTGGAAAATTCCCGTTTTATTTCAAATACGACGTCTCCTTTTTCCCCAGAGAAATCCCTTTTTAATGACATAATTCTTGTTGATTTTCTTTTCCAGGCAATTAATTTCAATACTGGCATAGGGAAAATTATGTTACTGTAACGAAATAATATTAAACCAGAGGACCCGTGCGAAGATTTCGCACTGAAATCTAATATTTTTTAGGTACTTTTCTATTAACCCGTCGACCAATTTTCATAACAAAAAACTACCGCCAAACTGTAAGATTAAACGCCAAAAATGCAGTCCCATTTACTTGATGTCAGAAACATTATGCGTGTTTGTTACGTCATCTAATGGTATTACATTCGACATTTGCGTGTATTTTTCATTATGTTTTACTGATTTAGTAGTTATTTTATTAAATAAAATAACAATTGTGTCCTTAAATTCTTATATTTTATTTATTTTTTGATATTCCAATGGCAACGTTCTCCCGTTTATTTGGCGATAGTTTTTTGTTATGAAAAGTGGTCGACGGGATAATAGAGAAGTATCATTTTTTATCAATATGTAATATTTATTAGATGCAGGTTTAAACTTCTAAAGAAAAAGCAAGGATAAAAATATCTGCAAACAACATTTAGTTGTTAGTCAAGCCAGAATATCATCTAATTTATTCCATCAAATTTAGACTAAAAACTGATCCAAGATTGCTAAAGGCACGCGCGAGAAAAAAAATTAACAATCGTATTTTGACTGCATTAGAGGATGACGTCATCCGCTTCGGGAAAACCATGGGACTTGAAATATAAATCTAAACATTTCAATTTCAATTTCGCTTTTTAATCATAAGTATAAAATAAACCCGTGCGGTGTTTTTTATAATAATTGCTATGAGCATCATATAATGTGGTATTTTATTTTTTTGGCAACAATAATTTCAGGAAAACCTTTCATTTCTTTCATGAAAACAATGCCGATTTAATTTTTTAATTTCAGCAAATTTTAATCAAAAACATGTTTTAACGAATTGTTAAGCGGGCTATGTCAGAAGCCTGTTCTAAAACCTTTCATATGGTATCTCATTCGTTGTTCTGCGTTTCATATTTTCTGAGTAAAAGGGATGTTGACAGGAGAAATAATATATATGGATCTTTAGGTTTTATCAACAAAAATGGAACTATTAACATTCGTCATTTTTTTTTTTTAGGTAATCGAGTTATTTCTTTTAGTTTTAAGAATTAAAAATCACTATTTCTCGCTATCCATGACATCATTTACGAGATGGATAATTTTGCGGAGCATATTATTGACATTTGCAAACCATTTTCTTTTGAAACTTCTTTTTACTTTTTAAAAATTTAAATAAAAAATACGGTATAGTTATATTAACCGTGCGCAGACGGTAAAATGGCAAGTATTGTTACCATACAAAAGAAAAAAAAAAGAAAAAAAGTGAAGAAAAAACCCAAGATCATTTTATTTCACCAATCAAAGCATATCCGCTTTATTTTCGATAAACGATGTCATATTCGCCTGTTTCCTATGGTTACGCATATTGAAACCTAGTATTATTATCAAAAACTAAAAAAGTACGCTTTATTTCTAATAATATTATTTAATCTTCTTAATTCTTTAATTTTTTAAATTTCATTTTCATTTTTCCCGTGAAAATTTTTCAATTGAAACTAAATTGTTGAGTAAAAATTATTTTTTCGGGTTTTGAATTAGTTTTGGCAACAATAAAGTATTAGCAACGGTAAAGTAAATTTAACCATTTTAAAATGCTATACGAAAAAATGTCCATTTATTCTCAATGAAAATAACGAAATTTTGAATTATTAAGAAAAATATTTGAATAAAATAAACAAAAACCAGCCTATGTTCAAATGAGGGTTATAATCAGCCTATATGCAAAGATACAGGATCATTAAATGCTCCATTTTGACGCTGGCTTCAGCCTAACATTTGCACACAATCAGATTTATAATATTATTAGGATTTCACAAAAACAACCTTTACTTTTCACAAAATGGGCCCCAAGAAAAAAACCCTGCATCGACCCCTGAATGCAATGAGAAAAATAAAAAAAAAATTATTTGTTTACTTTTCAAACTCTGGATTTAAAGTAATTAAGAACTTATTTATCCATTGTATAACATAAAACACTTAATTCAGAACTAACTTTCTGCATTTTCTTTTACAAAATAACATAAAAGTAATATTTTAAAGCCATAAAAACATGTAATTGGCAGTTGCTCTGACAAAGATCAACTAAGCACCTTACCAAAACGAAAATTTTTAAAAGAACCATCAAGTCATATAAAATAAAAAACAATGAATAAATAAACAAAATACCTAATAGTAAGTATAATATCTTTGATTTTCTGTGCCTATCTTTTCCCCAATTGCCTCTCGCTAATTTGTGCTTCGCGCATTGATACGATAATAGTTGGTTGGTTGTCTTCGTTGCGAAAAAAACAAAGAAATGAAAAATATTTTATCATTAGAGAATGAAAGATTTATTATATTTAGCAGTAAAATTGAATACATGTAATTAAAAAATATTTCCTCATTTTGAAAAAGGAATCTAAATAATTTTTTGAATATATGCATGTTTAAAATCTGAAATTATTTCTTTGTAACAAAAAGAGAAAACATATAAACCCCAATTGAATTTAATACATATGTTTTACATGTTTAGAGTATATAATTCATTGTTTTTGCATTTAAAAAAATCTAAATAATTAGCCCGGTCAGAAGCTTTATTGATAACGGCAACCGTACATCAATTTTTAACTGTAATTCCCGACGGAAGAAGGGAGTGAATACTCTATTGCATTTGTACAGCTTGGCTTAAGAAAATAGTCCCATTTTTAAATCGGATTATACAAAAAAACTACAGTTTTCCTATTTAAGTGGATAGGGGGAATCACTTCATATAAAACCGATTAGTATCATATATTAATTTTAAAAAATTCCTTCGGGCGGATTTCGAGATACGATTCTTACACCATGACACCATTACATGCAGAGCGAAAAACTTCCCATTTTACTTAAAAATTGATTTCCAGATCTTAAAATCTACTGCATGTAGAAATCTATAAATTTCAGGATAGAGTTAGACCGGAGATATAAGACAGCTGTCAAAAAATCAAAACGATGTGCCTCATATTTCCTGAGATATTAAATGTCGGCTTTTCGCTTTTCCTTTGAACTCAAACTACGTGTATATATAGAGTGACGGAAATCTTCGGTTTAGGGCTTTCGGTTTTCGGTTTTTGCTGCGTCACTCGAGAAACTACCGTCTCTCATGATAGGATATTCTATAGCACGTTCTACAGAACGCTATCCAGTTTAAGTAGAACATTTCTTAATTAATAGAAAAATGGGCCATAATTTAAGCGGATTCAGCGAAATTTAATAGCATTTTATCGAAAACGTTATGTAGATTACTCTGTATACCTTTCCACTAAGGTTCTGTGGAATATTCTATACATACTATTCTATGCATTGGTGATACGCTCACCAACCCCCGTTTACTATAGATTTTTCTATGAATTGTTCTGCAGGGTTGTACAAGATCTTCTCCAAAAATAAAGATGATTGATATTCACTAACAGATCAGAATATAAAGTATAAGAAAGCAGTAAAACGAAACTTGTAACGTGAAAATAGATAGGTTAATGCAAATTAAACACTTGTGTCTCCAGATAAAAGCATAACTTGCATTTTATGTAAAATAGACAAAATTAAAAATTACACTCGTTAAAGTTTGATTATTATTTATTTTATGTAAAAACTATTTCGCGTCCTATTTTTAGAACACGAAATATTTTGTGCTATCAAAGCCTGAGCACTCAACCACGCAGTAGAAAATTCTGAATACAATTTTAAAATTGTTCCAAAATTAATTTTATCATTTAAAAATATCATCTTTCTTTATATATGTATTTATTGTAAAAACTGCACCATGATAACGTTTCGTGATTTTTATGTCCACTATTTAAAATAACAAATTTTTATTTATATCCAACCACTGGCAGAAATCTTCAAACGTCACAATTCTTATCTTTTAAAACACTAGGGGCTCTTCCCCCTGCTCGCTACGCTCACCAACCCCCGTTCTGATTTCACAGCCTTTTAAAACCTGGTAATATATCCTGTTTTAAAAAGAGGATGATGATGATATCACGAAAGGCTACTATCTTCTGTAATCATGTTATAATGCTTTTCATTTAACTGGTTATAATGCTTTTTCATTTAATTCATCTTTTTTATTTTTAATATTCATGTGTAAACACAATTTTTATGAGGTAATTTTCTTTATTTCCTGCTTTCAACACGTGATCATTTAATTATTATTTTAAACTTTCATTATTGTTTTTAATAGTCTCGCGCAAATACATTTTTTATTTGAGATAAAACATAATCCTTTGCGCTTATTTAGAAATTGGCAACAACATAAAAAAAATGACTTTTTCAATAAAAGATTTTCTACTCGATTTTTAAGGATTTTTTGAGTTTTTATGGTCCGACCGTGATAATTTTTTGAATTTCTGAAAGCTTGTTATATTTCGCGTCTGGTGGTATGATTTTCGAATCCGTAGGATGGCTAGAAAAAAGTAATCGCTCCTCAAAACAGTCCCTAAGTAAAAAAGCAATGAGAATAACCCGGAATATCTACGCAGATTTTCATTGGTCCGTTTCCAAACCATTACTTTTTTTTTATATATTGAAGGACATTTTATAACCATGACAGAAAGATACGTTTTCTGTTTTGCAGTAATTATGAAAAAAAAGATTTCAAACAGAAAGGAAGGGTAGCAAGGAATATTCCCGTGGAATCTTTATCTCACAAACAAAGACAGTGCCAAGGCTTCCGAATCGCATAGAATATTTCTCCGTATATCAAATCCAATAACAATTCAATTTCTTTTCAAACTGATTTTTAAAAGATTGTAAAAGACAGAAAATAACATAGTCTACATTCTTGTTTCTCTCAAATTGCAAGTTATTATTAATAAATTAAATTTTAACTTTGATCCCGGAGCTTGTTCTAGGTTATCTCTAGACATCAGTGCTGATCTTCCGAAATCTTTGTCAGGATGACTATAAATGTCCGATTAAGCTTCAGTCAAGACGGTCAAGACTCAAAAATCAAAATACTATTCTATCATCTCTGTTATGTGAAATTCTATCAACGAAAACGATTCTTATGAATTGTTGAGAATTTCATTGCATAAAAGTGGAATTTCAAAGCTGTCAAATAAAATAGTTACAATAGCCAGATATATTAATCATCCAGCTATTTGAGTGAAGCTCTTGAAGTATACCGGCGGTGGGCAGGGAAAGCCCAAGCCGAGACCGCCAATGCAGAGCGCGCAAGACCATTTATTAGTGCTTAACAATAAGAACAAACTAGGCCTGAGGCCGGCACTGCCAGAACAAGCTTGCACGCTACACTGGGCAGGCATAAAAATAAAATGCAATTTTCACATGTTATCTATATAACAGTTATTACTCAATTTAGCATAGAAGGCAAATTTTCTGAAAATCGTTACGCCGTCTCCGATACCGTCCGTAATCGTGTTACTGATCAATGACCAATAGTAGTGGCGAGAAATTCGATTACCGAAGATTAATTTCGAAAATTAGTGAAACCTAGGAAAACTAATTTTTTCTAATTCAAAACCTATTTAGACCGTCTACTCGTTTTCGAAAAAGGTATAAAAATCGTTGGAACTATTTTCAATTTATAGAATCATTTTCATTACTGAAATTATTTTAATCATTTAAACCGAATGTTCCCGAATTAATGACCTAGCTGGAACGTGCTCGGATTAGTATAGGAGGCATGTGAAAACCTCTCACGCCACTTGAGATATATAGCAGCAATTGTGCTGAGTTTGTTTCAATCTGTCTTTCCTGAAATCCTGATATAGTTAGATCGTTTTAGCGTGCTCGAATCAGTATAGAAGACACATTTCTTTTAAATCGCTTGAGTAATTTTCGATTTCCAGCAGGAAACTTTCTCAGCGCGGAGTTTGTTTAAACTTGTCAAAAATCAATTTCTTTATTTTGTAACTTTCTAAATCGTTTTCTCATGCTCCATTTATTATAGGCGGCACGTTTCGTGAAAATCGCTCCAGCCGTTTTTGATATCATCATTAAAATTACTCGTTCAATATATACAAATAGTAAAACGAATCTGCTTTCAAACTTTTGACACGATATGGTAAAAAAATTTTTCAGAAAGTTTATTCAGAATTCGTACAATGTTTAAATTTTCTCGAAATTTTTAAAGCGATATTTTGAGGGGAGGGGGAAGTGTTCCACGTGGATTTTCATACACTCTTAAAATAAATTCTGCTTTAATTACCTAGCCAACTATAGTAAAATTTATCCCCTGCGATTTAGGAATTTTAGCAATTTTTACGTCTTTTTCCGTTTTACGGCGATTTGTCTACATTTGTATATTTGGTTCAAATCATTTGACCCAATATGGTAAAAATAAATATTATTCACAATTTGTACAGCAATTTTTTAATTTTTTGAAAATATTTTCATTCGATTTTTCAGTTTTTTTCGCATTTCAAGGCGATTTTCTGATAATCCAAAAAGAAATTTGACTTCCATTTATTTAGCTCAATACAGGGTTTTCTTCTTTTCAATAAATTTTATTCTGAATTCGTACAACTAGCTTTGTAATTTTTCTAGAAATTCTACGTTTTATCGGATCAAAGATAAGAACTAAGCATTTTGTAAACTATAACTCACATTTATCTTGTTACCTTTGAGATGACATAAAATATAATAAAGTGTATAAAGTATATGTATAAAGAGTTAATTTTTTTGCTTGAATTAAAAATATTTGGATTTAAAAAATATTTTAATTTTATCCAATTCCAAATAAAAAAACACAATAATTTAAGGTTCACTTTATTCAAGACAATAGCTGATTAGTTTGGACCCAGATTTGTACGCAGTGAGGCTTCCAACTCCTGGTTCGTTTCATTCAAATTTCGATTAGTAAAAACTGACCAGCGAAGCGGGAGAAAATCCGCTAGTTAAAATAAAACATAATTTTATACACATTTGCCTGTATTAAAAATTTGAAAAACCAAATTTAAAATAAGTTAATAAGAACAAAATATACAGTCCAGAAATGTCTTTTCCAAATATTTTTCTACTTCGGCCTTCTATTGTTTACGTATATTTTACTGCTGTATTTGTATCATTTCTACTTACCTGGCACTGTGGAATACCTTGATCTATCAGGAAACTGCCCCGAGCATACACCTTTCCCTCATTTGGAGGGGTTGTTGCACTGTAATTTAATGCAGTGTTCCTGCCGGACAACTGTGTGTGTGGTTATGCAAATTTTATTTTAAAAACGGCTCTAACGATTTTGACGAAATTTTGTATGCTGCCGTTTTGGGGTACAAGAAGACCATTGGGCTAGTTCACATGTTCGAGAAAATTCGATTAGTATATTATATTGGGGTCACTACAGGTCAATGCATTTCAATGGGAATTAAAGTTGAAACAATTATTAAGTTGTTCAACAGTTGGCACTAAACGAAGTTGCAAAGTTGGCAACATTTCGCCAAATTTAGCTATATTTGGTGAAATGTTGGCGACATTGGCAATATTTGGCGTGAAAATGGACTTTAAGATTACCAATGCCAAAACAAATGCACCAAATGAAAGAATGTCGCCAAACGAAAAAAGTGTCTTTTAGAATCTCAAGGAATTTTCTAGAAATTCTCAATAGGAGCAGACATATTTGATTAGGGGGTCATTTTGGGGTCACTACGGGTCAATGCATTTCAATGGGAATGAAGGTTGAAACATTTATTATTTTTTTGAACAGTTGTCAGTAAATAAAGTCGCAAAGTTGGCAACATTTCGCCAAATTTAGCGATACTTAGTGAAATGTCGGCGACTTTGGCGAGATTTGGTAGGAAAGTCGAATTTTAAGATTACCAATGCTAAAACTCTAAAACACATGCTTGGCGCAAAATAAAATAATGTCGCAAAATGTGGCGATATTTGGCGAAAAAATTAGCTTTCAGAATCTGAAGGAATTTTCTTGAAATTCACGATAGGAGCTAAGATACATGATGCAACCAGAGTCCATAGAACGTTCTAGAAAGCCGAATTCAAACAATCAGGGTACAAAGAATTTTTTTAACACATGCTCTGCTCCAAATGAAAAATATCTCGCCAAATTTAGAAATATTTGGCGAATCAATTGGCTGCGATTTTGAATTTTAGGAATTTTTAGGTGTTTTCTGAGTCTTGTGGGGATTTTGAAACAGTACCTGGTAGACCGAACCTCGCTCGGTATATATTTTTTAACATTAATGTTGTTTTTGAGTAATAGAAAAAATTTATTTATTTATTTATACTTCAAAATCATAGGTGACTGGCTTAACAACTAGTTCGAAATTGCGATTTTAAAGGAAAATGAAAAAAACTGTGTACGCCTGTTTTTTTGTTTTTGTTTTTTTTGGTTTAAGTGGGTACAGGCTATTTTGGTTAATATGAATGTATTTTACCATGAATTGTCTTTTGATAGTGTAAAATATTAACTGTTACTGTTTTGTTTTTTGAAGTGGCTGCTGTAACAGAGAACATTTCTTTCTTGTAGTGTTATGATCACTAGCTAAATGAGTTCGTTACCTTCCACCTAGACTTATATTCTTTTAACCGTCCATAGATATCATATTTTCATTGTAAAATGTGCAAATATACTGATTTGATCAAAACCTAAATTGCACTGTTAAGACCGCCCACCTAAGAAATATGATGTCTAGTTTCTAAAAGTTATAACAAATGCTGGCAGTCCATTTTTTGTTTTATTTGTATATACATTATACTCTATGCAATTTCCACATGTTATCAAGATAACAGTTATTACTCAATTTAGTATAGAAGGCAAATTTTCTGAAAATCGTTACGCCCTCTCCGATATCGTCCGTAATCGTGTTACAGATCAATGACCAATAGTATTTCGATTACCGAATATTAATATCGAAAATTACCTAAACCTAGGAAAACGATTTTTTTTCGAAGTCAAGACCTGTTTAGACCGTTTACTCGTTTTCGCAAAACGTACAAAATTCATCGGAACTATTTTCAATTTATAGAATCATTTTCATTACTGAATTTATTTTAATCATTTAAACCGAATTTTCTCGAATTAGTGACCTAGCTAGAATGTTTTCTCGTGCTCGGATTAGTATAGGAGGCATGTGAATATCTTTTGAGCCATTTGCAACATATAAGAGCATGTTGTGCTGAGTTTATTTGAATCTGACGAAATGAACTTTCCTCAATTCGTGATGCAGTTGATAATGCAGATATAAATTGAAAATAGATCGTTTTCACGTGATCGAATCAGTATAGAAGCCACAAACATTTAAAATCGTTTGAGTAATTTTCGATTTATAGCAGGAAACTTTCTCAGTGCTGCGTTTGTTTAAACCTGTCAAAAATAAATTTCTTTATTTTGGAAGCTAGCTGAATCCTTTTCTCATGCTCGATTTAGTATAGGCAGCAAGTTTCGTGAAAATCGCTCCAGCCGTTTTCGATATTATCCGTAATCTAGAAAATTGCTTGTTCAATATATACGAAGAGTAAAACGAATCTGCTTGCAACCTTTATACCCAATATGGTGAAATTTAACCTTTATTTAAAAACAAAATATTCAAAATTCCTACACTTATATTTAAATTTTTCTCGAAATTTTATAAGCGATTTTTAGGGATTTTTTTTTTGTGTGTTCCGTGGGAATTTTCGGGCACTTTTAAAATAAATTCTAATTATCTAGCCAAATACAGTAAATTTTGTCCCCTGCGATTTTGGATTTTTAGCAATTTTTAGATGTTTTAATTTTTCGAAAAAATTTTCATTCGATTTTACAGTTTATTTCGCATATCGATGCGATTTTCTGATAATCCTAAACGAAATTTGGCTTCAATTTATTTAACTCAATATAGGGTTTTCTTCTTTTCAATAAATTTCATTCTGAATTCGTACAACGATTTTTTATTTTTTCTAGAAATTCTACGTTTTATACGATCTTATAATTTTTTTTCCCGTTTCGGGGCGATTTTTTACATTTCTAAAAGAAATTCGGTTTCAATCTTTATCTTAATTTAGAAAATTTTGACGTCTGCAATATTTGAATTTTCCTTAAATTCTGTATCTGATAAAAAAAAAAAAAAAAAAAAGTTTCGCGTTTTGCATTTTATGACATTCCCTTCAATAAAATGTATTCGGAATTTGTACAACCAGTTTTAATTTTTTCTGTCTACGGCCTTCTATTGTTTACGTATATTTTACTCCTGCATTTCATTTATACTTACCTGTCAAGAGGGAATGTCTTGAACGATCAGATAACTGCTCCGAGCATAGACCTCCCTCAATCAATCAATTCTGATTTATTTGGGATTTCTGGAATCAATTTTGAAAGATCTATAAATATTATGTAGGATTTTCTGTAGCCCGTTCTGCAGGACTCAGTAGAATTTCTGTTGTTCTGATGTGATTGGTCAATTCTGTTTTGTTATGGTTGCACTGAATATTAAAGCAGTGATTCCATTGGAACAGCAGAAGCGCAGGATTTTAAATAAATATGACATAGGATATTCAATAGTACTTTTAATTAAGTACATTTACATTTTAATTACAGTACTTTGTTTCTTATTTACTAATTATAGTACACTTTAATTACAGTACTTTTAATTAATTTCAAAACAAAATATTGAATTAATACAAAAAACGGGTCATAATTCTACAAGTTTCAGTGGATTTTTAATAGAATTTTTCTGAAATTTTTTTGGAGAACTTTCTATAAAGTTTCTGTAGAATATTCTATACATGATCTGTATGGTTTTCTATAGGTTTTTCCACAAATTGTTCTATAGAGTTCTAGAAGGTCTTGTCTAGAAATAAAGCCAAAGCTCATATTCACTAACAGATCAGGCATTGAATTTGATCGTATGTAATTAAAGGAAATAACTGAAACCAGTATAAATTAAGCACCTATGCCTTAAAAACTATGACCATTATATAAAATTAACAAATATGCATATAATGAAATTTTCAAATTAGATTGCGTTTTCAAGTAGTCGAAAACGTAATATTATTTTTCAACTATAAATAAAAATGTTTCAAAGTATATTTTTTTGCATATAGCACTAAATAAAGTGTTGACCACATATAAAGCTTTTAAAATTAATGCAATCAAACAATATAATCAAGCATTTTGTAAACTATACTTCACATTTATCTGAAGTTACCTTGAGATGAACATATAATAAAGTCATATATAAAAAGTTAAATTTTTTGCTTGAATTAAAAACATTTGGATTTAAAAAATATTTGAATTTAATCATATTACAAATAAAAAGTCACAGTAATTCAAGGTTTATTTGATTTGAGACCCCAGCTGAGTAGACCGCATGTTTGTACGCTGCCAAAGGCAGTGGGGTCTCCAAACACTGGTTCGTTTAATTCGAATTTCGTTTGGAGAAAACTGACTGACGAAGCGGGCGAAAGTCCGCTAGTTAAAATAAAACACAATTTTATACACATTTGCCTCTATTAAAAATGAGTAGAAAACAAGTTAAAAAAAATTAAGAAGAACAAAATGGAAAGCCCACAAATCCTCTTCCGAAATATACTTCTATATTCGATTTTGTATTGTTTACGTACATTTTACACCTGTATTTGTATCATTTCTACTGTCCTGGCACAGGGGAATGCCTTGACCGATCCCGAACCGTAGAACTTCTAATATACCTTCTAGTATCTTTGCTCTGAGGCCCGAACTGACCTTTCCCTACACTTGGAGTGGTTGTTGCACTGAAATGTAGGACAATGTTCCTGCTGGAACAACGTTTTTGGAAAATCTTCTATAAATATTCTGTAGGATATTCTATAGCGCGTTCTATAGGAAGCTGTAGAGTTTAAGCAGAACACTTCTGAATGGATGGAAAAACTGGTCATAATTCTACAGGATTCTGTGAACTTTAATATACTTTTATCGAAATCTTTCTTTAGATTACTGTGTGTAGCTTTCTATTGAGGTTCTGTAGAATATTCTAGACACGCTTTATATGGTTAACTACAGATTTTTCTACAGGGTCGTACCAGATCTTCTCCAAAAATAAAGGTAATTGATATTCATTAACAGATCAAGAAGTAAATTTGTTGAGAGTATAATGGTAAGACACTAGTATTAAATAGACGTGAGAATTGATAGGTTAATATAAATTAAACACACGTAGCTTCGACCACACTTATTGGTTATAAAATCATAAATCTGCTTCTTATGTAAAATAGGCATAATTAAAAATGACACGCCTTCAGGTTTGATTACTATTTCGCATTTCGGTTATTTAAAAGCTATTCCGCATCCTACTTTTGGAGGACAGAGTTTGTTTTGCCATCAATGCCCGAACCTTCTACCAAAAGCACGCAGTAGAAAAATGTTAATACAATTTTAAAATTGTTTTTCTCATTTAAAAATATACTCTTACATAGAAATAGTATTCATCGTAAAAACTGCATCATGACTACGTTTCGTGATTTCTATGTCCCTGTAAATCTATTTAAAATAAAAAATTATATTTATATTTAACCACTGGCAGAAATCTTTCAAAATCACATTTCTTATCTTTTAAAACACTGTTGTATAACTATGACAGAAAAACATCAGTTCCGTTTTCCAGTAGTTTTGAAAAAAAAAGACTTCAAACAAAATACCAGGATAGACAAGGAATATCCCACGGCTTCTTTATGACACTAACACTGACGACCGTACCAAGATTTCAGAATCAGATAGAATATTTCTCCGCATATAAAATCCAGTAACCATTCAATTCCGTTTGAAACTGATTTTTAAAAGATTGTAAAAGACTGTAAAGAAACTTAGACTATATTATTCTTTTTCTCAAACAGCAAGTTTTATTTTCTTTTCATTTTTTCAATTTGTGAATAAATAAAATTTTTATTTGGAGCCCCGAATTTGTTTCAGGTATATGGGCTCTTAGGGCATCATCAGGGCGTGCTCAACCTCCGAAATCTGTGATAGGATGTCTATAAATGTCTCATTAAGCTTCAGGCAAGACGGTCCAATTTCAAAATTCAAAATACCATTCTATCATCTCTGTGATGTGCGATTCCATCAACACAAACGAGAATGAAATCTACAAAATACTTACGAATTGTTCAGAATCTGATTTTTTATTTTAAAGCGGATTTTCAAAGCTGTCAAATAAAATAGTTACAATAATCAGATTATAGAACATCCAGACTATTTGAGTAAAACTTTTGAAGTATACAATGAAACTGTTATTTCCAACTTTTCATTCAGAATTCATTGTGCGATGTTCGAATTTTTCTGGAGTTTTTTTTTTTTTAAATTTAGAGTGTTTTCTCGTTCTGTCGCTATTTTTACACATTACTAATAGGAATTCGATCTTTTAGCTTAATGTAATTAATTTTGCACCCTGTATTTAAAAAAAAATTTAGCAATTTTTTGTGTGATTTGTAGCGTTTCCGTTTCTCCGTTCTCCGTTTTTTGACATTAGTAAACGGAATCTGGTTTCAATATCTTTGCACAATATAGTAAATTTTGCTCTTTGCGATTATGAATTTTAGCGATCTTTTGGGGTTTTTTGCGTCTTGCTATGATTTTTCTACAGTATCTGGTAGACCGAACCTAGCTCGGTAGTTTTTTGAACATTAATCCGGTATTTGAATAGCGGCAAAAATTTATTATCTATTTCTACTTAAAAATCTTAGGTGGGCGGTTTTAACAACAAGCCCGAAATTGCAATTTTACAGGAAAATGAAAAAAAACTGCGTATACGGCTTTTGGTTTAACTGGATACAGGCTGGTTAATATAGATGTATGTAACCGTGAAATGTGTTTTGATAGTGTCAAATAATAATTGTTGCAGTTTTCTTTCTTTCTTTTTTCTTTTTTTCCAATGAGTACTGTAACAGCGAACATTTCTTTCTTGTATTGTTATGGTCACTAGCTATAACAGTTCGGTACATTCCACCTAGACTTATTACTCTTTTAAACATCCATACATATCCTATTTTCACTGTGAAATATACAAATATACTGAGTTGACCAAAACCTAACTTATACTGTTATAACCGTCAACCTAAGATATATCATTTCTAGTTTCTAAAAGTTATAAGAACAAATGCTAAAAGTTTATTTTTTGCTTTATTTGTATATATATATTATACTCTATACAATTTCTGCAAGTTATAAGGATAACAGTTATTACTTGATTTAGTATAGAAGATAATTTTTCTGGCAATCGCTACACCTTCTTCAATATCCTCCGTAATCGTGTTGCTGATTAATCAGCAATAGTATTGGTGAGAAATCCAATTACTGAATAATAATTTCGAAAGTTGTTTAAACCAATGAAAACGATTTTTTCAAAAATCAAGACTATTCTTTTGTTTTTGTTTTGCGTAGAAGACAAATTTTCTGATAATCGTTACGCCGTATTCGAAATCGTCTTTAATCACGTTACTGATCAATAATCAATAGTATTGGCAAGAATTCAGATTACCGATTGCCCTAAACCTATGAAAATGAATGTTTCCGAAATTAGAGCAGAAAAGAGAGTCATTTCATGAAAATCGTCAGTACGTTTTTCAATTTTTAGCATAATTTTCATTACTGAATTTTTTTTTTATAATAATAAACCAAATTTTCCCGAATTACTGACCTACCTAGATGGTTTTCTCGTGCTCGAATTAGTATAGGAAACACGTTTTGTGAAAATCTTTCGAGCCGTTTTCAATATATAGCAACAAATTCAATGCTGAGTTTGTCTCAGTCTATCGAAACAAACTTTCCCGAATTCGTGATCTAGTTTGATCATTTTTGCGCGCTCAAATCAGTAATAGAAGACAGATTTCGTTTAAATCGTTTGAGCATTTTTAGATGTATAGCAAGAAGCTTTCTCAACGCTGAATTTGTTTAAACCAATTTTATAAAATTTGTTAAAACAAATTTTATTGAATTTGGGACCTAGTTAAAAGGTTTTTCCCGTGATCGATTTTGTATAGCCATTTTCGATATCATCCGTATTTTACAAAATTGCTTGCTAGTTTAATATTTAATATTTAGTCATAAGAATCTGGTTTCAATCTTTTGACCTATTATGGTAAAATTTAACCCTTTTATTCAGAATTCGTCCGGCGATGTTCACATTTTTCTCTGATTTTTTAAAGCGATTTTTGAGAGGAGTTTTGTGTTGCGCGGCAATTGCCTGACACTCGTAAATAAAATTCTGCTGTAATTATATAGCCAAACACAGTAAGATTTGTTCTCGGCAATTTTTAGAGTTTTTTTTATGTTTTACGGCGATTTTTCTACATTAGTAAAAATAATCTGGCTTCAATCATTTGATTCAATATAAAATTTGCCCTCTTTTCAATACGTTTTATTCAAAATTCGTACAGAGAAATTTTTTTAATTTTTCGAAATTTTTTTTCATTTGAATTTACAGTTTTTTTTTTTTTTTTTTTTTTTTTTTTTTTTTTTTTTTTTTTTTTTGGATTTTTTAATAATCCAAACAGAAATTCGGATTCAGTTTATTTAGCCTAATATAGGGTTTTCTTCTTTTCAATATAATTTATTCGTAAATCGTACAGCGATTTTTGAATTTTTCAAGATATTTTTATGCGATCTTATAGCTTCTTGCATTTTGGGGTGATATTTACATTTCTAAAAAAAAAAAATTCGTTTTCAATCTTTCTCATAATTTAGAAAAAAATGTCATCTGCAATATTTAAATTTTACATGAAATTTTTTATCCGATTTTGAAAAACTTCTGCGGTTTTTACATTCCTAAGAGGAATTCTCTTTCACTTTTTTAGCCCAATAATGCAAATTTTGTTCTCTTCTATAAAATTTGTTCGGAATTCGTACAGCGATTAAAAAAAAATTCTGTCTTTGCCCATATATTGTGTACGGATATGTTAATACCGTATATCATTTATACTTACCTGGCACAGGGGAATATCTTGAACGGTCAGATAACTGCTCCGAGCATAGACCAGACCCCTATCAATCATTTTTTAATGATTTAGAATTTGTGGAATCAATTTTGAAAGATCTATAAATATTATGTAGGATTTTGTGTAGCACGTTCTGCAGGACTCTATAAAATTTCTGTTGTTCTGATGTGATTGGTCTGTACTGGGTTAATTGGTTGGTTGGTTTATTTATGACGGCAGATTATCTACTCGAGGGATATGGGCCCTATGGGGGAGTGCCCTCCGTGTTGGTCTTTCTAAGGGATCCAAACCCGTATTTACGGCAAGGTTCGAAGAAAACCACGGAAAACTCCGAACAGTTAGGTCGATGTGCCCGTCAGGGGTGTGAACCCAGCACCTCCCGTCTCCAAACTTTGAGAGCAGAACTTCTCAGGCACTGGTGGGGCTGATCTATACTGGGATGGTATGGTTGCACAGAATATTAAAGCAGTGTTCCTGTTGGACCAGGATTTGTGCAAGATTTTCTAAAAATACTATATAGGATATTCTATAGTACGTTTTACAGTAATTTATAGAATTAATTTCAAAAGAAAATTTTGAATTAATACAAAACTACTATATATTATATTTATTATTATACTTTATATAATTTTATAGGATTATGTGGATTTTTGATGGAAATTTTCTGAAAACTTTGTGTAGAATATTTGTGTAGAATTATTCTTTAAAGGTTCTGTAGAATATTCCATAAGCGCCCTGTATGTTTTTCTAAAGGTTTTTCTATGCATTGTTCTATAGTGGTCTAGAAATTTTTCTTGAAAAATAAAGCCAAAACTCCTATTTACTAACAGATGAGGCATTGAATTTGATCGAGAATAATTGAAGAAAATCACTGAAACGAGTACAAATTAAGCACCTGTACCTTAAAAATTAAGAACATTACATAAATTTTACAAATATGTATATAATGAAAGCTATTCAAATTATATTACCGTTACAATTAGTCAAAAGCTACCTATTATTTTTTTACCATAAGTACAAATGTTCCATAGTATAATTTTGTATCACATTAAAAAAGTGCTGACCACATCGAAAGCTTTTAAAATTAATGCATTAAAAACATAGAAACAAACATTTTGAAATGAAATATAATAACGTTATATACAAATAGTTAAATATTTTGCACGAATTAAAATATTTAAATTAAAAAAAACTTTTTGAATTTAATCTCGTTTGAAATAAAAAATCACAATAACTTAAAGCTCGCTTGATTCGGGACACGAACTGGGGTAGCCGGCATGGATGTACGCTGCCGAAGGCAGTGGCCCTACGACTCCTGTTTTATTTAATTAAATTTTCGTTTTGAAAGAACCGACAAGCTTGTTCAAAATGAAACATAACTTTGTATACGTTTGTCTTTATTAAGTTATATATATATATAAAAGATTAGTTAATAAGAGTAAATTTTTCAGACTACAAAACCTCTTCCGAAATATTTTTCTGCCTTGTGCTTTTTATTGTTGACGTAATCCATTTTTTTCTGGCACTGCTAAGGTACGATCAGGCAACTGCTAAAGTACGTAAAAGGATTGTTTCGGGAGTGATTGCTTCTTTGTACTAATGAAATACTACAAAGTTGAATAAATTAAATAAAACTAACCGCATTTTTCTACGATGACTACATCAACAAATATGAGAATTTTTCTTTTGTACTATCAGTTCTGCCCTGCAAGTAACTAAAACTTTAAGTCCCTTTATCTAAGAATGTTTTTTTCATAATTTGTCACGTTTAAAAGAATATATCTAAACTTTCTTGCAATATATATATAGTATGTGAAAATTTGTACGGAGTTTTTATGTTATGTTATTAATAAATTGTCTTCAGGATTTTTAATTCCATGTAAAAATTTTGAAAATATATTTCTTGAAATAAAAATCGCTCTTAAAAATTAACTTTTTTTTCCTTTTAAATTTATTATAAATTTTGTAAGAGGTATTTTATTTAATCCTTAAGACAAATTAACAAAATATCTTTTCTGCACATAATAGTGAAATAAGTAATAAAATCGTGAAAATGGTTCATGAGTTATATAAGAAATTAAATAATATTAAAATTTAAAATTCTAAATTAAAAAAAAAATTAATGTTTTCAAAAATTCGTTAGCTGAAAAGAAATCTTAATAGAAAGACAAAATTCCGAAAAAAAATTGAAAAATTCCAATAAATAAAGAAAGTAAAATTTTGACCCTCTCCCGGCCCCTTTAATATTAATATACATACATACCTTTTATTCTTTTTGTAGTAAAAGACCATCTACACCCTCTAGTTGTGTCTTGCCGCTAACGAGTTACATCTCATGCTTTTTCTAAGGACAGGCATGCACCACAGCTCCTTCCTTGGGACTCCTTTGCTCCTAGTAAATTCCGTAAATAATACCTACTCCCTTTCAGTATAGAACAGGCGGTTACTTCACGGGAATTCCAAGATGCATTCTAGTCATCCAGGGTGGAAGTAAACAATTCATAGGCAGCCATGAAAATTCAGTTTAACCGTAAATACTTATTAATTAAAAAAATGAGTTACAATTTCGTGGGATATGGAAAAAAATGAAAGGTGCAAAAAAAGGAAAATTGGTCACATGTTCGTAGAGGGAGGTATAGAATTGGCCAAGTAGAACGAAAGCCAAAATACGTTTTAGTGAACTTGTACTAGAAGTCGAGGATGGGGAATGTTGTATAAAATGTTGTCGGAAAATAACGAAAGCTTATTTCAACTTAAAAAAATAAAAAATATATATATCAGTATATTTCCTTATGTACAACACCGATAAATGTAAGACAGTCAAAAAGACAGTAAAAATATAAATTTACAAGAATGTACATTCCATAAATGTATAATTGTTTTATTTCCGTATCTTTTGCCAATCTTACAAAACTCTTGTGAAAATTTTAAATGTAAATGTTCCAAAAAATCAAATACACAAAATACAGCTAGAAAAATCATTCAGAACTAGAACTTTGTTAGATTGATTAGCGTACCTAACAGAGTTCACAAGTACTGCTGTATTTCGGTATCAATTGAATGATTATGACTGGAATTTTCATCATGTTACAGAAAAAATATCCCTTACGGCTCGGCCTACAGGCACAGGTAGATTTTGAAGCCGCAGGCCGTGGGGCGCATGTTTATTGTGAATTGCAGAAGAAATTACCTTTTTGTCATGATGCGGCAGTTGGGACCACCCATTTCAAAATCTACCTGCGTCTATAGGCGGAACTGGCAGGGATGTTTTTATCTTAGCTGTAAGGGTTGGTCCTATAAAAAACTTGTAATATAAAAGTTGAAGATAATATTAAGAGGATTTATAATAAATTTAAGCGGATTTGATACCTTGAGAATTGACAACGTTATGATTTTTTTTCTTAGCCCCTATCCCCCCCCCTCCTTGAGGCCATTTTTAATGATATCAAAAGTTTGTCCCACATAAATTTTCGACCCTTTTCCTAGAAGTAATAATAACTTTATACGGATTCGATACGTATCATAATTAAGAAGTTATGTTTTTTTTCTGTTTTCAGAACCCCCCACCCATTCCCCTCACCCCTTCGTTTAATTTTGCCCATTAACGAACTTGACCGAGATTTTATGCCCGTTGATTTTATGTATAAGTTTGGAAGAGATTTGTGCAGAATTATTGAAGTTATCGTGTCCATAAAAAAGTGATATATATGTGGCATTTTGACTAAGATGAGACACCCGAGATGTAATACTCCACGAGAAAATGGCAGTCCGTCAAAGATATAGCAAGTTGCAGTCGATATTATCAATCACGGCGAAGAGGTGAGGTAAGGAAATGAGTCCACAAGAGTTTCTCCAGTAAATGCCAGCCAATTTGCAGACAAAAGTTTATTTAGAATACGAGCGATGCAGCGACAATTCCCACAGGTATAAAACTTATAGCCCTCGGGCTGCACGATGGTTCACTACATTGTTTAATAGATGTCTAAGATGATATGAAAATTCTACGGGACTAAAACACCAGATACATATTTGTTTATACTTCCAAAAACGTCAAAAATCCTCTTCTCCGACCGATGCTAGCCAGTTTTGTTAACTCAGCGGAGACATACAGAAAACTACGTCACGTGTGCACAAACCAATGAGTGAGAGGCTGGCTCCAGCCCAGCGAATGAGGCGCGAGGGAGAAGCTAAGACACGAAAGAGTACCGACGCTGGCCGCGGATCAATTTTGAAGTGAAAAACCCAACGCGGGAAACCTAGCATGGAATTAATAATAATAATAAAAAGAAAATGGCTCTTTAAAAAAAAATTCGAAATGAGAAAGCGACTCGGAAATTTATAGATTGGGGAGCTGATAAAAGCTACGAATGAACTTAAAATTTTAGATTAAGTTTTGGAATAAGATAATTATTAATATACGGATATTTACTTCGAAAAGGCCATTAAATAGGAATAAATATTATTAAGAATTAAGGAAATACTGACTATATCAGAAGTTAGATTAATTTAAAAGATTAATGCGAATAAAATGGAAGGATACTAAGGAAATAAATTGTGTATATAACATATCTATATATATAAAGTTTTGAACTGGGGGGTGGTTTTGGGTTCTGGGAGTCATAATGGGTGTAGATCTGCAAAACATTTCCAGAAATTCCCACATAGGGAAGAATGTAATAGGTAGTATTTCTTACGAAATCTACCTAAAATGTTAAATCAATAAATTCGATACTATATCTGTAAATGGAAAGGATTTTGTAGTTGTAAAAATTTCCTATACCATTTTTTAATAAGAAAAAAGCTACACCTATGTAAATGGTTGAGAAAATCTGTTTAAAAAAATACATAGCTTCGATTGTTTCGTTGTGCCTTCTAAATGTTATGCAGTAAAGTATTTTGTATCAAAAATAAAATGTATTTTTATTAATAGATGGATTATACATATACACATATATATATATATATATATATATATATATATAATTATAATATCTATGAATTTCAAAAAACATATCAAGTTCTAATATCATTCTACTTTAATCTACAAAGAGATAAATAATGATATTGTGTAAACAGAATACAGCATAGCTAATAATTAACATATGCAATCATAATTTTACCATAGCATGTGCTTCAATGGTAATTGGCCAAATTTACTCATACCTGAATAATATTTAAAAAAGAAAGAGAGAAAAAGGAAAAAAAAATTATAGATTGGAGTTGCTATTAAGTAAACACAAATGGATTAATAAATCAAATATGAACATTATACAGTGGAAAACTGGACCACAAGAGAACAAACAAGAATTGGATATGAAAAAACACATGTAGATGTACTCGTCAGCTTGGTTGCACCCACATGTTTTTTAAAAAATAATTCAGTATTTCATAATTCTACTGGTAGAATCAACCAAGTATACTGAATTATTACCAGATAACAATTGGAAAAAATAAGTTTGGAAATATTTAAATTGGAAATAAAAAACCATTAAGAATATATAATATAATTCACTGACATCGATTATCCTAAAACCATTATAAATCACCTTACTAAATTACCACTAGATATCATTTTTGAAATAATATTAGAAATTAGAACCCTTAAATTGTAGATAAAATATTTTACTCACAATAATTATCCTGAATCCACAAAATATAGAAACTTCTGCATAATATCCACTTCCACATGGCACGCACATAATTTTGACAATCGAGTTGAGAGAAATGATTTGAAAGACAAGTTAAGAGCACATTTTTTTAAACACAACTCCATCGATGACACACCAACACAAAATGATTCAAAAAACACACAAAATTATTCTGGTGATAATACACTTATAACAAAATTATATCCGTGAATATATAATTACTCCATCTAATTTTAATTCCTGAAAGTAAAATTAATATACAAGCAATAGCTCCCTCTATAGTTAAATTAAAAATAATATCTATAATATCATCAACTAACTAAAACGTAAAGTGTCGCCATCTGTTGGTATTATAATTATTCATAATTAATATCTATTTGCATATCCACTTTAAGAGTTACATATACATTTCATTAGATTTAATTATATAAATAAATTTTAAAAAACAATACTACCTTATAGTTTTACATTAAATTCGAATAAAAACTTACAATATGAATAAATCTACACAGAATTTATTCATCCTGCACAGCATTTCAGATATTCTTAATAAGAGTATATTATGTAAAATAGATATTATTTAAAAAAAAAAAAAAGTGTTTTGCTGCCAGCTGTATTAATCCACTGATATATATTATAGACTTATAATTAAATAATTAATGTTATATTGTTACTACTACTTAAATATATTTTAGACTTGTTATTAAATAATTATTTATACTAATACTTAATTATATTTTAGATTTCATAGATTAATTTTAATATCAAATTAAATAATTCATAAACAATTCAATTTATCTAAATTATAAATGTATGAAAACTGCACATTAATAACACCCTAAACATATGTGATCGGCAACGCACAATCACAAAGTGTATATAATGTTCAATCAAATATTAAATTTCCTAATATGTTATAATTGTATTAATGTATGTTATAATTGTAATATTATATATATATTGTTATATGTTATCGCACATTAAAACAAAAATTTATTACATACCGTGTTTATATTTAAATGATATAATAAATGTTATTTAAAAGAGTTGATGATTGAATTTATCATAAAAATTGGATAACCATATATTTTTGCTTGATCTCGAATAAATCTAATATTTTTGTTTTTATTTATATCTGAGCATAAGTATTTTATTCGATGTAGATAATTGATAATTATATTTTTATAAACAGATATATATATATATATATATATATATATATATATATATACTAATATTATAAAGGAGTAAAGATTGTTTTTTTTTGTTTCGTTGTATGTTTGTTTGTAGGGGGTAATCTCTGGAACTACCGAACCGATTTCAAAAGTGATGGTGGCAAATTGATGGTGACAACCCCTGCTCCAACATAGGCTATATTTTATGTTGGTGTCAGTAACCTCAGGGGGTGCAGGAGGGAAAAACTTTCTAAAATTGCGATTTTTTTTATACTAAAGGAGCTAGAAATTTGAAATTTGGCATTGTAGTTACTTATAAGATGTAAATGCTCTCTAAGAACAAAATAAAATAACATTCGAAATATAAAAGGGTGAAATGAACGAGAAACGTTCTAAAAACATTCTAAATTACAATTTCTATGGAATCTCTCGAACTACCGAACCGATTTCAAAAGTGATGGTGGCAAATTGGTGGTGACAACCCCTGCTCCAACATAGGCTATATTTTATGTCGGTGTCACTAACCCCAGGGGGGTGCAGGAGCGAAAAACGTTCTAAAATTGCGATTTTTTTTATACTGAAGGAGCTAGAAATTTGAAATTTGGCATTGTAGTTACTTATAAGATGTAAATGCTCTGTAAGAACAAAATAAAAAAAAGTTCGAAATTTCAAAGGATGAAATGAGCAAAAAGCGTTCTAAAAACATTCTAAATTACAATTTCTATGGAATCTCTGGAACTACCGAACCGATTTCAAAAGTGATGGTGACAACCCCTGCTCCAACATAGGCTATATTTTATGTTGGTGCCACTAACCCCAGGGGGTTGCAGGAGCGAAAAACGTTCTAAAATTGCGACTTTTTTTATACTGAAGGAGCTAGAAATTTGAAATTTGGCATTGTAGTTACTTATAAGATGTAAACGCTCTGTAAGAACAAAATAAAAAAAATTCGAAATTTGAAAGGGTGAAATGAGCGAAAAGCGTTCTAAAAACATTCTAAATTACAATTTCTATGGAATCTCTGGAACTACCAAACCGATTTCAAAAGTGATGGTGGCAAATTGGTTGTGACAATCCCTGCTCCAACAGCCTCTTTAATAAAAAACTATGCGTTGCTGACGACTGGGTTTTTCGCTAATTGTTGCCACAGATTAATCTCGGAAATTGAACATTTGAAGTTACTGAAAAAAAAATAGTAGCTCGAAAAGTATTTGTCAGAAAATTGTTAGGCAAATTGCGCTTTAAAAGGTAAAAAATTGTATTTTTCTTTATATAAATTTCAAATCTAATGATTATGCCATTTTTCAAATATTGAATTTGAAAAATTACCAAATTTCACAATCGAGTACCATAGCAAAACCTTCATGCGTAAAAAGATAATGATAAGGGCGACGTGTCCTGGCGTGTATATTGGCTATAGCACGAGTCACAAATTATAGTAGCCTTATTATTCTGTTAAAATATAAAAGTGAATTATGAAATGTCAATATTTTGTTTGATTAAAAGTTCGTTATAAGAAATTGACCAGCGTAGCGGGCGTAGCTTGCTAGTATATACATAAATAAAGTTTAGATTAAATTTTCTATAATGGTACTTAAAAATACGGCCAGAGGCTTATCAACTAGTCGAAATTGTAATTTTACAGGAAAGTGAAAAAACTACGTGTAAGCCTGCTATTTCTTTAACTGGGTACAGGCTAGTAATATGAATGTATTTAACCTTGAAATGTGTTTTGATAGTGTAATATGATAATTGTTATTGTTTTGTTTTTTGCAGCACTGTAATAGCGAACATTTCTTTCTTGTATTTTTATGATCACTAGCTAAAACAGTTCGTTACCTTCCACATAAAGCTTTTAAAATTAATGCAATAAAACAATAGAATCAAGCATTTTGCAAACTATAACTCATATTTATCTGAAGTTACCTTTGAGGTGACAATAAATATTATAAATTTATATATAAGGAGTTAAATGTTTTGCTTGAATTATAAATATTTCGATTAAAAAAATATTTGAATTTAATTCAATTACAAATAAAATATCACAATAATTCAAGATTCGCTTGATTTGAGACCACAGCATGTTTGTTTGCTGCCAAATGCAGTGGGGCCTCCAAACCCTGGTTCGCTTAATTCGAATTTCGTTTGGGGAAAACTGACCAGCGACGTGGGCCAAAGTCCACTAGTTAAAATAAAACATAACTTTTTACACGTTGCCTCTATTAAATATTAGTCTTAGTGGGGTCCTTAGTAGTCCACCAAACAATAGTTCGCTAAATTCGATTTTCGATTGGGGAAAACTGACCAGCGAAGCGGGCGAAAGTCCACTAGTTAAAATTAAACATCACTTTTTACACTTTGCCTGTATTAAAAATTATTTAAAAACAAATTTAAAATAAGTTAAAAAGAACAAAATTGACAGCCCCCCAACCCTTACGAAATATACTTTTACATTCGGTTTTGTATTGTTTACGTATATTTCACACACGTATTTTATATCATTTATACTTACCTGTCAAAGGGGAATACCTTGATCGATCAGGAAACTGCCCCGAGCATACATCTATCCCAGCACTTAGAGGGGTTGTTGCACTGAAATTTAAGACAGTGATCCTGCTGGAACAACGCTTGTCGAAAATTTTCTATATTTATTATATAGGATATTCTATAGCACGTTCTACAGAACGCTATGCGTATTAAGTAGAACATTTCTGAATTAATAGAAAAAATGGCCATAATTGAAGAGACATGTAATATAATTTTATCGAAAACGTTATGTAGATTACTCTGTATACCTTTCCACTAAGGTTCTGTGGAATATTCTATACATACTTTATATGGTTTACTATAGATTTTTCTATGAATTGTTCTGCAGGGTTGTACAAGATCTTCTCCAAAAATAAAGATGATTGGTATTCACAAACAGATCAGAATATAAAGGATAAGAAAGCAGTAAAACGAAACTTGTAACGTGAAAATAGATAGGTCTATGCAAATTAAACACTTGTGTCACCAGATAAAAGCATAACTTGCATTTTATGTAAAATAGACAAAATTAAAAATTACACTCGTTAAAGTTTTATTATTATTTATTTTATTTAAAAACTATTTCGCGTCCTATTTTTAAGAGCACGAAATATTTTGTGCAATCAAAGCCTGAGCACTCAACCAAAAGCACGCAGTAGAAAATTCTGAATACAATTTTAAAATTGTTCCAAAATTAATTTTATCATTTAAAAATATCCTGTTTCATTTAAATAGGTATTTATTGTAAAATCTGCACCATGATAACGTTTCGTGATTTTTATGTCCACTTTTTAAAATAACAAATTTTTATTTATATTTAACCACTGGCAGAAATCTTCAAAAGTCACAATTCTTATCTTTTAAAATACATTTATAACCATGAGAGAAAGACACGTTTTCTGTTTTGCTATAATTATAAAAAAAAAAAAAAAAAAAGATTTCAAACAGAAAGCCAGGGTAGACAAGGAATATTCTCCGTGGACTCTTTATCTCACAAACAAAAACCCTGCTAAGGCTTCCGAATCACATGGAATATTTCTCCGTATATCAAATCCAATCACAATTCAATTCCTTTTCAAACTGATTTTTAAAAGTTTGTAAAAGACAGTAAAGAACATAGGCTACATTATTGTTTCTCTCAAATAGCAAGTTATTATCTTTTTCATTTTCCCCGTTTGTGAATAAATTAAATTTTAACTTTGAGCCCCGAGCTTGTTCAAGGTCTCTGACTGAGCCCGAGTCATCTCTAGGCATCAGTGATCACCGTTCGAAATCTGTGTCAGGATAACTATAAATGTCCCATTAAGCTTCAGTCAAGACGTTCAAGACGCAACAATCAAAATACTATCATCTCTGTTATCTGAAATTCTATCAATGAAAACGATAATGAAATCTACAAAATTCTTATGAATTGTTCAAAATTTTGTTGCATTAAAGCAAAATTTCAAAGCTGTCAAATAAAAATAGTTACAATAGCCAGATATATACACCATCCAGCTATTTGAGTGAAGCTCTTGAAGTATACAATGTACATTTTTTTTTTTCAAAAATTTCATACTGAATTCGTTTAACCATGTTTGAATTTTTTTCGAGATTTTTAAAGCAGTTTTTAGGGGTTTTCTCGTTCTACCGAGATATTTTGGCATTCCTAAAAGGATCAATATCTTACTAAATTTTGTAAATTTTGACCTCTACGATTTTAAATTTTAGGAATTTTTAAAGGTTTTCTGCGTCTTGTGGTGATCTTGAAACAGTAACTGGTAGACCGAACCTTGCTCGGTATTTTTTTTTTTACGTTTTTGCTGTGTTTGAGTAATAACAAACATTTATTTACTTATTTTTACTTGAAAATCTTAGGTGACTGGCTTAACAACTAGTTCGAAATTGCAATTTTACAGGAAAGTGAAAAAACTGTGCACGCCTACTTTTGATTTAATTAGGTATAGGCTGTTCTGGTTAATATGAATGTATTTAACCAATAAATGTGTTTTGATAGTGTAGAATAATAATTGTTACTGTTTTGTTTTTTTGCAGTGAGTACTGTAACAGCGACCATTTCTTTCTTTTATTGTTACGATCACTAGCTTAAACAGTTCGTTACCTTCCAGCTAGAGTTATACTCTTTTATCTGTTCATAGATATCATATTTTCACTGTGAAATATGCAAATATACTGATTTGACCAAAACCTAACTTGCACTGTTAAGACCACCCACCTAAGAAATATTATTTCTAGTTTCTAACAGTTCAAATGGCAAATGTTGCCAGTCTATTTTTTGTTTCATTTATGTATATTACTCTATGCAATTTCCACATGTTATCAACATAACAGTTATTACTCAATTCAGTATAGAAGGCAAATTTTCTGCAAATCGTTAAGCCGTCTCCGATACCGTCCGTAATCGCGTTACTGACCAATGACCAATAGTAGTGGCGAGAATTCTGATTACCGAAGATTATTTACTAAGATTATTTGTTATGAAATTACCTAAACCTAGGAAAACGAATTTTTTTGAAGTCGAGACCTGTTTAAATAATAAAGTTATATATATGAAGAATTAATTTTTTTGCTTAAATTAAAAATATTTGGATTTCAAAAGTATTTGAATTTTATCCAATACAAATAAAAAATCACTATAATTCAAAGTCCACTTTATTCGAGAACACAGCTGGCGTAGCCCGCATGTGTGCACGCTGCTGAGGAAGGCCGTAAGTCCTGCAACTCCTTATTCCTTTAATTTGAATTTCGTTTGGCGAAAACGGACCAGCAAAACGGAGGAAAGTCGCTAGTTAGAAACAAAACATATCTTTCTACACATTTGCCCCTAATTAAATTAAAATAAGTTAATAAGAACAAAATTGACATTCTCAAATCCCTTACGAAATATAATTCTACATTCGGCTTTGTATTGTTTACGTATATTTTACACCTGTATTTTATATCATTTATACTTACCTGGCACAGAGGATCCTTGAGAACCTTGATCAATCAGGAAACTGCCCGAGTATACACCTTTCCCTGCACTTAGAGAGGTTGTTGCACTGAAATTTAAAACAGCGTTCCTGCTGGAACTACGTTAGTGGGAAAATCTTCAATAACTATTATAAAGGATATTTTATAGCACGTTCTACAGGAAGCTGTAGAGTTTAAGTAGAACATTTCTGAATTAATAGAAAAATTGGCCATAATTCAACCGGATTCTGTGAATTTTAATATCATTTTATCGAAAAAGTTATGTAGATTAGTCTGTATACCTTTTCATTAAGAATTCTGTAGAATATTGTATACATTAATAGAAAAATTGGCCATAATTCAACCGGATTCTGTGAATTTTAATATCATTTTATCGAAAAAGTTATGTAGATTAGTCTGTATACCTTTTTATTAAGAATTCTGTAGAATATTGTATACATGTTTATATGGTTTACTATATTTTTTTCTCTGAATTATTCTACAAGGTTGCACAAGAACTTCTCTAAAAATAAAGCTGATTCATATTTACTAACAGATCAGTAAGTAAATTTGTTGAGAGTAAAATGGTATTAAACCAATAAAACGAAACTTGTGACGTGAAAATGGATAGATTAATAAAAATTAAACACCTGTAGCTCCAACCACGCTTATTTGTGGAAAATCTCCAATAAATATTATACAGGATATTCTATTGCACGTTTTACAGGAACCTGTAGAGTTTAAGTAGAACATTTCCGAATTGATGGAAAAACTGGCCATAATTCGACAGGATTCTGCGACATGTAATATAATTTTATTAAAAACTTTCTGTAGATTAAGGTGCATATTTTTCTATTAAGGGTCTGTAGAATATTATATAAATTTTTCTATGCATTGTTCTACAGGGTTGTACAAAATTTTCTCCCAAAATAAAGATGACTGATATTCACTAACAGGAGAAAGTAAATTTGTTGAGAATATACTGGTAAGAAACATTTAAAACGAAACTTGTGGCGTGGCAATTGATAGGTTAATATAAATTAAACACCTGTAGCTTCAACCACGCTTATTAATGATAAAATCATAACTCTGCTTCTTATGTAAAACAAACATAATTAAAAATGGCAAAGTTTGGTTATTTTTCGGTTATTTAAAAGCTATTGCGTATCCTATATTTTAGAGCACGAAAACTTTTTTGCCATCAGTGTTCGAGCCTAGCACGTAGTAGAACAATGTCAGTACAGTTTAAAAATTATTTAAAAAATAATTTTCTCATTTAAAAATATTCTCTTACATAGAAATAAGTATTCATTGTAAAAACTGCATCATGACAACGTTTCCTGATTCTTATGTCCCTGTAAATCTATTTAAAATATCAAATTTTTTATTTATAATCTAACCAGTGGCCGAAATCTTCCAAAATCATATTTCTTATCTTTTAAAACACCGTTGTGTAACTATGACAGAAAAATATCAATTCTGTTTTCTAGTAGTTCTGAAAAAAGACTTCATAAAGAATGACAGGATAGACAATTAATATAGCACGGATTCTTTATGTCACTAACGCTGACCGTGCGAAGGCATCGGAATCACATATAATATTTCTCCGTATATCACATCCAATAACAATTCAATTCCCGTTGAAACTGTTTTTTAAAAGATTGTAAAAGAATGTAAATAACATAGCCTACATACTTGTTTCTCTCAAATAGCAAGTTATTTTTTCTTCATTTTTTTTTTGTTTGTGAATAAATTAAATTAAAAACTTCCGAGCCCCGAACTTGTTTCAGGTCTCTGGCTGAGCCCGAGTCGTCTCTATGACATCTTCATAGAATGATCACCCTCCGAAAGAAATCTGTGTCAGGACGACTATAAATGTCCCATTAAGCTTCAGTCAAGACGGTCAAGATTCAAAATAAAAATTTTCTAAGAAAATACCGGTATTAAAAAAGCAGACCATTTGGAAGCCCTGTCACTGTGATATGAGATTCCATCAACACAAACGAGAATGAAATCTACAAAATACATATGAATTGTTCAGAAACTGATTTTTTTTATTTTAAAGGGGAATTTCAAAGCTGTCAAATAAAATAGTTATAATAACCAGATTATAGATCATTCAGCCTCTTTAAATGCGAATTTTGAAGTATACAATGAAACTTTTATTTCCAACTTTTCATTCATAATTCCTAATGCGATGTTCGAATTTTTCTCGAGAGTTTTAAAGCAATTTTTAGAGTTTTTTCCCGTTACGCCACTATTTTTACACATTCCTAATATGAATTCTTTTTCTATCTTTTAGCTCAATATAATAAATTTTGTCCTATGTAATTTTTTTAATTTTTATCAATTTTTAATGCAATTTGTAGCGTTTATGTATCCGTTTCACATCGATTTTTTGACATTAGTAAAACGAATCTGGTTTCAATATCTTTGCCACATTATAGTAAATTTTGTCGTCTGGGATTTTGCATTTTAGCGATCTTTTGGTGGGTTTTGCGTCTTCTGATTATTTTTCTACAATAACTGATAGACCAAACCTCACTCGGTAGTTTTTTGAACATTAATCCGGTATTTGAGAATTGTCAAAAATTTATTATCTATTTCTACTTAAAAATCTTAGGTGGGAGGTTTTAACAAGCCCGAAATTGCAATTTTACAGGAAAATGAAAAAACTGCGTGTACTACTGCGCTTTTGGTTTAACTGGGTGCAGGCTGGTTAATATGGATGTATTTAACCGTGAAATGTATTTTGATAGTGTACAATACTACAGTTTTTTTTTTTTTTTTTTTTTTTTTTTTTGCATTGACTACTGTAATAGAGAACATTTCTTTCTTGTATTGTTATGATCACTAGCTACAACAGTTCGGTACCCTCCACCTAGACTTATACTCTTTTATCCGTCCATAGATATCATATTTTCACTGTGAAATATACAAATATACAAAGTTGACCAAAACCTAACTTGCACTGTTAAGACTACCCACCTAAGATACATCATTTTTAGTTTCTAAAAGTTATAATAACAAATGTTGGCAGTTTTTTTTTGCTTTATTTGTATATATATATATTATACTATATACAATTTCTCCAAGTTATAGAGATAACGGTTATTACTTTATTTAGAATAGAAGACAAATTTGACGAAAATCGCTACACCTTCTTGAATATCCTCCGTAACCTGCATCCATAATCCTGAGTAATCAGCAATAGTATTAGTGATAATTCCAATTACTGAATATTAATTTCGAAAATTGTTTAAACCTATGAAAACAAATTTTTCAAAAATCCAGACCATTCTTTTGTTTTCATTTTGTGTAGGAGGCAAATTTTCTGATAATCGTTACGCCGTCTTCGTTATCGTTCTTAATCACGTTATTGATCAATAACCAATAGTATTGGTGAGAATTCAGATTACCGAAGATTACCGATCGCCCTAAACCTATGAAAGTGAATGTTTCCGAAGTTAGAGAAGGTTAGAGACTCATTTCTTGAAAATCGCCAGAACTTATTTCAATTTTTAGCCTAATTTTCATTACTGAATTTTTTTTTTTTTTTTGTAATAATAAACCGAATTTTCCCGAATTACTGACCTACCTAGATGGTTTTCTCGTGCTCGAATTAGGAAATGAGAAATCTTTCTTGTGAATCTTGTGAAAATCTTTCGAGCCGTTTTCGATATATAGCAACAAATTCAATGCTGAGTTTGTTTCAGTCTATAGAAACAAACTTTCCTGAATTCGTGATCTAGTTAGACCATTTTCGCGCTCTCGAATCAGTATAGAAGACACATTTCCTTTAAATCGTTTCAGCTCTTTTTTTTAAGCTTTCTCAACGATGAATTTGTTTAAACCTTTGATTAAACAATTTTATTGAATTTGGGGCCCAGCTAAATTGTTTTCTTGTGCTCGAAGCTCGACTTGGTATAGGCGGCTAGTTTCATGAAAATTGCCGCAGCCATTTTCGATATCATCCGTAATTTACAAAATTGCTTGCTAGTTTAGTATTTAATATTTAGTCAAAAGAATCTGGTTTCAATCTTTTGACATATTATAGTAAAATTTAACCCATTTATTCACAATTCGTCTAGCGATGTGTAAATTTTTCTATAATTTTTTAAAGCACTTTTTGAGGGGGCTTTTGTGTTCCGCGGGAATTGCCTGACACTCGTAAATAAAATTCTGCTTTAATTATTTAACCAAATACAGTAAGTTTTGTTCTAGGCGATTTTTAAAGTTTTTCCGTTTTATGGTGATTTTTCTACATTTGTAAAAAGAATCTGGCTTCAATCATTTGATTCAATATGATAAAACGAGCAGGGAAGACCGAGCTATGCTCGGTCAAAATTAAATTTGAGTTCAAATATCATGGTCCATGACCAAAATGACCCACTAATTGAATTTTCTCGAACATGTGACTTAGACCAACAGTCTTCTCGTGCCCGAAAACCATAGGATGCAAAATTTATTGTAAATAGTCTGAGCCGTTTTTAAGATAAAATAGATTGACCCATAATGACCCATGACCAAAATGACCCACTAATCAAAATTTCTCGAACATGTGACCTAGCCTAATAGTCTTCTTGTTCCCTAAACCTGTAGGGTACTAAATTTATTTGAAATCCTCTGAACCGTTTTTAAGATAAAATAGCTTAACCCATAATGATCCATGGCCAAAATGACCCACTAATTGAATTTTCTCGAACATGTGACCTAGCCTAACAGTCTTCTCGTCCTCAAAAACCATTGGATGTAAAATTTAGTGTAAATTGAGCCGCTTTTTAGATCTTGACCCACTATGACCCAGAAATGACCCACTAATCGAATTATCTCGAAGATGTGACCTAGCCCAATGATTTGTGCGCGCCCGAAACTCGTAGGATAAAAAATTTAATCAAAATCGTTAGAGCCGTTTTTTAGATAAAATTAATTTTACCCGCTTTGACCCAAAAGTGACCCACTAATCGAAAGTTCTCGAACATGTGACCCAGTCCAATAGTCTTCTCGTGCCCGAAAATAGTCGGATACAAAATTTCGTCAAAATAGTTTGAACCGTTTTTTAGATACAATTAGCTTGACCATGACCCAAAATGACCCACTAATTGAATTTTCTCGAACATGTGACCTAGCCCAACAGTCTTCTCGTGCCCGAAAACCATTGGAAGCAAAATTTAGTGTAAATTGAGCCGCTTTTTAGATCTTGACCCACAATGACCCAGAAATGACCCACTAATCGAATTTTCTCGGAAATGTGACCTAGCCCAATGATTTTATCGTGCTCGAAACTCGTAGGACACAAAATTTAGTAAAAATCGTTAGAGCCGTTTTTTAGATAAAATTAATTTGACCCGCGTTGACCCACTAATCGAAAGTTCTCGAACATGTGACCCAGCCCAATAGTCTTCTCGTGCCCGAAAAGTGTCGGATACAAAATTTCGTCAAAATCGTTTGAAACGTTTTTAGCTACAATTAGCTTCACCATGACCCAAAATGACCCACTAATCGAATTTTCTCGAACATGTGACCCATCCCAATGGTTTTCTGGTGTCCCAAAACTGTAGGAAACAAAATTTCGTCAAAATCGTTAGAGCCATTTTTAAGATAAAATTTTCATATACATACATACATATATATATATATATATATATATATATATATATAACCACACAGATGATTTGCTCTTATTATAATATATGATTTGTCCTCTTTTCAATAAGTTTTACTCAGAATTCGTATAGAGATTTTTTAATTTTTCGAAAATTTTTCATTCGATTTTACAGCTTTTTTCGCATTTCAACGCTCTGTTCTGATAATCCATAAAGAAATTCGACTTCAGTTTATTTAGCCTAATATAGGGTTTTCTTCTTTTCAATAAAATTTATTCGGAAATCGTACAACGATTTTTGAATTTTTCAAGAAATTTTTATGCGATATTATAGCTTTTAGCATTTTGGGGCGATATTTACATTTCTAAAAGAAATTCGGTTTCAATCTTTCTCATAATTTAAATAAAATTGTCATCTGCTATATTTAAATTTTACACGAAATTTTTTATCCGATTAAAAAACTTTCGCGTTTTGCAACGATTTTTTTACATTCCTAAGAGGAATTCCCTTTCACTCTTTTAGCCCATTATAGCAAATTTTGTCCTCTTCAATAAAATTTATTCGGAATTCGTACAGCGATTTAAATTTTTTTTTGTCTATACCCATGTATTGTGTACGGATATTTTACTCCCGCCTTTCATTTATACTTACCTGGCACAAGGGAATGTCTTGAACGATCAGATAACTGCTTTGAGCATAGACCTCCCTCAATCAATCAATTTTGAATGATTTAGAATTGGTGGAATGAATTGTAAAAGATCTATAAATATTATGTAGGATTTTGTGTAGCACGTTCTGCAGGACTCGTTAGAATTTCTGTTGTTCTGATGTGATTGGTCTGTACTGGGTTGGTTGGTCTATTTATGATGGCCGATTATCTACTCGAGGGATATAGGCCCTATGGGGGGAGTGCTCTCCGTGTTGGTCTTTCTAAGGGATCCAAACCCGTATTTACGGCAAGGTTAGAAGAAAACCACGGAAAACTCCGAACGGTTAAGTCGACGAGGGCGACAGGGGTTTGAACCCAGCACCTCCCGTCTCCCAACTTTGAGAGCAGAACCTCTCAGACACCGCTGGGGCTGGTCTGTACTAGGGTGGTATGGTTGCACTGAATATTAAAGCAGTGTTCCTATTGGACCAGGATTTGTGCAAGATTTTCTATAAATATTACATAGGATATTCTATAGTACGTTCTATAGTAATTTATAGAATTAATTTCAAAAGAAAATTTTGAATTAATCCAAAAACGGTTATAATTCTATATTATTATGTGGATTTTTAATGGAAATTTTCTGAAAACTTTGTATAGAATACTCTGTATAACTTTCGATAAAGGTTCTGTAGAATATTTCATAAATGCTCTGTATGGTTTTCTATAGGTTTTTCTATGCATTTTTCTATAAGGTTCTAGAAATTTTTCTCGAAAAATAAAGCCAAAACTCATATTTACTAACAGATCAGGCATTGAATTTGATCGCGTATAATTGAAGAAAATCACTGAAACGAGTACAAATTAAGCACCTGTACCTTAAAAATTAAGAACATTACATACATTTAACAAATATGCATATAATGAAAGCTATTCAAATTAGATTATCGTTACAATTAGTCAAAAACTTCCTATTCTTTTTTACCATAAGTACAAATGTTCCATAGTATAATTTTGTATCACATTAAAAAAGTACTGACCACATCGAAAGCTTTTGAAAATAATGCATTAAAAACATAGAATCAAACATTTTGTAATCTGTAACTCACGTTTATCTGAACTTTTCTTTGAAATGAAATTAAATATAATAACGTTATATACAAAAAGTTAAATATTTTGGAAAGAATTAAAATATTTAAATAAAATTTTTTTTTTTAATTTAATCCCGTTCGAAATTGAAAAAAGCACCATAATTTAAAGTTCGCTTGATTCGAGACACGAACTGGGGTAGCCGGCATGGATGTACGTTGCCGAAGGCAATGGTCCTTCGACTCCTGTTTTGTTTAATTCAATTTTCGTTTGGAAAGAACCGACAAGCGGATGAGGCTCCCCTTGTTCAAAATGAAACATAACTTTGTATACGTTTGTCTTTATTAAGTTAAATAAATATATATATATAAGATTAGTTAATAAGAGTAAATTTTTCAGATTACAAAACCTCTTCCGAATCATTTTTCTGCCTTCTGCTTTTAGGTATAGATTTCGTAAGAAATACTACCTATTACATTCTCACCTAAGTTAGAAATTTTGAAAATTTTTTGCAGATCTGCGCCGATCATGACTCCCAGAACACAAAAACACCCCCAGTTCGAAACTTTATCTATCTATCTATCTATCTATCTATCTATGTCACTTTTTTCTGACCACGATAACTGGAAAAATTCTGCATAAATCTCTTCCAAACTGATACATAAAATCAAGGGGCATAAAATCTCGGTCAAGTCCGTTACTGGGCAAAATCGAACCAAGGGGGGGGGGAAATGGGGGGCATTTTTGTGAAAACAGAAAAAACCCACAATTTCTTAATTATTATACGTATCGAATCCGTTTAAAGTTATTATTACTTCTAGAAAAAGGGCCGAAAATTTATGTATGACAGATTTTTGATATAAATAAAAATGGCCCCAAGGGGGGGAAAAAGGGGGGTTTTTAGAAGAAAAAAAATAATAGCTTCGTCAATTCACAAGATATCAAATCCGCGTAAATTTATTATAAATCCTCTTAATATTATCTAAAACTTTTACACTGACAAGTTTTATATAGGACCAACCGTTACAGCAAAAAAAAATTAAAAACAAAAAAATCCCTGCCGGCTCCGCCTGCAAACAAGTTATTTTTCGAAGTAGGCGGTTCCAACTCCCGCATCTTTTCGAAAATGATACATAAAATCAAGGGCATAAAATCTCGGTCAAGTTCGTTAATGGGCAAAATCAAACCAGGAGGGGGGGGGAATTGGGGGGCTTTTTGTGAAAACAGAAAAAACCCCATAATTTCTAATTATGATACGCATCGAATCCGTTTGAAGTTATTATTACTTCTAAGAGAAGGGCCGAAAATTTATGTATGACAGATTTTTGATATAATTAAAAATTGCCTTAGGGGGGGAAGGGGGGTTTTAGAAGAAAAAAAATTATAACTTCGTCAATTCCCAAGATTTCAAATCCGCTTAAATTTATTATAAATTCTCTTAATATTATCTAAAACTTTTATATTGAGAAGTTTTTTATAAAACCAACTCTTATTTAAAAAAAAAAAAAAAAAAAAAAAAAAAATCCCTGCTGGCTCCGCTTGCAAACAAGTTACGTTTCGAAGTAGGCGGTTCCAACTGCCGCATCATCACAAAAAGGTCATTTCTTCCGCAATTCCCGGCAAACAGGCGCCCCACGGTCTGCATCTTCGAAATCTACCTGTGCCTGTAGGCCGAGACGTCAGGGAATTTTATTGTTGACGTACTTCATTTTTCTTCTGGCTCAAGTAAATACCTTGATCGATCAGGCAACTGCCAAAGTACGTAAAAGGATTGTTTCGGGTGTGATTGCATCTTTGTACTAATGAAATACTACAAAGTTGAATACATTAAATAAATCTAACCGCATTTTTCTACGATGACTATCAAATCATCAGCAAATATGAGAATTTTTCTTTTGTACTATTTCTGCCCTGCAAGTAACTAAAACTTTAAGTCCCTTTATCTCAGAATGTTTTTTTCATAATTTGTCATGTTTAAAAGAATATATCTAAACTTTCCTGCAATATATATATAGTATGTGAAAATTTGTACGGATTTTTATGTTATGTTATTAATAAATTGTCTTCAGGATTTTTAATTCCATGTAAAAATTTTGAAAATATACTTATTAAAGTAAAAATCGCTCTTAAAAATTCTCCTTTTTTTTAAATTTGAAATTTCCTATAAATTTTATAAGAGGTATTTTATTTAATCCTGAAGACAAATTAACAAAACATCTTTTCTGTATATATGAGTTATATGAAAAATTAAATAAGATTAAAATTTAAAAGTCTAAATTTAAAAAAAATCAATGTTTTCAAAAATTCATTAGCTGAAAAAAAATCTTAATAGAAAGACAAAATTTCGAAGAAAAAAAATTTGAAAAATTCCAATAAATGAAGAAAGTAAAATTTTGACCCTCCCCCGGACCCCTTTAATATTAATATACATACATACCTTTTATTCTTTCTGTAGTAAAAGATCATCTACACCCTCCAGTTATGTCTTGCTGTTAACGAGTTACATCTCACACTTTTTCTAAGGACACGCATGCAGAGCTCCTTAAATGTAACTCCTTTGCTCCTAGTAAATTCCTTAAATAATACCTACTCCCTTTCAGTATAGAACAGGGGGGTATTTCACGGGGCTTCCTAGCTGCATTGTAGTCATCCAGAGTGAAAGTAAGCGTCTTGTAAATTCATAGGCAGCCATGGAAATTCAGTTAAACCGTAAATACTTATTTTTTTTTTTTTTTTAAAAAGAGTTAAAATTTCGTGGGATATGAAAAAAAATGAAAGGTGTAGAAAATGGAAAATTGGTCACATGTTCGTAGAGGGAGGAAAAAAAGTGCCCAAGTAGAACGAAAGCCAATATATGTTTTCGTGAACTTGTACTAGAAATCGAGGGTGGGGAATGTTGTAAGCGACAAAGATCTGAATATCTGTGTCTGAGTTATACATTTTTATGCCCCAGATCTGCCCAATTAAAGTAATTTTTATTTATACAATGCAGATTTAGAAATATGCAAAAAGAACATTTTATTTCTGAACTTGAGTATGCAGGAAAACCCACATAGCAATCGAACAAGAATTTCACAATCTTAGATATGAGTTGCATCTTTATATAAAAAAAAGTTAAACAGTATAAAGAGAGCAGATCTGAAAAATAAAAGTTCCGTGAGCATTCAAAATAAACTAGTGCAGTTTGTCTCTTCAGCTCAATCTGGAATACATTTTAAAATGAGTTAGTAGGATTTAGCTTGAGACTCAAATCATTTTAAAGAGTAAGTCTGATCTTTTCATTCTTTATATAATTAATTTAACCTCCTTAGAACGCAGGCGAATGTTGCTCTTTCGGAAAATAACGAAAGCTTATTTCAACTTAAAAAAAATAAAAAATATATGTATCAGTATATATCCTTATGTACAACACCGATAAATGTAAGACATTCAAAAAGACAGTAAAAATATAAATTTACAAGAATGTACATTCCATAAATGTATAATTGTTTTATTGCCATACCTTTTGCCAATCGTACAAAACACTTGTGAAAATTTTAAATGTAAATGTTCCAAAAAATCAAATACACAAAATACAGCTAGTAAAATCATTAAGAACTAGAGCTTTGTTATATTGATTAGCGTGCCTAACAGGATTCACAAGTACTGCTGTATTTCGGTATCAATTGAATGATTATGACTGGAATTTTCATCATGTTACAGATGAAATATCCCTTACGACTCGGCCTACAGGCACAGGTAGATTTTGAAGACGCAGACCGTGGGGCGCTTGTTTATTGGGAATTGCAGAAGAAATTATCTTTTGCCATGATGCGGCAGTTGGGACCGTCCACTTCAAAATCTACCCGTGTCTGTAGGCGGAGTCGGTAGGGATTTTTTTGTGATTATTATTATTATTTTGCTGTAAGGGTTGGCCCTATACAAATCTTGCCAATATAAAAGTTATAGATAATATTAAGAGGATTTATAATAAATTTAAGCGGATTTGATATCTTGAGCATTGACAAAGTTATGAATATTTTTCTTCTTAAACCCCTATCCTCCTCCCTCCCCTTGAGGCCATTGTTAATGACATCAAAAATTTGTCCTACATAAATTTTTGGCCCTTTTCCTAGAAGTACTAATAATTTTAAACGGATTCGATACGTATCATCATTAAGAAAATATGGGATTTTTTCTGTTCCCCTTGGTTCGATTTTGCCCATTAACGAACTTGACCGAGATTTTATGCTCCTTGATTTTATGTATAAGTTTGGAAGAGATTTGTGCAGAATTATTGAAGTTATCCTGTCTATAAAAAAGTGATAAAAACACAGTGAAATGTTTTCTAAAAAAAAAATCTACCCTAGTACTATAAAGTTTTGAACTGGGGATGGTTTTGGGTTCTGAGAGTCATGATCGGTGTAGATCTGCAAACATTTTTCAGAAATTCCAACCTAGGGGAGAATGTAATAGGTTGTATTTCTTACGAAATCTACCTAAAACGTTAAATCAATAATACTATCTGTAAAGGAAAGATTTTTGTAGTTGCAAAATTTTCATATAATTTTTTTAATGAGACAAAAACTACACCTATGTAAATGGTCGAGAAAATCAGCTTTAAGAAATACTTAGCTTCGATTGTTTCGCTGTGCCTTCTAAATGTTATGGAGTAAAGTATTTTGTATGGAAAATAAAATGCATTTTTATTAATAGACGGATTAAATAAAGTTTAGATTAAATTTTCTATAATGGTATTTAAAAGTACCGCCAGAGCACAAAGGGTTAAATTAAAAAAATTCTTCATTTTTGTATGATGGCAAGTTATTAAATATTGAGCGTTGAAAAGTAATATCTATTGTTTAGACATGATTGAAACAATAATATATGTATTTTATTACTTTATTGTACGCACTACATTGAAAAAAAACCCAAAGCATAAATATTTTGGATTGATTTTTTTTAAATACTAATACTTGGATCATTATAAATTATTAAATATTTATAAGCATTTTTCGTGCTCAATAGAATGTTAAATGAATTATCTTATCTCGCCCCGACAAAAAATTAATTTAATTTTGAAGTTACAAGTAAATATCTAAATACCAGCAAATTTGAGCAGATTAAATATGAAAATATCTTTAAAAAAAACAAAGATATATTTATGGATCTTCTGATGAGTAATGTTACTCTTAGCAAGATTTGAAAAAAGTATACATGAGCAGGGTTCTCACCGGTTTTTGACTATTGGCAATTTGACTGATCCTTAAAGAAAAACTATAGCCAAATTCAAATAACATTAGTAACAGATTTGTCGTGAAATACAGATTCTAAACTCGGTCTTCAAACTCCCTATAATGCACCCTATTTTCTCTTTATCAATATATGTTCCAATTTTCTGTTAATTGTTTTTAGAATAGTTATTGAACTGTTGGTTATAGGAATTAATAAAACAAGTGTATTATAAATACTTTTCAAAGTCTAAAAAGAAAAAAAATCTAGCCCGAGTTATTTCTAAATAGTTTTATGAATAAAATCTCAACTCTTGACTGGTGTTAGCGTGTTTTGGGTTCAATAAAAACCAAAAAAAAGTTATATACATTTTTAAAAATGTGAACGACTTCTGAATACCATCAAAACACAAATAAGTTACTCAGAAAAATTTCGTAGCACAATAGCATCATTGAGAGTGCCGATGAAAGAAAAAAAAACTCTCGTAATTTGGCAATTCCAAATTTTCGTTTGCTCATCAAACGAAAAATTTAGTTGTGATTTGGCGAAATGGGGATCGGCAGCGATGAACCTGAAATATAAGTCTGCACCGAAATAGTTTTATATGATTTTTGTATTTATCCCGCTTTTCACGTTTTAAGTTAAAATAATTTACTTTTTGCATATAAAATAAACAAAACAATACAAGGACATGGTATATCTGAACTTCTTAAGCATGCTTTACAGAACACATGGAAGTCCTTCTCTAAAAATGGGTCGGCATTTCTCAAGTACAGGATATCAGATTTTCGATGCAATATAAGCAAATTCAGAACAAAAGAGAAGCTATGCTGCAAATTACACAAAGCAGATTTCTTTCACAAATTTACTATTTTCATTAAAAAAACAAAAATAAATAATCGTTTTAAACACTTGGTAAACATTTAGCCATGCATTTATTAAACATGAAAATGGTGAAATAAAATTAATATTGACTATTGTTGGAACTTTTTTGAGATAATACAGATGATTATAAAAAGCATATTTATTGGGATAAATATAATAAATATGTCATGATTTTCCAACTATTTGTTCCGACCCCCTTCCCTGACACACATCCTTTATGTATGACAAATATAATTGTCAGAAGAACAAGAATAGTCTTTGAAATATTAACAAAATCTTTGCAATAAAATATATTTGCAAATAGTAGTTTGTAGCTATTTACAAAAATGCAGTTTTAAATTACCACAGATGAAAAAAATTATTTATATTGTATTTGAAATCATCATTTAAACTTTATTTTTATTTAAACATTGCATACCGAGGAGAATGGATGTTTTATTTTTAATGAGGGAGTGAAAGATTTTTAAATTTACCAATTTAAACAATTAATACAAGTTATTCCTACGATGAATAACCTAAATAAAATTGAAGTAATTGGAAACTGTTTAAAAAGATTTCAGTGTAATATTAAAAAAAAAAAACAATAAGATATTTAGTTTGATGTAAATTAGTATATAGACACAATGGGTACGCAGGGCCAACTTTAGTAGACATAGCGTCCTGGGTGAATTTTACGCGTCCCTATACGAATCAAATCTTTTAAAGAAAACATAAAATGCTTACTATTTCACCCACTTTCCGCCCCTAAATTTAAGCGCCTTGGACGGTCGCTCAACTTCGCTAAACTCTGAAGCCGGCCCTGGAGAGATGTTTTAAATGTTTAAACTTTAACCCATTATCCGACGGCATTTTTGCATTACCACACTACAAATGTTTTCATTTAAAACTTTATGTAGTGGAATATGGGACACAAAACTTTAGTTAGGGTAGCAGTTTTTTACACCCTTTAAAATGTATATTACAGTGGGACACATTGACTTAAAAAGATTTTTATTCAATGAATATTACGAATTTTGCTTTGAGAAAATAATAAATATAAACAAGTACACAACACATCTTTCTGATCTCTAAATATCACAAGAAAAAAATAATAACTTTAAAAATGGTCCAAAAAACTTTATCTTTCCTTCTAAGCCAGATTAAACAGAGGAGAATTGCGAGCATTCCAATATAAAAGATAAGCGTGAACATCCATTTTGTAAACTTCAAAATATTTAATATTTCTTTTTACTATTATATTTGACGATATGCAAAAAAAATTCAAATATTTCATTTAATCTTAACATATGCTTAGTGACATCAATAGCCTAAAATGTACATATATTTATATTAAAATTTAATACCTCCCAGAAAAATTCAAACTTTTATATTAATTTTAAATGATTATGAACTTGATCATAGAGACATATTATATGCTGGAAGAAAGTAATGAAAATTTTACTTTTTATACTTTACATGTGGTTATGGTTTTCTATCATACCAAAGAAATAATTAAATATTTCATCTCAATGAAAAAAAAAAGTACAAAATAAAATATGTCATTATAATAAATGACTAAAATCAGTAAAAAAAGAAAAAAAAACTATCAGTTTTAATATATTCAGAAGTAAAGGACATGAATAATATGAGTTAAATTCCATTATGACTTTCAGACCTGCAAACCTTGGAAAGTTTATTAATCAACAGTGATTTTCAATAATAGATCTCAGCTTTAATACATTTCCCAATAGATTTTGGATAAATATAGAAAAAAGTACAAAATAAAATATGTCATTATAATAAATAACTAAAATAAATTGAAAAAATAACTATATTTTTTTAATATATTCAGCAATATAGGACATGAGTAATATGAGTGAAATGCCATTAAGAGTTGCAGATCTGCAAACCTTGGAAAGTTTATTAATCAACAGTGATTTTCAATAATAGATCTCAGCTTTAATACATTTCCCAATAGATTTTTGATAAATATAGAAAAAAGTACAAAATAAAATATGTCATTATAATAAATAACTAAAATAAATTGAAAAAATAACTATAATTTTTTAATATATTCAGCAATATAGGACATGAGTAATATGAGTGAAATGCCATTTAGAGTTGCAGATCTGCAAACCTTGGAAAGTTTATTAATCAACAGTGATTTTCAATAATAGATCTCAGCTTTAATACATTTCCCAATAGATTTTTGATAAATATAGAAAAAGTACAAAATGAAATATGTCATTATAATAAATAACTAAAATAAATTCAAAAAATAACTATATTTTTTTAATATATTCAGCAATATAGGACATGAGTAATATGAGTTAAATGCCATTAAGAGTTGCAGATCTGGAAACCATGGAAAGTTTATTAATCAACAGTGATTTTCAATAATAGATCTCAGCTTTAATACATTTCCCAACAGATTTTGGATAAATATAGAAAAAAGTACAAAATAAAATATGTCATTATAATAAATAACTAAAATAAATTGAAAAAATAACTATAATTTTTTAATATATTCAGCAATATAGGACATGAGTAATATGAGTGAAATGACATTAAGAGTTGCAAATCTGCAAACCTTGGAAAGTTTATTAATCAACAGTTTTTTTTCAATAATAGATCTCAGCTTTAACACATTTCCCAATAAATTTTGGATAAATATAGAAAAAAGTACAAAATAAAATATGCCATTATAATAAATAACTAAAATAAATTGAAAAAATAACTATAATTTTTTAATATATTCAGCAATATAGGACATGAGTAATATGAGTGTAATGCCATTAAGAGTTGCAGATCTGCAAACCTTGGAAAGTTTATTAATCAACAGTGATTTTCAATAATAGATCTCAGCTTTAATACATTTCCCAATAGATTTTGGATAAATATAGAAAAAAGTACAAAATAAAATGTCATTATAATAAATAACTAAAATAAATTGAAAAAATAACTATAATTTTTTAATATATTCAGCAATATAGGACATGAGTAATATGAGTGAAATGCCATTAAGAGTTGCAGATCTGCACACCTTGGAAAGTTTATTAATCAACAGTGATTTTCAATAATAGATCTCAGCTTTAATACATTTCCCAATAGATTTTGGATAAATATAGAAAAAAGTACAAAATAAAATGTGTCATTACAATAAATAACTAAAAGAAATTGAAAAAATAACTATAATTTTTTAATATATTCAGCAATATAGGACATGAGAAATATGAGTTAAATGCCATTAAGAGTTGCAGATCTGCAAACCTTGGAAAGTTTATTAATCAACAGTGATTTTCAATAATAGATCTCAGCTTTAATACATTTCCCAATAGATTTTGGATATATATAGAAAAAAGTACAAAATAAAATATGTCATTATAATAAATAACTAAAATAAATTGAAAAAATAACTATAATTTTTTAATATATTCAGCAATATAGGACATGAGTAATATGAGTTAAATGCCATTAAGAGTTGCAGACCTGCAAACCTTGGAAAGTTTATTAATCAACAGTGATTTTCAATAATAGCTCTCAGATTTAATACATTTCCCAGCAGATTTTGGATCAATATAGACAAAAAGCACAAAATAAAATATGTCACTATAATAAATTACTAAAAAAAAAACACTATAATTTTTTGATATATTCAGCAGTATAGGACATGAGTAATATGATTTAAATATTTAAATGCCATTAAGAGTTACAGACCTGCAAACCTTGGAAAGTTTACTAATTAACAGTGATTTTCAATAATAGCTCTCAGCTTTTTCCATCAATCATTTTTTAATGTTATTAAATTTAATACATTTCCCAACAGATTTTGAATAAAAATAGAAAACTAAAGGCAAATATTTTGATAACTATTCCAATATTTTAATTGAGCCATTGACATGAAAAAGGTAGTAAGTCAAGAAAATTGGATTTTGAGATTTTTAATAGAAGAAGTAGTAAAAAGTTGTGCCAATGGCATGGGAAGAGCAGTAAGTCAGTGTTGAAAGGTGTAAGTCAGTGTCTCATATGCTTATTTTTGTGAATAAAACTTTGTAATTTAGCAGTGTAAAACCGTTTATTGCTTCCCCTGAAAACTTTGGTTTTCTTGACTTACTACCTTTTTCATGTCAATGCCTCAATTATGACAAATGAAAATAAATTTTTAATGTGTGCTTTATGAAAAGATCTCTTGAAAAAAGTTAAATATAAATAACAAGTTTTTGAGAGAAAAACCTTGACGATTACGAAGCATCTGTAATTCTTTTAAACACAGAGCAATGCAATTATTTCTGCGTTGCAAATGACTAAAGTTTTATTAAAATGTCCCATTGTTGTAACTTCATCAGTGTGAAAAGCTCAAGAAACAAGCAATTTATTTAATTGTGATGATTATAAAGACATCATTTGAATTATGTGTATCATTAATAATTTTAAACATCAATTGAATGAGGATCAATGGGCACGTGTATATATTTAAAACAATTATAGCATAAATATGTTCAATTAACACAAAAAACATAGAAATAAACAAGTGAAATGAGTAGAAACATATAAATAAACAAGTAAAATAAGTAGAAACATATAAATATAAAAACACTCAATATGAATTTTAAACACATAAATTAATACAATTTTTTTTTTTACATTTTTTTCTTTTTATTTATTTATTTTTTTTTGTTTAGTATATATTTTTCTTTTTATTTTATTTTATTTTTTTTTATTTATTTTTTTATTTTTTTCTCTTTTTTTTTCCTTTTTTTTCTTTTTTTCCTTTTTTTTTTCTTTTTCTTTTTTAATTTTTTTCTTTTTTTTTTACATATATATTTTTTTCTTTTTTTTTTTACATATATATATATATATATATTTTTTTTAACAGATATAGTATTACAATAATAATAGTATTACAGCAATAATAGTATTACAATATGCTACCATTCTAGCGAAAATAGTATATATTCACAAATATTTTCTTACAATTTATTCAACATAGCAAATTATGTAAACATTATTTGCATTACAGCAAAATAAATATTTAGTGTCGATATATATAAATATCAACTAACATCAAATAATAATATATTCAATTGAATATTATAAGTATTCCATATATTTAACCCTTAACTGCTATTAGCGGTCACATAGACCACTGATTTTTTTCAATTCTCATAGTTTAAATTCCAATTTTCAGATTAACTATACATACAAGTGTAATTTTTTTTTCGTTTGGAGCCCTCGTACTACCGCTAGAGACTTCTGAATAGGTGACTTTTAATTACAGTTATTATAACATATAAAAATATTTTGTTAAACAATATGGAATTGTTCAATGGTACATTTGCCATTCAATTTTCATTTGCCGTCGAGCTTTGAACTAACAATCCTCTCATTTCAAGTTCAAAACTCTCTGCAAACCGAGCCTTATAGGGTAATTTTGGACAAGCAACAAGCATCAGATGCTTTTTCTGCATACGTCCAAAATAGCCTACAGTCGACATTTGACCAATAATCCTCCTATCACAAGCTCACTGCTCGACAAACCGGGCTATTGTAGCCGCTTCTATGACATGAAAATTGCATAAGAAGTATTTTTTGTGCATATGTCCATAATTGCCTATTGCCTGCATTTGAGCTTTGAACAAGCAACCCTCCAGTCACAAGTTCAAAGATCTACACACTGAGCTATATAGGCCAATTATATAGGACATGCAACATGCATAAGATGCCATTTGTGCATCTGTCCAAAATTGCTTGTCTTCGGAGCTGAGATCAGTTGCCTGAGCTATCGCAGGGTGAGCTTTGAGGATTGTCTTTGCAAACGACACTGAAGGAATGTTCAGTGCGCATGCAGAGATCTTCAGGATTGTATAATTCTGATTGGTTGGAGCTAGCTTTGCCCAACCGAAACGTATAGTGTTGAAGAACTGACCAGTCGAGCATGGCAGTAGAAAAAAGGGGGAAGCCCTCATCACATATAAAAAAAAAAGAGGACCTTTTCAAAATTATGCCACTTAAAAAAATAATAATTTAACTCTTTTTTTTCCCCCTGTATAGTTTCTTGTACATAAAGTGGAGTACAGAAACATTACAATTTCTGTCACAGCAGTTGAGGGTTAATAAACAAATATTGACATTTTATATTTAGTCAATTTACATTATTTTAAATAACATATTTTATAACATATTAAAATATTTCGTACACATACTTTTTTACAATATTATTTTTCCTCCTTTTTCATTTACAATTCTTCTTCTTTCTTTTTTTACTTTTTTTTACAATAAAATTGGTCTTTCTCTCTCTCTCTCTCTCTCTCTCTATATATATATATATATATATATATTTAAAAATTTCATTACAGAACTGTACAGTTTTCAATGAAGCATGTTACAGAGCCTGAATTCAATTCTTTTCAATTCTCATATAATATAAAATTTAATGTAACTGAGTTTCAAAATTATATTTTTAAGTAATATAGTTTATAAACGAGGCTAACGAAAAACACAGGCTGCCGCACTGCCTTTCCTTAGGCTGCTTGAGTCACGTGATGCTCTTTTAGTGCATCTGCATTCGAGCATCCAGTTACTCAGGCAGTCTGAAAAAAAAAAAAAAAAAAGAAAAAAAAAAAGAGACATGTGTGTGGCATCGCGGCAGTATTTTCGTTAACCTCAGTCTATAAAGAAAAATATTGCAAGTTTTGATTGAACAATTTATTTTATAATCAGCGAACATTGATAAAAATTCCATATAATAAATGTCCAGTATAAATATACTTTCATTTTTATAAAGCACACGGCAGAACTCATAGCATACATAATCGTTAGGGTTTTTCTCTTCCAGAGAATTAGAAAAAGTATAAACTTGTACCCTTAAAACAGGATCTTATGCATTATTGTAAAACATATTAAAAAGGATTAGAACAATTATTGAAAATCATGGTAACTATTAAAAGAAAATTTAGAGGTTTGCATAATGTTATAATTTGGTGTTTTCAATCCCGTACCCTTAGAAAAAATATATTAATACTTTTTTGCTTAATTAAATAAGTTTTACAGTTTGTTTCTTATATTTGTCAACATGGAAAAGAAGAAGTTAATACAATTACTTGAAATTCTATATAACGTTAAGTTTACCATTGATCGTTGATTTCCAGCATAGAATGTCACTCATAAAAATCATAATTTTAGGCTGAAGTTTTTTTTCCAATGGAAAATCACGATGCAACTTAATTTTGTTCAAACACTTATTATGTGGATCATGAATACAGGCGTATATTTTACACACATTTAAAATAGTATATATTCTTTAACGATTGTGTAATGTTTTAAAGTAGTTTTGTAGTAGCAAGCTTCGGGTTAATTGTTTTATTAAATTTTACGTCTGTGTTATATACAGAGACAGCTTTTACGTAGAATATGATGTCAGGGCTGAAAAAATTAAAAGAGGGAAAATACACGAAACAATTGATTAATAGTTTATTAAAAAAGGAGTATTAGTAAGTGCACAATTCGCCGTAAAAATATTTTCCGTTCTAAAGGAAATTAACTCTACTTTTATCTAGTAATTCCGCATAAGATCTAACAAAATCTGAAATTTATTCGATTTTGCGCGATTTGATTTCCAACGAATTTTGGGAATCTGTTTGAATTATGGAAATCAAATTAACGTTGAAAGTTTTGAATCTATAAAATTTTATCTATTGTAAATAACTACATTTGATGCAACTATATATTATTGCAAAAGATGTTGAATGCTTCAAAGATTGCATATTCATTTGAAAAATGTAATGTATTTAGTGTACTTAAAGTAAAAATATAAATGGAAAACAATTGTGAAAGAAAAGAAAATAATTTTTCCAACATTTTAAAATTTACTAAAAAAAAAAAAATAACTTTATGGCTTTTTAGTCCTAATAAAAGGGTATTAACATGTCTTTACAGTCAATATTATTTTGTCTTTAAAACTATTTTTATTATCAGCAGGTAGCAATGATAATATATGTCTTTACCCTTTTTTATATCATCTTTTAAATTATGTTTCAGCATTTAGTAATATAAAAAATAAATGTTCTATTATACACTATTTTTAGTTTGGGTATTTTAGTTGGTCTAGACTTATATAAAAAATGTTTCATTTCTGAAATTAATAGATAAAATAGAAGCTACTTTACTGAATAAATAATTTATGGTAGTAAAAATATTAGAAGGTTATATTAATTTAATCCTGTTGCAATACATTTTCCAAGCGCTTTCAAATATTATTAAAAAAAAAATACAAACCAGAATGGAGAATTATATTAGATTGCACTAAATGAAACATTCGTTAAAGTTCAGTAAACCTTTAATTATTTTTCTTTTGATAACTACTTTTTTAACATAGAATAATTATCCCACCACACCAAAAACAAATCTGTCGCTAAAAAGATAAATCACAACCAACAGCGCTTTTTATAACCATCTGTTCTCAAGTGCAAATGAATTCAATTGGATTTTTACTTATTTTGTTTTTATAATCAAAATTTGTGACTTCCTGACTTTATCAGAAAATTGATTTAATCTATAACTTTTAAAAAGTTGCATGAATTTCAAAGAATCCAGCAACAGTTCATTCAATAATATTAAAGAATTTTTCAGGAAAAAAAATGTCAACGGTGGCATTTTAAACAGGTCTTGAGGGCAACATAATCAAATAAGTTATCATCATATAGATGTTTATACAAATTTATGTCTCATGCCGCACACAAAAATGGTTCACATTTTTTAAAACAATGTTTCTTAATTGTGGAAACAGTGGTTGTGCCAGCGGTTTTAAGTGGCTGTTTTTTGAAACATTGCCATAGGAATCATTTACAGAAAAGGAGCCTCAATTATCCATTATTGACCCGACGAAAATCTAAAGATGCACCAGCAAGTGTAATTTGCATAGCAATATTTTATATAGTACAGGAGAGATCATGCTTTTGCTAAAAAATTGGGACATGTATTGAAAAAACTTGCAAATGAAGCAGATTTTTCAAATAAATAATAAAAAATTCTCGTTCGTGTGGTTGAGGATAAGAGGAGATATTTAAGTGGTTAAGACGACTCGTCCCCTATTGAAGTACGTTTAACGGAATTATCGAATATCACATTTTTTATAATAAACATGTCCATTTACTTAGGTACATGAAAACAAATATTGAGAGTAACAGGACTATTTGCACGCAAATAATAGCTTTGTTTTTAACCCTTTATGCTCCGACAGTATGTTAAAGTACCAGTTGAATATTGTTACAAAAATATTCGATTCATCCATTACCAAAATCTGCGGAATCAACGTTAACTACTTTACTCTATCATCGGTAGATAGCATCAGTCGTTCTGTGAAGCAAGAAATGTTGTAGGATATTTTCCCACTATGTTTCGTATTTTCGCTACCATCTTCTGTGATAAGTTTCTGCTGGGAAACTGCTCAACATTTATAGGTAAATCCATTGTATATTTCTTATTTTTTAGTCTGCGTGAAATTAAAAATATATTTTTGAAAATGTATTTTAAACTTCAGTTATACTGTACGTTATATTGTTACTAACATGTTTTTAGCTTAGAAATAAAAGACCTGCAGTAAAATTATTCTACTTTAAATTGAAAATTTATGTATTTACGATTACTTTGAGGGGAAATGCTCAACATTTCTACCACATGCAGGTTTTGGACAAATCGGTTGATAAATTATAAATTTATTCCTAAATATATCGGAATTTCAAATTGATAAGTTATAAATTGATTCATAAAGACAGCAAACAATAATAAACATGACAGACAAATGCTAGTTGCTGATTCAGAAACAACCGCAAACAGAGCAAGACAAATAAGAGTAATAAGGGTAATCTTTCTACGAGAGAGAAGAAAGTACCACATAATATTTAGTTTAATGGAAGCTATCACAAACTACTTAATAATATGTAAGATAGCTTATTTTTAAGCCTTTTTCTCGATACAGTTTTTATACTCTTGGCTATACATCCTCACTTGCCCCACCCCCCACCCCCCACCCTCCATCCCCGGAAAAAAGGTTCTGTGAAAGACAGAGAGAGTTTTACAGACCGAACAGTCACATGTTTTCTAATCTGTTGATTTTTTAGTAGCTGATGCAAGAAAGGGTGTAAATGCACTGCAGAGGTCTAAAGAAAGCCATTACTTATGTACATGTACATCTTGTCCGTGTATCTCAAAACTAAGTTGTAAATCTGACATTCCCACGCGATGTAAATAAAGTTCCTAAAATGTTCGATAAACGTTGTTGCATTCTTGATGCACATCTCTTTATTTTGGCACCGTTATCATACCAATCCTAGTAATATTATAAATCTGATTGTGTGCAAATATTAGGCTGAAGCCAGCGTCAAAATGGAGCATTTAATGATCCTGCATCTTAGCATATACGTTGATTATAACCCTCAGATGAACATAGGCTGGGTTTTTTTCATTTTATTCAAATATTTTTCTTAATAATTCAAAATTTCGTTATTTTCATAGAAAATAAATGGACATTTTCCCATAAAATTTAACCATTTTACTTTATCGTTGCTAGGGCTTTGATCGTTGCCAACAAATAAAAACACGGAAAAATAATTTTTCCTCAAAAATTAATTTTCCGTGTTAATAACAAATACACCAAATGTTATTATACATGAAGTATGAATATCGGTTACATTAAAAAGATCTTTTTCTGTCAAAAAACTGAGTTATAATTAGAAGGAAAAGTGAACAATAATTATATTCTTAAAAATAGATTTCGCTTGGACCATGGAACTATGAAAAGGATCCTCCTCGGCTTGGACAAATATGACGTCATAAATAAAACATGTTTTTTCAAATAGTCATAATAATACAAGGAGCATGAATATCAATGTATAATGAAAGTAGATAGATAATGGACGTAATATTTAAGATGAAAATCTGAAATATTTTTTATCGATACTGATTAATAATTAGCTTGAGTACTAATTACATACAAATGTGAGTTTTCCGCTAAAATTTACGTCCTGATTGCCAGAAAAAGAAAATTAACAAGAATTATGGCATTAAAAAGAGATTTCTCTGAGGAAAACGTGACGTCATATTTGAAATAAAACGGGAATTTTCAAATGTGTTTTACAAGGAACGGGAATTAATTCCGTGCATTAATAATACAAGGATCAGTAAGTATAGAAAGAAGTATAGAAAGTAGATTAGTTTCACGACATTTTTTGAAATTTTTTTTATCTATACCGATTATTAAGCATGAATATCAGTTACATACAGAAGAGAGTTTTTTGCCAAAAACCACACCATGATTATTAGGAAAAGAAAAATAAATATGAATCTATTATATTAAAATCTGACCGCCTGTTTGTATTTCGCAACTACTCTTTTCAGATTGCCGAACGCAACGCAATTTACTTAACACCGGTTATCATTCATCCGAGGATGTCATAAACTCTCAGAATTTAAAAAAAGGATTTAAATTCCAAGATATTACTATTATTATTATTATTATTATTATTATTATTATTATTTGTAAATGTTAACGAAGTTTCTCTAAAAAGGCAACTAAATTATTCCATTTTTCACAGAGTAAGGAAATTTAAACAGAGTCCCAACTTTGCCTGAAAAAACCGACTGCAGCGGATGACTTAAAAACTAAATCATCGCTTTGGCGATTTTTATCTTCGTGATTTCCCTTTAATTGTAACCCTATTCTGCTTGGCGCTTTTTGCTGTTGTCATTTGCAAATGTTCGGCGTTCGCTATTTGATTGTTGAATCTTGATTAATATTCATTATTAAAATTATTCTTATCTGAATTACTCTTATCTTATTCTGAAGATCAAATAGGTCATTATAATTCTTCAAAATGCTACGAAGATATACGTTTATTGTTTGTAAGAACAAGACTGAAAAGTTATTTTTTAGTCCCAAGGATAGGTAAGTTGTGATTTCTTTTCATGTGTTATTTTTGTTCTTTTTTAGGTCATAATGCTTTCCTATGGGGATGCAGACGATTTTCCAAATTTTATTTTTATGCATAATGGATTTAGAGGTAAAATTATGAATGCTAAATTTTCGATATGGATTTCCAATAGTTTTAAAATTTTACCGATAAATTTAATATAATTTAGAAATTAATTGCTTAAAATATTTGAAAATGTTTTTGCATCTGTTCGGGAAATATAAGCGTCTTATTTTCATATTTTTTTTACAATTTTTAAAAGTGTTTATTTTTACTTTCCACTTTAATTTCTTCGCTGCTTAGTAACCGTATTTCAAAGAGTATATAAAATAATAAAATTCAAGGAACTCGCATTATTTTGGTGAAATATCTTTTTATTTATATATTTTTTAAATCAAAACGAATGTAACTTTAATGAGACTACGGTGGGATGAATACCTGTTTATTTAAAAAAATTAAAAGAATAAGCAATTCATGAGAATTTCAGAATATCATTGTATAACACTGTGTTTAATTTAATGATTCTAATTTCTGGAACATTTTATATGCTTATAAATATGCATGCAGTTGAAAAAATAATAATTGCGGATTGTATTATGTTAAATGATATGAAAATGAGGTTTAAAAAACAAGCAGCAACAAGCAATCGCCGTTTTTTTTCCCTTCCCTCATTTGTCGCCAAGAAAGCGATATATCGCTGTATTATCAACCATGCTTCTGTTATGGCCGTAGTTTCCGCGTCATCCGCAGATATCGCTACTGCCTATGTGTAATCCCATGTTAAAGAAGTATCCATCGCAGTGTATGAGAGTTGATTCTCTGTTTAAATCTTCTTACTCTGTGCCATTTTTGTGGATAAAAAAGAAGAAATAAAACGGATTAATATATTTTTTCTCATTAAAACTGAAAAAAAAAAAAATTATTTTCAATTTGAATAGATGGTGAAAGAAAAAAAAAATCATGAATACAGTAAAATTTTTGAAAAATAAAAACGTATTTTCACATATTCAAAGTTCATGAATCAATTTATTCTGGAGAACAAAAATCGTCTGTCAACATATTTTCATTTAGAAATAAAGATTTTTTTTCAGTTATAGATTAAATCAAGGAGTCACATTTAAGCTCCTTGCATTTAGGTTTACAATAATGGCTCCCTATTCACAAGAATTGAATTTAATGAAAAAGAATATACTATTTCCATTATCTTTGAAGGATTGCTATTAAAACGTTTCACAAAGGCGTTAAAAGTAAAATGGTTTACCAGGTAAATTTGACATATGTTTTTACATAATTCACTGATTTCCACGATTTTATTTGGGATTTGGCCCGCCTTTTTTCATTGGTTGCAGTTTCTTTTTCGTGATTATTTGTCACAAACTTTCACTTTTTTCAAACTTAGTTATGTCAAGGCCTCTATAACATAGAAATACTCTATTGTCTCCTATGGAATGTGATAAAGAGTTAGTTAATTATTTACGTTTCTAATTATCGGGAATGAAATATTTTGCTTAATTAATGCATTTATTCTTCTTTTAATGATACGTGAACGAAGTCACGGGTAACAGCTAGTTTATTTATATTTTAGACATATAGTCCTAATTTGTCAAATTTATGTAGATTCAGCATTTTAAGTTGAACAAATTTTTACATGTGCTACTTCCCACCGATAAAAACTTGATGAAGCATTCATATATACTTATTGGAGACTACTCAATATTTTATACAACTCAAGATTCACCACACTTGCCGTATTTTTCAGCCTATAATCCGCGGCTCAAAAAATTCATTTTAGACCCAGAAACTGTAATTGATAAAATGCTACTTTCTTGAACTCGGAATACACTTGACTTCAATTACTTAATTAAATTTCTGGGTCTAAATTTATGAAAATACCAGATTGTATATTTTTATCGGTAAGATTGAAAAAAAAAGACAATATAAAAACATAAAATGAATCAATTAATGATCAATGAATTAATTTGACATCTGCCAAAATCTATCTTTGATGCGCCACTTTTTTATTTGTTAGAATTTACATGAATCATAAAAATAATACAACCATTACCTCTATAAGGTAAAACGTTTTGTTGTAAGAAACATGTAGTTCAAAATTTATCATGTTTTATATAAATATTTTTCCACAAAATTTAGTTTATTGTCCTTGTTTAGGTCATTAAACAATGTTAAGTAAACGAAGAAGCTTAGAGAAAGAGAGAGATTTCCAGAAATATCTAGTCAGATAGTTTAAACTTTATAAAATAAGCTGTTTGTGAAACGAATTTTCTAGACAATAAAGGATGTTCAATTAAAAAAAAGTATGTTTTAAGCTACTAAACAATAAATCATGATGTAACTATCTATGCACAGCGCCGCAGCAACTCTTATCGTCTGTTGCAGAAAATATTTTTTCCTTGTTTTTTATTACGAATTGACATCGATAGTGATTAGTTGGAAACATCGATTAATTGCTTATCCATTTTGGCACTAGGATCACCATTTGTGCCATCCTTGTTGCGACTCTGTCGATAGGTAAAATGAATATTTTTAAACATGCATAATTATGCATTCATAATGTAACACAGTAACTTTTACATGTTCAGGGCATATTTTGCACCACTTTATGCTGTTTTTCAATCCTTTCTACCTTTATTAAAAAAATATATATATAAATTTGTTTTTTATTTCCTTTTCAAGTATTCTGTAACAAAAATCTCATAACTTCAATCGATTTTCCTCAAAAAACAAGAATTATGTCTGATTTCAATAACAAATGTTTGCTATATAAAAGTTTAAAATACTAGGAAATTAACTTTTAAAGGGGATTGCACTTTATTTCAAGAAAGAAGGAAAGGTTGTTGACACAAATAATATTTCTAAGAAATTAATCCTTATTTTGCTATCATCATTTATACAAGGCAGCTCAGATTTTTACAAATAATTAGATAATAGGTTATCTTAGAAATAATTTCGCATTTTGTATTTATGCTCCTTTATTAAAGTAGACTTAACAACGGAAAATACAGCTTGTAATTAATTTCAATTTTAATAAAAAGCTTTTTTTTAAATTTAATGAATTTTTAATATTTTATCTGGTAAGATATTTTCTTTTATTTAATTAAAAAATTTGCGTTAAAAAATGCGAAAATTCTGTTTAAATTTATTCATTATATATTATTTCTTAGTAATTCAAAATGTATGTATACAATTCCCTATAGCCCTTTATATTTCCTTTCTTTTACAATAATACCACTTATACGACAGCTTGTAAAAATAAAAGAAAACGAGTAAAGTTTTGGTAAGTTTTTGAATTTTATATTTATTTTTGTTATCTCATTAGTCTGTAGTAGCATTTTTTGGAGAAATTGAATTGATCTATATGTTATGAAATATAGATTAAAACATTAAATTTTAAGTCATTGTATGCTAATGAAAAATAAGCTGGGGCCAATTTCTATCGTCCTTATACAGTATCACTTCATTCTAAAGGAAAACTTTAACATTCAAAATCTTTATTGAAAATACCATAAATCACATTCTAATGAAATTTCAATATAAGCAAAGATATTTTGGCAGTCTCGTAAATTTCGTTCGAACGGAGCTCTAACATGATTCAAAATACAGTGTCATTTTGCTCATCTATGTGGTGTAAGATTTCTCAGAAGAAGAGCTCCAAAAATTGGATTGTTTGGAATTAAACATAAAGTAACCATAAATTCTATAAAAACCATAAAAAATAAATCAAGCGTAAAAAAAGGACAATTTGAAAACAAAATTTTCAACTGTAACTTTCATAATTATTTTAAAGATTTAATATTTATTTATTTTTTAATAATCTGGAAAGATTTTGGCTTTAAAAAAGTATAGAAAGAGGAATTTTCTTCTATAAATTAAAAATAATTAATTCATTAATTTTTAAATCAATATGAAAAATATGAGTTTTGGATAGTCTCAGATTATTTTTTAACAGATTTGAGTGCAGTGGTTTACAGAACATCGTTTTAATTACTTTTCAGAGATCTACATCAGTAACACATGATCGCAATTCAATCCCTTGATCTGGTAGTATGCCGTAAAAAATAAGAATTTTTCTTCTTTATAGAGTTGAAATGTTTACGGAAATTTAATATAAGCTTGTAAAAAATTTCATAAAGACAAATGAATCTCGAATTTTTTTCCGTATCTTACAACGAAATAGGGAAATATTCAAGAGGATTACAAGATTTACGAATACATTCGTGAAATGGATCGACCCCCTCTTTGCTGGCCGTAGCTTTCGGAAATTTTATAAAGTAAATTTTACATTGTAGTAAAAGTTGTTTAATGAAAAAAATATATACATTTTAGATTGAAAAAGTACTGTCTCCTAGCCCTGTGTAAGCGAGGTTGTCTTCATAAATTCAACGGTCTTAGCTTTTTATACATCACACGAACTGAATTTTTTGCTGAGACATGAGTTTGCCATTCTGAGGTTTTTTTTAAACTTAAGAAGAAAAAATATAAAACGTTAGGTTTGTGTTAATTCTTCAATTTTTAAGTTTAAGTCAACTATAAAGGATTTTTCTAAGTATTTATAAAAAAGTCAGGACATGATCCAGACTATTTCGTATGCAAGGAACAAAATTCACGGCTCCTCCTCCCTCTTTTTTCTATATCTGTTTGAATTTTGAAAATGAAAATGTAAGTATATATCATAGAATATCATAGCATAGAATATCAATAAATATTTATGCAGGTATTAAAAGATTGATACTTGAAAATCTCGTTTTTATTTTGTTTTCGCCGTTCATTACAAAATAAAACAATTTTTTGCTTCAGGTTTATCAAGTTCCATATCTTACTCCGTAACAGCTAAAGTCACCCATTTTTAAATTAAATTCGGGGATTCAAGTCTCAAATCCATTGATAAAATCCACAAAATTTTGGCCTTTTTCTCCTGTCTTACAAACTGGCTTCTGCGGAAGCTTATAAAATAAAATAAAAGATAACATTCAATTATGCGCACAAGAATGAGTCTATAATGGCCATAAGCTCACTAATATCCATAAATATTAGTTTACACTTAAAATATATATATAAGTAGGTCAGACACATTTCATTATATTAGTATATTTGAAACGTCTTTTTCGGAAAAGTTTTTTTTCCTCACCAAACCCACTCGATCTCGAAAATTACGAGATTGGATAGAAAAGCTTCGTTCATACAATTTTTTAAGGTTAGTTTAAGGTTAGCTAGATCAAAGATCCATACCAATTATTCTTCGTGAACATGAATCCTTACAAATTCGCCCCATAAAAACAGAGATGTGGCATTCTGGACTACAAGCAAACGACGAAATGAAATACATATTTTGAATTTTGACCAAGGAATTGTTATAAATAAGTCACAAACACAAGTTACAAATCATAAATGTAACACCACACTCTTAAAATTAGTGTTCACTCATTAGATGTAGCCCAAACTTTAAAAAAAGTACACTATCTGCATAAATTTGATCTCGCAGTCAGAGATCAGTCAGCAAACAGAAATATTTTGATATAATTCAGACACATTTTTATTTCGGATTCTGTGGGTGCACCTACCTCAGTGAGACTCTTTTTACGTCCGTAATTCTGCAAGAAATCGATACAGACATGTTCAGGATCATCTATTGGTTTCTTGGGGAAGTGATGATTGTTTTAATAGCTAATCAACACTTGTTGTTATAACCAGATGCATTTTATAAGATTTCAAACTCTTCCATATCCTTTTGACTCCTGACATTTCGACCTTGCCTAAGTTTTTCATTTACAATGATTTTTTAAAAGAGAGTACTCAGCTGTTTTATTCATGATTTGTCGTTAATACAATAGTTAGTTTTGGTAATCTTGTGTATAAAAATGATGAAGGTATTATGTTTCTAGTGTCTAGCGCACACTTCAGTTTGCGATACTCTGACAACAAGAAAAAAAACAAAAACCCATTTAAATGATATATATTTTTCTTATCTAGAGGCTAAATAAGAAAATAATTGAAAAAACAAATTATTCGGTATGTTGGAGCTTAAGAGTTAAGAAATAACACTTATATAATTTTTGTTGTAAAGATCTTATTAGCTTCTCGAAAATGAGCAAATAAATTGGAAAGAATTCTCAGTCGAAAGATCATTTATTCACTCCGGTTTTAGGGATATTAGGTTACGCTCTGTATTAATAAAAATTTCTATGCACATATATACAGTAATCCCTTAACATTTGCGAAAGTTACGCTACTGAAGAAACTCACGAATGTTAAATTCGTGATAGTTGAGACTATTTACAGAACAAAGCAGGCTAATCTGTGACAAGGCATTCAGGAGAGAGTCTTTTAAAATGAAGTGTGTGTTTGTAGTACCAGAAGGTCACATATTAAGTATAAATCTTGTTTCGTTTGAAAGTTGCGAAGATAATGTAATTTTTTGCGCCTGAAAATTACTCTTTTAAATCTGTTACAGATCCTATGCCTCCAGTCGTATTGTATAGTAGTTCAGTTTGAAGATCATGCGTATGCTGCACTATTTCTCCACCTTAATACCGATATACTAATACTTAAAACTCTAACAAACTTGAAGGAGGAAGCGCATACACATTCTTTTTCCACAAATCTATGTGGAGCACAATGAAACAGTGCATAACCCTGTATCATTATAAATTTATTCCATACTAAATCATATGCATGATAAGTTATTTTATATCCTTTATGAGCACTTATCTCACCTTATCACCCTATTGCACAGAAAAACTCCACTATTTCGATTTATCTTTTTCAGAGAATTTAAAAGACTTTACAATGTGACCATTGATACATGAAAGCCCAAATACGTACCATGCGATATACCAGACTTCTGAATACGTCAGTGAAGCACATAAAAAAAAATTAGCACTGCCTCACTGTGCACTACGTATGGTACAGAGTGAGATGAATACTAATATTAATTTACAGTTATTTTTTCCGTTTCTATTCAGTATGCAAGATGCATCCCATAAGTAGATTTAGAAATTTGCATTAATTTAAAAATTTTGTATTTTTATATAAATGTAATGAATAAAATCTCTGCAGTCGATTATATGTAGCGCTAAATGTTATTTTTTTTTTTTTCAGATCATTGTACGACTCTCCCCTAAACGATGAAAAAACAAGTAAGATTATATGTATACTCGTATATATATATACAACACTAATTTAGAAATATAAAACGCAAATATTAATATATTTTATACAATAATTATATCTAATAACAAAAATAAGTTTCACTGTTATAATGTAATAAAATAGCCTATGTGCTGGAACAATATATTTCACCATAATATCACTTTAATGGCAAAATAAATCTCAGTGAGTAGCATGTTTATACAGAAACTATATATATACATAATATCACGCGAAAACCATCTTTTACTATTAGTTCAAAGATGCGCATCGTCTTCTGTTCAATGTGAAGTGCATAAAAGAAAACATCTACAGCCCTACAGAGCACAGAAAATATCCCATTTGGAAAGGGAAAGGCAGCAGTAGTTTTACAAAATGGAGGTATTTTAATTACCATAAATGGAAGTCAGCGAATAGAATTGGTGTATCATATACGGAAGAGACGAATGCGCCTTGCAGGTGAGAATTGGGCCTCCCAATCCGTACTGTTTTCCATAAAGAATGCAATCATTTGGACGGCTATAGCTTCGGAAGAAGCATTTCTCATTTTAAATGATTTGACACTCAACAGCCTAGCATATTGTAATTATCTTCACTTGAAAAAGAAATGTTCACGCATATAATATATTTAATTATAATAATAAATTTGATTATAATAACATAATTGAATAATGGTAAGTAATATCTTGAATATATATAAATGTCACATATGCAAAATAGATTAATATTAAAAATCATTCTGAATCAGTAATTTTTCTGGACAAAACGTACCATTTTCTTATAACTTTTGAAAAGTTTAGTAATAACAAAAAAAAATCCAAAATACACAGGAATATGCCGTCTTGCATTGTCTACCTCTGATGTTATTGTAACATACACGTGTTTTAGTGTGCTAAACATCATTTCTCAATCAATGCAATCAGAGGTATGTTTATTGAAAAGTATTGCATGATGTTAAAGGATTACTGTATTATATTTCAGGTTTAATGAATGGAAGTAATAGTTTATTAATATTTTCTTAATATAAGAGACGAAAAAATTCTAAACCTTTTTTATAAGAAAATTTAAAATAGATAAAAATCATTACGGAAGTAGCGATGTCATGGTGAAATGAATGTGGTAACGCAGTTGATGGTGTAGATGACAGTAAAACCTGGGAATCGGCGAGACATTACGCACAATGAAAGATAACTTTTCATGGTGGTGTACACATACATATGACACGCACTTGCTTATGTGAGGAGATTCTATTTATGCGCACATCCTTCTGCGTGCGCACGCAACCACACGCCCACACATATACATTGAAAAGATAACTTCTGTGTTGATGTTCCAGATAAGAGAACGACATGGCTATCAAAGATACGTAACGCTGAATGCGACGGATGGGACCTCACAGCTATGCTGAAGATGGGACAGAAATACAGAAATCAATGAAATGTTGCGCGAGACGAAACATATAGTTTCATACCAGTAACACTTACATAGGACATTGAAACATACATGCACACACACACACAAACATAGATACACATGCACACGCACACAAGCATACATACACATGTACATACATGCAAAAACATTCAGGCACATTCACACATACATACACATAAAAATAACGTGCATAAAAGTACACAAAAACTCATACTCAAAGACGAAACATATAGTTTCATACCAGTAACACTTACATACTGCATTTTGAAACACACATGCACACGCACACAAGCATACATGTAAGGAATTATCCGGGGACGACTTGGGAGACTAATACTTTACAGAAACATACAAATAAGTTGGACTCGGGACCTCTGGACAGATCGAACTCGTTTATTGAAGCATTTCTTCGTACAGACATCTTCGCGCGTTCAGTCGGAGGTCCCGCGAGCCAGTTACGTTAAATTTTGAGAACTACATGGCCGAGGGTTTGGCTGACCGCTCAAATGTGCCAAAAACTCTGTCTTCTTCCTTCTTACATGTGGTTTTAATCAGAATTTAGGATATTTTCCAGCAGAGGGAGAAAGAGTCAAATTGGGAGGATCATTTATTTTAATTGGTCAATTAGCTTTTGACTGATGTCTGGGGTCTTACACTCTAAATAAGAAAGAGTGACTATTCACTCTGGAGGAGTGGATATTCACTCTATCGCAGAGTCAAAATTTGCCCAACCTCTTTAGAGTGACTATTCACTCTAGGCAAAAGTGAAATTGTTCACTCTCTGAAAGAGTGAATACTCACTCCCGAGAAGTGAATATTCACTCTAAACAGGGGTGGATACTCACTCTTTCAGAGGAGTGACTATCCACTCTTGCAAAAAGAGTGGGTTTTTTCACCCTGATAGGAGTGAAGAGTCACTCTTTCATAGGAGTGGTTATCCACTCTTTCATAGGAGTGACTATTCACTCTTGCAAAACGAGTGGATTTCTCACTCCTTACAGGAGTGAATAGCCACTCTTTCATAGGAGTGAATGTTCACTTTTTATGGAGTGAATTATTTATTTTTTATTTTTCTTTTATGGGCATTTTAAAAGAATCATATATTTTAGAGCATGCAATGAAAATAGACACAAGCGTGGTAAAGATTGGAATAAAACACTTTATTGGCAATATTTATTTAATTCATAGTTTGTAACAGTAATTGAACTCTTAAGGAAAAATTCAATTAGAGTTACATAATGAATTAAATTAGATTACTGACAGAAATAAACTAAAATATTTTATTCCAAGCTTATCACTATTGTGTTTGCTTTCATTGCATGCCTTATAAAGATATGATAGTTTTAAAATGCCTATAAGGGCAAGTAATTAACCAAAATCTTAATCAGTTAATATTATTTCTTTCTTCACTGTAAACTGAAATGTCTGAAATTCAGACACTTAAGTGTCTGAAACGGATGGTTAAAAAAAGAGACACTTTAAAGTGTCTTAAAATTTAAGACACTTAATAGTGTCTAAATTTCTGACACTTGAAACGTCTGAATCGCGGCCATTTTTGTGGTCTGATTTGTGAGCAATTGGCAGCCATTTCTGACCACACTTTTTTTATAAGCATTAAATACAGCCATATTTGACCACATTGAATCCTGAATAAATGTGAATAAATTTGACCATGATGCAGGGCTGGGGTTTGTTACAGAAGCAGAACAGAACCAGATTAAAGCATGGGCAAACTTGTTCATGACCCCCCTCCCTCGATTTTAGGGGCCCCAAAATTTGGTATTTCGTAAAGCGCTTCCGACATTGTACAATCAATATTTTGACCTTTTAGAGTAGGAAAAATTTACAAAACAAAAAATATATTTATCTAAATACAATAAAATCTCTCAGTAGTGTACACCGCAGCATCTGTCTGCTATTCGGAGAAAACGGACTCTTCTGAATAACAGGCAATTTCCGTCGTGCTGGGGTGTCCGCTATTGAGTGGTTTTACTGTATTTAGATAAATATATTTTTAATTTTAAACTTATTCTACTCTAACAGTTCAAAATAATGATTATAATCAGTGCAATGTTGAAATAGATATAAAATATCAGCTGCACAAAAATTGCATACTAAATTTGAGAACCCCTAAAATCTACGGCCCAGTTTGCCCATGCTATAATCAAGTCTTGCTTCTGAAAGAAACCCAATTCTGCTTTATGGCCAAAATATGTATATGTATTCTAAAGCATAGAAAGTGTTTCATTTTTTGTCATAGTATAGAAGATGTGCACTAAAAGAATTCGAGGCCAGTGGTAACCCCCCTCTCCCTGCCCTTCTCACGTACTACCGCAAAAAATTAAATACATTCGATTACTTCAAATATATATATAAATACATGAACATATAAAAATACATGTTTGAATAATATTATTTGTCTTCAACTTCATTTTACTCTAAAACTAAATACAATATGGATTATTTCTTTACCACCTTATTACACGAAATGAAGTCGTTGAACACTGTTGTGGGCAACGACTTCATTCGCGGCGCACATTAGTAAGGCCATTTTTTTTTCTTAATCATTTTAGAATGAAAATTCAACTCTGCAATATTAGATTAAAACTGTAATTTTGTTTTAGAAGAACAATACCACTTTTCATCAAAATTAGCCATTTATCCTTCAAATCAGATTTTTTCAGATGAATAACTGTTGAAAAATACTTCTGCTGAATTGTTTAAAGGATCATCAAATTAAAATTGATATAAAATAAATATTTTGTACCATATAGTATGTTTTCTTAGTATAAAGTACAAATTTCTGTACTTGAAGTATGCTTTGATTTGTTTTAAGATTTGAATAGTTGAATTTGTTAGGTACATAATAATAATAAAAATAATAATAATAATAGCAAATAAAGCTCTTTTCATTCTCTAAATATTTTATATTTTCATTTAAATACATATACATAAAAACTAGATTTATGTTATGAGAATCTTATATATATATATATATATATATATAATATATATACAGTGGAACCCCGATTTTACGTAACCCGTTTCGTACGTTATCCCGCTTCCTACGTTATTTTTCGTCGGTCCCAGAAAATTCCTATTCCGATAATGTTAAAAGTACCTCGATTCTACGTTATTTACTCTTAGTGTTTCCCGCTTGGTACGTCATTTTAGGCGAGGTGCCTCAGGAATTTTTATATTTTTTCACTCATGGAAAAATTTTCAAAAGAACAAAAATGCTTTCCACTTGGTCAACTGGTTGTTTGTTACTATTATTCGTCTATCAGCATCAGCACTCACCAAACCTGCGTCATTTGATATCGGAGAGGGGGGGGGGGGACTTTCTTTTGCTATCTCTTAGTGATTGCCAGTCAAAAGTAGGATGTCTAAAAGAAAATGTTTCTCTGTAGCCGAAAAGGCAGAAATTATCAAAAAATACAAAGTTTCCAAAGGAACTAAAGTGGATCGCGTAAAATCGTTCGGTATCGCTTATTAAACGGTACAAACCGTCCTAAAACAAGAGGTCTCTGTGAAATTAAAATCAGAAACACTGGGATATTTGTCAAAGAAAAGAAAAATATTGAAAACCTCTCCTTTTAAGGAACTGGAAAAGATTTTATACGAGTGGTTTAAACAAGCCCGTGCTGCAAAGATTCCAATCAATGGCTCAATTTTGTAAGAAAACGCTCTTGAAATTTCTTCGACTTGAAATGCAGAATTTCATGGCACCCAACGGTTGGATCGACAGATTCAAGAAGAGGTATAATTTGTCTTACAAGTTTATTTGTGGTGAGGCAGATGGAGTAAATACTGCGGTCGCTGAGGAATGGATGGACAAAAACTTTGCCTTCTCTTGTGTGTAATTACTCAAAACAGCCATCTTTAACGCATATGAGACCGGATTGCTTTTTTTAAATCTCTTCCCTGATAGAACATACACCGTGAAAGGAGAAACGTGGCACAGTCGGAAGCTATCAAAAGTGCGATTAACAGGTTTGTTATTACGGAACTGAGAAGCTACCACCCTTTGTGATAGGTAAATCCAAGAAGCCCCGATGCTTCAAAAACATTAAAAGTTTGCCGACAGATTACAATGCCAACCACAATGCTTGGCTGACCCTAAATCTTTTTGAAGATTTTGTAAGAAAATTGAATATAAAAATGAGTTTACAAAAGCGAAAAATAATTTTATTCGTAGACCAATCTGAATTTGAAGAATTATGCGTATAGAATTTTCTCCACCCAACTGTACCACGTGACTTGAGAGTAACGAGATCCACCAAAATGCATTATAGAAAGCAACTGGTAAGAAAAGGCCTTTTTTCACTTGATTCAGTTGAGCTTCAAGATGCTTAGAAAACAAAGCTAAATGTGCTGGATGCATTTCATTCCATCTCATCGGCGTGGAGATGAAAAATGCATGTTCTGAAGGGAGAATTTTCAAAATCCGAAATTAACAGTGAAGCACCGCCGCAAGAGCTCTTTATGGAAGACTACACAAAAGAGTAGGAATTTATACTTATAGACATCAATGTGGATGAGTACATTGATTGCGATAAGGATGTTATCGCTACCACTTACATTCAGACTATTTCCGATTAGATTTCGCAATATTGAAGTGAGGATGATATTGATGAAGATCCAGAAGACATCGTGCCCTCATCAGCAAAGGCCATTGCGAGTTAAAAAATTTTAAAGAAATTTTAACTGGACATGAAAATTAAGAAAAAAAATAGCAAAAACTTGCATGTATTGCAAATAGAGTATATGTGAAATTACACTTAAAAAGAATAAGCAATAAAGAATAACAGACTTTTTTAAATACTAATATGGTATTGGTACGTTTATTTTTGTATAATTTGTTTTCTTGAAGTGCTTTTCTCTATTTGACCCCGATTTTACGTTTTCCCGTTTCGTACGTTTTTTTCTGCTGGCACCGTGAAAAACGTAAAATCGGAGTTCCACTGTATATATATATATGACCACAAATATGGAAAAATGTAAAGATGTAAAAGTCTAGTTTTTTCTATTTTCCATTTTTAACCTTTTTACTAAAAGTAATTAATAAAAAAATCAATATTAAAATTAGTTTTCAATATCTCGAGTTTTGCAAACCCGAAAACTAAAGTTTTTAGCAAAGTAAATAATGATATATTTATTTACTTTTTTTAATTTTAACAAATCAGATTTGACGAAAATCAATCCCCCTCCCCCACAAAAAAGGCTAAAAAGATCCCCCCCCCCCCCAAAAAAAAAAAAAAAAAATTGTACATCTCAAATTATAAAATATAAAAGATGGGTCACAACAGCTGTTTGACCGCGAAAGAGTATGTTATAAGGATTCCGCACACGACCTGATTACCGGCGGGGCAAATTTCCACCAGTAAATTTAAAAAGAAATTTTTGGCTTATTTAAACATCTTATTCATGCAGAATTTATGTAAAAAATAATGGAAGATTTTCTGTTCTTTTTGTCTGGTGGAAGTTTGCCCCGCCGGTAATCAGGCCCTGATTCCGCATACTGATCAAAGCAACATTAAATTCCTTAACATATCAAAATGTTTTTTTTTTTTTCTAAAAAAAGACGTTTTAAACACAGCATTTTTTTTTCAGCATAAGATTTGATAATTTTCTGTTATTGCTTTTTATAAAAAGGAACATATTTTAAAGTAAGTATATATATAATATATTACTGATATTTTTACAGTCAGAGTAACAACATATAATCACATTAAAAAAAATGTATTTCTGAATTTCTTTTTATTTTTATCGGTTGGTGGAAAAAATATAATACGAAAATTATTGATTCATTTTTGTGTGAATACATAAGAATAAAATCAATGCTGTGAGTTAATCAATAATCCAGATTCTTTACAATAAAAAAATGTATTGATAAAGTGGAGATCTAAAGATATATTAAACAAATTTGTTATTTTTGAAAATTTTGAAAGTGATAAGAATTTAATTGAAAATCATAAAAAATACACAAATCTTTTAACATTAAAATATATTTATTGGATTTCAAAAGATACAAATGTAATAAATAGACATTATTCTTATCAATTTAATTTAAATAGGAATTAAATAATAATACATAAGTAATAATATTCATACAAAAGTTTTATTTGAAAACGAAAATTAATCGTTTTTTGTTTATTACTTACGTTATTTGTTTATTTACTTACTTTTGATAATTTAGTCGTATCCAAAATCGCAAATCATATCCAATAATATTAATCCAAATATAAAGTGAGAATAGATAATTCTCAGATTAAACGTTGATTTTACAACATTTATAACGTGTCATAGGAATACTAGGAAATGATTGAAGATAACAAGATTTTGAGCGAACACTTTTGGCAAAACATAAAAAAAGCACGGTTTTGCAATCCGATCCGAATTGTTGAAAATATCAAAATTCTTGATTGAAAAAAAGTTACAGATACAATCCTTTTGAAACGGAAAAAAAGAAAAAAAAAACACCCGACTGCAAAAAAAAACTCACCAGTGGGATTTTATAAAAATATTTAAAAAGCACGGTCTTGGTGATGAACGGGAAAACACTATGCTGTAGGTTTCTCTGCGATGGAAGCATTCATTAAATAAATATAATTCCACAAATATAACGCACTTTTAAAACATCGAGTAATGATTAATATTCTCAAGGATTATACCCATATACGTAATTAAATTTTTTACATCAAGTTTGAAAATTCATCTTTTTTTGGCATTTTAAAACAATTACAGAGAACACAACATTACAAATTTGCCCTTTTGCTCGGCGTTCAGGGGGTTAAGACACCCATACTGTAGCACACATGTAACTGTAACACACATTACTGTAACACACACAAAAGGAATAACACAAAAATGTAATCACATAATTTTTTGCTGTAAAAACTACGAACACGTACACCTCTTCTAACTACTAAATCGTTGAACTGATTATTAGCCAATCAGCATGCACATTTCCAAACAAAGAACGCAGTGGTCTTCTGCGGTCTGTTAAAAAAAAATAATAATAATTACGTCAGCATTTGCAATGAAGAGAAAGCTTTTTATCAGCGGTCAGAAACTTTTTATTTACTGGCGTTAAATTTATCAATTACTTAAATAGTATACTCACTACAGTTGTTACATTTTCAGAGCGAGGAAAAATAGCTTAAAAAAAGATTTTGACGTAACACTTGCAAATAATGTATCGAATTTAAAAGAATTTAAAAGCAATTTTCATACAACATATTTTTGCTTTAGATTTTAGATGTAGAAAATCCAAAATATTATTCCTTCATTAACTTTTGAAAGCCTTGATAACCTAATCTGTATTTTCATACGCTTTATTAATGCTAGAGTGATCGTTATTGTGTATATACAACTTTGAAATCAGTGTTGCTAAACACAGTGTTGAATTCATGGGGTAGCCCAGGGGGGGGAGTATCACCGGAACATTGGAATGTTCCCCTGGAAGATTTGAGATTTTATGCTTTTAATAGATAAAAAATGCAATTTCCCCCCAGGAACTCTACAGTGTCCCCTCTGGGGCAACAGAAATCCCTCCCGGAGAAAAGTGTCTGAATTCAACACTGGTTAAACATTATATAGAGACCACTGATTGGTCTCAGCATAATCTGAATTTTGCGATCGTTTATGGAAATTTGGAATCCCGTTTCTGTTTAAAATATCAACTAATAATTATTATTTTAAAAATTAAAGTATGATATTAAGTTGTTTTTAAAAATTATAAAACTTATTATTCCCCGGTGAATTTATAATAATTAAACACCAAAAAAATAAGGGACTAAGATTTTTTTTGTCAGAGTGGGGGGGGGGGGGCTCTGTCCCCCTGAATCCACCGTAGAAGTCAATTTTTAATTTTATTTCCCTTGTTCATGTGTTTGAAATTTATTTGAAACGGGGACTCAGGGGGACTGAAAGCTTCTAACGAAATAGATGGATATTCTATGACTAACAATGTGCGATTTCACTTTAATTTTTGTTTTAAATATAAACTCTTATCTTTTGACCGTACTTTTCAGTAAATTAGCGCTATTTTGCAAAGTCCTATTATTATAAAATCATACATGTGTTTTCTGTTGTCAGCATCCTTTTTTCTATGAATTTACAAAACACACAGCAACAAATGAGGTATCCTCCTTCGAAAGGTTTTTTGAAGCAGCTTCTGACATAGTACTACCCCACATTTCGTTAAAATATGGTTTTTGATTAAATATTGCTATTAATTAAAAATTAAATCGGCATTGTTTTTATAAATGAAATGCAAGATTTTTCCTCAAATTAGTGTTGCCACAAAAATAAAATAACCGCACTATATACTGCTGAACAATGATAAAAAAAAAAAAAATAGTAGTACAAAAAAGATAAATATCAATTCTCCACATAGGTTTATTTTATATTTATGGTTAAAAAGCAAAATTGATATTGAAATGTTTAAAAGAAAAAAAAGACACCATCGATCGGTCGAAGCAGTGGTATTTCACGTGTATAATAAAATGTATGCTTTGTTATATTAATATTTTTTTAAGTGCATTCAATTTTTTTTTCATGTTTTCCAAGAAGCGGATGGATATCTTGTGAATTGAAGAAGTTATGAATTTTTTTCTTCTTAAACTCCTATCCCCCCCCCCTTGAGGCCATTTTTAATTATATCAAAAATCTGTCATACATAAATTTTCGGCCCTTTTCCTAGAAGTAATAATAACTGTAAACAGATTTGATACGTATCATAATTAAGAAGTTATGGATTTTTTTCTGTTTCCACAACCCCCCCCCCCCATTTCGATTTTGCCCATTAACGAACTTGAGCAAGATTTTATGTCCCTTGATTATATGTATCAGTTTGGAAGAGATTTGTGCAGAATTATTGAAGTCATCGTGTCCATAAAAAATGATATAGCTATATAGACAGATAGATAGATAGATAAAGCTTTGAACTGGGGGGCGTGGTTTGGGGTTCTAGGGGTCATAATCGGCGTAGATCTGCAAAAATTTTCAGAAATTCCAACATAGGAGAGAATGTAATAGGTAGTATTTCTTACGAAATCTACCTCAAAAGAAAAAGAAAAAATGATAATTTCGTTTCTCTCAATAAATAAATATGGACAAAATTATATAATGCTAGGCTTTCACTCTTCGGCGGAGTGAAATATTTCACTCTTGTCAAAGGAGTGAGACAGTCACTCTCGACAACGGAGTGACATATTTCACTCCTTTCTAGGGAGTGGAAAATTCCACTCTTTAAGGAGTGTATTTTTATAAAATTCACTCCAAAAAGAGTGAAAATGCCTCTCACTCTTCCAAAGAGTCAACTTCTCACTCCTCCCACTTTTAGAGTGTATGCCGACACCAAGGCTTGGCCGGGCCTGGGAGCCGCACCCAACAGACAGCTGCAAGAAATGCAAACTCGTCACTTTTAAAACTTAAAGAGATGTCGAAATTGATAGATGAAAGTAATATTTGTGAGGCTGAGAAACAAAGATCACAGGGGCAGATTAGATTTAAGCATTAGATTTATAAGTTAGAAAAAAATGTTTTAGGATTTTAAATTTTAATTTTGCATTTTAAAAAGGGTTTATTTATATCCTTTCACATCCCCCCCCCCCTCCAAGATGAGATCCACCAGATTTGCCTGCAAAACTGGGGGAGCTCACCCGGAAGATCGAGAATGCCAAAGTGAGTTAAAAAGAAGTGTTTAATTGAGTAAGGCTTCAAAATAAGTTAATGTTAAAGTTAAATTTACAACTGAGCTTGGTAAAAAGTGAGATGTAAATTTTGCTGCTGGAAAAATATATTTAAAATTTAAATTTCAACGCATAAAAATTGAGGAAAAATTAAAGATCTTATTGTTTTATGCTAAAAAGTTCTAAATTTGGGATATGGCTCTCGGAACAATCTGACCGAACTTTACATTAAAAACTTGAAAAATATAATAATTATACCACAAAACATACGGAATCTATGAAAACAATAATACAGTAATATTACCACAAAACTATATGAAAAAAAATACTAATACGATAAAGATTAAAATAATAGCCATAAATTTGTTGTTTGTCTTTTGGCCATAATTGTATGGATTAAAAGTTTTTTGGCCATTTTTGTGCTATTTTTGTTCAAGTCCTTACAGCACAAAATTTCAAAATATCTTATAAAAAATATATAGTTCTCTGAATATTATAACTTTATGGTAAAAAGTGCAAAAATTAAATATAAAAATAGTTATGTAAAAATATATAAACATATGGTATCAATATAATAAGATAATAATAATAAACGTAAGAAATTGGTTTGAAAAATATATGTTCTTTATATGTAAAATATTCACATTAGACAACTAGTTAGAAATGTGAAATTATGGAAAACAATTGAAAATATTTATTCACATTTTTTCAAAACGTGAAAATATTGCAAAATAAAATTGCAGCAATATAAAATTGTTAAAATTAAAAGATTATGTAAATATTTAAAAATAATGGAATATACTGTAAAATGGACAAAACAGATGTGGACATAACAAGTGTAAGATATAGAGTTTATTTACAGGGACTACTGGTTAGGTAAGTAGTTTTATTTGTATCCTAAACCTTTGGAGGTTTTAGCAGATCCTAAACCGCGGGGAGGTTTTAGCAAAAATTAAAAAAAAAGAAAATTGAGCATGATGTTTCTATTTTGGGTGAAGATGTAGATGCAATTTAATTGTAAGCAATGGAATTTACTGTTTTGCAGACTGAGGTGTATTTGTTTTCCCCAGTGGCATCAATAAATCTGAGCAGCAATATAATAAATTACAATTACATCTCACTGTTAGCTCAAAGAAAAAAAAATAAATTCCTGCTCTAGACAAGTATAACTCACAGAACACTTTTCCTTTAAGATTAAGGCCAGAATGCTCAGAGTTTTCCTTGCTAGATTTTACGCAAATAGCAAAAACTTTTTTTTATTTTAAGGGTTTTACTACTGGCAAAGGAAAAATTAATTAACAAAACAAAAAATAATAAACCTGGTATGAATAAAAAGGACAGTGTTTTAGAAGTGCATGGCAACCTGGTGACAATTCTGTTTACTAATGTATCTGTTCTTACAAAAATGTTAGCAGTCGCCACATTTGCACATGTACATCTCTGAATCCTCTTTGATTGCACAGGGGTGTTTTTGATTGGAGTTTAACCAACTCAAAAACTTAAATTGTGGGCTTAAAGATTTAATGGAATGGCACCATGGTCATCTTTAAAAATTGAATGGGTGGATTTAGACACTATTGGACTTACCACGGTAAAAGTGGGTTCACCAAGGTCATGCCTAAACCGATTGGTTAATGAATTGAATTTATTTTGAATATTTAAAATGGTAAGGACGGGGCCTTCCAAATTTTTCTTTGAAAACTGGTTGGGGTTTAACCAACACAGGGAATGATGGGTCACGATATTTGAATTAAAAAGTGATATGGGTAATAAAGGGGTGATATGAGTAATAAAAAAGGAAATGGTAAAAATAATATAATATAAAATATAAAAATATTGAATAAATGCACTGGAAACACAACATAAATACTTACTTACATGAAATATTTTTAAAAATACTGCCAATCTGATTGGTATCTCCAACAGTTCAATAAAAATATATTTTCATATAAAAAGAAACGAACTGTAATGATGAATAAGTACCATAGCTAATAATTAAACACACACAAAATCTAATAATAATAATAATAATATATTTACAAATTAAAAAAAATTCACCTGGAAAAATTGGGTAAAAACTTGATGAAAAATACTTGGTGAATAAAATGATAAAAACACTGAACTATCACTGCGCAAATGTATCATTTCATAGCTTTATAGCTATTTTCTGTTCTGTTTCACTCTTATATGGAAAAAGTTGTAAAAATAAACAAAAATGTTGTATGTTTAAAGTCTTCTTACTGGAAAGCGTTCATAAAAGTAACTAGTTCAACCCATTTATTTATAATACCATAAACATTAAATTCAACTGCATTTATTTATTGGGTGATCGCACGTATGCTTCACCTAATGAAAAAGAAAAGAAACTACTGTTATCAAAACTTGTCACAATTTTAATATGCATAGCTTGTCATTACCAAATTTCTTCTAACTTTAATAACTTGCACTTTACAAGAAAAATAAAGCCAATAAAATTTTAAAATAATAAATTTAAATTTGCTTAAAAATTATAAAATCTCTTTAACACATTTTAGAAAAATCTACTTTTAAACTTTTAAAAGTTACACATTGATAACAGCAATTTTTTTTTTTTTTTTTTTTTTTTTTTTTTTTCATTCTTGATATTCTCAGAAGTAACTTTTCAATATTAATTCGTTAAGCAAATAAACAAATAAAATATTGTTTAATTTAACAAAATTGATTTTTAAAAACACCTTTTCATAAAAAAAAATAACGTAAAAGAAATCTGTATTGTGGATTAATTACTTTTAATACAAAAACTTAATAAAATATTAAAAAATTTAAGCTTCAATTAAAAAATATCAGTTACTTTCAAACACTTAAATGAAGAAATTAAAAAGAATGTAATTAAACTTAATACTTTTTTTCTACAAAACCATTAAGACGGAAATTTATATAGCAATAAAACTTACCTGTGGATTAAAATATCCAATTTGCTTTATTAACACACCCACACACACATACAAAATAAAATAAAATAAAATAAAACACAGGGCTTTTTCTGACCCAGATCATTATCGTTATTTGTTCACTAAAGGTAAATAAATAACATTTTCCGGTGGTCGGTTCAGTGCATCATGAATCACTTTAGTTTACCGTGCTCAACTGAAAGAAAATAAAAACTTTAAAAAATAAATGAACACTGAATGTTTTTTCCCTTTCTTACTCAGTTCTAACCACAAAAATTTAAAGTCGGGATCGCACAGATAACGAAGGACACAGATAAATATTTCAGTTCTGTATCAGAGTTTGCGCGATCTTGAAAATCAGCTGTCTCTTTGACCTACATATGTTGAGGTTATAAAAGAGTTTTTCGAAAGATTCAGTTTGATCTTCAGTGAGTCTAAAGTTAATAAATTGATGCGGTTTGCACATAGATAAGTTTCTTTTTGACGATAACAGAGTGAGGAAAAAAAAAGTTTCTTGGTTGAGGACCGGAAATATAGCAAATAAATTTCAGCATAAAGGATGTTTATTTTCGGTTTTTCTCAGATGATCACGAAAATTATTTTAAGTTTATCTGGCGAGTAAGCACACTAAGTAAAATAATTTGATTTGGAGAAAAAAAAAAAAAGTTCTTTTTTACCGGCCATCGGGGGGAAAAGTATTTTTCTTTTCTAGGTGACTATATTCAACTTTTATACACAATAAAAGTTCATGATGGTAAAATGCACTTTCTTGAAAGACTAATCGAAGTCTCATTAATTGCTGGCAATCTTTTGAGATTGTTCGTGGGCCGATTGCACTGACACAACACAGATACTATTTTTAATTTTCATGGCACAAGTGGAATTTTTCATTTTTCAAGTTCTTTTATCGTGGAAAGGCTGGGATTTTCCCGAAGTAGGCGACCGTCATGCCGACTTTATAAAATGTAAGGAATTATCCGGGGACGACTTGGGAGACTAATACTTTACAGAAACATACAAATAAGTTGGACTCGGGACCTCTGGACAGATCGAACTCGTTTATTGAAGCATTTCTTCGTACAGACATCTTCGCGCGTTCAGTCGGAGGTCCCGCGAGCCAGTTACGTTAAATTTTGAGAACTACATGGCCGAGGGTTTGGCTGACCGCTCAAATGTGCCAAAAACTCTGTCTTCTTCCTTCTTACATGTGGTTTTAATCAGAATTTAGGATATTTTCCAGCAGAGGGAGAAAGAGTCAAATTGGGAGGATCATTTATTTTAATTGGTCAATTAGCTTTTGACTGATGTCTGGGGTCTTATGCCGACACCAAGGCTTGGCCGGGCCTGGGAGCCGCACCCAACAGACAGCTGCAAGAAATGCAAACTCATCACTTTTAAAACTTAAAGAGATGTCGAAATTGATAGATGAAAGTAATATTTGTGAGGCTGAGAAACAAAGATCACAGGGGCAGATTAGATTTAAGCATTAGATTTATAAGTTAGAAAAAAATGTTTTAGGATTTTAAATTTTAATTTTGCATTTTAAAAAGGGTTTATTTATATCCTTTCATACATACACATGTACATACATGCAAAAACATTCAGGCACATTCCCACGTTCATACACATAAAAATAACGTGCACACAAATACACAAAAACACACATTCACATGAATGTAGTAGGGTGATCTGCAAAATGTAAATTTGTTGATATATTTAAATAATTACAAGATGCTGAAATAATACAAACTTTGATTTAATCCATTGAGCATACTTAATTTTACAATTTCCATAATTATCTTTTCGAATATACCAAGAATGATACTTAAAAATTGTAGTTTACACAATAATTTTAGAATGTTCTAATTAAGTCTGAAACAGACAATTGCTTTCTTAACTGTTTTTGACTCAGAACAGAAAAGTTTCAAAATATATAAAAGTACGAAATATTTTTAACTTTGTAAGCTTGGGAGGGAGTGGGTGCTAAATGAGAGAAGCAGAAGGTTTTTTTTCGGGGGGGAGGGAGAAAGAAGTTGATTAGATTATTACTTAGCTATTTATCATTACTAAAGATTTACAATTAGAGCAGAATAAAATAAAAAGTGAAACAGTTTTAAAGACTAAATTTTGTGAGGTAGAAAAAGGAGGAGGGTGGGAGAGAAGCAACTTCGGGTGTGGAAATGATGTTAAATAATTATTTATTGTTATTGTTACAATAAATTAACAAATAGATCAAAAATGTTTAAAAAAATTAGAGGTTTGGTGATTTTTAATTTTGTGAGCTGAAAGGGAAGAACACATTGAGAGAAGCCAAAAAAAAAAAAAAAAAAAAAAACGAGGACATAAAGTTTATTTGAAGATTAATTACTAATCATTACTAAAGATTTATAAATAAGACTAAAAAAATAAATAAGACTGAAAAATTAAACAGTTTTAAAGATTTTAAATTTTGTGTGCTATTGAAAGGAGGGGGGGGGGGGGCTAAAGGGTAAGCAGCAATTTTTAATGGAATTGAGGATTTTAAGTAGTTATTTACTTATCGTTACAATAAAATAGCAAATGGAGCACAATTTATTTTTAAAACGAAGACTTTAAAATTTTTTAACTTTGTGAGCTGGCGATGGACCTAAGGGGAGAAGCAGATTTTTTGCTTGGGGGGAGGGGGCAGTTTGTTGATTACTTACCTTACTAAATATTTACAAATAGAACAAACATTTTAAATTAGAGTTTTAAAGATTTTAAATTTTGTGTAATTGGTAAAAGGGGAGGAGGAGCAAAGAGAAAATGTCAATTTCGAGAGAAATTTATATGATCTATTACAAGTAAAGTGATAAATAGGATAGAAAAAAAAAAGACTTTTAAAGATATTAAACTTGCTAAGTTGAGGAAGAGGAGAAAGGGAGAAAAGGTTTTTTTGTGAGGGGGGGGGGTGTGTAAATCTTTAGTGAGATAAATAAATAATAAGTCATTTAATAAACGAATTATTAGATATTATTTATTCACTTTTATAAATATTTTCAAATAGGACAAAACATTAAAATTATAGAGATTTAAAATTAAACTTTGTGTGAGAGAGGGAGGGAGGGAGAAAATTCGTTTGTTATAATAAAGTAACAAATAGAGCAGAAAAAGTTTAAAAATAAAAAGAAAACAGCCCAGTTAAACTGAGGACATTGAGCTCACAGGCAATTCACACTAATTGTATATTATGCTCTTATTTCCAATTTGTGGCCTTACCCCCAATGAACGTATATACAAAATTTGAAGAAAATCGGATAATTCTGCATGAAAATCCCATTTATCTAAATTAAGGGGGGGGGGTTATCCCCTTTTATACTTAACCAGTCAACCCCCTCCCCCCAACTAATCAGGTAAGTGCCTTACCACAATGAACCTATACACAAAATTTGAAGAAAATCGGATAATTCTGCATGAAAACCCCATTTACCTAAATTGAGGGGGGGGGGGTAGTCCCCCTTTTCCCCTCTTTATACTTAACCAATGGACACCCAAAACTAATCAGGAAAGCTCTTTATCACAATGAACCTATATATAAAATTTGAAGAAAATCGGATAATTCGGCATGAAAGACCCATTTATCTAAATTGAGGGGAGGGGGGGGGGTTTCCCCCCGTTTCCCCTCTTTATACTTAACCAATAGACCCCCAAAACTAATCAGGAAAGCTCCTTACCGTAATGAACCTATATACAAAATTTAAAGGAAATCGGAAAATTCTGCATGAAAAACCCATTTATCTAATTTGAGGGGGGATTAGCCCCCCCGTTTTCCCCTTTATACTTAACCAATGAACCACCAAAACTTATCAGGGAAGCTCCTTACCTCAATGAACCTATATACAAAATTTAAAGGAAATCGGAAAATTCTGCATGGAAAACCCATTTATCTAATTTGAGGAGGAGGGGTAGCCCCCCGTTTCCCCCTTTATACTTAACCAATGAACCACCAAAACTAATCAGGGAAGCGCTTTATCACAATGAACCTAAAAACAAAATTTGAAGCAAAACGATTATTTCTATCAAGAGTTATCGCGTTACGTACATACATACAGAACGGGCGGGTACATTAGCTCTCAGGCTTTGATAGCCTGTGAGCTAAAAATAAACCACTACTTTTAATGTTTTAAACTTTGTAAACTGAAGGGGCTAAGGGGGTGAAGCAGAATTTTTTGGGGGAAAAAGAGAGCTTATTAGATGACTTATTAATTACTCATTTTACTAAAGATTTACAAATAGGTAAAACAAATAAACAAAAGAGTTTTAAAGACTTTAAATTTTATGTGCGTGGTAGAAGAGATGGGGGTGGAGGGCGGATGGAAAAAGCCAATTTCGATGGGGGAGTAAACTTTCTATGATTGGTTATTTATTAGTACTTATTATTACTATTTGAAGACTACTTTTACACATACTTATTATTGTTAGAATAAAGTAATAAATAGAAAGGAAGATTTTTTTTTTTTTTAATTAAAAGAGTTTTAAAGATTTTAAATTTTGGAAGGAACAAAAGGGGAAGCAAAATTTTGGGAAGGGGGAAGATTTAGATGAAATTAAAATATATATATATATGATAGATTATTTATTATTACAATAAAATAACAAATAGAGTAAAGAATGTTTAAAACAACTATGGAACATTAAAAATTTTAAACTTCGGGTAGGGTAGACATAGGCCTGTTTGGTATAGGCCACGTTTATATACTTATTTATGGTCGCAAAGAATGCGATAAATGGAACATGGAACCGCTACTGAAACTGGAGGACGTCACGTGATTTAATGGAAAAAACAACGTACACTCCATTTAGAGAATAGCAGCAAACAATTAGAAGATCAATTGTTGTGATTTTCCAAAAAGGTGAGTATTTTTTTCATGCTTACATAATCTTTCATACAGTATTTGTAGCATACAGTATTTTTCATACAGTATGTTTAGTATTAAAATTTAAGATAATTATTTTCTGGAAAATGATCTTTAAATCTATATATTAGGGTATCTAATTGAATCAAAACAGTTAGAACGACGCTTCAACGTTTGTTTAATAAACAAAATTGCGTCATGGGTACTTTTACACATAACGCCTTGGGCACACTTACATAGAGTGTAAATGTGCCCCAGTCCTCTACGTCAGCTCATATTGTTTTATTCTGTGTTGTTTTATTAAATATTTTTAATAAAAATTAAAGAAAATTTATTAAATTTATTTGTATAATGGCTTTTTTGATTGACAATAACATCGATAATAATATGAAAATTAAACATACCAATCATTACAAACAATGTACTAGCAGATATTAGTTTATTTAGTAATAATATCAGCCACACAATTCAGTAGTGGTAAACGAATTTTACGAGTTTTAGAGCAAAAAAATAAAAATATTCGAGTGTTATTAGCAGGACATTTCAAAATCTTAATAAAAAATCTTTACCAAATCTGTCGTTGAAGCACAAAAGAAAACTAGTAGGATGTGCCAATCCCAAAACTTTCTTCTATCTCATACAGGTTTCGCATACTCTAAAAAGAATCGGCACCAATTTATATCAAGGTCTAATTGAATCTAAAGTTTTATTAAATTCCGTGCATTATTTCTTGAGATAGGACTATAACTGAAATCGTGAACATCCTGCAAAATGTAGCATAGCAGCGCCACCTGTTGGGAGATTTAGACCAAAACTTAATCAACAACAACTTATCTCAACGTCTAACTGAATCTGAAGTTTGATGAAAATCCGTACATTAGTTCTTGAGATATAGTTATCGTGATAATAATGAAAAAAAGTAGCATAGTAGCGCCATCTGTTGGGCTATTTACACCGAAACGTAAGTAGCATCTATTTATGTTAAGGTCTAACAGAATCTGAAGTTTGATGAAATTCCAAGCATTAGTTCTTCTTCTTCCTTCCGGGGGAGGCCGTAACGCTCAACGGCATGGTTCGCCAAGCCGAGTGGCCTCCCTTAGGCATTAAAGCATTAGTTCTTGAGATATAGCTATCGCAAAATTCATGAAAACAGTGATATAGCAGAGCCACCTGTTGAGATATCTACATCAAAACGTAATCAACGTCTATTTCTGTCAAGGTCGAATTGAATATGAAGTTTGATAAGAGTAAGTGCATTAGTTCTTGAAATAGAGCTATTGTAGAAATTGTTAAAAATGCCGCATAGCAGCGCCACCTATCAGGTGATTTTCACCAAAAACTAATCAGCACCCATTTATATCAAGGACTAACTGAATATAAAGTTTTATTACATTTCGTACATTAGTTCTTCAGATAGAGCGCCCACAAAATTTTTGTCACACAGACAAACAGACAGACAGACAGACTCACAGACAGAAATTTTCTAAAAATAGGCAAATCGTGTTCAGTACCTTCTAAAACGTATAAATCTGTTGAAAACCGGAAGCTGAAAATTTTCATGAATCCAATACTTTCTTCTTGTAAAGATAGAAAAAAGTAAAAACCTTTAAAGAGAATTATGGCAAATTTTGATTTTTCTACATGTTACATGAAACCTTAATGAAACACAATCCCCCAAATTAAAATAGGCATACTACTGTTGCAAGAAACATAATGCACGCAACTGTTGCTCCAGATATCAGAATGGTGCGGAGGAGCACCTCTACAATAGGAAAACTACCAGCAGCCAACTTGACGCCGAAATCAAGCTGCTCTACTTGTTGTGAAGGAACAACACCGTCCAATTAGAGGAGCTGCCAAAAATTTAGGATTGAATTTTAATACTGTAACTACTGTGCTAAATACAACCCAAAACAGTCACGAAAGTACAAATAACCTCTGCGACAGCAGTGGAAAGGACAGCAAAATTACTTTTAGAGGCGTATTCATCTCCTTCTATAGACACTACGTCATACTGAACGTCACGTCATATAGCACGTCACGTCATATAAAACGTCACGTCATATAGACACTACTTCATATAGACACTACGTCATATACCATGCTCTTCCCTAGGCATAATTTGCTTGCGCTAAAACATGGAAAGTAAGTACAGCACTCTACTCATCGCATTTATCCTTTATGTCTAAGTAACACTAAAGCAAATTTCTAAGTTTTCCGTGTTTTGCCCGAACAGTTGATTAATGCTGATAAAAAAATATGTTTGTAAAATATATGATGAAGGCTTCTGACATTTATTATAACCTCATCACAAGGGAAGTTCTAAGATTTTCCTATATTTACTCCGTTGCTTGCAGCCTCAGAATCCCACTCTTCTAAATACAGCGTGAAATCGCTGATGCTGACTGGTTTACCTCTATCTTAACTAGACAGATGTGCCAATCCCAAAACCTTTTTCTATCTCACACACTCAAAAGAATCGGCACCCAATTATATCTAGGTCTAACTGAATCTAAAGTTTAATTAAATTCCGTGCATTACTTCTTGAGATAAGACTTAAACCAAGCAAAATTTAGCATAGCAGCGCCACTTGTTGGGAGATTTAGACCAAAACCTAATCAACCACAACTTATGTCAACGTCTAACTGAATCTGGAATTTGATGAAAATCCGCGTATTAGTTCTTAAGATACAGTTATCGTAATAATAATGAAAATAGTAGCATAGCAACGCCACCTGTTGGGCTATTTACACCGAAACGTAAGCAGCATCTATTTATGTCAAGGTCTAACAGAATTTGAAGTTGGATGAAATTACGTGCATTAGTTCTTGAGATACAGCTATCATAAAAATCATGAAAAAAGTGGTGTAGCAGTGCCACCTTTTGGGATATCTACACAAAAACGTTATAAGCGTCTATTTATATCAAGGTCTAACTGAATCTGAAGTTTGATGAAAATAAGTGTATTAGTTCTTGAGATAGAGCTATTGCGGAAATCGCGAAAAATGCAGCATAACAGCGCCACCTATTGGACGATTTTCACCAAAAACTAATCAACATCAATTCATATCAGGAACTAACTGAATATAAACTTTTATATAATTTCGTGCATTAGTTCTTGAGACAGAGCGTCCACAAAGTTTTTGTCACAGACTCACAGACAAGACATTTTCTATAAATCCGTCGAAAACCGGAAGTCGAAAATTTTCATGAATCCAATACTTTCTTCTTTTAAATATAGAAGAAAGTAAAAAAGAACAAGAAATGTCTATTAGAGTTGGGTTGGGTTGATTTATAATGGCCAATTGTCAACACGAGGGATATAGGCCGTATGGGGGGGGGGGGGGTCTTTTTAAGGGATCCTAACCCGTATTTAAAGCAAGCTTCGAAGAAAACGACGGAAAACTCCGAACGGTTAGGTCGACGAGCGCGACAGGGGTTTGAACCCAGCACCTCCCGTCTACCTGCTTTGTGAGCAGAACCTCTCAGCCAGTGGTGGGGCAATGTCCATTAGGATGCCTCATGCAACAGGTATGACTTACACCACAAGTTTCAATCGCAATAATGTCGCTCTGTTTTTCTCAATTTGAAAACTGTTTTAAAACGTTTAAAGGTAGGAACCTTCTGATATTTGGAACGAGGTCGAGATAGGTATCAAAACAGTGTAAAAGCCTGATATAAAAGTGGGATGCCGATGCTTTCGGCATATGGAAAGAATGACCACAGCAGAAAGAGGAATACTGGTGACGGTTGCACTAGCAGTAGATGTTGTGGGAAACTATAGATCACCATTTTTAGCTCACAGGCTATCAAAGCCTGAGAGCTAATGTGCCTGCCGGTTCTGTATGTACGTATGCATGTACGTATCGCGATAACTCTTGACAGAATTAACCGTTTTGTTTCAAATTTTGTTTCTAGGTTCATTGTGATAAGGCGTTTCCCTGATTAGTTTTGGGGGTTCATTGGTTAAGTATAAAGGGGAAAACGGGGCGACCCCCCTTAATTTAGATAAATGGGTTTTTCATGCAGAATTATCCGATTTTCTTCAAATTTTGTATGTAGGTTCATTGTGATAAAGCGCTTCCCTGATTAGCTATGGGAGTTCATTGGTTAATTATAAGGGGGAAACGGGGGGATGGGCCCCATCTTAATATATTGTCGATTTGTTTATTTTTCGAGGGTCTTATTTAAAATTCTTTGAAATAAGAGTATAATATACAATTAGTGTGAATAGCCTGTAATCTCAATGGCATCAGATTAATATTTTCAAATACTATAAATATCACTCTAAATAATCTCTAAATAACACTTGTTGTATAAATTCCAATACTTGTTTAATGTGTGAAACTCAAAAATTAAGAAAAATGAAAGTAAACTAGAATGTTGTAGCCAGGATAAAAGCTTTTTCTATATCAATCAAATCATCTGCAACCAAAATTAAATGACACTACATCATTCTTAAGATATAACTATCGCGAAAACTGTGAAAAAGCTGTTTATATCCAAACCTAATAAGAATCTATTTATGTTAAGGTGTAACGTAACAAGAAATTCCATGCATTAGTTCTTTAGGGGCAGAAATTGTGAGCAATGCAGCATAGCTGCGACACCTGTAGAGCGATTTACACCACAACCTAACTGGCGTCTATTTATATCAAGGTCAAACCGAATATGAAATTTGATGAATTTCCATGCACTAGTTGTTGAGATATAGCTATCGCAAAAATCGTGAAAAATGTAACGTAGCAGCGCCACCTGTTGTACGAGTTACACCAACATCTAATAAGCAACAACGCATGTCAATGTCTAACGTCTAACTGAATCTGAAGTATGATGACAAACCGTGCATAAGTTCTTGAAATAGACGAAAATGAAAACTGAAATATTACAAAAATCGTGAAAAATGCAACATAGCACCGCTACCTGTTAGTCGATTTACACTAAACACTAATCAGCACCAATTTATATCAAGGTCCATCCGAATCTGAAATTTAATTTATTTCCTTGCATTAGGTCTGGAGATAGAGCACTCAAAATTTTTGTTACATACATACAGACAGACACTTTCTGTATATAGTCAAATGAGAACCATCTAAAACGTATAAATCCGTCAAAAACAGGAAGACGAAATTTCACGAATCCAATACTTTCTTCTTGTAAAGATAGAAGAAAGTAAAAGTATGTGTAAACGCATCCCTGTCTACCCTACTGTGGGATGAGCAAAAGGGAGAAGCAAGATTTCAGAAGAGGGCAGAATTTTTTTTTTTTTTTTTTTAATCAGAAATTCACTGAAACGCAGAAGAGTTTCACCCACGATTAAGAAATTATAGGGGAGTAAAATTTAGGCCTTTTTGCAGATTTTGCATAAAAATAAGAACTTTAAAAAACCCAAATTTAAGAACTTTAGGACCGCACGAACCCTGCTACATATGGACACATTCAAACATATAACATATGCAGATATAACCATAAGCACACACACATGCATTCACATATGTAAACATTCACACATATGTATATGCAGATATACCTAGAAAGACACACACATGCATTCACATATGTAAACATTTACACATATGTATATGCAGTTGTACCCAGAAACACACACACATGCATTCACATATGTAAACATTCACACATATGTATATGCAGTTGTACCCAGAAACACACACACATGCATTCACATGTGTAAACATTCACACATATGTATATGTAGATGTACCCGGAAACACACACACATGCACTCACATATGTAAAAATCCACACATATGTATATGCAGATATACCCAGAAACACACACACATGCATTCACATATGTAAAAATCCACACATATGTATATGCAGATATACCCAGAAACACACACACATGCATTCACATATATAATCATCCACTCGCATGCAGGCGTATACATTCACTCACTCACAGATATACATTCGTACACATTCGTACAGATGTACACAGATATACATTCACTCACACATTCACACCAACGCCATTTGTAAGCAAATACTACTATGAAAAGACATGCTTAGTCTTTCGTAACATGTCACCGATTTCTATATTTCTCTCCCACTTCCAACATAGCTGTGACGTCACACATCCGTAGCATCCAGTGGCACGTGCCATCGATCCCACTGCCTTTCTCCTATCTAGAACATCAGCATACACTTCAGTATATGTGTGGGTGGGTGTATGTGTACACAGGCAGAAGAAAGTGTTACAAAAATAATCCCTCGCAAAAACAAGGGAGTGCTATACGTAAGGTGATACTGCCATGAAAAGTTATTTTTCATGGCACATTACTTTTCAGGACTCTCATGTTTTACCATCATCGACAACATCTTGTATAACACCACATCCGTTTGGACTGCATCGTTAAATCCCTATTCCTTTTCCATATCCAGTCTACTAAACGCCTTTTTCAATAAAATGAAGTTCTTGTATTGTAACTAGAGTGATTTTTTGTGACACTCATAACCAGGACTTTACAAATTTCATAAAATCTGGCAACCAGCAAAAAATTCTAGTCACCCGCTTTTCCCCGTCATTGATTTTTAAAAACTATAAAAGTTTTTTATGAATTGATTGAGTAAAATAATAACAAGCATAGTTTAGAATTAATAGTTACATAGTTTAGAATAGTACATAATTTAGTTTTATAGTTCTACTTCAAATGAATTACTTATAATCACTTACATGTTATTATTCTTTTAAATAAATGTGATGGATTAATCAATTTTAATTATAAACCTAAAAATTTGATTTTAAACTTACAAAAAGACTTGCGCATTTTTTAGCATTGCATCCAATATTAGATACCACAGAGGCTGGATTGACAGTACTTTTTACTGTCTTATTGAACCCTCCCTCCCCTTACATTCTAATCACATCACATGGTAGTTGGCTAGAGTGGCAAAGAATTGCGTTTTCTGGGCATGAGATGGAAAAAACAAACCGCCAGATTGGTAGCCAGGTGAAAAAACTTGGTAGCCAGTGGCGACCTGGCGACCACATTTGTCAAGCGCTGCTCATAACATCACTTACCTGAAAAATCAGTGACGCTCGGACCGTGGAAAGTCATCTACTGATGTTTCATCATCTTTTTCCTTGTATTTTCTTTCTTCTACGAGTTTGTCTTCTACGAAGTTTATATTCTAAAACAACAATAAAAAAGAGAGATAAATTAGACTATAAGAGATATATATATATATTGATTCAACTATTTAGTTAACCCTTTCAGGGACAAGCAATTGTATTTTTGTAACGGTGAATTTCCACCGGAATTTACTGAAGAATTTAGTTCAAAATATGGTAAAGCAATTTTTCAACTTTTTCCCATCAAAGCTAAAAAAGTAAAATTTAATTAAAAGTTTCTGTTTTCAATCGGATTAAAATTAGGTGGTATATAATATATACCACCGTCCCTCAAAGGGTTAATAGAAGAAATCCTGTCAAACTTTATATATATATATATATTTTTTTTTTCAAATGAAAAAAGAAAGCCTTTCTGTTACATTTACTATTAACCCCTTCGCGGCGAGCGTCCTTTACAAAATTTTTAATCTTTTACCACCGGTTTTTCAAAACAGAAATTTTTGCCTAACTGAATCGCAGAAATGCTATCATTAAATAAGGCAAAGTTTACAATAAAAAGTAACTGGTAGTAATAATCGAGGATTCTGAGCATCTTATGCGTTACGTATACATGTCGCTCGTCTCCAAGGGGTTAAAAGATCGACAAAATATCGAATGCTAATTATGTTAATTTAAACAGCATATAGAAGGGAAAGAGCAGTTTACAGCTCTGTATCGATCAAAAAGTAATAAACAAAAATAGTGTTATAATAAAAATAATGAGGATGACAGGATCATAATAAATAATATTTATGATCATTATTGTAATTATTAATAATGATGACAGAATCATCATAAATAATTATTATTATGTATATTATATAAGTAATAAATAAATGAATCTGGGTGTCTGTTGTTTAAAAAATAAATTAGTGAGTGATGGGGAAGAGAATGTCAAAATACAGCATTTAAAAAAGTCCTTCCGGCTTCTACCAAAAGGAAAAGGTGAGCTTCCCTATCCCTTGGTTTTAAGATTTTAGCTAATTTTACTGCCAAACACAAAGCTAAAATGCGTGGAACCCGATTGCAAAAGTTTATTCCCCGTTCTCCCCAATAGACATCTATCACCTAGTTGGCTTCATTTATGACATTTATTTGGCGACTGAGAATTGAAACAATTGTACAACGGTGAAAGAAAATATGCGTGAAGCCACTTTCACTAAAACTCATAAATTAATGGAGGAATACATTTTTACTTTCTTCTATCTTCACAAGAAGGAAGTATTGGATTCATGAAAATTTTGGACTTCCGGTTTTCGACGGATTTATGCGTTTTAGAAGGTCCTGAACACGATTTGATTGTATTTAGAAAATGTCTGCCCGTGAGTCTGTCTGTCTGTATGTGACAAAAATTTTGTGGACGCTCTATCTCAAGAATTAATGCACGGAATTCAATAAAACTTTAGATTCAGTTAGACCTTCTTATAAATTGGTGCTGATTTGTTTTTTGTGTAAATCGCCCAAAAGGGGACTCTGCTATGGTGCATTTTTCCAAATATCCCAAAAGGTGACGCTGGTAGTTTACTTTTTCCATGATTTCCACGATAACTATATCTCAAGAACTAATGCACCGAATTTCTGCAAACCTTAGATTCAGTTAGCCGTTGACATAAGTCGAAGTTGATTAGGTTTTGGTGTTAATCTCTCAACTGATAGCACTGAGATGCTGCATTTTTCAGGATTTACATCTTTTTAGCGATAGTCATATCTCAAGAACTAATGTCCGGAATTTATAAAACTTTAGATTCAGTTAGACCTTGATATAAATTGATGCTGATTATTTTTAGTGTATGAGATAGAAAAAAGTTTTGGGACTGGCACATCTAACTAGTTTTTAAACTGTTGTCATGTTCCAAGATGTCAGTCACACTAAAACTTCAAACTGCTATATATACACATTTTTTAAGATATAGGGGAAACAAAAAATGCACCGGAAACCTTTTATTGAGGCCAAATACTAAACGAAAATTACTTTCGGGATGTAATTTGTTGTGCAATTTTTTGAATTTGAAATCTTTAGGTGACCGCCATTTTTAAAAAAGATTGAAGCTGGCCAACGAACTCGATTCAGACCTTGGTAAATCTTATACACATACTTAGTCACATACAAAACGGTTCAAAAATACGAGTGCTATCGCATGATAAAAATCAGATTATATATATAGATCTATATCAGATTTATATCTATAGATATAATATATAAATCATATATAGATATAAATTAACATTCGAACGAAGGGTCGTTTTAGGGTCCGGGTATCTTCCTCTCCGAAGGTTACTCTCGCGAATAAAGCAGTAAAAAGAAGGGAGGAAAAGAAGACAAATATTGCACATACTTTTCTCTTCATCGTCATCATCTTCTTCCCGATAGTTAATTTCGGGAAGCATGCGTAAGTTATATCCTAAAAAAAAAATATGGAACATAAGATAATATATATTAATTATTTATTTAATATTAAAAAGATGAAAACATATTTGGAAATATATCGGATAAGAAACTTTTTTTTTTTACTTATTACTATGAAAAAATACTCTAAAATATCTAAGCTCATAATAAAAATTATTAACATTATTAACCCATTAACGACGGCTTATTTTACACTTCTTTTAATACTTCGATACCAGATGACACCAGTTTTACCATACTGTTATTTTAACTGATTGAATCTCTGATAGTTTGACATTAGATAATATGATTTTTTTTTACTAAGATACTGGTGTTCATATTCAAAACTTTCATATCACTTAAATGGCAAGTTTTCGTACCAGCCGGCATGTGTTAAATGTGTACAGTGGCGGTCAAAAGTTTCCGGCCAGCATAAAATTTTTGGTTAATATGTAAGTATACCCGTATGAAGAGGAATCTCAAAGTGATACTTATACATTTTGTTGACATAATAGTTAGGAACTTATTTATGGAATAACAAATAAATATCAACAAAATTAATTGCCCAAATTAATTGCAAAGGAAAATGCATGTTCTCAAAAGCTTCTTGTCAACTTTTCAAGTTTGGAAAAAAATTATGTTATAATAGAATATAACAGTGATCAACAACAGTTACAATTACTATTTTGTTGTGATATTTTCAGCGATAAGTACTGCGGTGCAGCGACGTGGCATCGATTCAATGAACGGTTCAAGATCGTCTATGGTAAGTTCTTTTCCACTCTTCTTGCAGTTTTTGGGGAAATTCTGCTAATTTGAAATATTTATAATTCCACACACGTTTGTCAAGTTCGTTCCAAAGATTTTCAATTAGATTCAGATCGTGTGATTGGGCTGGCCATTTCAAAAGCGGAATTTTTTGGTGCAAAAGCGACGGCTTGACGAGCTTGCATGTATGCTTTGGGTAGTTATCATGCTGAAAAAAATAGTTGCGACCAGAATTTTACCTCCAATAAGGCAGCAAATGATCTTGTAAGATATCTTCACCATCCATCTTGCCGGGAATTTCAGCTAACGGACAGACACCTTTTCCAGAAAATGCTCTCCACAGCATAACGTGTCATCCGCCATGCTTCATTGTAGGAATAACATATATCGAATCATATCTTTTGTTTTTAGGTCGTCGGACATAGTGTCTGCCACCACTTTTAAAAAGGTTGAACTTCTGTTCATCGAAAAATGGTACTTTCTCCCAGCTTTCACTTGCCCAGTCTTTATGTTCCTTGGCAAACTTGGCCCAGTCTTTGTGTTACCTTGGTCTGACAAGCTGTTTTTTTTTTTTTTTTACTTGTGGAAGGTTTTTTAACACCGACTCTCCCATAAAGTCCTACGTTACGTAAGTGTCCTGACACGGTAGACCGACTTATTTCAGTGATAATTTCACTCCGTAAATTGTGGGATAATGCAGCGACCTTTTTATGCGGGTCATCAAATGCTTTTCCCTTGATAATTCTGTCCACACGAACAGTCTTTTTTCGGAGTCTCCCGGACCTTGGCAAGTCCTGAAGGCTATGGTCGTTTTTATATATTTTTAAAATATCGTTCACAGTAGATTTTCCGATCGATAACTTTGCCGCAATCTCACGGCAGGATTGGCTCTTTAGCGACAAACAAATCACTCGTTTACGAACAATAATTGTCAAACTTTTCATTTTTGAATTTCAGCTACGTTGTTCACTTTGATTGATTAACAACCACGGCCAAAACAACACTTTACCGATAACAAAAACGATGACGAATGACGAATGGCCGGAAACTTTTGCACACGCGAATTTTGAATTCCTACCCTTTGCATAAAATGTCTTCAGTATCCAATCAAACTGATCACGTGGTCAGGAGGTCATTTGCATATTCCTAAGTTTTGGAACAATTGAGCTTTTTCTTCGCTGAAAAGTTCTGACAAACAAATCAAAGAAACTAATTGGCCGGAAACTTTTGACTGCCACTGTATGTAATTCATTCTCCAAGAAATACTATAATATCATTTACTAAAAGGGTAATTACATTTGAAAAAAAAATGTTATAATAGAATTGTGATGTGGATCAGTGAAAAAAACTTGTAAATAATAAATAAATATATCAATTTTTCATGTAGATAATTTGTCCACAGAGGCTGACAAATCAAGTACGTGACATGCAACAGCCCTAGTTTGTACCCCTTTCCGTGTCTGAAAAGTTATTTTACTTTTTCTTAAATAAGATTATCTATTTTTATTTCAGTGGTTTATAAAGAAAATCCGAGGTTCTATTTCAGAAGGTAATCTTGTTTATTTAGTGTTTTATTCGAAAAATAATACAGTCACAAGAAATTTAGTTACGTCCGTGGACCGAACATTAATAACTTTTAAATAGATGAACAAATGTTTTTTTTTTAAAATACGAAGATTTTTATACTATTTTCACGAAGAAGTTTATACTATTGTTTGTCATTTTAAATGTAAAAATATTTACTTGAAATGTAGCTGTGAATAAATCATAAACATAAACATCACACCATCAGACATGGGAACAAGATAAAAACAAGCAAGAATTATAAAAGGAGAGAATTTAATACTTATAACATATATTCTATTATTACACAAAAATTAATTCAACAATACCATTCAATTCAGTCTAATATTGAGTGTGTTACGAATATTTTATGGAAAAAAACAATCCAACAGGTCTATGGACATCACAGTATCAAACGTAGCATCCGCATAATAAAAAAAAATACCATTTCCATCTGAGGCATATCTAATGTAGCATATCTATATATAAATAATAGCTTTATTTATAACAGTATTCCTACGATATGAGAAAATATTGCCATGATGGAAAAAAATCCAAAGCAATATAGAAACATTTTCTATCGTTTGTTTTAGAAACGTTAGCAATGGAAATGTTCGTTTCTAGAAAATGACCTTCACAAAATTCTATTCCATAAAAACTTACTATTTATTAATTATTTATTATTTTATGACTTTTTAAAATGTGTAATTTGTAAACAGACAAGTTCACCAGAGAAGAAAACTTCATCAAAATGATTTTGAAAAGTTTTTGTTAATAAATGATTGGTTCGAATTTGAGTTACTGGATTTGAACTTTCGTTATAAAATGTGTTTTTCACAAAAATAAAACATATTTTCCAAAAACAACCTTTATTTTTGAAATGGTCCGCAAGAAAAAAAAAATCTGCATCGACCCCTGGCATGTAAGAGCCAAGCAGCAATTTATACTTCTGCATTGATCAAGAGAAAAAAATGTTTTTGGTTGTAGAAAAAAGCAGTTTTGCATATCTTGCGAAATAAAATTCATTATTAATTTTTATAAATTTTTATTTTTTTATATATTATTATATTTTATTATATTTATATTATATTTATTATATTATTTATTTATATTATTTATAAATTTATATTTTTTTATATATTTTATTATATTTATATTATATTTATTATATTATTTATTTATATTATTTATATTATTATATTTATATTATTATTTATATTATTTATTTTTATCATATTATTTATTATATTTATATTATATTTATTATATTTATTATTATATTTTTATATTTTATATATTATTTTTATATTTTATATATTATTTTATATATTAATAATTATTTTTTATATTAATTTTATAAACTAAATAAAAGTTTCTATTTCAGAGGGTAGTCTTTTTTATTTATAATTTTATTCGATAAATGACTATAGTCACAAGAAATTGAGTTATGTTCATGGGCAGAACATTAATAGCTTTTAAATAGATTAACAGAAGCTGCATGTTTAAAAATGAGGTTTAGAACTTCTTCCGCCTTCCGGTCACTCAATGGTCTTTAACGAGCAAAATCAATTAATGCGGAAAAAAAAAGATGAAAAGAAGACAAATATAGCACATACTTGAGGTACGCCGGTCTCTCAATCTTCTCAGACATATTACTGGGACAAGGGCTGAAATAGAAAAGAAAATGACATGAAAAACTAAACCAAACCTATTACTGTTAGTATCTATATCATAAAGCAAAAGCATGCCCGTGAGTAACGCTGACATCATCATATCAACGGTGCACTGCCAAAAAAAGAAAAATGCTGATTTTACAATAACAAACTGTTTTCACTTTCAGTTTAACCCATTTTCGGCCAAAGGTACGTAAACGCACCATTTCAATAAATATATTTTTATTAACACATGTGACGTATATTTTTCACTAATTTTATTTTTCTGCTATTTTTAAGGGTTCTGGAGACATCTATAAAATATTAGTAAATCAATTGGCGTAATCACTTTCTGTTGAGAAATTTTCAAAATACGCTGGTTTTTTTACTTGAAACGGTTATTGACAAATTCGACTTTTTGAAAATGTATAATTATTCCACGTGAGATTAATCATATGTTTTTATAATGGAGTAAAGTTGCAAGTTCCGTAAATAAAATAAAAATAAAACAAATGCCATAAGAAAACTTAACATTTTTTATTTAAATTTAATGGTAAATTAATAATGGTAAAGTCAAATTAAATAAAATATAATTTTTCATGCACGAAACTTTTTTGGTGTCTTAATGAATGTAATTTAAGCAAATTTTAATGCAAATAATACCACATTTTATAAAATTTCTATGCTTGGCCTAAAATGGGTTAATTCTGCTCCATTAAATACAAAGAAGAAGTGTTTTCGATCTAGTCCCGCGTCAGTTCAGTAGCGTTTTACTGATTATTTTACGGTTTATTAGTGCTACTTTTATGATTATAAACTGGCGCCCAGTGGCGGCTCGTCTATTGGCGTACATGAGCACCAGAACCCCCTAAAAAATAAAATATCTATATATATTAGCAAGTTAAATAAAATAATTTAAGAAGACATATCTTTTTTTTTTTCCATTTGCAAGATGAACTTCTTTCATCCCCCTCCCAAACATGACAAAGACAAAATGTTATTGTAATAGTGCAAAAATTGAAAGTTTTCAACAGAGAGGCAGGTGCGACCGAAAAATTTCCGCTTCAAAACAACTTAATGTGGACGGAACCCGGCAGGGAAACGCATAATTCCTATCCTTCCAATCGCACAGCCCGTAATGTGCGGTAGGTTGCTTTTATGTCAGTTTCTTTCGTGTTCCTATAATTTCTCCCTTGGTTTTCAATGTTTGGATAGCTTTTTTAAAAACTAATTATTAATCTGTTTATTCCTTTTACATTTTATAGATATTATTCTGTTTAAGATCGAGTTGTAAATAGTTAAGATGGCACATACAAAAATTAGTCTTTGGATACTAAAGTAATTGCATTTTTCAACACTGTCGATGTAAATTAAAATTGACATTAGATTATTTAATATTATTTAAAGTGGGTTGGCCAGTCAGATCTCAAAGTCTCCTCGCTAATGTTAAACCTATGGGAACGGAATGCATTATTAATTTCAAAATATTTCATAAAGGAATTAATATTTTTCATTTCTTTTTCCTGTGTATTCTTCTTAAAGGATGTCTCCTTTTTTTAACACTTTCCAACCTAGTTGAAAAGTGTTTATGACTTCGGTTTGTCTGGCCGTCTGCCGTCTGGCCGTCTGGCCGTCTGCCGTCTGGCCGTCTGGCCGTCTGCCGTCTGCCGTCTGCCGTCTGTCCGTGCTCTAACTCCCGTAAATATGCTCGGATTGCCCTGCAAATTTTATATGTTATAATCGTTATCTATAGCATGTTCCCTATTTCAACGGAAGTGTGTAGCACTTATAGTTTTTTTACAGGGACACTCAAAAGAATTCCGTTACATTGCGGTCTATGGGGAAAAATCATTTGCGGTTTATTTAAATAATGTTTCAATACTTTAAACGCATTGAAATTTATATATATCACTAAGGTGCATTAGAAGAAGCTTAATATGGAATAGGGTGTGCATAGCACTTATACTTACTTTACAGGGACAGTCAAAAGAATTCCGTTACATTACGTCTATGGAGAAAAATCGTCTGAGGTTTATTTAAATAATGTTTCACTATTTTAAACGCATTGAAATTTATATAAGGTTCATTACAAGAGACTTACTACAGAATAGTGTGTGTATAGCAGTCATCGTTCATTTACAGGGACACACAAAAGAATTCTCTACTGTATGTTAACAATAATTCCTGGAAGTGCGTTTTAAGTTACTGAATGCGATTTTAATTTTAAATCGCTTTTTGTATATTACGTGGTGTGTATAAATTGTGTAGATCCTATACAGGGAAGTACAAAAGTTCGGGAATACATTTCCGTATTATTTAACTCCAGACGGAGAATTTTAAACTGTGCTACGTGTTTCCTGACTGAACTAAAATTTAGCATCCTATGTAGTATATATACAAATCTATAGATCCTATACAGGGCTGAATAAAGTATTCGGATTACTTAGATGTTATCTTTTAGCTTATAAAAGAGTATGATTCGTAAAATTATTTTGGAAGCGTTGGAAAGTGTTACATAATCTATGCTTGACGCATGATTTTTCGTTCTTGTTTTATTTGTCAAAATATTTTGACTGTTCTCAAACGATTCAAACGTTATTATATTTCAAATAAAGTGGAGAGTCAAAATACGTCCATTAGAATTAACTTTTAAATATACACTAAAACACCTTTTATTTTGCTTAAAAGACTTCAACATAAACATTTAAGATGTTAAAATTTAAAATAAACATGTTTCGATTTGGTCATCAAATCATCATCAGAATATACACAAACCACAAATACAATGTGGACAAAACCCGGATATTAAAGAGATGATTACCGAATGCGAAAATATTGTACATGCAGCACCGGTGACTCACAGAGAGGAGGTAAGAAGTTTACTTTTTAATGGAGTCAATAAGTTTAATAAACGGTCCAGTGGTCCTGTCAATGCAATAAATAAGTCAATAAGCAAAAAGCAGCATAATACTATTAAAAAGTTAAAATCGTATAATGATATTGCTATTATCCAAACAGATAAATCAAATCTCCTGGCTATTCTTAATAGGAATGATCATATTGGTAAGATGCAGGACTGTATACATAAGATGAAATGTAAAATTGTCAAACGTAATCCATTGAATAAATTTTGTACAAAGATGAGAGATATAGTTGAAAAAGGAAAATGGCCTGATTTTATGAAGGTTAACATCAAATTGATTAAATTAGCAGCTATACCGAGATTAGTGGGTAGATTGAAGGATCATAAGCATGATTGCCCCCTTCGCCCAATAGTTACTAAATGTCAGGGCCCTACTTATTACTTGGAACGGGCGTATGTACCATTACTGAAAAGATTGTTGCCTCCCTCTACATTCGTTGTGGATTCCACTAGTGATTTTATTGAGAAAATTAAGCAGTTTGAAATTCCTGATGATTGCATTATGGCAAGTTCAGACATTGAATCGCTTTGTCCGTTGATTGATACAGGTGAAGTGGCTAACAGAATCGAGGGTTTTATTGACAATGTAGAAGAATTTGATGTACTCATGAAGAACACCTTGAAGAGTGGTATGAACTTAATGATTAACAGTAACTTTTATACTTTTGACAATATTATTTATGAACAGTCATGTGGTGCGCCAATGGGGTCACCAGTGTCGGGCCTTCTTGTCGAGTTCAAATTACGCCCCCTTGAATCTGAGATTTTTAGCACATTTCAATTACTACCTTTAATATGGCTTCGATATGTAGATGATATTTTTATTGTTTGGAGGGGAAGAAGATGTTAGTTTATCGGCATTCTTTCAGAAGTTAAATGCTATTGATGATAATATTAAATTTACTGTTCAGACTCTCTGGTTTTTAATTTTTAATTAATTTAATCTCTCGTTTTTTTTATGTACATTGTATCTGTGGTTTGTGTATATTCTGATGACGATTTGATGAACAAATCGAAACATATAGATTTTAATTTTTAGCATCTTTAATGTTTATGTTGACGTCTTTTAAGCAAAATAAAAAGTGTTTTAGTGTATATTTAAAATGTTCTCAAACGTATTTCAATCTATTTTGCAGCTATAAAAAATTAATTTAGCAATCTATATATTTAAAACGCTAAGCGTTTTGTTTCGACAATCCGTGAGAACAAACTACTACATCAAATTACATCATTCTTTTTTTAAATGAAAGATATTTGGTCACAGATTTGTTATCGTACATTTGTTTGTTCGAAAATTTAATTAATTAGCCGTAATCTTAAATTAAAATTTTACTTCTGCTTATGACGTCATAAAGTCGGTAATCGGATTAACGCCCACTGTTGCGACGTACAGAGTTTATTTTCTGAACTCAATGATTGCGAGCATAAAAATTAAATATTAAATATTAAAAGCACGTGACTTTTAGGCCGAATTTTTTAATTTGTAAGTTAAAATATAGTTAAAATGTTTAAGTATTTCGGTGAAAATATTTATCCGTGTGTTTTATCGGGGCCTCCGAGATGTCGCTGTGTGTCCTACACACACAGCGACATCTCGGAGGCCCCGGTTTTATACGCAAACAAAAATTCATATTTACTGTGACGTCACGGAAATATTGTCCATTGGGTTCATTTTATCATTAAGCATTATAACTTTGTTGATGCCATTTTTTTCATTACAATTAAATGCAAAATATATTTTTATTTGTATGCATGGTGCTTAAGCATAAATGTACGGGTGAAAAGTTTGTACCAGTGAAAATGACGTTATGCTTAGCTTGAAATGCATTCTAACATTGATAAAACTAAAAAGAAAAATCTATATGATTGTGTCAACATGGTGTAATATTAACTGATATTTCAATTTTAAATTTTAAAGATTAGAACTGGAGCCTTTATTGGTTGTTTCATCTTGATTGCATACCTTGATTACATGTTACCAATTATTTTATTATTTTTTTTAATTATAGGATTAAGTTATAGGAATTATAGGATTTAAATGATTAAGATTTCCTTTTTTAATAAAAAAAATTCACAAAAGTAAAGAATTTCAGGGAAAAAAAAAACTTGAAATAATGATTGTATATTTAGTTAGAATAAACAATGTAAGGCTAATATTTTATAGGAATTATTTTGGTAGGCTTGTTATAAGTTCATTTAACAGTTCCTTATTAGCGGCAAAGTCTTATTTCTTTCACTGTGAATTTTTCTTTTGATGTCAAAAAATGGTAGTCTACTTTTGGACGCCAACCAAAACACAGTGGCAATATTTAGAAATGTATAACGGCTGTGACAACAAACGGCACTATCGCTTTAGCTTTCATCGCGCTTACATCACTTCTAAATACTAAAAATTTAATTTTTTTACTAAATTTTACAATTTCAATTCTTACATCCTTAATTAGAACAAAAAAATTAGCTTTCGATTGAAATTTATTTGAAATCTGCCGCTTAATTTAACGACTTTTTAAATAATTTTCAAGCATGAAATATTTTTCAATTCTATCTCAACAATGACCATCCGTTTGTTTTAATAATGTAAAATAGCCCATTGGAAAGTTGCAACAATTGAAAATAGGTATCCCTAAACTTCATGAAAAGTGAAATAATAATAATAATAAAAACCTGATAAATCATAAGATCAGATTATCCATAAGATAGAGTATTTTGGCGCTAATATAAAATCTGTCAAAACAAAAAAAAACTATTTTTAGTTTATGATCAACATAAAATTGATATGTTGAATTCGTTGATGTATATGTTGAATCAGAATATGCTAGGAACTGTTATTTATTATTTTTTTAAAGATCCATTGGATATTTAACTGTATAAGAGACCGACTGTGATGGAAAAGGAATAATCATCCTGATTATGTAAAGGGATAGAAGAAACCATACAAATAAATTACAATTGAAAACATTAAAATTCTCCCTCATCTGCATATTAATTTATTATTTTTAACAAAAAATCTTCATTTTTACATAAAAATTGATTAGCTTAAAACAATGGATGCTTTTTAGAAGATATGGATTTGAAACGAACAATGATTAAAGAGGACATTTTAAAACTTTTAATTTAAACATTTTAAAACTTTTTTTAACGTCGAATTTCAACGTTGCCTTTGGGCAGATGCAATACATATGCGCATAGGAGCTCATTCGATTGCATTATCACCGGGGGGGACGGGGTGCTTATACTATGTTCTTTTATTTACTGAATATGAGATGAAAGTAGGAAATTTGTATGATACTTTATGATAGGACTATTTGTATGATACTCTATAGGTCCATGACCTTTTTTTTTTTTTTTTTTTTTTTTTTTTGTCGTGGGGAATATGGTGGTAATGTCAAACTGATTTGCATTACACATTTGTTTACGGAGTGGTAATTTTGAGTTTGCATCGGAAATAGCATTTCACTGGGATGGGGGGGGGATTTTTTAAAATAAAATATTTGAAAGACTGTTTCATACGAAGCCCTACTTAAATAATAAAGAAGCTTATTTTACTGATATTGTTATAGTATTTTTTTCCGTCACGTTTTGATGGGTTCCATCTAGTAGAAATTTAAAATTTTACATCTGCATAACTACTAAACCAGTGCATCGAAAGACTTTCCGTTTGATATTCTAAATTTTCGGAGGATTCCCAATATGTAAAAACTAGTCGTTGAGGGCCACCGTAATACTTACCCATCATGGATATGCATAATCTAAGATATGAAAATAAAACATGCGTAAACTATTTTTAAATTGCATTGCAATTCGAATAAAATCGTGGCTTGATGACGTCCTAAACCTTAAATGTTCTGTTACTGAATTGCGTAAAAGAAACATCCTTATAACTCCAAAAAATATACATATTATTAACTATCGGTGTATTGCATCGAATTAAACGTCTCATTTCGAATTAAAATATATCTTTGAATTGAAATTTGGATGAAATACAGGGTCATGATAAATCGAAGCGTATTGAAAATAGAATTACAAAAATCTCGGCAACTCATTATTCGATCGACTTGATTTTTTATGCAAAATGTATGTTTTCTTATTGTCTTTTATATTCACTCCTTAAAATAAACAATTTCGAAAATTTTTATATATCTTTTATCAAAACGTATGGTTCAAGAGTCCGAAAAAAATAGTTCCGGATCATCGAGGTTACTGAAATTTAACAGGTTTCTGTCCATTAGTACATACTAAGTACATACAAATTTCAAGTCTCTATCTCAATTTGTTCGGGAGATAGAGCGTTTACAGCATTTACAGATACACATACAGACAGACGGACAGCAATTTTTTTTCTCAAAATATGTTTTTAGGAATCTCCAGCGTCTGAAACGTGTAATTCCGTCCAAAAAAAATTTTTTTTTCGATTTTCAAAACGATTATAAGACTTACCCTATGATGATGGGTACATACTACGTATGATGGGTAAGTAGTAAGATTTTCGTATTGAACATTTGAGAGTCTGTTACAATTACAACATAAAACATATTTCTCTCTAAGCATATACAGTGGAACTTCCCTTCGACGAAGTCCCTATTTAACTTTTCTACTTAACAAAATTTTCTGCAGAACTTTGACTTTGAATACCATTAGCATGTAAATTTATCTCCATATTACGAAAAATATATTCTATATAACGAAGTTTATTCCACTTTTGTACGTGTACAGATTTCAAACTAAGAGGTTGCTATAGCGATGGAGATGCGAATTTATTTCAGCGGATTGTATGGAAATGAACACATAATTTCCCTTCTTCTTGGCCTTCTTGCTAAATAAAACAATTTTTTTCGCGCTAAGAAAAACACTTGTTATCATTACTCTCCCACATGGAGACTCGAGGGCTGACAGTTAGGGGAAGTCAAAATCCCCTTTTTGCATTTTCAATGATATAGAAGATACAGTGACGCAATGGCGTGAGATGCATTGAAGCAAAAAATATCAATTAGAGTCAGACAGTTACCATTCTGACCTTCCATTGTAGATAATTGCTTTGTACATCCACAAGAATGTTCTGCAAAATGCAAATCGAAGAACATCAAAATTATATTTATTCCTGCCAATACAACTTCTAAACTTCAGCCGTTAGTCCAAGGAATAATAAAAAAATTTGAAGTACATTATCGAAAAAGATAGAAAAAAGACAATGTAGTGAAAACATTAATTTGAGAACATGTGTATCAGAGCTGATGAAATCTTGAGCCAAAGCTTGGGAATGTGACAGATGATTTCATCGACCGCATGCAACTCTTTTGTAAAAGACTGCTTCATAATTGAAACTGAATCAAATGCTTCTGAATCCAATACCTGTTTGTCATATCTGAAGGAAAAATTTCATAAATTTAAGTTGATTTCTATTTAACGAATTTTCTTCATAACGAAGTTTTTAAGTGTAACGATGAGACTTCGTTAAATTGAAGTTCCACTGTATTTTTTTTAAACCTAATTTAAGGAAGACATTTTTCCCAATCAAATGATTATTATTATTTTTTATTTGATACAATTAGGTGAATGATATAGATGGAGTATTCTCTATTTTTTCCTTCCGTACTGTACTTTCTTTAGTAGAAAGTAAAAGAATACAAAATTTTCTACAATGAATACGTGTTTATTTCTTACCTTTGAATTTTTTAAAACTTGTGACAATATAAAGGTTTTTTAAACTGTATGTTACGTCGTACCTACACATTTTATTTTCGTATTTTTTTAAATGTGACTGTAAACCCACATTTAAATAACTAACGAGACGCCCCTGCTGACACCCTATCTACCATAAAATCTAAAATCAACAGTTTTATTTATTAATATTTTTTTTTTTTTTTTTTTTGCAGTGTGACAACGATCTAAGCTGTCCATTTTCCTTTTTCGCAAATTTAATTTCTTCAAAACATCGCATATTTTAAGTTTTTACACCGTCGAATAGGGGGAAAAATGTACTTTGAAATGCGATTTTTTTTGAAAATTTTAACTCATTTACTTTTTCTTATAATTCTCAAAATAATTTTCAAACATGAATTTATTAAAATCTATTTCAATCGTATGTAATTTGATTTTGGGAAATTGTCCAATTTGCACTTACAGCAACACTGTAAAAAAAATTGCAGTAAAATTACGGGCAGAGGCCGGCAGCAGAGATTCCAGTCATACCCCGTAAAAAAAAAAAAAACAATCCATGCCCATCATTTTGTGCAGCCCGTAATTTTACGGGGCAAAGTAATATAGCATTATAATGCACAGGATATAATGCACTTTAAAACACAATAACACTTTGCTTACTGTTCCGTAGCACGTAGCACGTTAGATAATCATCACAGAATCGCCGTTTTGGCGGGTTAAAATTTTCGAAACACGAGTAAAATGAAGGGTTACACCCTAGTGGAGGACTATGTTTGGGGTCGTACCGTATTTTTGCTAACATATGGGCTAGAACTGTAAGAATATGTGGATTGCTCTTAATTTTCTAAGTATCTAAGGGATAAGGTCGCTTATTGAGTGGACCATACCGTTTTTCATCAAATAAGGCTGTTGCCCGTGAAAATTGAAGGGCAAACGCTCATAAATTTACAGTTTTTTCTGAGAGTGAATATCTATAGTTCAGCAATTAATTGCCCATAATAATGTTCGAAGAGAGTTAAATTACTGTTATGTAACTGTTTTCTATAACAGGTCGAATTTAAACAGATACGTACTTGGACTACAATATTAAACACTGAAAAAATCAGAATTAAAAAAGGCTGCAGTAAGAAGGAAAATCTTTGGCAATTTCTTTGACTATTAAACATTGGTACATAGCTAATATGAAACTATCACTTAAAAAAATAATAAGAATTTATTTGATTACATAATTGACATTTGTCATATAAAAATTTTTAGTCGTGGGCAATCAAAAAAATATATTAAATTAAATAAAAGCGTTTGAAATTAAAAAAAAAAAAATGATTTCCACCTATATTCTATAACCTGGGAATCCCGGACAGGATTCCCTGGTTGTGTTAAGCTACATTTTAATTTATAATAAGTAAGTAGCCAATTAGGTGAAAATAAGAAGAAATTAGATCGCTAAATATCCTCCTATATAATTGTAATAATTTAATTTAAATAGTGTACTATAATATTACAATTATAGTACACTATAGCACAGTTAATATACAATTATTAAATAAACAATATTCAATATTTTAGTGCGTTCACCTTTAAATTTTCAAAAAAAATCAAATGATATGGATATTTTTAACTTGAGTTTTACTTCATAAATCTTCTTTATAAAATTCAAATTTGATTAAATAAATACTATTCAATATTTTAGCACGTTCACCTTTAAATTTTCGAAAAAATTAAATGATATGGATATTTTTAACTTGAGCTTTACTTTGTAAATCTTCTTTATAAAATTCAAATTTGAACTTATATATTCTTAAAAACTTTTTCTCCGTTTTTCTATTTCTAGAAGTGATTGATTTTTATATTCAATTGTTCCATTGCAGAAAAAAATCACATAAAAAATATAACATTGAAAATGAAAAAAAAAAAAAAGTACTTTTTATCAATTATACATTTTGTAATTCATTTGAAACATTCTGAAATGAATTCTAGAGAAATGAATTTTTTTTAAAAATATTTTAGTCTATCTATATAGTTTTTATGGCACACCTAAGTCTTTTCATACATTTAAATATCCACATAAGCTCAACAATTGGGTAGCCTTTCTTAATCATTTTAACATCTATCTATGTAACCTCAAAAACTCGGAAACTACCGGGCGCAGGGCTATGAAATTTGGCACACGGGTTGCTGGTAGGGAACCCTAGAACTATTGGGGCAAATTAATTCGAAAATTTTAAATACATTTTCTTTATTTTATGTTTTTGACAATTTTTTGCCTTTTTAACACTTTCCAACCCAGTTGAAAAGTGTTTATGACTTCGGTTTGTCTGCCGTCTGTCCGTGCTCTAACTCCCGTAAATATGCTCGGATTGCCCTGCAATTTTTATGTTATTGTCGTTATCAATAGCATGTTCCCTATTTCAACTGAAGTATGTAGCACTTATAGTTTTTTTTACAGGGACACTCAAAAGAAATCCGTTACATGATGGTCTATGGGGAAAAATCATTTGCGGTTTATTTTAATAATGTTACACAATTTCAAATACATTGTAACTGATATATATCACTAAGGTACATTACAAGACGCTTAATATGGATTAGGGTGTGCATAGAACTTATAGTTACTTTACAGGGACAGTAAAAAGAATTCCGTTACATTACGTCTATGGAGAAAAATCGTTTGTGGTTTAATTAAATAATGTTTCACTATTTTAAACACATTGAAATTAATATATATCACCAGGTGCATTACAAGAGACTTACTGCAGAATAGTGTGTGTATAGCAGGCATCGTTCATTTACATCACAAAATAATTCTCTACTGTCTGTTAACAATAGTTCCTGGAAGTGCGTTTTAAGTTGCTGAACGCGATTTTAAATTGAACTCACTTTTGTCTATTATTTGGTGTGTATAAATTCTGTATTTCATATACAGGGCAGCACAAAAGTTCGCGAACACATTTCGGTTTATTGAAAGAAACTCCAGAAGGAGAATTAAGCTGTGCTACGCGTTTCCTAACTAAACTAAAATTTAGCATCCTATGTAGCATATATAAAAATCTATAGATCATATACAGGGCTGAATAAAAATATTCGGATATTTTTCTGAATATTGTGTATGTTGGAAATTACTGAAATTACTTTTTTAAATATGTAATGCGTTTTCCAAATTGCATACTTAGATGTTATCTTCCAGCTTATTAAACGGTAATGATTTGTAAAATTATTTTGGTAGTGTTGGAAAGTGTTACATAATCTATGCTTGACGGATGATTTTTCGTTCTTGTTTATGTTCAAACCGTAATTGCGCGAGTTCTAACCAGTTATAAATGTTTACTACAATGTGAGATATTGTTAGTATAGTAATTACAAAAGTAATTACTAATACATTAAAACAGGATGCAGAGTATAAACGCTAAATGGAGCATATTTGCTGACGATCGATTGCCCGAGTTAAATATGAGAAAAAGCTCTAAATTAACATGTGGATTGTGTCTTGAAATAAAGACAAACTGTTTTAAAAACAAACTAAACGTTTATTAATTATAGAAACAATAATAAAATCAAAAAGACAAAAATACAAATTCAATAAACTATGTAAATAAAAATATACTTTAAACCTTATCTTTAATATGAACACATAAACTTTATAACACATATGAACTTTAATAAAACACCTTTAGCCTAGGAAAAGTTTCAAAAGAAAGTTATTTTTATTTAAATTCAATTCATAATTAAATATACTTATCTTTAGAAAAATGTAAACTTTAATTTGATTTAATTTAATATTATAACTTCAAATTATATTAACTTTAATTTAATCAACTTAATTAACTTTAATTCAACAAAAATATAAACATAAATTGACATTTATTATTCCTCTCTCATTTAAATATAAACCATCTTAAAAGATCGTTAATCTGTGTTTCCGTTTTACACCTCGTCTCATGAAAAACTCCGATGTACCACGCGTACCGTCATTAGCACACCGAAAGCATCAAATCCAAAATGCAAAACAAATCTCAGACGTCTATCTCAAACCCCGCCTCATGAAAACCTCCGATATACCACGCGTACCGTCATTAGCACACCGAAAGCATCAAATCCAAAATGCAAAACAAATCTCAGACGTCTATCTCAAACCCCGCCTCATGAAAACCTCCGATATACCACGCGTACCGTCATTAGCACACCGAAAGCATCAAATCCAAAATGCAAAACAAATCTCAGACGTCTATCTCAAACACCGCCTCATGAAAACCTCCGATATACCACGCGTACCGTCATTAGCATACCGAAAGCATCAAAGCAAAAGTATCTAACAAATTAAATCGGATCTTCATCTGAAACTTTAAACATGATGAAGTCCGTTACAGTATTTGAAAGATCTTAAGAGTAAGAGACAGAAATCAGAAACTTAAACATAATGTTAAACTAAGAGGGAAAAAGCAACTGTCAAACTAAAATGAACTAAAACTTTATAGCAGCTTAAACCAGTTTTAAACTTAATTAAATAAAGCCAAAAATATAATAAAATCACTTCAAGAAAAACTAAATAAAAATATATTCAAGTTTACTTACGAAAGTTCTCTGTGTATTTCACCTTCCCCCCCTTTAACAGTATACTAAGATACTAACACAACTTCTTAAAACCTGCTTAAAAGCAGTATAACTGAAGTTGGTTTAAAACATACTAAGGAGAAGGGAAAACATTGCTGAACCGAAAAACTAATAAAACATACTAATTAAATCATACACTTAAATATTAATAGAACGTGTTGCAGCCGGCATTTTAGATACACTAGTTAGCGAAAGCCATCCTTCTCTCTCTGTCTTTCAGGAAAGGAAACTTTGTAAACAACAGGAGAGAATGCACAAAACTTTCAGATGTATCCTTTAACATCACCAAACCAGCTTTCATAAAAACACTAAAAGTTCTTTAGATTTAAAAAGCAACATCATCGGAGATTAAAAGCAACTTGAGAAACAATAACATATTCAAATATTATAGGACATCTTTAAAAAGCTGTACTTCACCCATCACTAGCCATTATCTACCGGCGGCATTATTATGTCAACATTGCCTTGCCACACACAAAAGAAATTAAAACTCGAAGCTAATGAAAGAACCACGAGCTGTCGTATTTAAGCAATCAACTCCAGGTAAACAACCTATCACACCGTCTTCCAGCCAACGTTACTACCGGCTTCTCGAAAGGTCCGAAGGAAATGACCAGCCGCCATGAGGTAGAGATCGTAGGAGAAAGCAGACGATCACGGCATCTGTTGTCATCGGCCGCAATCGCTTCGACGCATCGTGATGCAAGGCTGTGCAGAGAGATATGATCGGCAAAAGGTAAACAGAAATGCGTGGTTTAAATAGTTAAAAATGAATAGGCCTGGATAATTTATAGAGCTATTATTGTAAGTAGACTTTATGAAATATTAAATATGGAATTTAGATATTGAAATAAAGTAATCATAACCCAGAATGTATATGTATAAAACAGAACTTAGAAATTTATGAATGTAATTTAGAAATTTAGATGGGGATTAAACGGATGAATTAACTGAAGTGATAAGATTAAAATATAGCGAAAATATGGAATATTTCCTAACAGATATTCATATTGCGTACGGCACACTGCAATATTAAGAAGTTGAAGCGTTAATTTTTTTTTACGTCGCATGCAAATAATTAGAGATTGTTTAATTGCGCTTAATTATTAACTTTTATTATAAAATAAAGAAAAACATTTTATCAGAAACATCAACAAGTTCAGCTTTAAAATGCATAACTCAATTAAAAACCACCTTTAAGTAGTTTGGTAGTTATGGTTTTCACCAAATATTCTACAGAATGCATGATTTAGTGCACTTCATACATATATATAAATTTAATTATGTTTGAAATAGTTTACAATCATTACAATGTACTTGAAGCAATTTTTTGCCCATTGACCCTAATGTAACGGAATCATTTTTACTATCGCTGTAAATGCACTATAAACGCTACAATCTTCTTTTTCAATTGCGATCGTGCTATAGTTAACGTTAATAACATACAAAAATTACAGGGCAATCGGAGTAAAATTACGGGAGTTAGAGAATGGACAGACAAACAAAAGTCATAAAGACTTTTCAACTATAGTGCAGCGTTAAAAATAATAATTTTCCATAGCAAGCAATGCCACCTGTGGTGCAAGGTACACCAAAATGTAATCATCACCTGTTTACGTGAAGATCCAATTTAATGTGTATTTTAACAAAATTCCGTTCATTATTTTTGAATAACAATGTCTACAAAATTGACGGAATATGCACAGACATCGGATAAAAAATTGTCCAATCATGCTTTAGACATCAAATCAACCAAAAACAAAATATTGTAATTTCACGAATCCAATACTTATTTTTTATGGATATAGAAACAGGTAAAAAGAAGGTAAAAATACATAAATATTTTTAGAGATGTATTGTTAAAAGACTTACTTCCAAGATGAGTTCCTAGCTGGAGTCCAGTTGCAGGCCTTTTTTTCATTCTTTTACACTACCAAGATAAAATAATGCCAGCTTAATTATACCAGATTTAAATTTAAAAAAAATTAACCTAAAGGTTCTCGGTGAATATTAGAACATATATCTATCTACGTCTATACGTATATACAGGGTGTTTCGCAAAGAACCCTAAATTTAAAAATCAATAACCTGGAAACGGTGATAGATAGAAACATGAAACCAGTGGTATGTTTATTAAATAAAATCGTAAGAATCTCAAAAAATCGTAAGAATAAGTAAATCTCAAAATTTAGTTAAAAATAGCACCGATAGATGGCGCTGAGAGCGTTAAGAATCCTTCTAAAGAGAGTTCAGAAGCATAGAAAGACTAGCCGTCGAAGATTTCGCCATTCAAATCTGACCGCTATTTTCGTATAGTGAAAATAATATCCGCCACTTTGCCTGTCTGTTGAATTTTCTTGAAAAGCTCACGAATTGCTTTCCCATCTGGGCCTTTTGCGACTTGAAATCATGTTTGAAAACATCTCCTTGTGGCAGTAGGACTCTGATTTAATCGGTGGTACTCCAACATAATAAACACACGATCCTCCATGGTATAGACCCATAGACCTTACAATAAACTAGACCCCGCATTGGCAACCTTTTCGTAAACCGACATCAGAGGTGGAGGTGGTAGATTTATTCCGCCAAACTGGTTTTTCTCCCGCCAAAATATACTTGGAATTATTTCCCCCATTTTCCCGCCGAAACTTTATATTGCGTCTGTGCCTGTCTGTGCTCTTGTTGTTTCGCTAGAGATTGACTAATATTTTAAATTCCAAACAGTTCTTTTAAGAACTTATTAAATCAAAATGCCACAAAATTGTTCCATTTTCAGCTGCAAAGAAACGGCCGCATCAGGACTTTTCTGAAATATCTTCTGTTTTTATTGAAAGCATCTTTTGATTACAAACTTTCTAAATAAGAACACCTGCCAATTTCATACATTTCCGATCACAAATTAATGAAACAATTTCCTGACGGCTCGGCCTACAGGCACAGGTAGATTTTGAAAATACAGATAGTGGGGCACTTGTTTATTGGGAATTGCAGAAGAAATTACCTTTTTGCCATGATGCGACAGTTTAGACCACTCACTTAAAAATCTACCAGTGTCTGTAGACAGGAATTTTTTTTTCTTTCGGGCTATAAGAGTTGGTCTTATGAAAAAACTTGTCAAAGTAAAAGTTGTAGCTACTATTAAGAGGATTTATAATAAATTTAAGCAGATTTGATATCTTGTGCATTGACGAAGTTTTGAATTATTTTCTTCTTAAACCCTACCCCCCCCCCCCCTTTGAGGTCATTTTTAATGATATCAAAAATCTGTCATACATAAATTTTCGGCCCCCCTTTGTCTAGAAGTATTAATAACTTTAAACGGATTCGATACGTTCATAATCAAGAAGTTATGGGGATTTTTTCTGTTTTCACCCCCCCCCCCCCCCCCCCCGTTTGTTTCGATTTTGCCCATTATCGAACTTGACCAAGATTTTATGCCCCTTAATTTTGTGTATCAGTTTGGAAGAAATTTGTGCTGAATTATTGAAGTCATCGTGTCCATAAAAAAGTGATCTAGATAGATAAAAGTTTTGAATTGGGGGTGGTTTTGGGTTCTGGAAGTGATGATCGACGTAGATCTGCAAAAACTTTTCAGAAATTCCAACGTAGGGGAGAATGTAATAGGTAGTATTTCTTACGAAATCTACCTAAAATCATAAAGTAGCCATTTTGTATTTGAGAAGGTTTTATAGCATCTAATTATGACAGCAAGTATTGTTTAGAAGTCAACATCTTCAGTAGTTGCCTGTGGTTATTATTTTCAATAATTGTAAAGAAAAAAAAAACACTTGAGAGTTAAACTTAATTTTTTATAGCATTCAAAAGTTGCAAATTATTTCTTCTCAGAAACTTATGCAAAATAATAGTTATTTTAACAGAGAAACAATTACACAAGTTCTAACTTAGTAGATATGAAATATCCTGGAATTTTTATTTTTCATACAAAAAAAAAATAAATAAAAATAATACTGTGCATTTGTAATTTTTTTCCATACATGCGTATATGTTATCTATCGATGTTTTCCTTTTGATTAAAAATATTGTAATACATTTATACTTTCAATTAAATATATATATATGTGTGTATATATGAAAGATTGCAAAAAATATGCCTTTAAATTGGAACATCAAAAACAAAACAAAAATTCTGGATTGCAGCAAAAATATGTTCTATAGAATGTATTGTTAAATAAAGACAGTATGTGATTTCAAGTTTTCAAAACCTATAAAATACATTATCAAATCAAATAATATTTTATAACGTGTCACTGCTAACTTTCCACAAATTCTTCACTTTTGTAAGAAAAAAAAGATACTGTAAATACTGTTCCATTTTCTGTTATTTTAATAATGCCTGCAAAATTTAATGCATTTTTAGAATTTTAAAAAAAATCTGACATTAATTTGTTACATTTCGTGAAATGATTGTGTCAAATTGAAGCTTTCCAAGCAGAAATCTCGAAATAATTTGTGTCATCGTATTTAATATCTTATAGCACTAATAAAACAAAATATATAATTTAAGTAACATTTATTACGAGGACAAAGCCATTTTATAACATTAAAATAAAATACAGCAGCAAAAACAGAAAAAGAAAATCCAACCAGAAGATTAAACAATCCTTTTTTCACCATGGGTGGACTCTCATAACTTATTTCTATCCTTCCTCTTTGAGATTAAATCCTAGAAGGAGCAACAATTTCGTTTCGCTTTGGTTTGTTTACGTTTATTTTTATTGGGAGAATGAAATCGAAGTTGCCAAGAAAGCGATCACCTCCAAAACAGACAGTTTTTAAAGCGCCAATCCGAGCTGATCCTGAAACCGGATTTTCAACAATATAACAAAGAGATGTGGTCTCTAGTAGATTATTCCTCTGAGTATAGACCACTTTCGGAATTATTTTCACTATACGCTAATAGCGTACAGATTTCAATGACGAAATCTTCGACGACTATTCTTTCTATGCTTCTAAACTCTCTTTTGAAAGATACCTAACGCTCTCAGTGCCATCTATCGGTGCTATTTTTAACTAAATTTTGAGATTTACGTATAAGATTCTTACGATTTTTTTTAATAAACATACCACTGGTTTCATGTTTCTATCTCTCACCATTTCCAGGTAATTGATTTTTAAAGTTAGGGGTCCTTTGTGAAACACACTGTATCTACGTCTATACGAAAGTAATTAAAATGTAAGTTTTGTTCCATGAGGGCAAAATCTTGTAGGAAAAATAATTACAAGGGAAAATTTCAGCAATGGACATATATTGCTAATCAATAAATATAAATGGAGAAAAATACAATGTGCAGTAGGTCAAAAATATTAACGAATACTGGTTATAAGTTCAGTTCTGTTTAATGCAACCAGAAATCGCAATTTGTACCACGTAATTTATATTTGTAAGTGATTTATTTTGTCACAAGAAATTACCCAAATATCAATATTGTACCTATTTTTGACCATCAACACCATTATTTTATTGCAGATTCATATGAGGACGCCAAAAAAAAATAGAAATACGTATAAAATGTTCACCTATTTTGAATGAATAGTTAGCGCGTATAAATTATTGAAAATAAACTAATCAATGCAAAAGTTAGGTGTTACAGTTGAAAATTTTAAAGTTTGGTACAATATCTATATGCGAACATCCTTTAAACATAGTTTAAATATAGATTAATTATTTGTTATTTCTAATCTTGGTAACAGTCACATTTTTATGTGATGATTTGTGGCACAGTTAGTTGAAAGAGCAGAGGTCGAAAAAACACTTTTTCATTGTAGCAAACTACAACTACTACTACTTTATCGAAAATGTAGTTAAATAACTACAACTTCTTGGGTTAAAAAGTAGCGACTACAAACTGGTTTTCAAAAGTAGTCACTACTTCGCTATTTTCAGATTTTATCAAAGGGCTCAAATTACATTAGAAATTGGAGACATGGATTAAATAATAAGGCGATCTTTCGTTATATCGCATCTGTTGGGATACAATTAAATAAATGCAACATAACCGAGGGCATTAGAAAAATTAAGAAAGATAACATACAAGATAATTTTTTTTGTGTGTTTGTTGCCAAAATGTTAGTTTATGCACACATTTCAAATTTCGTAGCAAAATTAAGAGATATTATAATCTAGAAAAATATTAAGAAACCCGGCGTTCAAACATGAAGAGCTCATAACTAGTATATGGACAGGTGTTGCCAGCAAAAAAATAATTTTATTTGGTAGGTTAGTACTTGATTTTAGCAGCAAGTGTTAATGGAAAAAAATCTATAACTTCATGCGATAAGTTGCTATACACCGCAGGTGAGATTTTCCGCTGAGATTCGCAAATTGATGCGAAGAACAAATTTTTCACAACAGAAGCAACTTTCAGCCACGTGATTTACAGAATGGCACATTTTACCCACGAAGTAGCATTAAAAGTAGCATCGGTTCTCGCTATAAACGACTGATTTGTTGTATCGCGCTACTCGCTAGACTACATTGTTCAAAATGTAGCGTGCTACACTGCAAACTACTGGAAAAAGTAGCGACTACTGTAGTTTCGCTACTTGCAGCGCACTGTTTCCGACCCCTGGTTGAGGGTGTTGTGTTTTTTCCCAGTACTGTATTTGCTATGCTTAATGCATTACCTCAGAATGATCTAACCGACTAAAGTATAGAAACTACCATGAGCAATCCATCAGTCTAGCAATTTGTTTTTTGATAGCAAATTAATAATTTTTTTGTTTACTTAAAAGATACTTTTGCTTACAAATACAATTTTATGTTTTGCTATTACATTTAACATTTGATTCCAATATTATGAAACAAATTACCTACTTAGCAACCCATTTCAAACCTAACCAGTTTCATTTCTTACTATATACACTGATATCCAAAAATTAAGGGGGAAAAGCAAAATCCTAATTTCTGGACGCGAAAGTCTCGCTTAACTAATGGAATTGCTGTGACGATATTGAGTGATATTCAAATAAGTTCGACACGATTGGTTGGCGAATATCCAAATGTGTCAAATCACGTGACCACCGGAAGATTCGAAGGAGAGAACACTTTCAGCGGTGTGTGTAAACATCGTAAGCTTTTACAGGCGTAAAACTGTATAGCTGTGTTTTCTGTTGTTATGGCGCGTAGAAAGATATCCCGAAGAACACATGTAGATGATTTTACACGTGGAAGGATTGTGAGTAAAATGGGAGGAAACCTTTTCACATGGGATGTCGGAAGAAGTCGCGAATCGCAAAAAGCGTAGTAGCTCGTTTGTGGAAACAATTTTTTGATACTGAATCCGTTACCAGGAGGTACAGCAGTGCGGACCACGCAAAACAACGCCAAAAGAAGAACGGTACAATGGCTGTAATAGCAAAAAAAAAATCGCCACTTAACTGCTACCCAGGTGGCAAAAGAGTTTCATGAAAGCAATGGGAAGACAATTTCGCGGCAAACCGTATACAGATGCCTGAATGAGGTTGGCTTGTATGCCCGCAAACCTGTGAAATGTATTCCATTGACCCCTGCAAGCAAACGCAATCAATATCGATGGTGTTGTGCACACGCAAACTGGACTGGCCAGCAATGGAGCAATGTTCTCTTCACGGACGAAAGCATATTTTGTTTCTCGTCCCATTCTAGGCGCCAATATATCTGGCGTGAACCCGGTACTGCCTTTGATGCCAAAAATATTGTTGAAGTTCACCATTACAGATCTGAAATAATGGTGCGGACTGGGATCATGATTAATGGCCGTACAGATCTCGTGGTGATGGAAAGAGGGCCTGTTACTGCTAAGCGTTATTGTGAGAAGATCTTGGTACTTCACGTAAAGAATTTTCGTGGTGCTGTTGTAAATGGTTTCATATTTATGGAAGACAACGTCCTTCCTCATTCTGCAAAGTGAAGGCATAGACCGCATGGAGTGGCCTGCGTACTCCCCGGAGCTGAATCCTATCAAACATGCATGGGATTACCTTGAGAGGCGCATTGCAGCATGCGAACCTCCACCGTGTTCAACAAATGACCCCAGTAGGATGCTGAAACAAGAAGGGAGGAATATCCTTCAGGAACTTCTAGACACTCGTGTTAACCCTTTAGCGGGCGGTGGTCACAAGAAAGGACACCTAATTTTAATTCCAAAACTGACAAACTGCACCAAGAATATTTAATTAAAATTTTCCTTTTATAAAGTAACGGAAAATCAGCAAGTTATTCTTTTCTAAGGAAATCGTTTGTATAATCTGGTGTCAGTCCATTTTTTCATTATTTTACAAACAGATTTATCCCGCGCCGGAAAGGGTTAAAAGCACGCAAAACCAATGCCAATTATGCATTGCAGTCAGGGGTGGTCACATACCGTATTAAAATTTCCATTAGATGTTTAATCAACGTTTTTTATCTGTTTTCATTCCTGTGTGCAAATAAAGAAATAAGGTGTGTTTTTGTATTTCTATCATTTTTCAAAATAACAGCTAATATGTGTGCTTATTTATGCTTCTATATTTATGCTAAACTTGTCTGTACACAACAACAAAATTACACAGCACCATGCTTTCACGCAAAAAAGTTTCATGCGAAAATGTCACTGCCTCTTAATTTATGGACATCAGTGTATATACACACATCTTTATTTAGGAAATGGATAATTTTTCTCATAATTACCGGTACACTAGGATCATCCAAAATTTGTCTTTTCGATGGTCCTGGTGAGGGTGATGGTCCTGGTGAGGGTGATAGTCCTGGTGAGGGTGACGCTCCTGGAGAGAGGGAGACGCCTCTTTCTTCATCACGTGATGATGGCTGAAAAATGAATAACGTTCCTTCCATAATTCAAATACGAATATTTGTTTAACAAACACTTTTTTATGGGTACATTTATAGTATAGGAGCCTTGGCATTTTTTTTTAAAGCTTGACGCGATTCGGACTACAGAAAGTGTGATTTGTTGCCAAATGAAATTAACAAGTATGAAAAAAAAACATGATGAACTATTATGCTTTTTATGGTTCTGTACTTAAGGAGTAACAAACCATTATAAAATCCCTCCTGTGTATGTCAGTCCGTCTGTCAGAGCCCTTTTTCTCGTAAACTATAGGACGTGGAAAGTTCAAACTTGGGAAGTCTAAGTCTTTTTACCCACACATTTTCAGATTATTAGCCATTCACAAATATGTTTAGGAAAAATTTAGGGGGTTAATTAAGTTATTTGAAAAAAATAGTTTTCTTTTTGTATATCGTGTGAAAGATCTCGTAATACAGAACTCAAAAATATAATTATTTTAATGCTATGGGTAATATTTTCAGAGACTTCTTTGAAAATGCACTGCAAAAAGAGGCTCCCCCCCTCCCTCTATTTCCGAATCTAGTGAAACTAAAAATATGAACAAAATTAGGGGTAGTAAGAATTTTATTTAAACCTTGCAGGAAAACTATAGAGATTTTCCTAGGTAATAGTTTTTGAGAAAAACGCATTTTTCCGTTACGCACAAACTTTACTTTTCGGGCGGTCAGCTAGGACGTTGACGGCCACTGGAGGTATCTATTGGCGCAGAATCATCCAAGGATATTTGATAATGTTTTTCGAAAAAAAATTTCGTTAATTAGCCGAGATATTAATTAAGTTACTTGAAAAAGAAATTTCTTCTTATGTATCGTGTGGGGTATCGTTCGAAAGATCTGTCACTTCGAACTCAAAAATATATTTGTTTTAATTTTAGGTATTATATTTTAAAAGATATCGTCGAAAGAACTGGGAAAGTATCCTCCCACTCCTATTTCTGAATCTACTGAAACTTAAATTATGAAAGGATTAGGTGTAGTAGGAGTTTTTTAGTTAATTAATAAATAGTAATTATTAAATTCAATGTCTTTCAACTCTTTGAACGTAAGTTATATTTACACTTGACCGATTTATTTATGTTTATACAGTCGAACCTCTATTTAACAAACCTCTATTTTCCGAAATTTTTCTTGGAACCATGTACATTTTGCGAATTTCTTTGTAAAATAACCTGCAAATAGCGAAGTGCATTCTCTATTTAACGAACATTTTCTTGTGATCTATTTTTTTTCTCCTTATTTTTCAAAATATTTCCGAACATTTCCAACTTATTCTTTCCTTTAGCTCATTTTATGATGATCAGTGACCTTGAATTGGTTTTACCAGGCGCCTAACTCACTGAGTGCAGTAAAATCGATGTCATTCTTTGCATTTCATCCCGAAAGCGCAGACTTTTAATATCCCCTTTCACCTTCAATGGAGCTGCTCCGGGAGCGCTGAGAACTACCCCCATGAAAAGTTCCCCCATACGTCATTTTTACGTCACAGCAGATGGGCGTAGATTTCCAGTCATAGAGAATTTTACTTTCGTCGAAAATTGGAAAACTTCCCCCTGAAAAGTTCCCCCAAACCAGAAGGAAGAAGTTTTCCAGTGCCAGGTAATTTTCTTCTTCACTGAGTTCTTGAAAACTTCCCCCATGAAAAGATGTCCCCATACGTCATTTTGACGTCACTACAGATGGGGGAAGATTTCCAGTCCTAGAGAGTTTTACTTTCGTCGAAAATTGGAAAAGTTCCCCCATGAAAAGTTCCCCTAAACCAGAAGGGGGAAGTTTTCCAGTACCAGGTAATTTTCTTTTTCACTGAGATCTTGAAAACTTCCCCCATGAAAAGTGTCCCCATACGTCATTCTGATGTCATAGCAGATGGGGATACATATCATGGGGGAACTTTTCCAGTGCTAGAGAATTTTCTTTTTACTGAGAACTTGAAATCCATCCCCATGAAAAGTGTCCCCATACCACATTTTGACGTCACAATATAGGGTCACATATCCAATGCTAGAATATTTTACTTGTTTCGAGAGCTGAATATCTGGCACTCGAAATGTGTTTCTCTTTTATGTCTAGTTACTATTGTTATTGTGAATTATTATTATACGGACTTGAAGAAATGCGCAGAAGAGATTTAGTGCGTAATGTAAAAGTATCTTGCTTACTTTTCATATTCGGTTATCAAACACATACTAGGCGGACAAAAAGGATTTAAGTATTAATGTGATATAATATTGCTCAAAGCATAATCTGTTAGAAGGTTCATGGAAACTCGACGAAAACAAAGATTTTTGTTATGTTAGCGGAAAGTGTGTGCATGTGATATTTGTTGTTGAGTAGAGCATCAAATGTGAATCTTTAATGAAAAATTCACATAAGTTATTTACTTTTTTTTTTTTTTTTTTTTTTTTTTTTTTTTTTTTTTTTTAATTTTTTGGAAAAATAAGAATTTGCTTTTTTTTGGTAAAATAAGAATTTGCTCTTTTTTTTTTTTTTTTTTTTTTTTTTTTTTTGTTAATATTCCAAATCAAATATCCAATATCAATAATTTGACACAAAAACAAATAATTCTTGAATCAGCAGATCAGAATTTAGAATTGAAATCAACTATCAACTTCTTTATTATTATCTTTAAAATTGTGTTTTAAAAAAAAAATAACCATATTAATTGAAAGGTAAACAAATCTTAAGAACAAACTAAAAAAGATACTATGTCATTAGTGTACAACAAACTTACAAATAAATAATTATATTGTTGTAAACGAACATTAGCTTCAAAAATATAAATGGAATTTTAACTTTTAGTAGACCATAAAATACATAAGAAATCTGATTTTTGAACAGAATTTGTAACAAAATTACTATTTTTTTTTTTTATTGATTAATCTGTGATACCCCATTTATATGAGCAAATAGATAAATAAATAGAATGCTAAATTCATCTTTAAAAGTTAGACTTAAAATTATAGAGTGTGCTGATTAATTAAAAGATGATAAAAATATTTTTAAAACAATTTAATTGGTTTATTGTATTCTCTGACGGCGGCTATGTTTATGCCTGAAAGTACTGTGAATTAAAATAATTATAAAAATTTTCTTTCAATATTTCTGTCATCTTTTAAGTATTTAGCACATTGTGTAATTTTAAGCCTATTTATAGTTTAAGAAAAACTATTTTTACCAAATTGTTCTACGATTGTTGAGGCAAAGGCAATTTTTTTCAGGGCTTTGCTTTTTTTTTTTTCAATTTAAAGCGACTAGGAACAAATCGTTATTATTATTAATTTTTTTTTTTTTTTTTTAACATTTTACGAAAACGAAGAGCCTATTCTCAACAGCTGTAATTCTTGAAAAAAAAATCGAGACACATTAAAATAAAATCCTCATAAATACTACAATTTATTAGCAAAGCAGACATTGGATGCAGTGCCGCGTTAACCTGTTAACAATCGGGGTCTTGGTCTAAGATCCCAACCTCTCACAGTTGTCTGGATCATAATGCATTTTCACGGTTTTGAATTTTTATTTTAAAAGGATAAATTATTTCGAACTACTAATAACCCATTGAAACGAATTTAAATAGTAAACTGAACTTTAACTTTTCTACTATTACATAAAACCAAGTCATTGAATATCCATCATAAATTTATAACATCTATAACTGGAAATTAAAAATATGTTTTCTTTACATCCTATCCTAATAATATTATAAATCTGATTGCGTTCAAATGTTAGGCTGAAGCCAGCGTCAAAATGGAACATTTAATGATCCTGTATCTTTGCGTATAGGTTGATAATAACCCTCAAATGAACATAGGCTGGTTTTTGTTTATTTTATTCAAATATTTTTCTTAATAATTCAAAATTTCATTATTTTCATCCTAATAATATTATAAATCTGATTGTGTTCAAATGTTAGGCTGAAGCCAGCGTCAAAATGGAACATTTAATGATCCTGTATCTTTGCGTATAGGTTGATAATAACCCTCAAATGAACATCGGCTGTTTTTTGTTTATTTTATTCAAATATTTTTCTTAATAATTCAAAATTTCATTATTTTCATAGAGAATAAATGGAAATTTTTTCGTATAATATTTTAAAATGGTTAAATTTACTTTACCGTTGCTAGTACTTTATCGTTGCGAAAACTAATTCAAAACCCGGAATAATAATTTTTACTCAACAATTTAGTTTCAACTGAAAATTTTTCAATGAAAAATGAAAATGAAATAAAAAAATTAAAGAATTAAAAATAAGATAAAATAATGTTATTAGAAATAAAACGTACTTTTTTTAGTTTTTGATAATAATACAAGGTCTCAATATGCGTAACCATATGAAACAGGCGAATATGACGTCATTCATCTAAAATAAAGCGGATATTCATCTAAAATAAAGTGGGGAAATAAAATGATCTTTCGTTTTTTCTTCACTTTTTTTCTTTTTTTTTCTTTTGTATGGTAACAATACTTGACGTTTTACCGTCTGCGCACGGCTAATATAACTAAACCGTATTTTTTATTTAAATGTTTAAAAAGTAAAAAGAAGTTTCAAAAGAAAATGGTTAGCAAATGTCATTAATATGCTCCGCAAAATTATCCATGTCGAAAATGATGTCATGGATAGCGAGAAATAGTTATTTCATTCTTAAAACTATTTCTTAAAACTATTAAGAAATAACTCGATTACCTAAAAAAAATGACGAATGTTAACAGTTCCATTTTTGTTGATAAAACCTAAAGATTTAATATTATTTCGTTAAAATGACTTAATTTCTCCTATTGACAGTATTGAAATTAATTGCCTGGAAAAGAAAATTAACAAGAATTATGTCATTAAAAAGGGATTTCTCTGGTGAAAAAGAGACTTCATATTTGAAATAAAACGGGAATTTTCCAATATGTTTTAAAATGAGTGTGAATTAATTCCTTACATTAATAATACAAGGATCAGTAAGTATAGAAAGTAGATGAGTTTCACGCCATATTTATAACGAAAAATTTAAATGTTTTGTTATCTATACTGATTATTAAGCATGAGTATCCGTTATATACAGATGAGAGTTTTCTGCTAAAAATCACATCATAATTTTAAGAAAAGGAAAATGAACACGAATCTATTATATTAAAATCTGACCGTGTTTTTGTATTTCGCAACTACTCTTAGATTATTGAACGCAACTCGATTTACTTGATCCGAGGATGTCGCACAAACTCTCAGAATTTAAAAAATTAAATTATATTCCAAGATTTTTTTTCTTTTTCTTTCTTTCTTTTTTTTTTTTTTTTTTTGTAAATTTTAACGAAGTTTATCTAAAAACGGAAAGGAAATTACTCCATATTTGCGTATAAAAAAGGAGAAATAAAACATATTACTATATTTTTTACACCATTTTCTCATTAAAACTGAATTCATTTCAGTAAATTTTCCGAAAAACAAAAACATATTTTCACATATACAAACTTCATGAATCAATTTATTCTGGAGAACAAAAAGTGCCTGTCAACATACTGTCATTTAGAAAACAAGATTTGTTTCAACTATACATTAAACCAAGGAGGCAGAATTGAATTTAAAGAAAAAGCATATACTATTTCCAATTAAGGTTTTTTTGAAGGATGTTAAAACATTTCACAAAGACTTAAAAGTAAAATTTTTTATCAGGTAAAATTGATATTTGTTTTTACCCAATTCGTCTATTTCCACGATTTTATTTGGCCCTCCTTATTGCATTGGTTGCAATTTTATTTTTGCGATTATTTGGCAAAAAATTTCACTTTTTTAAGACTGGGTTATGTCAAGGTCTCTATAATAAAAAATACCGTATTGTCTCCTATGAAATAAGATAAATAGTTAGTTAATTATTAACGTTTTTAATTATCGGGAATGAAATAATTTTCTTAATTAATGTATTTATTTTTCTTTTAATGTTGTTAAATGGTAAAGATTTGTAAAATTATTTTAGAAGTGTTGTAAAGTGTTACAGAATCTATTCTTGACGCATGATTTTTCGTTCTTGTTTAAAATTGAATGAATAATTTTTTTTTCATTTATTCTTCTGAATGGAAAGTGAAAATTTTGGTAGAAATACCGTTCCGAGTAAGACTCCTATAATAGGAGCTCTAGTTCCGAGAAAAATCACTATAAAAGGAAGAATGTACACAGTACTAAACCCGTTTTCCACTCTTCATCTTCTGTATACGTTTGAATTGTTAGCGGAAATATAGCCTGGTCACTCAATAAGTCATTAACAAAAGACGCTGAACGGGCTGTGTTTTCTACCCCGCCTCGGGCGGGGTAGAAAACAGTCTATTTGCAAGTCAGTACTTAGCGAAACAGCTTAACCATGAATTTTTTTTGGGTTGAAACTCAAACTCTATTTAATATGGATTTTTCGACATTATCAAAATAATGCAAACTTTTTATATATATTCTTATGTAAGATATGAATATTTAATGTGAATAATTAACTGTGAATCCTATGAATTATATGAAACGATTTTTCCCCCTTGTTTTCTGTCTTTCTTATCTTTTTTTCGCTAGTATCTCAAACTTTATGTATAAAAGATGCATCAATTATTAAATGCATTTTTAAATACTATATGATATAAATAAAGTGAAATATCACTATAAAGTAATAAGATATTTTTAATTATAATTATTTTTAATTATAAAATTAAACGGTCATATAATTTTCTTCGAAAGAAAAAAAAGGAAGAAAATATTTTAAAAATACCGTATTAGCAGTAAAAGAGTTGAGAAATATAAAAGATTATCTGAACGGAACATACACATGAAAGCATGAAAAACATTAATTCATTTTCTATTTCTTATTTATGTGAGCAACGAACCAGATCGGCTATATTATGAATTAATTGGCAGAGTTTATCGAAATATTTTATTCAGCTTTCAGTAAAGAATATTATCTTTAAGATTTTTGAAATGTGTAATCTAATACAGACAGAGTGGGTGCCTTTGAGCAGGGCTGTCCACCGCGGCGATGGTAACTGTACTTTTAAATGTTTTTCTCATTTTCATGTAAACTGCATCCTGGCCTGACAACCTTTAAAACGTGCAAGTTTTATTTTTTAATCACTATATGCCATGATATTCAGGGATGTGAATTTTATAAACGAAGACTCCGTAAATTCAATAAAATAAAATATATTATTCAAAATATGCTGCACATACGTTAACTGAGGATACAGTCTTTAACAAATAAGCTATTTTAGAGGAAGCAATCACAATAGTATAGTTTATATTTCTTTTTACTTTATTAAAAAACTTTAATCTTGAATATCTCGTAATGGCATTTTTTTAGTTACTTGTTTTACAAATTAGACCTTTATTGCATAGCATTATGGCTGTTTTCAAACCCAAAGGAGCTACATTCTGACAAATTTCTGAATTAATTTTTGTTCGAAACGCATGAAATGGGCAGGTGTTTTTTATTCAGAAATTATGTAATCGAGTGGTGTTTTCAATGTTTTAGTAAAGGAAGGTGATCTTTCAGAAAATACTGTCAAAGTTGATGTTTTGTACATAATTTCCGGGCGCACGAAAGGATAAAAAATCTATCATCACGTGACAGCAATTGCTTTTAACTCAATAAGTAATTTATTTATCAAAAAATGAAAACGCCATTCGATTCCAAATCGCAGTTCATTCAGCAGTCAGGCCTGCCAATTTTATGCCATGACGTTTTGAAAGAAGTAAGAAAGTTTGGCGTTATTGAGCCGGGAATTTGATAACCACTTTAATCAAGAAAGGCAATTCAAAAAATAAATAAATAAATAAATAAATAAATAAATAAATATGGGGTTATTTTAGTTTTCTTTTAAATTATAAAAGTAATCAAATCAGGATGCTCGTAAAATAATTAAAATTAAGGAAATAAAAAAATTAGGAAAATAAAACAATACTTCATACTCTTGATTCATTATTTTATATTTATTAATTTGCGTTTTCCGAAAAATCTGGAACTATAAAGTTAACGATATAGTCTTATTTTTTTAACACATTATCAAGTCAACCCTTCGTTTTGGCTTCAAATTGCTAGTCCTTTCTATGTGCTTCTTTTTCCTTTCTCCTGAATTATAAATACACATTAAGCACTTTTTATATTTCGTTTTTCTTTATGTCAAATTTATACAGTAAAAAAAGGGTGATACAGAAAGAAAGAAGTAAGATATTCATGGAAGAGTTTGAGTCCCGAATAAAGAATAATTCTAAAATATTTTGTACAGAAATTAATATAAAACTTACTAAAAAATAACAAAAATAAACATTTGTTTAGCTTAGCAATGTAGCTACATCAACAATAATGTATCTTAAAATAACTCAAATATTAACTGTAGAAAAAAAAAAGCATATGTGAAACTTAGTACATGCTTTTTTTTTTTTTTTTTTTTTTTTTTTTTTTAATAATAATAACATTTTATGGAAACTTATTCAATAGAAAAATAGAAAATAAATTTCAACTTCTTATTTTTTATCTGGTACGTCTATTTTAACCATATGATTTCTGACAATCTATAAAAGTTTTAGTTTAGAAACTAAAAAAGAATTTTTCAAACAATTTTCCAATTTTTTAAACTAGAAAACCATTTTTCTATCTCTTGAATTAGTGACCTTTTGAGTTTAAAATAAGATTCTATTTCTATTACTTTTTTCAGACACGTTAAACTCTAAAAAACTAATAATAAAGAAATCTAAATTGTTAAATTAAACCCAAAAATTAATAGAACGAATGGTTAGATTCGTTTTTGTGTCTCAACAAACAACTAATTAAAAACATTTCAAAAATTTGGAAATATTTCTAATAAGTTGTCACCAGATGAAGCTCGTAAGATTTTTCCTGTTTTGGTGGGGGGACAGAGGTTTTAAATTGCTGTCTCCTAGTAAAAAAAAAAAAAAAAAAAAAAACTAAAAAAAAAAACAAGAACAAAAAATCATGCGTTAAGTATGGAATATGTAAAACTTTTCAACACTTCCAAAATGCTTTTATAGAAATCTTTACCGTTTAAGAATGTCTAAGTCTGATGCTAAAGTTAACAATTTGGAAAACGCATAACACATTTAAAAATCCAATTTTAGAAATTACCAACAATATTCGGAAAACGATCCTAACTATTTTGCGCAGCCCAGTGTATGATCTACTGATTTTTATATATACTACATAGAATGCAAAAATTTAGTTCAGTTAGGATACGCATAGCACAGTTGAAAATAGCCCATCGGCAATTTCAGTCAATAAACGCAAATGCATTCGAGATGTTTTGTGCTGCCCTGTATATAACCTATAGGATTTATACACATCAAGTATAATAGGAGGAAAAAAGTTCCATTTAAAAACGCAACTGAAAACGCATTTCCAACCATTATTATTAACAGACAGTACTTTAACAAAATAATTTTATGTGACCCTGTAAATGAAGGAGGAATGCTATACACACAATATTCTATAGTAAGCCTCTTGTAATGCACCTCAGTGATATATGTCTGTTTCAGTATGTTTCAAATATTGAAACATTATAAAATAAACCGCAAACGATTTCTCCCCATAGACCGTTTTGTAATGGAATTCTTTTGAGTGTCCCTGTAAAGCAGGTATGTCAAACACGTGGCCCACGGGCCACAACTGGCCCGCCGACAACTTCTCTGTGGCCCGCCAAGCCTTTGGCATTTTACCTGTGCATTTATTTTGGCATTTATTCAGTTGCTCGAACATGCATGCTGAAAATACACTTTTGAGGAACTCACTTACACCAAATAGTCTCAGAGATGGCAAACATATGTATGTAAGTATTGCCAGTTGCTTTTTTTATTCACAATTGCTACCACTTTTTTTAATAGTAATTTTTGTCTTATTTATTTCGTCATTAATTAAGGAAAATATTTTTCTTCAAAATGTGGTAGTAAAAAAAAAAAAAAAAAATCCGCTCATTTGGCATAACTGATGTATATAGACAGATGTAGCTCAGTTTTTAAGTTTTAAATTTTAGCTCCAAGAAATTGCAGATACACAATTAACTAATCGGAATGTAACAAAGTGCGAAATCTCGAGTCTAAAAATTTAAAGATTCGTAATTTTTTTACAGTATTTTTCTTATAATATTTATGTGTTTTATGACGAAACTATTGCTTTATTAGGTGCGTTCGTAATTATATAAATACGTAGCACCTATTGTCGTCGTCTGGTCCGTCCGTCTGTCCGTCCGTCTGCATATAGCAACGCAAAAACTACCCAACCGAATGGTTTGAAATTTAAGATATATTATTATCTTTGCAGAATTTTATCGCGACATTTCAATTTTTTAAAAAATTGAATCAAAACTTTAGAAAATATTAATAAAAACATTTATTAAGAAATTTGATTTTTTTTTTTAAATCGGTGCTTTCTTTTTATAGGAGCTTTCGAAGTTTGATCGCCAAGCGACCGAGAAACTTATTTTATTACAGAAATTAATCTGCAGACGATATAATTCATTTCACAGAATTAAAAATCATCAAGATCTGAATATTTATAGAACTATAACTTTTATAGAACTATAACTTTTTTTATAGTACGAACGCACCTCGTTTGTAACGTTTGACGTACAATTTCCAACTTGTTTTACTACTCTCTTCAATTTTACACATGCTATATTTATTAAATAATAAGAAATGTATAGTAAAATTAATAAAATTCGGGCTAATTAAGAACAGTTACAACTTTTTTTTAAATCAAAGTATAAAATTAAGTGGCTTTTAAATGATTTGCTTTCGAAATGACATAAATTATCACTTTTGTGCTTGAAGCAAAACCCCCGAATACGTCATGTCATCTAGTTTCTCCACTCTTGTTTTACAAAAATATTTTGGATTTAAGTTCTTTAATTATTTTCATTACTTAGGTTAGTAAATGTGTCATTGTTAATGAAACCTGCTTGATCTTTCTTTCTTTCTTTCTTTTATTTTCTTTTATTTTATTTTTTTTTTTTTTTACCGATTTACACATATTTTAATAACATACTGATAAACAACCTAGGAATTTTTTTTTTAAGTTTAAACTCTACCAGTATGAATATATATGATTGAGGGAAAATAAACATTTAAAAAAAAATTAAGTTGATTCACAATACCATTATATTAAAATAAAAACTGAAATTATATGTTGATATCCAAACATTGTTGGAGTTTCGAAAGAATGGAACATTAAGAGATGCTACAGGACAAAGCATTAAAAATCTGGCCAAACATCAGAAAGAAAAACTGTCAGAATTGAAATTGACACTTCTTAAAAGAGAGTGCTTTCACCAAGTCTATTGGAGAAAATACATTTACTTTATAAAATAATTATTGCATTAAATATCCCGTGATTCAAAATCATTTACTAGGAAATGGAAGAAAGGATGCGCAGAACAGTTAAAGAAGTTTGAAAATACTATAAGCAAAAGTACCATTGCTAAAAAGTATTTTGTATAGCCGGATCGATTTATAAAAGCCGGATACATGTTTATAAACTTATATCATATTCGTACGCACATGCTTAATCATCGTCAATTTAGAAAATATCTTGATAATATTGGTAACGAGTTGTAACAAGTTGGAAATTGGAACAAGTAAAACAAGTTGGAAATTGTACGTCAAACGTTACAAACGAGGTGCGTTCGTACTATAAAAAAAGTTATAGTACCGCCTAGTATGTGTTTGATAACCGAATATGAAAAGTAAGCAAGATACTTTTCCATTACGCACTAAATCTCTTCTGCGCATTTCTTCAAGTCCGTATAATAATAATTCACAGTAACAATAGTAACTAGACATAAAAGAGAAACACATTTCGAGTGCCAGATATTCAGCTCTCGAAACAAGTAAAATGTTATAGCATTGGATATGTGACCCTATATTGTGACGTCAAAATGAGATATGGGGACACTTTTCATGGGGATGGATTTCAAGCTCTCAGTAAAAGGAAAATTCTCTAGCACTGGAAAAGTTCCCCCTTGATATGTATCCCCATCTGCTATGACGTCAGAATGAAGTATGGGGATACTTTTCATGGGGGAAGTTTTCCAATTTTCGACTTTTCAAGATCTCAGTGAAAAAGAAATTGCCTGGCACTGGAAAACTTCCCCCTTTTAGTTTGGGGGAACTTTTCATGGGGGAAGTTTTCCAATTTTCGACGAAAGTAAAACTCTCTAGGACTGGAAATCTGCCCCCATCTGTGGTGACGTCAAAATGGCGTACGGGGATACTTTTCATGGGGGAAGTTTTCAAGATCTCAGTGAAAAGAAAATCCCATCTCACTGGAAAACTTCCCCCTTCTGATTTGGGGGAACTTTTCAGGGGGAACTTTTCCAATTTTCGACGAAAGTAAAATTCTCTATGACTGGAAATCTACCCCCATCTGCTGTGACGTAAAAATGACGTATGGGGGAACTTTTCATGGGGGCACTTTTCAGGCGCCTCTCTTTCGAGGTCAACAGTATTTTGCATAAGAACTGAGAACCATTGGCCAGTGCATTGAGAATCATCTCTGTCTGCCTCTCCTGCATAAAAGTCTATGGGGAAAAAAAAAAAAAAAAAAAAAAAAACAGACAGATAATCAAAAAGAATGTTTTGTTCGTAAACTTTTATTTTAATATGATAAGAAGTAGATTTTAGGAAGTGTGTTTGCTTCCCTTTTCCTTTATCTTTAATGTTTTTATTTAATACTAAGTAAAGAAAAGTGTTTATTTAATTGAGAAAAATGCTTATCCTTGAGTATGAGTACATTTAACTTGTAGAAAACCATTGTTTTTACTGCATGTGTTTAAGTGGCTTAAAAAAAAAGAAAGAGAAAAAAAAGGTTAAATAACATTACACCTCTTATGGGTTCGATTGTTTGTGAAATATTTTTTATCGCCATCTTTTATCTTATCAATTTAAGTTAAGTTGATTAATTATGAATTTCATTATTTAAATGGCTTTACACACATCCTTATTTTATTAAAATTCCCATATTCATATATAAATTGTTTCTTTTGTGCAATTTTTACTAAAAATCAATACGTATGGGTTAAATTCTTTAATATACTCAGATTAATTTGTTTAAGGCGGTTCTCAAATTCCCTGCTCAACAACTCGAAACTACCTGACGTGTTTTCTAACTCATTTTTAAATGTAAAGACATACAATTGGAAAATCTGACAATTGGAGGGATTTAGGATCGAAAAGCGTTTTAAATTTTTTGATAAATATATTAAGTTATAAGAGATTCTTGTCAAGTGACGACAAGTTTTAATTTTTTCTCGTGCTGCTGCGTCCGGAAATTTGATTTAAAATGCCATCTTTGACAGTATTTTCTAAATGAGCTTTTGCCTTTTCCAAAATATGTAAATCGCCATTCGATTACATAGTTTCTGAATAAGAACACTTGCCAATTTCATGCGTTTCCGAACAAAAATGAATCAGAAATGTGTCACAAAGTAACTCCTTTGGATTTGAGAACAGCTTTAATAAAATTAATCATATTTTGCACATAAATTGACATATTTCAGTCAAACTGGAAAATTTTAGCATATATATATATATATTTAGATATTTTAATTCATTCTCAAGTTATAGATTCCACTAGAAAAGTAGATTTTTTTTAAAGTTTGAGGTGTTGCATTTTTTTTAATCAGAAAAAAATTGCTTTTTGTAATAAAAGTTTTATCTCACATTTATATTTTCTAACAAAACTAGTGGGCTCTGCTCCCTTCGAGCTACGCTCGCCAACTCCCGTGCATACCCCGCAGAATCGAAAAACACGTTAATTGGTCTAAAAACACGCTAATTTTTTCTATTTTAAAAAGATTATCCGATTACGGAAGACTGATTGCAATGAATTTATTTAATAAAATTTCATATATTTTGCACAAAAATTGACTTGTTTTAGTCAAACTGAAAAATTTTAGCATGCATATTTATAACATTTTGCTCATTGTCAAGATATAAATTTAACTTAAAAAGTAAATTTCCTAAAAAGTTTGAAGTGGTGCCATTTTTTAAAATCAGAAAAAAAAGTTTTTTTTTTTTTTTTTTTTTTTTTTTTTTTTTTTTTGTAATAAAAGTTTAACTCACAGTTACATTTTCTAACAAAACTAGGAATTTCCGCCCCCAACGAGCTACACTTCCCAAGACTTCACAGGCTCTACAAACACAATGATATAATCTGTTTTAAAAAGATTACTTGATTACGAAAGATTGGATGATATTAACACGACCAGTAGTGATCTTTTATAATCGGGTATCTATTCATTTCCCTTTGACTTGAACATTCCCAGGGCCGCATCCACCGCTGTCGCAACTGCTGACGGTCTAACTGCTGGAAGATTTTTTTCTTTTAGACGCTATAAGAAAATAGTTTTATATATATATATATATATATATATATATATATCAATCATAATCTTTACCACTGAATGCTTTCCGCACATAAAAATGTAATTATTTGAAAGTTTTCTTTCTCTTTTAATATTCACGTGTAAATATTTTTTCGAATTGAAAAATATTTGGAAATATTATTATTTGGAGTTTTTAAATACAATGCAAATTTCTTCATTAAATGCTTTACACACATAATAACTTAATTGTTTTAAATTTTCCTGTCATTTTTAATATTCGCGTGTGAGTATATTTTGCAAATGGAAAATGTTTAGAAATATTACTTGGGCTTTATAAACATCTAGCACCAGAGGTAAAAAACGGCTTTTTGGAAAAAAGAAATAAATATCCATTCAAGTAATAAAATTTTGGATTAAGGGAAAAAAAAAACATAAACATAAAATTAGACACTATATATATATATATATATTCGACACAGCATTTCATAATCTAATCACGTAATATATATATATATATATATATATATGCCTTCAAAAGAAGGTTAAATTGCTGTGCATAGTTTTTAATCCTATAAAATTTATGTAACTGAATTATATTCACCGATTTCAACATTAAACAGAGGCACTTAAAATAATTATTCGATTTTAAAACTCTATGTTTCACCATGTTTATCACACATTTCTCTATAAAACTATCATTTTTCATGTTTTTCTGTCAATTACAATACTCAAACATTATAGATAAAGATTCTCTAGACGCTTAACATTTTATTACGAGGATCTTGGCGATATTTTAAAAATAGAAATGAAATATTTCTCGGAATGTATTAGAAATGTAGATATCCAATGTTGTCAAGATGCTGTTAATCAATGATAAACAATTAATATCTGTTTTCCCAAATGTACTGCATATTGCAATTATAGTATATAGTAGTACCGCTTACAAACTTTGAAGCAGAATGATCATTTTCCAAACTAAAATTAATAAAGAACAGACTACGATCGTTTACGCTGGAGCCCAAACTTAGCGGTTTAACACTAATGTCACTAGATAATGACATAACAGAACTGTTTGCATTTCATGATGCCCTGCAATCACTTGGAAATTTAAATACAAGGATTTTTTTTTCAATTAACTTAATTTTTAGTAATGAAAATCTAATAATAATAAAAAAAAAAAAGCTTAAACATGTAATTAAATTTATTTATATCAATAAACAGATGTATTGAAATTATTTTTAATGTATTCAGTTTTTATACGCCTGGAATATTTCTATTTTTTATTTGTTTATAAAGTATTTGTTAATTGTATATGTTTAAACAAACTAATTAAGAGCACTATTGAAGATAACAAACAAATAAACAAAAAAACGCTCTTGATTAACAATATAAATATTTCCATTTTTAAAATTTGTATTTCAGGATTTAAAAAAAAATAATCAAATGTGTGTGTGGGGGGGGGAGGGATAAATATTCAGTATCGTGGGAAGGGGCACAAAATTTCCAGTAGCAGGGGAAGAGGGGGGGCAAAATGTCCAAAATAGCCCCGGGCCAAAGAAATGCTTAATCCGGCTCTGATGCTAATACTATCAAATAACATGATGAAATTATGAAATTTTCCCTGAGGTTGAAGTTTACTCAGGTGCTTTTATTTTCAAATGAAAACTCCAATTACTTTGTCTATTGGTGGTCTTTTAATAATTCACATTCATAATTTGTCAATTTAAAATGAAAATGCTTACCTTGTTTAACATTTCGTAATTAACAGTTAAAATTTTATGATGGAAAGCCGTCAATTTTTTGTATAAGAAGGTAGATCTGGTTATATTCGTTACCAATATTATCAAGATATTTTCTAAATTGACGATGATTAAGCATGTGCGTACGAATATGATATAAGTTTATAAACATGTATCCGGCTTTTATAAATCGATCCGGCTATACAAAATACTTTTTAGCAATGGTACTTTTGCTTATAGTATTTTCAAACTTCTTTAACTATTTTGCGCATCCTTTCTTCCATTTCCTAGTAAATGATTTTGAATCACGGGATATTTAATGCAATAATAATTATTTTATAAAGTAAATGTATTTTCTCCAATAGGCTTGGTGAAAGCACCCTCTTTTAAGAAGTGTCAATTTCAATTCTGACAGTTTTTCTTTCTGTTTGGCCAGATTTTTAATGCTTTGTCCTGTAGCATCTCTTAATGTTCCATTCTTTCGAAACTCCAACAATGTTTGGATATCAACATATAATTTCAGTTTTTCTTTTAATATAATGGTATTGTGAATCAACTTAATTTTTTTTTTAATGTTTATTTTCCGTCAATTATATATATTCATACTGGTAGAGTTTTAACTTAAAAAATATTTCCTAGGTTGTTTATCAGTATGTTATTAAAATATGTGTAAATCGGTAAAAAAAAAAAATAAATAAATAAAAGAAAGAAAGATCAAGCAGGTGGTTTCATTAACAATGACACATTTACTAACCTAAGTAATGAAAATAATTAAAGAACTTAAATCCAAAATATTTTTGTAAAACAATAGTGGAGAAACTGGATGACATGACGTATTCGGGGGTTTTGCTTCAAGCACAAAAGTGATAATTTATGTCATTTCGAAAGCAAATCATTTAAAAGCCACTTAATTTTATACTTTGATTTAAAAAAAAGTTGTAACTGTTCTTAATTAGCCCGAATTTTATTAATTTTACTATACATTTCTTATTATTTAATAAATATAGCATGTGTAAAATTGAAGAGAGTAGTAAAACAAGTTGGAAATTGTACGTCAAACGTTACAAACGAGGTGCGTTCGTACTATAAAAAAAGTTATAGTTCTATAAAAGTTATAGTTCTATAAATATTCAGATCTTGATGATTTTTAATTCTGTGAAATCAATTATATCGTCTGCAGATTAATTTCTGTAATAAAATAAGTTTCTCGGTCGCTTGGCGATCAAACTTCGAAAGCTCCTATAAAAAGAAAGCACCGATTTAAAAAAAAAAAAAAAATCAAATTTCTTAATAAATGTTTTTATTAATATTTTCTAAAGTTTTGATTCGATTTTTAAAAAAATTGAAATGTCGCGATAAAATTCTGCAAAGATAATATAGCTTAAATTTCAAACCATTCGGTTGGGTAGTTTTTGCGTTGCTATATGCAGACGGACGGACAGACAGACGGACGGACGGACGGACAGACGGACGGACCAGACGACGACAATAGGTGCTACGTATTTATATAACTATGAACGCACCTAATAAAGCAATAGTTTCGTCATAAAACACATAAATATTATAAGAAAAATACTGTAAAAAAATTACGAATCTTTAAATTTTTAGACTCAAGATTTCGCACTTTGTTACATTCCGATTAATTAACTGTGTATCTGCAATTTCTTGGAGCTAAAATTTAAAACTTTAAAACTGAGCTACATCTGTCTATATACATCAATTATGTCAAATGAGCGGATTTTTTTTTAACTACCACATTTTGAAGAAAAATATGTCCCCTAATTAATGACGAAATAAATAAGACAAAAATTATTATTAAAAAAAGTGGTAGCAATTGTGAATAATAAAAGCAACTGGCAATACTTACATACATATGTTTGCCATCTCTAAGACTATTTGGTGTAAGTGAGTTCCTCAAAAGTGTATTTTCAGCATGCGTGTTCGAGCAACTGAATAAATGTCAAAATAAATGCACAGGTAAAATGCCAAAGGCTTGGCGGGCCACAGAGAAGTTGTCGGCGGGCCAGTTGTGGCCCGTGGGCCACGTGTTTGACATACCTGCTTTACAGGGACACTCAAAAGAATTCCATTACAATACGGTCTATGGGGAGAAATCGTTTGCGGTTTATTTTATAATGTTTCAATATTTGAAACATACTGAAACAGATATATATCACTGAGGTGCATTACAAGAGGCTTACTATAGAATACTGTGTGTATAGCATTCCTCCTTCATTTACAGGGTCACATAAAATTATTCTGTTAAAGTACTGTCTGTTAATAATAATGGTTGGAAATGCGTTTTTAGTTGCGTTTTTAAATGGAATTTTTTCCCCCCTATTATACTTGATGTGTATAAATCCTATAGGTTATATACAGGGCAGCACAAAACATCTCGAATGCATTTGCGTTTATTGACGGAAATTGCCGATGGGCTATTTTCAACTGTGCTATGCGTATCCTAACTAAACTAAATTTTTGCATTCTATGTAGTATATATAAAAATCAGTAGATCATACACTGGGCTGCGCAAAATAGTTAGGATCTTTTTCCGAATATTGTTGGTAATTTCTAAAATTGGATTTTTAAATGTGTTATGCGTTTTCCAAATTGTTAACTTTAGCATCAGACTTAGACATTCTTAAACGGTAAAGATTTCTATAAAAGCATTTTGGAAGTGTTGAAAAGTTTTACATATTCCATACTTAACGCATAATTTTTTGTTCTTGTTCTTTTTTTTTTTTTTTTTTTTTTTTTTTTTTACTAGGAGACAGCAATTTAAAACCTCTGTCCCCCCACCAAAACAAGGAAAAATCTTACGAGCTTCATCTGGTGACAACTTATTAGAAATATTTCCAAATTTTTAAAATGTTTTTAATTAGTTGTTTGTTGAGACACAAAAACGAATCTAACCATTCGTTCTATTAATTTTTGGGTTTAATTTAACAATTTAGATTTCTTTATTATTAGTTTTTTAGAGTTTAACGCGTCTGAAAAAAGTAATAGAAATAGAATCTTATTTTAAACTCAAAAGGTCACTAATTCAAGAGATAGAAAAATGGTTTTCTAGTTTCAAAAATTGGAAAATGTTTGAAAAATTCTTTTTTAGTTTCTAAACTAAAACTTTTATGGATTGTCAGAAATCATATGGTTAAAATAGACGTATCAGATAAAAAATAAGAAGTTGAAATTTATTTTCTATTTTTCTATTGAATAAGTTTCCATAAAATGTTATTATTATTAAAAAAAAAAAAAAAAAAAAAAAAAAAAAAAAAAAAAAAAGCATGTACTAAGTTTCACATATGCTTTTTTTTTTCCACAGATAATATTTGAGTTATTTTAAGGTACATTATGGTTGATGTAGCTACATTGCTAAGCTAAACAAATGTTTATTTTTGTTATTTTTTAGTAAGTTTTATATTAATTTCTGTACAAAATATTTTAGAATTATTCTTTATTCGGGACTCAAACTCTTCCATGAATATCTTACTTCTTTCTTTCTGTATCACCCTTTTTTTACTGTATAAATTTGACATAAAGAAAAACGAAATATAAAAAGTGCTTAATGTGTATTTATAATTCAGGAGAAAGGAAAAAGAAGCACATAGAAAGGACTAGCAATTTGAAGCCAAAACGAAGGGTTGACTTGATAATGTGTTCAAAAAATAAGACTATATCGTTAACTTTATAGTTCCAGATTTTTCGGAAAATGCAAATTAATAAATATAAAATAATGAATCAAGAGTATGAAGTATTGTTTTATTTTCCTAATTTTTTTATTTCCTTAATTTTAATTATTTTACGAGCATCCTGATTTGATTACTTTTATAATTTAAAAGAAAACTAAAATAACCCCATATTTATTTATTATTATTATTTTTAATTGCCTTTCCTTATTAAAGTGGTTATCAAATTCCCGGCTCAATAACGCCAAACTTTCTTACTTCTTTCAAAACGTCATGGCATAAAATTGGCAGGCCTGACTGCTAAATGAACTGCGATTTGGAATCGAATGGCGTTTTCATTTTTTGATAAATAAATTACTTATTGAGTTAAAAGCAATTGCTGTCACGTGATGATAGATTTTTTTCCTTTCGTGCGCCCGGAAATTATGTACAAAACATCAACTTTGACAGTATTTTCTGAAAGATCGCCTGCCTTTACTAAAACATTGAAAACACCACTCGATTACATAATTTCTGAATAAAGAACACCTGCCCATTTCATGCGTTTCCGAACAAAAATTAATTCAGAAATTTGTCAGAATGTAGCTCCTTTGGATTTGAAAACAGCCATAATGCTATGCAATAAAGGGCTAATTTGTAAAACAAGTAACTAAAAAAATGCCATTACGAGATATTCAAGATTAAAGTTTTTTAATAAAGTAAAGAAAAATATAAACTATACTATTGTGATTGCTTCCTCTAAAATAGCTTATTTGTTAAAGACTGTATCCTCAGTTAACGTATGTGCAGCATATTTTGAATAATATATTTTATTTTATTGAATTTACGGAGTCTTCGTTTATAAAATTCACATCCCTGAATATCATGGCATATATTGATTAAAAATTAAAACTTGCACGTTTCAAAGGTTGTCAGGCCAGGATGCAGTTTACATGAAAATGAGAAAAACATTTAAAAGTAGAGTTACCATCGCCGCGGTGGACAGCCCTGCTCAAAGGCACCCACTCTGTCTGTATTAGATTACACATTTCAAAAATCTTAAAGATAATGTTCTTTACTGAAAGCTGAATAAAATATTTCGATAAACTCTGCCAATTAATTCATAATATAGCCGATCTGGTTCGTTGCTCACATAAATAAGAAATAGAAAATGAATTAATGTTTTTCATGCTTTCATGTGTATGTTCCGTTCAGATAATCTTTTATATTTCTCAACTCTTTTACTGCAAATACGGTATTTTAAAAATATTTTCTTCCTTTTTTTTCTTTCGAAGAAAATTATATGACCGTTTAATTTTATAATTAAAAATAATTATAATTAAAAATATCTTATTACTTTATAGTGATGTTTCACTTTATTTATATCATATAGTATTTAAAAATGCATTTAATAATTGATGCATCTTTTATACATAAAGTTTGAGATACTAGCGAAAAAAAGATAAGAAAGACAGAAAACAAGGGGGGGAAATCGTTTCATATAATTCATAGGATTCACAGTTAATTATTCACATTCATTAATTATTCACAATATTCATATATTACATAAGAATATATATAAAAAGTTTGCATTATTTTGATAATATCGAAAAATCCATATTAAATAGAGTTTGAGTTTCAACCCAAAAAAAATTCATGGTTAAGCTGTTTCACTAAGTACTGACTATCAAATAAACTGTTTTCTACCCCGCCCGAGGCGAGGCATCTATTTGCTTCACACAGCCCGTTCAGCGTCTTTTGTTAATGACTTATTGGGTGACCAGGCTATATTTCCGCTAACAATTCAAACGTATACAGAAGATGAAGAGTGGAAAACGGGTTTAGCACTCTGTACATTCTTCCTTTTATCGTGATTTTTCTCGGAACTAGAGCTCCTATTATAGGAGTCTTACTCGGAACCAGTTCCGGTATTTCCACCAAAATTTTCACTTTTCATTCAGAAGAATAAATGAAAAAAATTTTATTCATTCAATTTTAAACAAGAACGAAAAATCATGCGTCAAGCATAGATTCTGTAACACTTTACAACACTTCTAAAATACTTTTACAAATCTTTACCATTTAACAACATTAAAAGAAAAATAAATACATTAATTAAGAAAATTATTTCATTCCCGATAATTAAAAAGGTTAATAATTAACTAACTATTTATCACATTTCATAGGAGACAATACGGTATTTTTTATTATAGGGACCTTGACATAACCCAGTCTTAAAAAAGTGAAATTTTTTGCCAAATAATCGCGAAAATAAAATTGCAACCAATGCAATAAGGAGGGCCAAATAAAATCGTGGAAATAGACGAATTGGGTAAAAACAAATATCAATTTTACCTGATAAACAATTTTACTTTTAAGTCTTTGTGGAACGTTTTAACATCCTTCAAAAAAACCTTAATTGAAAATAGTATATGCTTTTTCTTTAAATTCAATTCTGCCTCCTTGGTTTAACGTATAGTTGAAACAAATCTTGTTTTCTAAATGACAGTATGTTGACAGGCACTTTTTGTTCTCCAGAATAAATTGATTCATGAAGTTTGTATATGTGAAAATATGTTTTTGTTTTTCGGAAAATTTACTGCAATCAAGATTTTGTTTTCACCATCTATTCAAAGTGAAAATAAATTCTGTTTTTCAGTTTTAATGAGAAAATGGTGTAAAAAATATACTAATATGTTTTATTTCTCCTTTTTTATACACAAATATGGAGTAATTTCCTTTCCGTTTTTAGATAAACTTCGTTAAAATTTACAAAAAAAAAAAAAAAAAAAAAAAGAAAAAGAAAAAGAAAAAAAATCTTGGAATCTAATTTAATTTTTTAAATTCTGAGAGTTTGTGCGACATCCTCGGATCAAGTAAATCGAGTTGCGTTCAATAATCTAAGAGTAGTTGCGAAATACAAAAACATGGTCAGATTTTAATATAATAGATTCGTGTTCATTTTCCTTTTCTTAAAATTATGATGTGATTTTTAGAAGAAAACTCTCATCTGTATATAACGGATACTCGTGCTTAATAATCAGTATAGATAACAAAACTTTTAAATTTTTCTTTATAAATATGGCGTGAAACTCATCTACTTTCTATACTTACTGATCCTTGTATTATTAATGTAAGGAATTAATTCACACTCATTTTAAAACATATTGGAAAATTCCCGTTTTATTTCAAATATGAAGTCTCTTTTTCACCAGAGAAATCCCTTTTTAATGACATAATTCTTGTTAATTTTCTTTTCCAGGCAATTAATTTCAATACTGGCATAGGAGAAATTAAGTTATTTTAACGAAATAATATTAAATCTTTAGGTTTTATCAACAAAAATGGAACTGTTAACATTCGTCATTTTTTTTAGGTAATCGAGTTATTTCTTAATAGTTTTAAGAAATAGTTTTAAGAATGAAATAACTATTTCTCGCTATCCATGACATCATTTTCGACATGGATAATTTTGCGGAGCATATTAATGACATTTGCTAACCATTTTCTTTTGAAACTTCTTTTTACTTTTTAAAAATTTAAATAAAAAATACGGTTTAGTTATATTAGCCGTGCGCAGACGGTAAAACGTCAAGTATTGTTACCATAAAAAAGAAAAACAAGAACGAAAAATCATGCGTCAAGCATAGATTATGTAACACTTTCCAACGCTTCCAAAATAATTTTACGAATCATACTCTTTAATAAGCTAAAAGATAACATCTAAGTAATCCGAATACTTTTATTCAGCCCTGTATAGGATCTATAGATTTGTATATATACTACATAGGATGCTAAATTTTAGTTCAGTTAGGAAACACTTAGCACAGTTTAAAATTCTCCGTCTGGAGTTAAATAATACGGAAATGTGTTCCCGAACTTTTGTGCTTCCCTGTATAGGATCTACAGAATTTATACAGACCACGTAATATACAAAAAGCGATTTAAAATTAAAATCGCGTTCCGTAACTTAAAACGCACTTCCAGGAGTTATTGTTAACATACAGTAGAGAATTCTTTTGTGTGTCCCTGTAAATGAACGATGACTGCTATACACACAATATTCTGTAGTAAGTCTCTTGTAATGAACCTTATATAAATTTCAATGCGTTTAAAATAGGGAAACATTATTTAAATAAACCGCAGACGATTTTTCTCCATAGACGTAATGTAACGGAATTCTTTTGACTGTCCCTGTAAAGTAAGTATAAGTGCTATGCACACCCTATTCCATATTAAGCTTCTTCTAATGCACCTTAGTGATATATATAAATTTCAATGCGTTTAAAATAGTGAAACATTATTTAAATAAACCGCAAATGATTTTTCCCCATAGACCTCAATGTAATGGAATTCTTTTGAGTGTCCCTGTCAAAAAACTATAAGTGCTACACACTTCCGTTGAAATAGGGAACATGCTATAGATAACGATTATAACATATAAAAATTGCAGGGCAATCCGAGCATATTTACGGGAGTTAGAGCACGGACAGACGGCCAGACGGCCAGACAAACCGAAGTCATAAACACTTTTCAACTAGGTTGGAAAGTGTTAAAAAAAGAAAAAAAGTGAAGAAAAAACTCAAGATCATTTTATTTCCTCACTTTATTTTAGATGAATATCCGCTTTATTTTAGATGAATGACGTCATATTCGCCTGTTTCCTATGGTTACGCATATTGAGACCTTGTATTATTATCAAAAACTAAAAAAAGTACGTTTCATTTCTAATAATATTATTTTATCTTATTTTTAATTCTTTAATTTTTTTATTTCATTTTCATTTTTCATTGAAAAATTTTCAGTTGAAACTAAATTGTTGAGTAAAAATTATTATTCCGGGTTTTGAATTAGTTTTCGCAACGATAAAGTACTAGCAACGGTAAAGTAAATTTAACCATTTTAAAATATTATACGAAAAAATTTCCATTTATTCTCTATAAAAATAATGAAATTTTGAATTAAGAAAAATATTTGAATAAAATAAACAAAAACCAGCCTATGTTCATTTGAGGGTTATTATCAACCTATACACAAAGATACAGGATCATTAAATGTTCCATTTTGACGCTGGCTTCAGCCTAACATTTGAACACAATCAGATTTATAATATTATTAGGATTAGGATAGGATGTAAAGAAAACATATTTTTAATTTCCAGTTATAGATGTTATCAATTTATGATGGATATTTAATATTTAATGACTTGGTTTTATGTAATAGTAGAAAAGTTAAAGTTCAGTTTACTATTTAAATTCGTTTCAATGGGTTATTAGTAGTTCGAAATAATTTATCCTTTCAAAATAAAAATTCAAAACCGTGAAAACGCATTATGATCCAGACAACTGTGAGAGGTTGGGATCTTAGACCAAGACCCCGATTATTAACCGGTTAACGCGGCACTGCATCCAATGTCTGCTTTGCCAATAAATTGTAGTATTTATGAGGATTTTATTTTAATGTGTCTCGATTTTTTTTTCAAGAATTACAGCTGTTGAGAATAGGCTCTTCGTTTTCGTAAAATGTTAAAAATGAAAAAAAAAAAAATGAATAATAATAACGATTTGTCCCTAGTCGCTTTAAATTGAAAAAAAAAAAAAGCAAAGCCCTGAAAAAAATTGCCTTTTTCTCAACAATCGTAGAACAATTTGGTAAAAATAGTTTTTCTTAAACTATAAATAGGCTTAAAATTACACAATGTGCTAAATACTTAAAAGATGACAGAAATATTGAAAGAAAATTTTTATAATTATTTTAATTCACAGTACTTTCAGGCATAAACATAGCCGCCGTCAGAGAATACAATAAACCAATTAAATTAAAAAAAAAATATTTTTATCATCTTTTAATTAATCAGCACATTCTATAATTTTAAGTCTAACTTTTAAAGATGAATTTAGCATTCTATTTATTTTTCTATTTGCTCATATAAATGGGGTATCACAGATTAATCAATTAGAAAAAAATAGTAATTTTGTTACAAATTCTGTTCAAAAATCAGATTTCTTATGTATTTTATGGTCTACTAAAAGTTAAAATTCCATTTATATTTTTGAAGCTAATGTTCGTTTACAACAATATAATTATTTATTTGTAAGTTTGTTGTACACTAATGACATAGTATATTTTTTAGTTTGTTCTTAAGATTTGTTTACCTTTCAATTAATATGGTTATTTTTTTCAAAAACACAGTTTTAAAGATAATAATAAAGAAATTGATAGTTGATTTCAATTCTAAATTCTGATCTGCTGATTCAAGAATTATTTGTTTTTGTGTCAAATTATTGATATTGGATATTTGATTTGGAATATTAACAAAAAAAAAAAAAAAAGAGCAAATTCTTATTTTTCCCAAAAAAAAAAAAAAAAAAAAAAAAAGAGCAAATTCTTATTTTTCCAAAAAAAAAAAAAAAAAAGTAAATAACTTATGTGAATTTTTCATTAAGGATTCACATTTGATGCTCTACTCAACGACAAATATCACATGCACACACTTTCCGCGAACATAACAAAAATCTTTGTTTTCGACGAGTTTCCATGAACCTTCTAACAGATTATGCTTTGAGCAATATTATATCACATTAATACTTAAATCCTTTTTGTCCGCCTAGTATGTGTTTGAGAACCGAATATGAAAAGAAAGCAAGATACTTTTACATTACGCACTAAATCTCTTCTGCGCATTTCTTCAAGTCCGTATAATAATAATTCACAGTAACAATAGTAACTAGACATAAAAGAGAAACACATTTCGAGTGCGAGATATTCAGCTCTCGAAACAAGTTCTAGCATTGGATATGTGACCCTATATTGTGACGTCAAAATGTGGTATGGGGACACTTTTCATGGGGATGGATTTCAAGTTCTCAGTAAAAAGAAAATTCTCTAGCACTGGAAAAGTTCCCCCATGATATGTATCCCCATCTGCTATGACATCAGAATGACGTATGGGGACACTTTTCATGGGGGAAGTTTTCAAGATCTCAGTGAAAAAGAAAATTACCTGGTACTGGAAAACTTCCCCCTTCTGGTTTGGGGGAACTTTTCATGGGGGAACTTTTCCAATTTTCGACGAAAGTAAAACTCTCTAGGACTGGAAATCTTCCCCCATCTGTAGTGACGTCAAAATGACGTATGGGGACATCTTTTCATGGGGGAAGTTTTCAAGAATTCAGTGAAGAAGAAAATTACCTGGCACTGGAAAACTTCCTCCTTCTGGTTTGGGGGAACTTTTCAGGGGGAAGTTTTCCAATTTTCGACGAAAGTAAAATTCTCTATCTTTCGAGGTCAACAGTATTTTGCATAAGAACTGAGAACCATTGGCCAGTGCATTGAGAATCATCTCTGTCTGCCTCTCCTGCATAAAAGTCTATGGGAAAAAAAAAAAAAAAAAAAAAAAAAAACAGACAGATAATCAAAAAGAATGTTTTGTTCGTAAACTTTTATTTTAATATGATAAGAAGTAGATTTTAGGAAGTGTGTTTGCTTCCCTTTTCCTTTATCTTTAATGTTTTTATTTAATACTAAGTAAAGAAAAGTGTTTATTTAATTGAGAAAAATGCTTATCCTTGAGTATGAGTACATTTAACTTGTAGAAAACCATTGTTTTTACTGCATGTGTTTAAGTGGCTTAAAAAAAAAGAAAGAGAAAAAAAAGGTTAAATAACATTACACCTCTTATGGGTTCGATTGTTTGTGAAATATTTTTTATCGCCATCTTTTATCTTATCAATTTAAGTTAAGTTGATTAATTATGAATTTCATTATTTAAATGGCTTTACACACATCCTTATTTTATTAAAATTCCCATATTCATATATAAATTGTTTCTTTTGTGCAATTTTTACTAAAAATCAATACGTATGGGTTAAATTCTTTAATATACTCAGATTAATTTGTTTAAGGCGGTTCTCAAATTCCCTGCTCAACAACTCGAAACTACCTGACGTGTTTTCTAACTCATTTTTAAATGTAAAGACATACAATTGGAAAATCTGACAATTGGAGGGATTTAGGATCGAAAAGCGTTTTAAATTTTTTGATAAATATATTAAGTTATAAGAGATTCTTGTCAAGTGACGACAAGTTTTAATTTTTTCTCGTGCTGCTGCGTCCGGAAATTTGATTTAAAATGCCATCTTTGACAGTATTTTCTAAATGAGCTTTTGCCTTTTCCAAAATATGTAAATCGCCATTCGATTACATAGTTTCTGAATAAGAACACTTGCCAATTTCATGCGTTTCCGAACAAAAATGAATCAGAAATGTGTCACAAAGTAACTCCTTTGGATTTGAGAACAGCTTTAATAAAATTAATCATATTTTGCACATAAATTGACATATTTCAGTCAAACTGGAAAATTTTAGCATATATATATATATATTTAGATATTTTAATTCATTCTCAAGTTATAGATTCCACTAGAAAAGTAGATTTTTTTTAAAGTTTGAGGTGTTGCATTTTTTTTAATCAGAAAAAAATTGCTTTTTGTAATAAAAGTTTTATCTCACATTTATATTTTCTAACAAAACTAGTGGGCTCTGCTCCCTTCGAGCTACGCTCGCCAACTCCCGTGCATACCCCGCAGAATCGAAAAACACGTTAATTGGTCTAAAAACACGCTAATTTTTTCTATTTTAAAAAGATTATCCGATTACGGAAGACTGATTGCAATGAATTTATTTAATAAAATTTCATATATTTTGCACAAAAATTGACTTGTTTTAGTCAAACTGAAAAATTTTAGCATGCATATTTATAACATTTTGCTCATTGTCAAGATATAAATTTAACTTAAAAAGTAAATTTCCTAAAAAGTTTGAAGTGGTGCCATTTTTTAAAATCAGAAAAAAAAGTTTTTTTTTTTTTTTTTTTTTTTTTTTTTTTTTTGTAATAAAAGTTTAACTCACAGTTACATTTTCTAACAAAACTAGGAATTTCCGCCCCCAACGAGCTACACTTCCCAAGACTTCACAGGCTCTACAAACACAATGATATAATCTGTTTTAAAAAGATTACTTGATTACGAAAGATTGGATGATATTAACACGACCAGTAGTGATCTTTTATAATCGGGTATCTATTCATTTCCCTTTGACTTGAACATTCCCAGGGCCGCATCCACCGCTGTCGCAACTGCTGCAGGTCTAACTGCTGGAAGATTTTTTTCTTTTAGACGCTATAAGAAAATAGTTTTATATATATATATATATATATATATATATATATCAATCATAATCTTTACCACTGAATGCTTTCCGCACATAAAAATGTAATTATTTGAAAGTTTTCTTTCTCTTTTAATATTCACGTGTAAATATTTTTTCGAATTGAAAAATATTTGGAAATATTATTATTTGGAGTTTTTAAATACAATGCAAATTTCTTCATTAAATGCTTTACACACATAATAACTTAATTGTTTTAAATTTTCCTGTCATTTTTAATATTCGCGTGTGAGTATATTTTGCAAATGGAAAATGTTTAGAAATATTACTTGGGCTTTATAAACATCTAGCACCAGAGGTAAAAAACGGCTTTTTGGAAAAAAGAAATAAATATCCATTCAAGTAATAAAATTTTGGATTAAGGGAAAAAAAAAACATAAACATAAAATTAGACACTATATATATATATATATATATTCGACACAGCATTTCATAATCTAATCACGTAATATATATATATATATATATATATATGCCTTCAAAAGAAGGTTAAATTGCTGTGCATAGTTTTTAATCCTATAAAATTTATGTAACTGAATTATATTCACCGATTTCAACATTAAACAGAGGCACTTAAAATAATTATTCGATTTTAAAACTCTATGTTTCACCATGTTTATCACACATTTCTCTATAAAACTATCATTTTTCATGTTTTTCTGTCAATTACAATACTCAAACATTATAGATAAAGATTCTCTAGACGCTTAACATTTTATTACGAGGATCTTGGCGATATTTTAAAAATAGAAATGAAATATTTCTCGGAATGTATTAGAAATGTAGATATCCAATGTTGTCAAGATGCTGTTAATCAATGATAAACAATTAATATCTGTTTTCCCAAATGTACTGCATATTGCAATTATAGTATATAGTAGTACCGCTTACAAACTTTGAAGCAGAATGATCATTTTCCAAACTAAAATTAATAAAGAACAGACTACGATCGTTTACGCTGGAGCCCAAACTTAGCGGTTTAACACTAATGTCACTAGATAATGACATAACAGAACTGTTTGCATTTCATGATGCCCTGCAATCACTTGGAAATTTAAATACAAGGATTTTTTTTTCAATTAACTTAATTTTTAGTAATGAAAATCTAATAATAATAAAAAAAAAAAGCTTAAACATGTAATTAAATTTATTTATATCAATAAACAGATGTATTGAAATTATTTTTAATGTATTCAGTTTTTATACGCCTGGAATATTTCTATTTTTTATTTGTTTATAAAGTATTTGTTAATTGTATATGTTTAAACAAACTAATTAAGAGCACTATTGAAGATAACAAACAAATAAACAAAAAAACGCTCTTGATTAACAATATAAATATTTCCATTTTTAAAATTTGTATTTCAGGATTTAAAAAAAAATAATCAAATGTGTGTGTGGGGGGGGGAGGGATAAATATTCAGTATCGTGGGAAGGGGCACAAAATTTCCAGTAGCAGGGGAAGAGGGGGGGCAAAATGTCCAAAATAGCCCCGGGCCAAAGAAATGCTTAATCCGGCTCTGATGCTAATACTATCAAATAACATGATGAAATTATGAAATTTTCCCTGAGGTTGAAGTTTACTCAGGTGCTTTTATTTTCAAATGAAAACTCCAATTACTTTGTCTATTGGTGGTCTTTTAATAATTCACATTCATAATTTGTCAATTTAAAATGAAAATGCTTACCTTGTTTAACATTTCGTAATTAACAGTTAAAATTTTATGATGGAAAGCCGTCAATTTTTTGTATAAGAAGGTAGATCTGGTTATATTCGTTACCAATATTATCAAGATATTTTCTAAATTGACGATGATTAAGCATGTGCGTACGAATATGATATAAGTTTATAAACATGTATCCGGCTTTTATAAATCGATCCGGCTATACAAAATACTTTTTAGCAATGGTACTTTTGCTTATAGTATTTTCAAACTTCTTTAACTATTTTGCGCATCCTTTCTTCCATTTCCTAGTAAATGATTTTGAATCACGGGATATTTAATGCAATAATAATTATTTTATAAAGTAAATGTATTTTCTCCAATAGGCTTGGTGAAAGCACCCTCTTTTAAGAAGTGTCAATTTCAATTCTGACAGTTTTTCTTTCTGTTTGGCCAGATTTTTAATGCTTTGTCCTGTAGCATCTCTTAATGTTCCATTCTTTCGAAACTCCAACAATGTTTGGATATCAACATATAATTTCAGTTTTTCTTTTAATATAATGGTATTGTGAATCAACTTAATTTTTTTTTTAATGTTTATTTTCCGTCAATTATATATATTCATACTGGTAGAGTTTTAACTTAAAAAATATTTCCTAGGTTGTTTATCAGTATGTTATTAAAATATGTGTAAATCGGTAAAAAAAAAAAAAAAATAAATAAAAGAAAGAAAGATCAAGCAGGTGGTTTCATTAACAATGACACATTTACTAACCTAAGTAATGAAAATAATTAAAGAACTTAAATCCAAAATATTTTTGTAAAACAATAGTGGAGAAACTGGATGACATGACGTATTCGGGGGTTTTGCTTCAAGCACAAAAGTGATAATTTATGTCATTTCGAAAGCAAATCATTTAAAAGCCACTTAATTTTATACTTTGATTTAAAAAAAAGTTGTAACTGTTCTTAATTAGCCCGAATTTTATTAATTTTACTATACATTTCTTATTATTTAATAAATATAGCATGTGTAAAATTGAAGAGAGTAGTAAAACAAGTTGGAAATTGTACGTCAAACGTTACAAACGAGGTGCGTTCGTACTATAAAAAAAGTTATAGTTCTATAAAAGTTATAGTTCTATAAATATTCAGATCTTGATGATTTTTAATTCTGTGAAATCAATTATATCGTCTGCAGATTAATTTCTGTAATAAAATAAGTTTCTCGGTCGCTTGGCGATCAAACTTCGAAAGCTCCTATAAAAAGAAAGCACCGATTTAAAAAAAAAAAAAAATCAAATTTCTTAATAAATGTTTTTATTAATATTTTCTAAAGTTTTGATTCGATTTTTAAAAAAATTGAAATGTCGCGATAAAATTCTGCAAAGATAATATAGCTTAAATTTCAAACCATTCGGTTGGGTAGTTTTTGCGTTGCTATATGCAGACGGACGGACAGACAGACGGACGGACGGACGGACGGACGGACGGACAGACGGACGGACCAGACGACGACAATAGGTGCTACGTATTTATATAACTATGAACGCACCTAATAAAGCAATAGTTTCGTCATAAAACACATAAATATTATAAGAAAAATACTGTAAAAAAATTACGAATCTTTAAATTTTTAGACTCAAGATTTCGCACTTTGTTACATTCCGATTAATTAACTGTGTATCTGCAATTTCTTGGAGCTAAAATTTAAAACTTTAAAACTGAGCTACATCTGTCTATATACATCAATTATGTCAAATGAGCGGATTTTTTTTTAACTACCACATTTTGAAGAAAAATATGTCCCTTAATTAATGACGAAATAAATAAGACAAAAATTATTATTAAAAAAAGTGGTAGCAATTGTGAATAATAAAAGCAACTGGCAATACTTACATACATATGTTTGCCATCTCTAAGACTATTTGGTGTAAGTGAGTTCCTCAAAAGTGTATTTTCAGCATGCGTGTTCGAGCAACTGAATAAATGTCAAAATAAATGCACAGGTAAAATGCCAAAGGCTTGGCGGGCCACAGAGAAGTTGTCGGCGGGCCAGTTGTGGCCCGTGGGCCACGTGTTTGACATACCTGCTTTACAGGGACACTCAAAAGAATTCCATTACAATACGGTCTATGGGGAGAAATCGTTTGCGGTTTATTTTATAATGTTTCAATATTTGAAACATACTGAAACAGATATATATCACTGAGGTGCATTACAAGAGGCTTACTATAGAATATTGTGTGTATAGCATTCCTCCTTCATTTACAGGGTCACATAAAATTATTCTGTTAAAGTACTGTCTGTTAATAATAATGGTTGGAAATGCGTTTTTAGTTGCGTTTTTAAATGGAATTTTTTCCCCCCTATTATACTTGATGTGTATAAATCCTATAGGTTATATACAGGGCAGCACAAAACATCTCGAATGCATTTGCGTTTATTGACGGAAATTGCCGATGGGCTATTTTCAACTGTGCTATGCGTATCCTAACTAAACTAAATTTTTGCATTCTATGTAGTATATATAAAAATCAGTAGATCATACACTGGGCTGCGCAAAATAGTTAGGATCTTTTTCCGAATATTGTTGGTAATTTCTAAAATTGGATTTTTAAATGTGTTATGCGTTTTCCAAATTGTTAACTTTAGCATCAGACTTAGACATTCTTAAACGGTAAAGATTTCTATAAAAGCATTTTGGAAGTGTTGAAAAGTTTTACATATTCCATACTTAACGCATAATTTTTTGTTCTTGTTCTTTTTTTTTTTTTTTTTTTTTTTTTTTTACTAGGAGACAGCAATTTAAAACCTCTGTCCCCCCACCAAAACAAGGAAAAATCTTACGAGCTTCATCTGGTGACAACTTATTAGAAATATTTCCAAATTTTTAAAATGTTTTTAATTAGTTGTTTGTTGAGACACAAAAACGAATCTAACCATTCGTTCTATTAATTTTTGGGTTTAATTTAACAATTTAGATTTCTTTATTATTAGTTTTTTAGAGTTTAACGCGTCTGAAAAAAGTAATAGAAATAGAATCTTATTTTAAACTCAAAAGGTCACTAATTCAAGAGATAGAAAAATGGTTTTCTAGTTTCAAAAATTGGAAAATGTTTGAAAAATTCTTTTTTAGTTTCTAAACTAAAACTTTTATGGATTGTCAGAAATCATATGGTTAAAATAGACGTATCAGATAAAAAATAAGAAGTTGAAATTTATTTTCTATTTTTCTATTGAATAAGTTTCCATAAAATGTTATTATTATTAAAAAAAAAAAAAAAAAAAAAAAAAAAAAAAAAAAAAAAAAGCATGTACTAAGTTTCACATATGCTTTTTTTTTTCCACAGATAATATTTGAGTTATTTTAAGGTACATTATGGTTGATGTAGCTACATTGCTAAGCTAAACAAATGTTTATTTTTGTTATTTTTTAGTAAGTTTTATATTAATTTCTGTACAAAATATTTTAGAATTATTCTTTATTCGGGACTCAAACTCTTCCATGAATATCTTACTTCTTTCTTTCTGTATCACCCTTTTTTTACTGTATAAATTTGACATAAAGAAAAACGAAATATAAAAAGTGCTTAATGTGTATTTATAATTCAGGAGAAAGGAAAAAGAAGCACATAGAAAGGACTAGCAATTTGAAGCCAAAACGAAGGGTTGACTTGATAATGTGTTCAAAAAATAAGACTATATCGTTAACTTTATAGTTCCAGATTTTTCGGAAAATGCAAATTAATAAATATAAAATAATGAATCAAGAGTATGAAGTATTGTTTTATTTTCCTAATTTTTTTATTTCCTTAATTTTAATTATTTTACGAGCATCCTGATTTGATTACTTTTATAATTTAAAAGAAAACTAAAATAACCCCATATTTATTTATTATTATTATTTTTAATTGCCTTTCCTTATTAAAGTGGTTATCAAATTCCCGGCTCAATAACGCCAAACTTTCTTACTTCTTTCAAAACGTCATGGCATAAAATTGGCAGGCCTGACTGCTAAATGAACTGCGATTTGGAATCGAATGGCGTTTTCATTTTTTGATAAATAAATTACTTATTGAGTTAAAAGCAATTGCTGTCACGTGATGATAGATTTTTTTCCTTTCGTGCGCCCGGAAATTATGTACAAAACATCAACTTTGACAGTATTTTCTGAAAGATCGCCTGCCTTTACTAAAACATTGAAAACACCACTCGATTACATAATTTCTGAATAAAGAACACCTGCCCATTTCATGCGTTTCCGAACAAAAATTAATTCAGAAATTTGTCAGAATGTAGCTCCTTTGGATTTGAAAACAGCCATAATGCTATGCAATAAAGGGCTAATTTGTAAAACAAGTAACTAAAAAAATGCCATTACGAGATATTCAAGATTAAAGTTTTTTAATAAAGTAAAGAAAAATATAAACTATACTATTGTGATTGCTTCCTCTAAAATAGCTTATTTGTTAAAGACTGTATCCTCAGTTAACGTATGTGCAGCATATTTTGAATAATATATTTTATTTTATTGAATTTACGGAGTCTTCGTTTATAAAATTCACATCCCTGAATATCATGGCATATATTGATTAAAAATTAAAACTTGCACGTTTCAAAGGTTGTCAGGCCAGGATGCAGTTTACATGAAAATGAGAAAAACATTTAAAAGTAGAGTTACCATCGCCGCGGTGGACAGCCCTGCTCAAAGGCACCCACTCTGTCTGTATTAGATTACACATTTCAAAAATCTTAAAGATAATGTTCTTTACTGAAAGCTGAATAAAATATTTCGATAAACTCTGCCAATTAATTCATAATATAGCCGATCTGGTTCGTTGCTCACATAAATAAGAAATAGAAAATGAATTAATGTTTTTCATGCTTTCATGTGTATGTTCCGTTCAGATAATCTTTTATATTTCTCAACTCTTTTACTGCAAATACGGTATTTTAAAAATATTTTCTTCCTTTTTTTTCTTTCGAAGAAAATTATATGACCGTTTAATTTTATAATTAAAAATAATTATAATTAAAAATATCTTATTACTTTATAGTGATGTTTCACTTTATTTATATCATATAGTATTTAAAAATGCATTTAATAATTGATGCATCTTTTATACATAAAGTTTGAGATACTAGCGAAAAAAAGATAAGAAAGACAGAAAACAAGGGGGGGAAATCGTTTCATATAATTCATAGGATTCACAGTTAATTATTCACATTCATTAATTATTCACAATATTCATATATTACATAAGAATATATATAAAAAGTTTGCATTATTTTGATAATATCGAAAAATCCATATTAAATAGAGTTTGAGTTTCAACCCAAAAAAAATTCATGGTTAAGCTGTTTCACTAAGTACTGACTATCAAATAAACTGTTTTCTACCCCGCCCGAGGCGAGGCATCTATTTGCTTCACACAGCCCGTTCAGCGTCTTTTGTTAATGACTTATTGGGTGACCAGGCTATATTTCCGCTAACAATTCAAACGTATACAGAAGATGAAGAGTGGAAAACGGGTTTAGCACTCTGTACATTCTTCCTTTTATCGTGATTTTTCTCGGAACTAGAGCTCCTATTATAGGAGTCTTACTCGGAACCAGTTCCGGTATTTCCACCAAAATTTTCACTTTTCATTCAGAAGAATAAATGAAAAAAATTTTATTCATTCAATTTTAAACAAGAACGAAAAATCATGCGTCAAGCATAGATTCTGTAACACTTTACAACACTTCTAAAATACTTTTACAAATCTTTACCATTTAACAACATTAAAAGAAAAATAAATACATTAATTAAGAAAATTATTTCATTCCCGATAATTAAAAAGGTTAATAATTAACTAACTATTTATCACATTTCATAGGAGACAATACGGTATTTTTTATTATAGGGACCTTGACATAACCCAGTCTTAAAAAAGTGAAATTTTTTGCCAAATAATCGCGAAAATAAAATTGCAACCAATGCAATAAGGAGGGCCAAATAAAATCGTGGAAATAGACGAATTGGGTAAAAACAAATATCAATTTTACCTGATAAACAATTTTACTTTTAAGTCTTTGTGGAACGTTTTAACATCCTTCAAAAAAACCTTAATTGAAAATAGTATATGCTTTTTCTTTAAATTCAATTCTGCCTCCTTGGTTTAACGTATAGTTGAAACAAATCTTGTTTTCTAAATGACAGTATGTTGACAGGCACTTTTTGTTCTCCAGAATAAATTGATTCATGAAGTTTGTATATGTGAAAATATGTTTTTGTTTTTCGGAAAATTTACTGCAATCAAGATTTTGTTTTCACCATCTATTCAAAGTGAAAATAAATTCTGTTTTTCAGTTTTAATGAGAAAATGGTGTAAAAAATATACTAATATGTTTTATTTCTCCTTTTTTATACACAAATATGGAGTAATTTCCTTTCCGTTTTTAGATAAACTTCGTTAAAATTTACAAAAAAAAAAAAAAAAAAAAAAAAGAAAAAGAAAAAGAAAAAAAATCTTGGAATCTAATTTAATTTTTTAAATTCTGAGAGTTTGTGCGACATCCTCGGATCAAGTAAATCGAGTTGCGTTCAATAATCTAAGAGTAGTTGCGAAATACAAAAACATGGTCAGATTTTAATATAATAGATTCGTGTTCATTTTCCTTTTCTTAAAATTATGATGTGATTTTTAGAAGAAAACTCTCATCTGTATATAACGGATACTCGTGCTTAATAATCAGTATAGATAACAAAACTTTTAAATTTTTCTTTATAAATATGGCGTGAAACTCATCTACTTTCTATACTTACTGATCCTTGTATTATTAATGTAAGGAATTAATTCACACTCATTTTAAAACATATTGGAAAATTCCCGTTTTATTTCAAATATGAAGTCTCTTTTTCACCAGAGAAATCCCTTTTTAATGACATAATTCTTGTTAATTTTCTTTTCCAGGCAATTAATTTCAATACTGGCATAGGAGAAATTAAGTTATTTTAACGAAATAATATTAAATCTTTAGGTTTTATCAACAAAAATGGAACTGTTAACATTCGTCATTTTTTTTAGGTAATCGAGTTATTTCTTAATAGTTTTAAGAAATAGTTTTAAGAATGAAATAACTATTTCTCGCTATCCATGACATCATTTTCGACATGGATAATTTTGCGGAGCATATTAATGACATTTGCTAACCATTTTCTTTTGAAACTTCTTTTTACTTTTTAAAAATTTAAATAAAAAATACGGTTTAGTTATATTAGCCGTGCGCAGACGGTAAAACGTCAAGTATTGTTACCATAAAAAAGAAAAACAAGAACGAAAAATCATGCGTCAAGCATAGATTATGTAACACTTTCCAACGCTTCCAAAATAATTTTACGAATCATACTCTTTAATAAGCTAAAAGATAACATCTAAGTAATCCGAATACTTTTATTCAGCCCTGTATAGGATCTATAGATTTGTATATATACTACATAGGATGCTAAATTTTAGTTCAGTTAGGAAACACTTAGCACAGTTTAAAATTCTCCGTCTGGAGTTAAATAATACGGAAATGTGTTCCCGAACTTTTGTGCTTCCCTGTATAGGATCTACAGAATTTATACAGACCACGTAATATACAAAAAGCGATTTAAAATTAAAATCGCGTTCCGTAACTTAAAACGCACTTCCAGGAGTTATTGTTAACATACAGTAGAGAATTCTTTTGTGTGTCCCTGTAAATGAACGATGACTGCTATACACACAATATTCTGTAGTAAGTCTCTTGTAATGAACCTTATATAAATTTCAATGCGTTTAAAATAGGGAAACATTATTTAAATAAACCGCAGACGATTTTTCTCCATAGACGTAATGTAACGGAATTCTTTTGACTGTCCCTGTAAAGTAAGTATAAGTGCTATGCACACCCTATTCCATATTAAGCTTCTTCTAATGCACCTTAGTGATATATATAAATTTCAATGCGTTTAAAATAGTGAAACATTATTTAAATAAACCGCAAATGATTTTTCCCCATAGACCTCAATGTAATGGAATTCTTTTGAGTGTCCCTGTCAAAAAACTATAAGTGCTACACACTTCCGTTGAAATAGGGAACATGCTATAGATAACGATTATAACATATAAAAATTGCAGGGCAATCCGAGCATATTTACGGGAGTTAGAGCACGGACAGACGGCCAGACGGCCAGACAAACCGAAGTCATAAACACTTTTCAACTAGGTTGGAAAGTGTTAAAAAAAGAAAAAAAGTGAAGAAAAAACTCAAGATCATTTTATTTCCTCACTTTATTTTAGATGAATATCCGCTTTATTTTAGATGAATGACGTCATATTCGCCTGTTTCCTATGGTTACGCATATTGAGACCTTGTATTATTATCAAAAACTAAAAAAAGTACGTTTCATTTCTAATAATATTATTTTATCTTATTTTTAATTCTTTAATTTTTTTATTTCATTTTCATTTTTCATTGAAAAATTTTCAGTTGAAACTAAATTGTTGAGTAAAAATTATTATTCCGGGTTTTGAATTAGTTTTCGCAACGATAAAGTACTAGCAACGGTAAAGTAAATTTAACCATTTTAAAATATTATACGAAAAAATTTCCATTTATTCTCTATAAAAATAATGAAATTTTGAATTAAGAAAAATATTTGAATAAAATAAACAAAAACCAGCCTATGTTCATTTGAGGGTTATTATCAACCTATACACAAAGATACAGGATCATTAAATGTTCCATTTTGACGCTGGCTTCAGCCTAACATTTGAACACAATCAGATTTATAATATTATTAGGATTAGGATAGGATGTAAAGAAAACATATTTTTAATTTCCAGTTATAGATGTTATCAATTTATGATGGATATTTAATATTTAATGACTTGGTTTTATGTAATAGTAGAAAAGTTAAAGTTCAGTTTACTATTTAAATTCGTTTCAATGGGTTATTAGTAGTTCGAAATAATTTATCCTTTCAAAATAAAAATTCAAAACCGTGAAAACGCATTATGATCCAGACAACTGTGAGAGGTTGGGATCTTAGACCAAGACCCCGATTATTAACCGGTTAACGCGGCACTGCATCCAATGTCTGCTTTGCCAATAAATTGTAGTATTTATGAGGATTTTATTTTAATGTGTCTCGATTTTTTTTTCAAGAATTACAGCTGTTGAGAATAGGCTCTTCGTTTTCGTAAAATGTTAAAAATGAAAAAAAAAAAATGAATAATAATAACGATTTGTCCCTAGTCGCTTTAAATTGAAAAAAAAAAAAAGCAAAGCCCTGAAAAAAATTGCCTTTTTCTCAACAATCGTAGAACAATTTGGTAAAAATAGTTTTTCTTAAACTATAAATAGGCTTAAAATTACACAATGTGCTAAATACTTAAAAGATGACAGAAATATTGAAAGAAAATTTTTATAATTATTTTAATTCACAGTACTTTCAGGCATAAACATAGCCGCCGTCAGAGAATACAATAAACCAATTAAATTAAAAAAAAAATATTTTTATCATCTTTTAATTAATCAGCACATTCTATAATTTTAAGTCTAACTTTTAAAGATGAATTTAGCATTCTATTTATTTTTCTATTTGCTCATATAAATGGGGTATCACAGATTAATCAATTAGAAAAAAATAGTAATTTTGTTACAAATTCTGTTCAAAAATCAGATTTCTTATGTATTTTATGGTCTACTAAAAGTTAAAATTCCATTTATATTTTTGAAGCTAATGTTCGTTTACAACAATATAATTATTTATTTGTAAGTTTGTTGTACACTAATGACATAGTATATTTTTTAGTTTGTTCTTAAGATTTGTTTACCTTTCAATTAATATGGTTATTTTTTTCAAAAACACAGTTTTAAAGATAATAATAAAGAAATTGATAGTTGATTTCAATTCTAAATTCTGATCTGCTGATTCAAGAATTATTTGTTTTTGTGTCAAATTATTGATATTGGATATTTGATTTGGAATATTAACAAAAAAAAAAAAAAAAAGAGCAAATTCTTATTTTTCCCAAAAAAAAAAAAAAAAAAAAAAAAAAGAGCAAATTCTTATTTTTCCAAAAAAAAAAAAAAAAAAGTAAATAACTTATGTGAATTTTTCATTAAGGATTCACATTTGATGCTCTACTCAACGACAAATATCACATGCACACACTTTCCGCGAACATAACAAAAATCTTTGTTTTCGACGAGTTTCCATGAACCTTCTAACAGATTATGCTTTGAGCAATATTATATCACATTAATACTTAAATCCTTTTTGTCCGCCTAGTATGTGTTTGAGAACCGAATATGAAAAGAAAGCAAGATACTTTTACATTACGCACTAAATCTCTTCTGCGCATTTCTTCAAGTCCGTATAATAATAATTCACAGTAACAATAGTAACTAGACATAAAAGAGAAACACATTTCGAGTGCGAGATATTCAGCTCTCGAAACAAGTTCTAGCATTGGATATGTGACCCTATATTGTGACGTCAAAATGTGGTATGGGGACACTTTTCATGGGGATGGATTTCAAGTTCTCAGTAAAAAGAAAATTCTCTAGCACTGGAAAAGTTCCCCCATGATATGTATCCCCATCTGCTATGACATCAGAATGACGTATGGGGACACTTTTCATGGGGGAAGTTTTCAAGATCTCAGTGAAAAAGAAAATTACCTGGTACTGGAAAACTTCCCCCTTCTGGTTTGGGGGAACTTTTCATGGGGGAACTTTTCCAATTTTCGACGAAAGTAAAACTCTCTAGGACTGGAAATCTTCCCCCATCTGTAGTGACGTCAAAATGACGTATGGGGACATCTTTTCATGGGGGAAGTTTTCAAGAATTCAGTGAAGAAGAAAATTACCTGGCACTGGAAAACTTCCTCCTTCTGGTTTGGGGGAACTTTTCAGGGGGAAGTTTTCCAATTTTCGACGAAAGTAAAATTCTCTATGACTGGAAATCTACCCCCATCTGCTGTGACGTAAAAATGACGTATGGGGGAACTTTTCATGGGGGTAGTTTTCAGCGCTCCCTTGAAAGATACTGGTCATGTCATTGGGGAGGGGGTTGCCCTTGGGAAGTGTCGGATGTTAGGCATTGGGGGGGGGGGGGGGGTCCTGACCTTGTACTAATTTCTAAGAAATCGTATGCCGTGCACACATAGACCTTACAATTCAAGATTCTTCCCCTGAGCGTGCACATGTTTTTTGAGATTAGGTGGTAGAAGCGGAAAATAGTAATGTTTTCTTCTTTTGGTATCGGGCAAAAGTAGGGTAAAAATAGTAAAAGAATATGAAAACACCCGCTCGCTAATGTTAAACGTATGGCCATGTTGTTTTCGAATTTCTCATTTAAATTTGAATATTTTGAAAAGTTTTTGCATAAGATAGCTGAGGTTGATATTTTAGTTGCAGATTTTTTTAATAAAGGTACTTTCACTTTCAAAACCGGTTCCGAAAGTGAAAATACCTTTACTAAACAGATCTGCAACTGAAATCGAAAAAATAAAAAATCGTCATATTACGGATCGACCTCAGCTATCTTATGCAAAAAAAAATCTTTTAAAAGTATTTAAATTTAAACGAGAAATTTGAAAGCAACCTGGCCATAGGTTTAACAATAACTATCGGGTGTTTTCAAGGGAGTGACGACTACCCTTAAATCGTACTTCGAAGTTTTGGAATTGCAAAAGGAAAAAGTGATGACGCTTGAAACCCGATTTTATCTCGTTATTTCAGAAAAAGTTTTTTCATTTTAGAAGCAAAAATTTTCTTTTTTCTTTCTTTCTTTTAGAAATTTAAGTAATTTTTAAAACAAAATTTTGATAAAACTTAAGCTGTTGACGAGGGCTCCTGACGGATTGGGGCCCGGGGCTGCAGCCCCGTAGCCCCCCCCCCCCTTAATCCGGCCATGATTAGCATTTTCAAATAGAATTTATTATTTTGACAAAACAACTTTCAAAAAGAAAATGTATTTTATTTTATATGTTGCCAAACATTATTAGAAAAACATCGGAGTGGACATTTTTTGAACAAGCGCGCTTTTGTACGGCTTCTTTGCGTATAGCGGCCAACCTTTTGTTATTTTTCAAGTCAACATACGTTAAACCAGAAAATGTATTTAATAAATGAAAATAAAAAAGAATAAGTAGAGCATAGATACAAAACACAAATTTTTAAAGAAATTTTTTGATTCGAAATATGTTTTCTTTTTCACTGGAAAAAAATACGGAAGATTGGCAGCTATATCTTTGCTAGGTAAAAGATTAACAGGTCATCGTGCACAACCAAATTGCAAAATAAATACAAATTAGAAAAAAAATAAATTAAATCCAGTTGATTCGGTTGATAGAAAGCAATTTCGAGTATTTTTTCGAAAAATAAGATAAAACAAGCTATGAATTTTATTTACTTTTGAACTTTACATGCACATTTCTTTAAGATGGATGTGTTTTATACGAACAAATTTTATTCTGTGCAATGGTAATAATATTATCTTTTTTTTTTTTTTTTTTTTTTTTTTTTGGCTTTGTATATAACGCTTAATTTGGTCCGCGGCGGTAAACGAGTTTGACATACCTGCTGTATAAGTGCTATACGTACTATATGCATATTAAAAGCACGAGATAGATAAAATAAAATGAAAGCATAATAATATAATAATAATAATAATAATAATAATAATAATAATAATAATAATAATAAAACTAAGCATACATTATGTAACAATTTCTAAACTGTTATATTCGCGATGTTTGTTTTCCTCTGAATTATTACGGCAAAATATGCTATTTCCAAATGAAGTATTTCACAGAAATAATTTACTTTTAATTAAATTATTCTACTTAGCACATTACATATTCTCAAATTATAGCCACAAAAACGTAAGAAAATATTAAACATGAGATAAATAATTGGATACATGAAAACTGTGTGAAATCTTAAAGGCAGTATTCACGCTTGGTACTGAAGCCCAATTTCATTCACTCTTAATAATAATGTATAAAAAATAATGTAAATATAATGCTTTAAAGTAGATTAATTTAGACTTTGTTTTTATTTAAATGCTCGTGTTTAGAAGAAATTCTATAAAAAAGAAATATAGCAACTTAAATAGAAAGACAACAGGCGCACCTTTACGGAAGTTAAAATAATTATTTTTAATTGCTAAAGCAAAGAAAACATGCGGTAATTAATATCAACACCTTTTGGTTGTAAAAGGATTATCACTGGCACAAAATTTGCATAAAAGTTAAGAGTTCTTAATCTGTTTATTATTTTTGGAAACCATGTGGTTAATGAGTTAGTTGAAGCACCCCCTTTCTTTCTTATTAATATACCTGTAAATCTGGTACTATCCATAAAAATTACTTATATTCTAAAAAAAAAAAAAAAAAAAAACCTTTTTATGAAATAGTAATTTTAATTAATTTACGATTATGCGTTGAGAAATCGAATTTTAAATTCTAAAATAAGAAATTAATAATGTTTATTTTTTTCTTTTTAGTTGCATTACCTTAAAAAAGATTTAAAAAAAAAAAAACTATGTATTTTTGAAAAAATTCGCTTGTTTGAGATTTCTACCAAGCGTAAAAAATCTGTATATTTTTTATAGTGGAATTCGATGTCAAATTATTACGGAAATGTTTGCCAAAAATATGAAATACCTTCAAAAAATTAATTTTTAATTTCTAGTTATTAATGTTATAGATTGATGATGGATATTTAATGACTTGGTTTTTTTTATATAATAGTAGAAAAGTTAAAGTGATCATTACTGTGTCAAATTATTAATATTGGATATTTGATTGGGAATATTAACAAAAAATTAAAAAAAGAGCAAATTCTAATTTTCAAAAAAAAAAAAAAAAACAATAATAATAATAATAACTAATGGGAATTTTTCATTAAAGATTCACATTTGATGCTCTACTCAACAACAAATATCATATGCACACACTTTCCGCTAATACAAAAATTTTGTTTTCGATGAGTTTCCATGAGCCTTCTAACAGATTATGCTTTGAGCAACATTATATAACATTAATACTTAAATCCTTTTTGACCGCCTAGTATGTGTTTGATAACCGAATATGAAAAGTAAGCAAGATACTTTTACATTACGCACTAAATCTCTTCTGCGCATTTCTTCAAGTCCGTATAATAATAATTCACAGTAACAATAGTAACTAGACATAAAAGAGAAACACATTTCGAGTGCCAGATATTCAGCTCTCGAAACAAGTAAAATGTTATAGCATTGGATATGTGACCCTATATTGTGACGTCAAAATGTGGTATGGGGACACTTTTCATGGGGATGGATTTCAAGCTCTCAGTAAAAGGAAAATTCTCTAGCACTGGAAAAGTTCCCCCTTGATATGTATCCCCATCTGCTATGACGTCAGAATGAAGTATGGGGATACTTTTCATGGGGGAAGTTTTCCAATTTTCGACTTTTCAAGATCTCAGTGAAAAAGAAATTGCCTGGCACTGGAAAACTTCCCCCTTTTAGTTTGGGGGAACTTTTCATGGGGGAAGTTTTCCAATTTTCGACGAAAGTAAAACTCTCTAGGACTGGAAATCTGCCCCCATCTGTGGTGACGTCAAAATGGCGTACGGGGATACTTTTCATGGGGGAAGTTTTCAAGATCTCAGTGAAAAGAAAATCCCATCTCACTGGAAAACTTCCCCCTTCTGATTTGGGGGAACTTTTCAGGGGGAAGTTTTCCAATTTTCGACGAAAGTAAAATTCTCTATGACTGGAAATCTACCCCCATCTGCTGTGACGTAAAAATGACGTATGGGGGAACTTTTCATGGGGGCACTTTTCAGGCGCCTCCGGGAATCTTAGTTGGGGTAAATTTGAGAATGGGGTTCTATTGTGAGGGACCTGAGGGTCTGATGCAGAATGACAGTTTTAATCTAATTTACACTAAAATGATCACCTTTATTTTCCCGAAACTATAGTAGAGTGTTATTAGTCACCATCTTGTGGAAAAGAAAGTTTTACACCTACCTGTTTAATATTTAATTATTTAAAACCATAAATTTTTGGATATTCTATTTTAAAATATCAGAGTACTTGCATTTATGTTCATAAAATTTTTAAATAATAATACTAAGTACTTCAAAATTTTAAGAAATTTTCGGCTTCGAGTCAGATGTAATCCAATCAGCTGTAGACTATAAATATAATTCTAGCAAAAAACGGGTCGAAAATGTAGTGCAATTTTAATTATAAACAATAAATAAAAAACAAATAGTAAATTATTTTCAATTTAGTTAAATAAATCATTCATTACAACAAAAAAATATAATTTAACAAATATCTACTGATGAATTGATGAAATAAAACGTCTACTTTTATTGTCTCAAGGTCGGAGGTACCAATGGTAGATTGGTCGAGGGCAGAACGACTCCCATCACTGTATTCTTCCAACATTATTTAACAAAACAGCCGCCAACTCTTATGCTTTTTTCTTGCCACTATTTTTGAAAAGAAAAATTTGAACTTATTGATCGCTGATTTTCACGATTTAATAAGGCAAATTTTTCAATTAAAAAATAATGGTAGTTAAAAAGAGTAAAAATTAGCAGCTATGAGGAAGAGTGGAATGGCATATGTTATTCTCCCAGGAAATTGTCTATAGATAGCACAAGAAGATATTTTAATGCATTATAATTTATTATAACATGTTTAGTAACACTTTTCTAAATTACGTGATTATGCGAAAAGTTATTTTTATTTTATTATTATTTTTAATGAATCTTACAACCTGAACAGGCAGAGAAACTGGAGTCATAAGCGATTTTTAACTTTGTTCTAAAAAAATTAAATTAGTCAATTTATACAATTTCATATCATGAAATGCTAATTTATTAAATAACTATCGGAAAAATCTATTTCGTAAATTGAAAAAAATCGTGATTTGAAATTATACAGATTTACATTAATTTTAGTTGTAGACATGTTTGTACATTATAATATATTTAAACAAAAAAGAAAAAAAAATCGTGATTTGGAATTATACAGATTTACATCAATTTTAGCTATATAAACGTTTGTACATTATAATATATTTAAACAAAAAAGAAAAATCTTGCGTTACACATACATTCTGAAACACTTTCCAACACATAGATACTGAAACACTTTCTGACACACGGAATACCGTAACCAAACTTCGGCATTCAAGTATTCTAAATGGGAAAATTAGAATACGCATAGCACAATTGAACACCCAATTTCATTAATTAATGTCCATAGTTAGTAAGGTATTCAAATTCATTTTATCTGCCCTGTATATTATCTATAGATTTATATACACACCACATAAATTTAATTCAGCTAGAAAACGCATACCACATTTGGAAACTTACTTTCAACAATTACCTCTTATAAAGGAAAATTTGATTTTTTTTTTTTTTTTTTCCTGTGCAGCATAGTATAAGATCTACAAATTACTTAAATGAGAATATTTTTTATTTACAGTATTTAAATGAAATTCGGAGAAAAAAAAAGTGTAAAATAACCGAAACGTCGTAGATTTTTACACACACACACACATAAAAAAAAAAAAAAAAAAAAAAAAACCTTAAAGTTAAAATATTAAGTTAGTAAAAAATTACCAATCCAAAATCTCACTTCATCCTCCAATTATTCATTTGAATTCGCATTTTAATATCATTTAGAATATTGTAAATTCAAAAATAAACAGTTATGACTAGTATAAAAAAAAAAAAGAGGCTCGGCATTATTACTGGTGACTTTGTAATTTTTAACAGTTGTGCGCCCGCCGTGTTAAATATAGGTATATATAGTATATAGTGATTATTTTAGCCTGTATACTGATATTTTCCTTGACACTGCCTAGTGCCGATTTCAAAGTGTGACGCTCTCGTTCTCTATCTGCGCTATCTACAATCTCCCCTCCTTTTTTAGAATAATTTCGAAGTGTAAAAATTAAAATAAATTGGTTCGGTGAAAGTGTGTAGAAAATCTTTAGCAATATTTGAATTTTAAAAGGAAAAAAATAAAAAACAAGTAAAAATATTATGTATTTTTTATTTTAAAGTTGTTTTTTAAATGCAAACAGTACCGAGCAATTTTTTTATTATAATTATTTTCATCGTATAAATTTATTCACTGTATAAAAAATTATTTTATAATTCCATAATGAAATTTTAAACTGATGTTCATAACTTTAAAATGAATTACATATTTTTATCATTCCAGTATTATTTTAATTATGATTTATTAAATTTTGGGCTTATTAAAAAGGATTATCTATAGAGTCTTCGAATGAGGAGGGGGGGGGGTGAAGGGTAATATTTACGAGCTTGCGAGTTTCACTCAAGAATGTATGAAGCGCATGTTACAGTTTAACAAATCCAAGAAAAACTACATAAGTACGTGAACACAAACAGTAGAAACTCGAATTAACCGCTCATTATAAAGACCCATCCATTATAACGATGAATCAAAATAGACCAAAAAATGTATCCATTCCCATAGTATTATTTTTACATCTAATTAGAACGACCAATTAAACCAAAAATTTCAGAATAATGACCGTCACGGTACTTTTCTAGCAATTTTTGCTTGTGGTTGTTTGTATGAGAGAAAAGTGATAGAATGTTTTAGAGTTTTTCAAAAAAAAAAAAAGAAAGAAAATGTTAATCTGTTTTTACGAAATTCGTAATTCTTTTGGCAGTCATTTGCAAAAAGTACTGAAAACCTTCTTATTGTTGTCTATAATTTTTCTGAACACAATGGTTCTTCTGTGCCTAGTATTTTTGCAGAAAATATCTCAAAAGAGTTTACTCCATAAAACATATGGATTGTTAAATAATAATAAAATAATATATGTATATATATATTTATTCTTGAGTTGACTTTATTCTCTGCGAGCTACACTCTCCAATCTCCATTTACAGGCCGCAGTCTCTAAAAACGATCAAACTATTAATAAAAACGCTACTAACCTCTAGAAAAACAGTTTCATCTGCTTTAAAAGCAAACACACAAACAAAACTCCCTGAAAATGTAGTGATTTAATAGCAATTTAAAGTTTAATATTATTTTAGGAAATAAACTCAATGTTTAAAAAAGCGTAAAAAACGTTTTTTTTTTTTTTTTTTTTTTTTTTAAATAAAATATCATTGCTTGTTCCATCCTTCTCCCACTTAAAGAAAGAAAGAAAGAAAGAAAAGAAAAGGAAAGTTAAATATAGGAAGAAGGAACACAGAAGTTACGTTTTGGATCGTGATAAAATACTTAAGCTTTTTTAATAAAAATGGACTTATTATTTTAAATATGATGACATTTTTATCAGCGAAAGTTTAAACATTCCTGATTTATAAATGCAAATGCACATGATCTGCTGAATATGGTGAGACTTTCACATATAAAAAACAAACATTAAAAACAGCGTTAGCAGCTTAAGTGAAGGTTCCTTGGTTCGAATGCTGGCCTGGAAAAATATTCACTCAGTTGGGAAATCATAATTCTTGGCACACATTAACTATTTAAAATTAATGTATTGATATCAAAATAATTTTATACTTGCTCAATTTCTTTTAATAATACGCTTTGTGTAAAGTACATCAATTAATCACGTAAAAAAAGAAAAGAAAAGAAAAAGAAAAGGAAAGGAAAGGAAAGGAAAGAGAAAGAGAAAGAGAAATTGAAAGAGAAAGAGAAAGAGAAAGAAAGAAATGCTTCAAATAATCTTAACAATAAAATTAGATACAAATAAACGTTTTTTATTCGTTTAAACGTTCATATACATTTTATTGTTTTTTTTATGTGTTGCGCTCAATGTATCATTTAAAATTACTTCAATGCAGGAAAATGAACTTCTTATTTTAAATATGAATTAATCCTACCAGCAAATGCTTTTCCAACGTAAAAATTTTATTAAGTTTTATTTCGTTTCCTACATTCACGTGTGTATTTCAATAAAAATACATTGTTGTGCAAAAATAATTGCACGAGATTTTAAAATGCGACCTGTAAATAGAAACGGACATTTCTTATTTGAAAAATAAATAATTCGGAAAGAAATATTTAAAGTTACAAAATGATTGAACACTGCACACCCCAATCTAATCAAGTATATATATGCATGTAAAAGATTATTAAATTGCTATGTATATTTTTTGCTCATACAAAACTTATCCAACTAAACAGTCTGGACAGATTTCAATATTGAATAGCACTTAATGTAAATTTTCTATTTAAAAACTGTTTGTTTCAACTTAATTTATCATACATTTTTCTGTAAAACTAGCAGATTTCATGTTTTTATGTGAATAAATTTTGCCATTTAAGCAAAAAAAAAAAAAAAAAAAAAAAAAAAAAAAAGTGGAAAAGACACGGTAGATTTAAAATTGCCTGAAAAATGTTAAGTAAATTATAATGTACATTTTTCTACAAAACTATTCCTGTATACATTGTATTTTAGATTTTTTATGCAATAAAGAATGCAGAAGAGAAGGTGTGTTCGTGCTAACAGCTTAAGAGATTAAAAAGCATTAAAACGTCTACTTGGTGACCCTTTATTGTCTCCCAAAGGAGAGCAACCCTTCAATCCCTTTTTAGATCCGTCATTAGTATATTATTACTAGAGATAACTGCAATGAAAATTTTTACTAAACTTTATCTAATTAGTCGAACCTTTTTTTCAGTATCTTATTAAAAAATAAAATAACTAATGCTGTTCTAAAATCAAATACTATTTTTTTTGTGGGGGGGGGGGGGGGGGGGGGAGTAGGGAAGAAAAAGAAAAAGGTGTGTTTTTACTTGTAAACCAAAAAGTATTTCAAGTAAGCCAAATCATTCCAAATTTAAGCAATACTAAGTGAAAGAATTCTGACCCTTCTAAGTGAAAGAATTAAAATAAAATATTTTCAATTGCAACATATTTAAAAAAAAAATAAAAAAAACCTTTAAATTATTAGTGTACAACAATTCAGCATTTCAATTATGTGTTAATTTACGTACGTGTACTAAATAAAAATTATAAAAGTAAAGCTCATTAAATTCTAAAATAAAATAATTGAATCTCTATTACTCCACATTCTCGTTTTTGAACTGATATATAATTTTTCTCTTGTGTTGATGTATGGCATCAGACCTGACTACATAGATTTTCTCCATATGCACAATTTCTTCGATAATTATCCCACCAAATAAAATAATTCATGTTCATTCTTCACAAAGATATCAAAATTAAACTAGGTGATGATCACTTTTAAGAATAGCCATTCAACTAACTTAAATACTCGATTAATCAGAATCACGATTTTTAACAACGGTGAAAATTATTAGAACGCAAAATACTTTAAACAGTTCCAAAAAGGGGGTTAATAATAAACTGTTATGTGAAAATTTGAACAACATTAAAATAATTCTTATCAGTGCTGTCAAAATGGTGATAAGAGTTAATGAGTATACAGATCAGGAATAGACGTGACTTATTCTTTTATAAGTAAAGGCAAAGTAACAAGAGCTCAAACTGAGAGCTCGTGAGAAAGGGATTTTAAGGGTCAGGGGTGACCACCTTGCATCTGCAACTGTGATGTATATAAATATTCGGGTGACAAAGAGAGAAGGACTGTTTCATTTGATCCTTGAATCTAGTGTATCCAGGTCCAATGTCAAAATAAATGGGACAGGAAGGGGAAGAAAAGCTTGACAGTTCTAAACCCCCAGGAGTTTAAAATATGAGCGTTTTCTGTCAGTGTATAAAATTCATGGGAACTACACAGTTCCTTAAGGGATATAAATAATTCAATAATGTTAATCTTAGGATTAATTATTGTTAATATTAAATTAATATTAATTAATATTAAATAAGTAACGTTATCTTTATAAACGTCTAGTAATGAAAAGGTAAATCTTGCATTAATTAACGTTATAATAAATGAAACTCAACAATATTACATGAATTTGAATACATGAAATCTGTTTTGAAAAATCGAACTTTTACTTGTGTTAGCCACAAAGTACAAATGTATATATATATATATATATATATAAATATATATATATATATATATATATAATACAGTCTTAAGTTGGTTTTCAACTGACCTGCTCAACAACACAAAACTTTCTAACACATTTTTAAATATAAAGGCATAAAATTGGTGGGCCTGACTATTGAAGCGATTTGGTGTCTAAATGAGTTTTCAGTTTTTGATAAATAAATTACATATCGAGTTATAAGCAATTCGTATAACGTGACGACCGGTTTTTCTCCTTTCGCTGTCTCGTCGGGAATTTGTTCAAAACGCCGACTTCGACAGTATTTTCTGAAATATCTTCAGCCTTTATCAAAAAATGGAACACGTGTATCGATTACATAATTTCTGAATAAGAACACCTGCCAGTTTCCTGCGTTTCCGAACAAAAATGAATTTAAAAATATGTCATAAAGTAGCCAGTTTGAATTTGAGAACAGCCATAATAAACTACGGATCAAAATATCTCCTAACAAAAATTTTTGAAGATCAAATCTTTTAGAAGGAAACATTCTGTTTCACACCTTAAGGATATTTTCTTTCTATTGAGTTCTCTTGAGACTTCTTGCGCAGATTCAAAACCGAAAATTTTATTTCAAGCCAACCCACAACCCGAACCGAGTGAAAGAAAATTAATCCAAATTTGAATAGAATTGTTGAAAAGTAGTCTACAATTACATCTCTATTATCAGTTTTACCTTTTATTTATATAAAAAAAAATATGAGCATATAGGGATGTTTGATCCATTTTTTACTAATATTAGAAATTTGTGTTTGAGATAATAGTAACTCAGCCTGCATAATATAAAAAACTTATGTATTCTAACGGATTACAGTAGAAGAGTTCTTAAAAGGCAAAAAATTACTTTCTAAAAATTTACTTGTCATAAGTCTGTAAAGAGGGCAAAACTACCCCACCCCCTAAGGGAAATTTGACCCACTAAATCAAAAAATAATATTCCGCCAGAAATTTTAGATTGTGAAGAGTTAATTTATATCTATATGGTATTTATTCAATTCTTTTTACTAAATAATTTTTTTTACGGAGCATATTTATTTGATCTAGTTGATCTAGTATTTGGGCAAAGTTAACGAAATGTTAATATCTCACATAAATTTTACAAATAAAGCAATATTTTCATAAACAGGGAAGTTAAATATCATTTTTAAAGATGCACTTTTTAAACTGCAAATGGTGATTGGATGTGGAAACCCCTGTACCGCTTCCAAAAATTGTATCGCAATATCTTTAGAAAAATAAGTGGCATATGTATATATGTATATATGTATATTATGTATAAAGTACAGATATTTATGTAGCTACATTCGGAATTGTTTTGAATTTTAAAGCACGTTTGTTTGAATTTATATTTTACATCATTTATTAGTTGGTATTTTTGCTATGTATATATTTTTATAAAATATGCTATTAAATATTGAAATAAAATACATCATTATTTTTTAATAAAGTAAAACCCAATTATTGAAATGTATTCACTAGTAATAAAAACTAACATACTGAGTATCCCTATACACTCATTAATGTCCAAATACATAGTTTTATTTTATTTTCATATGAAAAATATTTAGAACTTTCTTTTGAGAAATTGGGTAAACCCAAACCCAATTTGCCGAGACCGAAACAATTCAACGTTTCCGTCCAGTGTCCAACAAAGGAAAACGCTCTGTTTTACTAGAAATGTTCACTAGAATTTATTTCTTTGAAATGTTTTATTTTTTTTATTTTGGGAAACTGCAAATATTCCAAATGAATGCAAAAAGCATACATGGAATTATTATTATCATTTTGCTTATTTCATTACTATCTGAAAAAAATTCTCCAATTTGTAGTTTGCTTGCTTAAGATTAAAGAGTTAAGGTATGAAATAAACAACTTAAAAATGCTTAAAAAACTGTAATATAAATATATTTGTAAATAAAAATCACAGTACTGTACAAATAACCACTAAAATTTATTTCTTTCAAATTTTAGAAAAAAATGTATGTAAATGACTGTTAAAAACATACGTGATACTATTTAATTATTATAATTTTACTTGATTCATTTTTATTTGAAAAAAAAAAATCTTTAATTTGTACTTTGCTTGCTGCTTCACAGATTTCTTTTTTCGTTTCTCATAAAATAATCGTCTTGGTTAGTTGTATGTAGGCGTCACTATGTGCAAATGATTGACAGAAAAATTCTCCAATTGGAACAGAACAGTTAAAACAGGGATCAGATATCACTTTTAGGTAGTGATTATATGAGGCGTACGTATAGGAGGGGGAGGGGATCTCACCTCTCCCTATATTTGAATGTCTTTTGACCCCTCGTCTTGAGCTCAGGGGTGAGCTCAGAAAGAGAGGGGGAATCATTTTAGAGATGTTTGAAAGAGTGGTAGATATTCTATTACACTCTATTAAAAAAGAATGAAAGAAAGAGAAGAAAATACAAATAGTAATAAGAAAAATTCTATGAATCAGTCAGTCGCAAAATTAGTACGTAGAAATTTTCAATATCTGGCTAAAACGTTTATTTTTCAGAATAGGCGAGATTCCCATTGTTATTTAATTTTTAAATAGTTTCAAGAATTATGTTTTCCCTATCTAAGAGTTTAGTGTTTAAATGCAATTTTTCAGATGAAACCGAATAAAATTATTCCCCGGCAATAAATTTTGAATCAACTTGATCCTGTGAATGATTGTCCATTAATTAACTATAGCTATTTATGTTAATTATTTTATAATTAACAACATTGAATTTAATAACTAATATAATAATAATTAATTTAAATTTAATCTTTCGTGTGTTATTCCAGTTACTATATTGGCATATATACAAGCATGAGCAGGTAAATTCAAAGTAGAGGCATTGCATTCTAATTCAACTATGCTGCATTGATATGTATGAATTTTAAATCTTAAATTAAATAATAAAAAAATACATGGTTAAAAATACCTGAGACAAATGATGCAACATAAATGATACAAACAAATGATACAAAATCATTTAGCGTACAAAAGCTTTAAAAAATGTATAATATCACTATTTAAAAATCCCCATTTTTGCAATAATCACAAATTATTTCTTTAAAATTTGGAATTTTTTTTAATAAATGAATATTAAAAACATACTTGAAATTATTTAATTTTTATACTTTTTCTTGCTCAGTTAATATCTGGAAAATAAATTATTTTATTTGTTTTTGTTTGCATAAAATTTAAACCACTGATATGAAAATGTTTGGGAATAATGACGAATATAAATAAATACAAAAAGCATACATGTATATATTAGTATACTGTTATTGTTTCATTTACTGTACAAATATGTTCAATAAATATTTGAATTTTTTCTCATTTATTTACTTCAGACTAAAATTTGTATTTTTCTTAAAAAGATAAATGCTAAAATTTTTATCATAAAATATTATCAATTTAAGAAATCTCTTAAAAATTATCAATATTAAACCATCATTAAAACTAATTAATTGAAAATTGAAGTATACATAAATGAGCATACAGTAATATATTTGAAGATATTTATTATTATAACTATATGCTTATTGTAATATATTTTGTATAAAAGTTTATTTTTGTTTAGTTTTTGAGAGAAATGTTGATGTATTTTTGTGGTATATCACAGGAAGGAAACGCCCGCTATGTTTATTTGCTGCTAATCACAGAGATTACGCTTTTACTCTATTTTGAGCGGTATTTTTTTTTTTTTTTTTTTTTTTTTAAATATATCTGTTTAACGAGTCATAAAATGATAGATGTACAAAGAGTAAATATGCAGACTGGTATTTCAAAACATTTATATATGTTTTTATCTTATGGAAAAGAAAAACAAGAAAGGAAAATAAATCATATGTCAACATAAATTTTGAAACATTTTCTAATAATTCCCCAATACAACAACGAAACCTCATTAATAAGGAATAAATTTAAATAAGCAAATTAGAAACACATACCCCAATAGAATATGCAATTAAGCAATTACCGTCCATAGTCAATAATACCTTCGGATTCTTTTGAGCAGCCATATATATGATCTATTGATTTGTATACACATCACATGCGTTGCAAAAAATGTAATTCGAAATAAAACGATTAACACATTTGAAAATTCATTTTCAACATTTATCGCCCATAGAAGATAATATTTTTTTGTGCAATCATGTGTATGACCTAAAGATTTTTATACACGCTGCGTATTCATTTAATTTAGATAGGAAACATGCGTTTTCTAGCTGATGTGTTTCCTTCCTTAAAATCTCACTTCCAGAAATTACCATCCATAGACGACAATATATCCACATTTTTGCGTAACTCTGCATATATATTTATTTATATTCTACAAACATATCTTAGTACACTAAATATATTTCAGCTGGAAAATGTATAAGACAATAATAATAATAATAAAAACATCTCTAAGCAATTCACGTCCAATAGACAAAAATGCATACGATTTTTTTCCACAGCCGTGGTATATGAATTTATGCACATCTGGCAATGTTCTAGAAATTGCTTATGATTAAAAACATATACCGCATCTGGAAATGCCCTTTCATCGCTTATCGCTTATAGGCATTACTATAACCGAATTAATATTTGTGCCGCTGTAAAGGAACAAATAAATGCTATGCACTTTATGTTCTACAGAATGCATCTTGCAGTGGCACATCAGTAACACAAATCAATTTCATTATGTTTGAAATAGTGTAACACCATTAAAATATACTGCAAACGATTTTCCACCTTAGGCCATAATGCAACGGAATTATTTTGAGTGTCCCTGTGAACGAACTATAAATGCTACACATTTAATTTTCCATACCGAACATGCCATAGTAAATTCCAATGCTATATATCAATTACATGGCAACCCGAATATATTTACGCGAATTAGATCAAGGACAGACGGCCAGACAAACCGAAGTCATAAACATTTTTTCAACTACATTTAAAAATGTTAAAATGAATCTACATTGATTTTAAAAATTTGGTTTCAGAGTAGCCTTTGAATTTGTAAATTTTATGACAGGAAAAAAAACGAACAAATTCTCATAACATAAAAAATAAGAAAAAATTTGGTTATCCGAAAAATGTAATCATTAAAAGTCCGCTATCCGATCCGAACACACAAAGTACATTAACCTGAAACTGACCTGAACGCATCACGAAACCAGAAATGAAAGAAAATTAATATCATATTTAAAAAATATATATATTGTTGGAATTAGAAATGAATATATTTAAACAAATGGATATCTGTAAAGCAAATTTCCGGACTATCTTGAAAAAAAAATGGGTTTAGTCAAATCGGAAACCATAAGGGGTAAAAAAGAGTAGACCCGACTGTCAAAGAATAAATAATATATATATATATATATATATTATATATAAACTTATTGCAAAAATTAACCATTGAAACAGAAGCAACTGACCATATGCAATGAAATTATTACCCCATGTAGCACTGTCAAATTACAAATAATAAAACATAGTCCTAACAAATGAAGTATTATTTATTCAAAAAGTGAAACAAAAGTAAAAACACAAATGTAGGCTTATAATGTAATATATATATATATATATATATATAAAATCTTGTAGTATCGTTTCAATTGAATTTTACACTTTCTCTTCCTAGTTTTTCCCACATGTGATTTCATTTTATATCTATATACATATATATATCACCGTTAAATATACATATATATATATATATATATAGAAAGCCAAATAGGCTAAATTATGGTATCATATGAATATCAATAATTTCATCTAGATAATTATATATATATAGAAGCTAATCAAAATGATTTATGAGCCAAATAGGCTAAATTATGGTATCATATGAATATCAATAATTTCATCTAGATAATTATATATATATATATATATATATATATATATTAGAGATTTAAAAGAAACTTTGGTAGCTAAGACGGGAAATAATTATTTTAAAATAACGGGTTGGTATAACAGTAGCTTAGACTTTATTTCAAATATTTAGAATTTGAATCTAGCAATATGGAATATCTTTATGAAAGAGAAAGTTATGAATAATATAATTGTGCCTTGAATTTTAAAAGCAATAAGATGCATTGAAAACCAGAGAAGTTAGAGCCTCAATCAAAGATTTAGTTGCATCAAACCTTATATAATAATTACCCGAATCATATTAAAAATCAAATAAGAAATATGTACGACGTATGATCTAAACACATAACATTGAGAAAAATGTATATATATGTATATATATTTTTTCTCCCTGAATAACTGTAATATATTGCTAAGATTATTTTTAATATGTCTATTTCATTTTTTTCATTTCATTTTTTATAAATGTACAAATTATTTTGAATTACTCTTTTCCTTTCTATAACATTTGCACTTGGTTTAAAATAATAATAATTTTTACTGTTGTTATGAAAATTACAAAGTAAAATATAATTCAGATGAGTAAATTCATGCATTAAACTTGTTCAATCTTTGTAACACCCATAGTGTAAGATATACAAGTGTGTGAAATAGAATATGGGTGAAAGGATGGACTGTTGTCATCTCATATGTCACTGATGGAGCTGACTCGAAGCCCCCACGAAAAATAGGGGTGACTTAAGAGGGATGAAATAGCCAATGCTGGAGTGTCTTATACGTATCTTTCAGGGTGTGGCATTTTTTAACGAGTGTTTTCTTAGGAGGTTAAAAGATCCATCGGATGACCAGCCAGAATAGTTTAGATTTTGAGCATAGTAGAAACGTTTATGAAATAAAAGATATGCTGTGAATGTATGCAACATGCGTAATCATTTATGTGGATTACAGTTTGCGAACTGAAAAATCATAATGCCTAAAAAATCTGCGTTAAGTCAACAAAGTATTGTTGAAACTTTTAAAAAATTCAAAGATGAGATTTTAGATATAGATGGAAAAATATTACCTCCTTCAAATGAAATCTGGAGAAAATTAAGTGAAGCTGTTGGACATGTGTTTTCTGCAAAATACTGTTACACAATCGTCAAACTGAACCGGTATAATTTATGGGAATCACTTGCTCTGCAGTGTCAAAGCGAAAATGATGAGAATTCTTCTGAATCTAATTCTGACTGTAAAATTAATGTTTCTCTAAGTGATAGTTCTGAATGCGAATCTTTCATTCAAACTGAGGACGAAATTCGATGCAAGCTACGTCTAACTGCTGAAGAATGGATACGTATTAAACCCGTAGGTAAAAAATATAAATGCTCGGAAAGATATAAAAAATTTAAGAATTATACTGTTCTCAAGCCAAATGTTTGGCCGGAAATAATACATAGAAAATTTTGGAAAATTTGCCAACTTAAGTGTAATATAATTTTCAAGCGAGCAAGAATTTACCGCAATTCATCCATTTACTGCTTAATTACTGGAATTTGTAACAGGTGCCATTCCAGATTTTCTGGTCAAATCCAATCAAAGCCAGAAGCTAATAGTGACGTAGAAATTACATGTAAGTACAGAGGCCCGTATAAAGAGTGCACGTCAGAAGGAAAAAGACACCTTAAAGGCTGGACAAAAAGTGAAGCTCTTAGAGAAATGTGTGAGAAGAATGTTGCACCGAATGAATGCAGAAATGCATTAGCCAACTCCATGATGGAGTTTGGAGATGCTGATCCACCTGTTTTGCCATCTGCAAACGCTTTAAGAATAGCGAAGTGCAGGGAAATTAAAAAGACTTATTATCATGAAAATCCCATCATTTCTATAACTTTCATGAAATATGGTGAGACTATATTCTATGAATCAATTAAAGCGATTGGGTGTGATCCGTTTTTCGTGCATTATTGGATGCCTTATCAGATGCAACTTTTTAATACTTATTGCAGCAATACAGCGTATTCAAAAATCAGTATAGATGCGACTGGCAGCGTGGTTAAAAAATTACAAAGACCATTCAATAATAAATCTGGACATATATTTTTGTATGACATAACAGTCAATGACCAAACTACTAAAAGTCAGTATTCAGCTTGCAATATGCTATCGGAGAAACATGACAGAAACAGTATCTACAATTGGCTGTCTGCATGGGTTAATGACGGTGCTAAAATTCCAAAAGAAATAACTTGTGATTTCTCATTGGCATTGCTGTCTGCCATAGTTAGGACTTTTAGCAATCAGCAAACTTTAAATGATTATCTTAACAAATGTGCAGACATTGTTTTACATAGAAAAGAAGTCGAGAATCCCAAAACATTTATTAGATGTGATGTAGCTCACACATTAAAATTGATAGCATCATGGAACGAATTGCGGGGAAAAGACTTTAGAATAAGGAATTTGTACATAAGAAGCTTGGCCCTAATAATATTAGCACAAAATATAAAAGATGTTGAAAACATATTATTTTCAATTTTCACGGTAGCCCTCAGTGAAACGGAAGGTACCGACATATCTACAGGAAAAATAACACCCTGTGAAACTGAAAAAAATAAATTGAAAAAAGCTATTGCAACTGGAATTATAGATGTCGAACAAACAGTAATTAACACAGTAAATAGCCTTGTGATTAATGATGACATGAAGGATGAAGATTTTGCAAATGCAGCAGAAGATCAATTCTGTGGATTTGATAAATTTGCTCAATCTATTGCAGACAGATGCCAAAATATCGTACAGCACATAGAAGGTGATCACGATAATCACCAACATTTACCTGCAATTGTTAAAAAAATAATTAGACTTGTAAAACTCCTCCCTTTATGGTCAGGAATAATGATTCCCATTTTTCAATATGGGGCACAAACTGATAGCAGTGCTTCCGTTGAAAGTAATATCAATAATTTGAAAAATAGAATATTTAGAAATAGGGTACTTCCTATTAGATGTGACGAGTTTTTAAAAATTCACATTAATTCTTTAGAAGGAATGATGAAATGCACAGCAGCGAAAATGGAGCAAAAACCATCCAGTATTTCAATAAGTGAATATGAAAATAAATCTGAATGTATTTCAGAGGAAAAACAAATGAAATACACTGAGATTCCAAACGAAAAACAGAAAAATGAGAAGTATTTTCCTTCGAAATGTGAGTCTCAAGATTCCACAGAATTTACAACGATGGATAGAGCTGATGAGTCAAAATTCATAGAAAATTGGAAAGGTCTGGCATTACCGCCCAAAAAAAGATCAAGATACTCATATTTAGTGCCACAAAAAGAAATTGAGAGAGTGGATTTCAAAAGCAAGAAATCCAATAGGCCCATTGGTTTATTACAAAATAGGAATAAATTCGAAAAGCCAATTGTAATTGACAAAGAAATGTATACTTTATCTAATACATGCGCTTTTGATTCCCTGGTGCAAATTTTTGCCTCATCATTAGTAGATAGTGAGGAGTATAATAATAAATTTAAAACTATCCAGAATGATAATTTCCTAAAGACTGCAAGGAATACCGCCGATTCCAAAATAACTCACGGCACGTATAGGAACAGGGCGAAAATTTTGAGAGAAGTTTGCAAAACTACAAAAACTAAAGATATGATGAATTATATACCGGCTCAAACTACAGTTTCATATTTGGCTCAAAAGTTATTTTCGTCACATCCATCTTTTGTGAAACATGTATATTGTAACAACGCTGATTGCACTTTTGAGAAAATATCACTTCGCACTGTTGTTATCACAATTAATTTTGAAAATGAAAACTTCAGTACTTTACAAAACAAATTAGATGAACAATGTTTCGGAAGTGATGTCCCTTGTTGCCAAAAAAATGTCAATGGATATGCTTGTCTAGGAAAACGGAAGGAGGAAATTGTTTTATCTGATAGGCATCTGATAATAGAAATAATTAATCAAGATTTTAAAAAACGGCATAAGGATGATTTATTAGAAGATCCAGAAGTAGTTCTTGACGATATTCCAAAATCCCTTAAACATGATGAAGCGGAATATCACTTGCGCGGGGCAGTATCATTTAGTACTACTCACAGATCCATAAATGTTATTGGACATTATATAGCCTTTTGCCGCAGAAATGATGAACTCTGGGAAGAATATAACGATATGAGTGAAAAGAAATTTTTCTGTCCCAAAACAAAAATTATACAGTGCCAGCTATTATTTTATTCTATATAATTTTTCAACACTGACCTTTAATCCAGAAACAATGTAAGTGATAAAATTTATTTACTAGATAATTTTTGAAAATGTATATATTTCAAACTACCTATACATCTTTTGATTTAAATCGTATATATTTACTTATAAGCAATATTGTGTGTATAAATATATATATATATATATTGTAAAATTTATTATAACGTAAATTATTTCTTCATTAAATATCCCGCATTCATGCATATATTTCTCTGCAGCGTAGAAAAAAAAATCTTGCATTACCTAAGCATATTGTTCAAATTCAGAGAGGGAAAAAAATCTTATTTTTTATTGTAACTAACCATGATTCCTATCAAAATTATTTTTTAAAATCTTTATTTAGAAAAAATATATATTTATATTACTTAAAAATTTAAAATATGTCCTGTTTAGAAGTATAGTTATTGTGCATCAATTCTGTAAATTATATTAACATGAGAGTTATTTTTTATTATAAAATTGAACGCATTCTTGCTTATGTTTTACTAAAGGGAAGAAAGAAGAATGTCGGAGAGTTATTTTTTATTATAAAATTTAACGCATTCTTGTTTATGTTTTACTAAAGCGAAGAAAGAAGAATCTCGGATTAAAGAGCTTTTTTACTTATTCATACAGCAAAATTGAACTCTGAATTTCTTTGTTATAGATATTCGAGGGTTTCATATAATAAATGATATTTATATCAATTTAGAATAGATATACTTTTATTAATTGAGATTTACGGATAAATATGTCTTCTTCTGTATAGGTACTGTGCCTATATTGTGTAAATATTATTAAACTATATTTTATTTTTTATTTTTCAAAATTTCACGCATTCATTTTTATACCTATCTAAAGCAAGGAAAGAACCGTCTCCGATTAACATAACTTATTCACAGTGAAGAAAATTTTATTGGTTGAATATACCCTTTATTTATATCAAAAGATTTTTTATAATAAGATATACTTCGTCATTTGAAATTTGAAATTTGAATTTTGTTTGCATGCATAGAAACTGTGTATTTATTTTGTAAATATAATTACATTATATTTTACTGAATAGAATTTCAGGTACTTATGTGTATAGCTCTTTAAAGCGAGAAATGAACAGCCTCCCATTAACATATAGATTACGTATACAACGGAAAGAAAATTGTTTTGAACATAGCCATTATTGAAATCAAAATATATTTATATTAATTTATCCACTATATAATTAATTTATTGGAAAATTTGAATTTACTGCTGTTTATATATATTATTAATATATTTTTAAATTGTATTAAAACTTATTATTATTTTTTTTTACTTTATAAAATTTCACACTTTTAGGCTTATATCTGTCTTTAGAAAGAACAGTCTCGCATAGTTACAGCTTATTTTGTATACTCATAGAAAAAAAATCCTATATTATTATCAAATTTACTTTTTATACGAATTTATCAAAGATATTACACTTTATTACTTTAAATTTGAAAATGAATATTTTTGTTTGCATGAATACATTTTAAGCATATATTTTGTAAATATTAATAAAATATTAATTTCTCTTACGTCAGAAAATTTCACGCACTCATGCTAATACCTTTATATAGCGGAGAAAGAACAATCTCACGTTAATATAATTTATTCAAAAGAAAAAAAAATCTTACTTGTTGAATATACTCATTACTTATGTATAAAATATTTTTTTAAATAGTATAAAAATTATTAGTATTGTATATATTTTATAGTTATTAAAAATAGTATTATTTTTTTAAATAATATTTAAATAAAAATATTTCTAAGCGATCGGAATGCTGGGTAATATACTGCCTAAGATAGCGCACACTCTCAATTCTGTGTGATTTTTTTTTTTTTTTACTTTAAAATGAAAATCTATTTAGCCATAGTACATTTTGTTCACTTTTCAATAAAGTTTATTCAGAATTCGTGCAACAATTTTAGACTTTTTTTTTTTTTACTTTAAAATGAAAATCTATTTAGCCATAGTACATTTTGTTCACTTTTCAATAAAGTTTATTCAGAATTCGTGCAACAATTTGACTTTTTTTTTTTTTTACTTTAAAATGAAAATCTATTTAGCCATAGTACATTTTGTTCACTTTTCAATAAAGTTTATTCAGAATTCGTGCAACAATTTTAGAGTTTTTTTTTTTTTTTTTTTTTTTTTTTTTTACTTTAAAATGAAAGTCTATTTAGCCATAGTACATTTTTTTCACTTTTCAATAAAGTTTATTCAGAATTCGTGCAGCAATTTTAGCGTTTTTTTTTTCCCCTGACGGAACCGGGAAACACCGGCTAGTTTATTACTATAGATACAACAGCCAGTAAGATAGATAAACAGTCAGTTTATTAATATAGATAAGAAGGTTACAATGTTATCCAAGGTTACACTTGTTTAAAATTTTAAAAAGTACATTTCTGTTTGTAATTAAACATACTTATCATATATTTTAGAAATATTATTAGACTGTAAATAATTTTTTACTTCAACAAATATCGCGCATTTATGCTTATATCTCTTTAAAGCAAGAAAAGAACGGTCTGTCGTTACCATAGCTGATTCAAAGACAAGAAAATTTTACTTATTGAATTTACCCATTATTTTATATCAAAAATAATTCTTTCCTCAATTTATCCAAGACATATTTTATTATATAAAATCTGCTAATGTGCATTTCTGTTTGCATGTACGTACACTGTGCATATATTTTGAATATATTTTTAAACTGTATATTATTTTTACGTCATCAAATTTCACGGATCCAAAATTATATCTTTCTAAAACGAAAAAAGAACCAATTAATTTTCTTGTTAAATTCTTGTTGCTTTTTATATCAATTTATCCAAGATATACGTTTTATATGAAATTTGTGAATGTACATTTCTGTTTGCATGCGTAGATACTGTGCATACATTTTTAAAAATATTATTGAACTATAAATTCTTCTTTTACTTCATTGATTTTCTACCATTCATGTTTGTACGTCTCTAAAACGAGGATAGAACTCTCTTCCATTAAGATAACTTATTTCCGAGAGAAGAAAATTTTACTTGTTGAATTATTTATATAAAATCTGCTAATGTGCATTTCTGTTTCAATGTAAATACACTGTGCATATATTTTGAATATATTTTTAAACTGTATATTATTTTTACGTCATCAAATTTCACGAATCCAAAATTATATCTTTCTAAAACGAAAAAAGAACCAATTAATTTTCTTGTTAAATTCTTGTTGCTTTTTATATCAATTTATCCAAGATATACGTTTTATATGAAATTTGTGAATGTACATTTCTGTTTGCATGCGTAGATACTGTGCATACATTTTTAAAAATATTATTGAACTATAAATTCTTCTTTTACTTCATTGATTTTCTACCATTCATGTTTGTACGTCTCTAAAACGAGGATAGAAAACTGTCCCATTAAGATTTACTTATTTCCGAGAGAAGAAAATTTTACTTGTGGAATTATTTATATAAAATCTGCTAATGTGCATTTCTGTTTCAATGTAAATACACTGTGCATATATTTTGAATATATTTTTAAACTGTATATTATTTTTACGTCATCAAATTTCACGAATCCAAAATTATATCTTTCTAAAACGAAAAAAGAACCAATTAATTTTCTTTTTAAATTCTTGTTGCTTTTTATATCAATTTATCCAAGATATACGTTTTATATGAAATTTGTGAATGTACATTTCTGTTTGCATGCGTAGATACCGTGCATATATTTTTAAAAATATTATTGAACTATGAATTCTTTTTTACTTCATCGATTTTCTTCCCTTCATGTTTCTACGTCTCTAAAACGAGGATAGAACTCTGAGAAAAAATTTTACTTGGAGTAATCACGAAATATGCTGTTATTATTTAAGGCAAAAATTTCTATTTTAAATGTCTGGTATGGATTCGAAATTTCTGAATGGAAAAGGAGGCCAAACTGGCAACCTTGGTGATGTTGCAACTCTGAAACCATATTAAAATTTAGTGGTGACAATCGGTTCATTTTTAAAAGTAATGAAAAAGGTATTTTTCCACATTCGATAGTTTGACATGATAGCGAAGATATAATAATGTACAAATATTTTTTTAAATATTATTGAACTGTAAATTCTTCCTTATTTCATCGAATTTCTTCCATTCATTGCTACACGTTTCTAAAACGAGAATAGAAAACTGTCCCATTAAGATAACTTATTTCAGAGAGAAGAAAATTTTACTTGTTGAATATACTCATTATTTATATCAAAATAATATTATCATTATTATTGTTACTATTCATATCAAAGTATCATTATTTGTATCAAAGTACTTTTTATGTCAATATATCTCAATATACACATTTTATTATTTGAAATTTATGAATGTGCTTTTCTTTTTGCATGTACATATACTATGCATTTATTTTATAAATATTATTAAATTGTAAATTTGTTTTTACTTCATCAATTTTTACGCATTCAGGCTTATATCTCCCAAAAGCGAGGAAGAATCACTCTCATAATAATATAACAACAAGTAAATTTTACTTGTTGGATATACCCATAATTCAATCTTCATATTAGCATAGCATTAAGTACATTTTACTTATGAATATTGAATACATTTTACTTATGGCTAATATTTTCGGAATTGATCAATAGTCCCTTACAGTACATGGCTTTACAAATTTAATAAAATCTGCTGGACAGAAAAAAAATGCTAGTCGCCAGTAAAAAAAAAAAAAAAAAAAAAAACATTTATCCTCTTTCCCGTCATTGATATAAAAAAAAAAAAATCTGAATTAATTGAGAAAAAAATAATAACAAGCATAGTTTAGAATTATTAGTTACATAGTTTAAAATAGTACATAATTTAGAAAGATAATGTAAACTATATTTTCTAATGAAACTTATAATCACTTATATTATGTTGATAGCTTACATAAACACAAAAATCATATTTAAAACTTAAAAAGAAACAACAACAAAAAAAAAATCGAGCATTTTTTGGCACTGTATCCAATTTTAGATGCCACAGAGACTGGATTGACGCTATTTCTTACTGTTTTATTGAAATATCTTCTCCTCCGCCCCACACACATTCTAATCACGTGACAAATACTAATTGGTTATAGCTGAAAAGAATGGTGTTTTCTGTGCATGAGTTGGAAAATGACTTTTAAATTTTGTTCTTCCATTAAAAGTACGAGGGAAGAGGAAGATCACTGCTTGCCGCGCATGAGTAGGGGTGGGGGAGAGAAAAGATGCCATTTGTGGTCATTTCTTATGTCAATTTTTTTTTACAGAAATCACCCCGAAAGATCAACTAATTTTGGTCGCCAGATCAAAAAACTTGGTAGCCAGTGGCGACCTGGCAACCGCATTTGTTAAGCCCTACCCATTATCAAAAGCATACATGAATACCATAAAAAGTATTTTTTTTAAAAATATAAATGCAGCCCAGAAGTTTACTGTTTGAAATTTACGAATGTACATTTTCGTTTGCATGTACATGTACTGTGTATGTGTATATATTTTATAAATATTATTAAACCATAAATTCGTTTTTACTTAAGCAAATTTTACGCATTTTGACGTATTTATACCGCTTTACAGCAAGGAAGGAACACTCTCATTGCTGAAGCATCTGTGAAGGATTACTGTGGAGACGCGAAAGGTTTTTGCTTTCCGTCCGTCTGTTTGTTTGTCTGTCTGTCTGTTCCGCGATAACTGCCGCAAGGATGATCGGAAGGTTGATTTTTGGTAGGTATGTTGATGAGGTACCCGGAATTAGCTGTATAGTTTTTAGTTACATTTGGTTCATTCGTTCGAAAAATATAGAGCATTTCTTTTTAGGTCATAATACTTTTCAATGGGATGTCAGACGATTTTTTTAATTTTAACATTCACCGAAAAGAAAATGTCGCATTGGGATTATTGTAAATGCTAAATTATGGATGCTAAATTTACGAAATGGAGATCTTAATTTAATCCAATCACTTTGAAAATTTGCCAATATATTTATTAGAATTTCGAAATTAATTGCATAAATTATTGGAAAATTTCATGCATTAATTTGAAAGTTATAAAATATTTTAATTTCTGATTTTTTACAAACATTTCAATGCATTTTTTCCCCTCTCTTTCATTAAATGTTTGCTAAGCAGCTATATTTAAAAGAATATCAACAAAGAAAAAATCAAGTGAATCTCACTATTTTGACGCCAAATTTTATTAACAAAATAGCTAATTTTCGGGTGATTTAAGTTTTTAATATGCTTTTTTTAATGAAATAGATGAGAATTTATTTTAACTACTAAAGAAAGATTACCAAATCAGTTTTCCAAATGAAAATAATAACAACGTTGAATGTGTAAAGTGAATATAGATCACATAAGAGGAAATTACATTTGTATAAGTATGTTTTATACACGAAATTTTATTCAATTTCAGCAACATATGATGTTTAGCGGTTGAAATATAAGTATTCTTTTAAGGACAGGATAAAATCTCTTGTGCAGAGTTATGGTTATTATAATGAAATTAAAATAGTAAATACATTCAGACATATACTCAAGAAATGAAATAGCACAATTACTGGAAAATGAATATAAAATTAAAGCGACAACGAGGGGTTCAGGTGGGCTCTGCTCCCCCCCCCCCCTGAAGTTATGTATTGTTATTCTGAAAAAAAATACAGCAATAAGTAGTTTATCCTATCATTGCATAACATTGTGTTTAATGCGATACTTCTAAAATTTCCGGAACTTTCGATAAATTTTATATTCTTATAAATGTATAAATAACTTTAAAAAATTGAATTTTAGGATATCAAATGTTATGCAGATAATGTTAAAAATGAGTAAGATTAATGAACAATGATTTGTAGAACTGACGTTGAGGCCTCTGATCTGTAGATTTACTAAGTATTAATGTAGCTTATCTCATACAGAAGAAAATTTCATTTGTAGAAGATATATAAATAGATAAACCGATATTTACAATACAATGCATGTATATATATATATCCGAAAATTTAAGATTTTCAAAATTAAAATAAATGGGGAAAATACTTAAAGATATGTAAAGAAAAAATCCAATGTGCAGAAAGTGAAAATTATTACAAGAAGCAGTTGGAAACTTATACTATAGTGGAACATTTTTTCAAGGCAATATTCCAGTAATATAAGTAAAATGTAAATGATTTCTGCTTGAGTTAATAGCCACAAGCCAAATATATATATACAGTGGAACTCCAGTTATACGTTACCTGAGTTGTACATTTCCCTCAGTTATACGTTTCAACTCAGCGGTCCCGGCCATTTGTCATTAAAAATTAGCCGAGTTATACGTTTTTGAGTTATACATTTCCCTCAGTTATACGTTACGTTTTTGAGTCCCCGTGCGAAATTTTGTCTCACTTATACGTTTTGCCGAAGATGATTTTTTCAGAACCTTCTCTACGCCTTGCCTTTCTTCCCTGCTAACCACCGCTCTAGGGTTTTTGGGAACAAAACTAGTACGTGCGAAACAGAGCATAGGAGAGGGGGGGAAAGAAGGTATTACTCTGCTGAAAAAACACAATGGAAGATTAGTGATTACGTATTTCAATAAGATTCAGTAAACTACTGAAATGACTTTTGGTAAATAATTTACATACCAAAGTGATTCCAATTATTTATTTTAAGTACGCTATGTGTGTAAAAAAGTATATTTAATAAAGGTTTTATGATGAAATAACTTCATGTGTACTTTTCTTATGTACCTTTTATGTTTTACTCTGTTCCATTTCCGCGATATATGTCATGGGTGCAGTAATACTTACAAAACTTCCATTTTCTATATAAAAGGTAACAAATGCCTCAACGAAACTAAATTTTCACGATATAATTATAAAAGATTCTAGTAGATCATTAATTGAGTTATACGTTTAACTGGAGTTCCACTGTATCCTCTTGAGTGAAGGATTCTCCCTCTCTAAAGCAAGGAAAGAGAATTTCGTTTTAAAGTAGCTTTTCTAATTGAAATCCTAATTTTTTTACTGTCCAATGATTTCACATAATGAGTAATATTTATATAAATGTTTAGCCAATAAATACTTGTATAACTTAAAGTTTGCTAATTTTTATATCTCTTTTGATGTACTGGTGTTGTGTATACATTATGGAAGTTTTATCAAACTGTAAACTATTTTTTACTTCGCGAAGTCTACAGGATTATATCCTTCAATAAACCGAGGAAGACGAATCTCGTATTATTATAACTTATTTTCCTTATCCATACACAAGAGTTAAAAACTGAAATATGATTTTTTTTTATTGTAAATGCCCACTTATTTATGAAAAATATTTTAAATATTAATTTAGCTAAAATATAATGCATTGTTTGAAGTTTAAGTTAATTTCTCTTATTACAGATAGAGCGGCCTACACTGTAAAGGGAAATGTCTGAAATTCAAACACTTAAGTATCTTAAACGGATGGTTCATTTTTAACACACTTTAAAGTGTCATAAAAATTTGAGACAAATAATAGTGTCTCAATTTCAGCCATTTGAAATTTCTGAAACGCGGCCATTTTTGACCTGCCATTTGTTGACAACAGGCAGCCATTTCTGACCACTCTTTTTTAAAAAGCATTAAAAGCAGCCATGTTTGACCACATTGAATCCTCAATAAATGGAAAAATATTTCACCATAAAGCAATCCTGGGTTTGTTCCAGAAGCAGAATCTGATTAAATCACGGGTAAACGGGACGTGAACCTGCTCCCACCCATGATTTTAAGGGTCACAAATTTCGTATGCAAATTTTAATAAAACTGATATTTTAAATCTATTTCGACAGTACAATGTCGAAATAGATTTAAAATATCAGCTTTACAAATATTCCATACAAAATTTGGGGCCCCTTAATAAATGGGAGAGGGCAGGGTCACAGCCCACTTTGCCCATGCTTTAATCAGATTCTGCTTCTGGAATAAACCCAAACATGCCTTATGGTCAAATATTTTCAAAAAATAAAAATAGGATCTTTTAAAAAAAATCAGATTTTATTATTATTACTAGCAAGCTACGCCCGCTACGCTGGTCAATTTCTTTTAACGAACCTTTAATCAAACAAAATATTGACATTTCATAAATAACTTTTATATTTTAACAGAATAATAAGGCTACTATAATTTGTGACTCGTGCTATAGCCAATATACACGTGAGGACACGTCGCCCTTATCATTATCTTTTTCCCCATGAAGGTTTCGCTATGGTACTCCATTGGAAAATTTGGTAATTTTTGAAATTCAATATTTGAAAAACGGCATAATCATTAGATTTGAAATTTATATCAAGAAAAATACAATTTTTTACCTTTCAAACGCAGTTTGTCTAACAATTTTCTGACAAATACTTTTTGAGCTATCATTTTTTTCAGTAACTTCAAATGTTTCATTTTCCGAGATTAATCTGTTGCAACAATTAGCGAAAAACCCAGTCGTCAGCAACGCATAGTTTTTTATTAAAGAGGCTGTTGGAGCAGGGATTGTCACCACCAATTTTCCACCATCACTTTTGAAATCGGTTCCGTGGTTCCAGAAATTCCATAGAAATTGTAATTTAGAATGACTTCAGAACGCTTTTCGCTCATTTCACCCATTTAAATTTCGATTTTTTTAAAAATTTATTCTTAGAGAGCATTTACATCTTATAAGTAACTACAATGCTAAATTTCAATTTTCTTGCCCCTTCAGTATAAAAAAGTCGCAATTTTCGAACATTTTTCGATCCTGCACCCCATTGATGTTAGTGGCACGGACATAAATTATAGCCTGTGTTGGAGTAGGGATTGTCCCCATCAATTTGCCACCATTACTTTTGAAATCGGTTCTGTAGTTCCAGAGATTTCCTAGAAATTGTAATTTAGACTGTTTTTAGAACGCTTTTTGCTCATTTCACCCTTTTAAATTTAAATTTCTTTTTTATTTTGTTCTTAGAGAGCATTTACATCTTATAAGTAACTACAATGACAAATTTCAAATTTCTAGCTCCTTCAGTACAAAAAATAAAAATAAAACTGCCCAGTTAAACTGAGGGCATTGAGTTCACAGGCTATTCACACTAATTGTATATTATACTCTTATTTCAAAGAATTTGAAATAAGCCCATTGAAAAATAAATAAATAAACAATATATTAAGGGGGGGGGTCATCCCCCCGTTACCCCCCTCATAGTTAACTAATGAACCCCTTAAACTAATCAGGTAAATCTCTAATTACAATGAATATATATACAAAATTTGAAGAAAATCGGATAATTCTTCATGAAAAACCCATTTATATAAATTAAGGCGGGATTAGCCCCCTCCGTTCCCCCCCTTTATACTTAACCAATCAATCCTGAAAACTAATTAGGGAAGCGTCTTAACACAGTGAACCTTTAACCAAAATTTGAAGGAAATGTTATAATTCTGCATGAAAAACCCATTTATATAAATTAAGGGGGGATTAGCCCCCCCCGTTCCCCCCTTTATACTTAACCAATCAATCCCGAAAAACTAATCAGGGAAGCGCCTTAACACAGTGAACCTATAAACAAAATTTGAAGGAAAACGGAATAATTCTGCTTGAAAAACACATTTATATAAATTAAGGAGGGATTAGCCCCCCGTTCCCACCTTTATACTTAACCAATCAATCCCGAAAAGTAATCAGGGAAGCGTCTTAACCCAATGAACCTATAAACAAAATTTGAAGGAAAACGGAATAATTATGCATGAAAAACCCATTTATATAAATTAAGGGGGGGAGATTAGCCCTCCGAGCCCCCCCCCCCTTTATACTTAACTAATCAATCCCGAAAACTAATCAGGGAAGCGCCTTAACTCAGTGAACCTATAAACAAAATTTGAAGGAAAACGGAATAATTCTGCTTGAAAAACCCATTTATATAAATTAAGTTGGGGGGGGGGAATTAGCCCCTTGTCCCCCCCCCTTTATACTTAACCAATCAATCCCGAAAACTAATCAGGGAAGCGCCTTAACACAGTGAACCTATAAACAAAATTTGAAGAAAAACGGATATTTCTATGAAGAGTTATCGCATTACGTACGTACATACATACATACATACAGAACCGGCTGGCAAGCTCTCAGGGCTTGATAGCCAGTTTGATAGCTAAAAAATCGCAATTTTAGAACGCTTTTTGCTCCTGCACCCCCTGGGGTTAGTGGCACCGACATAAAATATAGCCTATGTTGGAGCAGGGGTTGTCACCATCAATTTGCCACCATCACTTTTGAAATCGGTTCGGTAGTTCCAGAGATTACCCCCTACAAACAAACAAACAAACAATCTTTACTCCTTTATAATATTAGTATAGATTACTCATGTTTTTTTCTTCTTTTTTTTCTCTTTTGCACCCACATAAAAAATATATATTTTGAGGGGGGGAAAAATCTAAAAACATTTTTTCTATTAATATCACATTAATTTTTCATATTTAACTATAAATAAAAAAAAATAAAACCCCTTAAAAAAGTATCTGGTCTAAAAATGAATTTTTTATATACCCATCTGCTTTCTTCCCCTCATATTATTTTCAGTTCTTTTTACGCATATTATTCAACTTGATTTTATAAATATATTTTGCACATGTTGGATTACTTACACAGATTTTTATTCTTCATTTGTAGGGTATTTTCATGATGGCTCTGTGTCTCGAAATTGAAACATGTTATTGAGATAGAATACAGGATATTTATCAAAGTAGTTTTTATATTTTCAAACAAGTTCTAATAAGGATTATTTAAAAAAAATAGTATCTTGCAGGTGAATACTATAGGAGGGATTATTTTCCATTGGAAAAACAACCTTTATTTATAAAGTATTCAGAAAGTCATGATTACTTTACTCTAATACTTTCATGATTTCTTTTCATGTTCTATATCTCCATCTGAAGCAAAAAATGGAACATTTCTCATACATAAACTTAAATTTGATTAAACATTTACATATATGCTCTGTAATATGCTCTGTATTAAATTATTCTGTTGTCACTAAAAATGAAAATTCATATATAAAATTACATCAATCATACAAAGGAACTGGAAATTGAAAGGAAAGAACTTAATTGTGAAATATCGTAAGAATTATGATGTTTTATTATATTGCCATATAAGCAATATTTTATCAATTTAGATCAGATGATAATCACACGAGTAGTTTAGCTATTATTAAAAAGTACATAAAAATTCTTTTTTAATAACCTATAGTAAAAATTACTTCTAGTTACAAAACCTCTTTTGTCTTTAATATACATCTTACAATATCTAATTGTCGCTTATGCATTTTTTATGCAAATGGGTGCAATTAAACTTATAAAAAGTATATACAGCTATTTTAAATTGGCCCCACCAGTGGCTGAGAGATTCTGCTCTCAAAGATGGTAGACGGGAGGTGCTGGGTTCAAACCCCTGTCGCGCTCGTCGACCTAACCGTTCGGAGTTTTCCGTGGTTTTCTTCGAACCTTGCGTTAATACGGATTAGGATCCCTTAAAAAGACCCCCACGGAAGGCACTCCCCCCAGGGCCTATATCCCTCGTGTTGATAATTGGCCGTCATAAATCAACCCAACCCAATTTTAAATGTAACATATAATTACGTAAGTATATATATGAAATTCAATTTCCATTTTTAATTTCCAAACACTTTTTTACAAAAAATAATAAAAAATCAATATTAAATTTATTTCATTTTGTCAAGTTTTGTATAATATAACATTTTATATAAAAAAATTTTCAGCAGAAAAAAAAGTAAATAAAGAAAGTAACAACGACTTGCTTCTTTTTAATTATCATTTATATAGTTTATAGGACATAAATATATTACAATGCAGCTAAAATTTGTTTTCAAACCATGATAGTATTATGTGGAACTTAATTTGAGAAGTTTTTAAGAATTAGGTTTAATAACAATTTTAAATGAAGAATGCAAAGCAGTAATATGATTCAGGCATTAATCAGGTTATTAACAAGCTATATACATTTTTTTATTTATTAAATGGAGGTTTTAAAAAATACTTAAAAAAATTCCTTAATATTGAAATTTTTCATATATTGAAAAATATCTGAAATGAGCACGCAAAATCATTTGACAGAAAAAATATTTATTGGAAAAAAAAAGACTCAAATATGAAAAATGAAAATTATTCTAATGAAAATAATTTAAATAATAAATAAATAATGTTTCATATGTAAAAACAAAAAAAAAAGTTCGGAAAATGTTCTTTGCGAAATGGATAATTATCCTGCTACGCGAGCTTACCTTTAAAAGAACGTATCCAAAAACTGTAGAGGTAAATCCAATTGTACACAATTGAAATTTACAATCTAAATACGCCGTTTTTTAAAAATATGTATTTGATGTACTCAAAATATACATTTTCTTGCACTCTATAAGATTTATATTAGTCTTCCTTAAATATTCTATTAAATTCCTTAGATTTAATTTATAAAATGCAATAAACACATTCGGTCTTTCTTCTGTTAAACATGAAGCGCAGACATGTAAAAGGAAGATATTTGCTTCAATATTAAACACGAATAAACAAGTAAGTTTATTTAAATAAAGTACTAACACGTTTTTATCTTCACAATATCCAACATACTGTCAGCGGCACACACAAGCACTAACATACTAATATAGGATTAAGTATTTTAATTACTGATGTGTACTAATTTACTATTTTCGTAAGCGATTTTCTTTATTTGACCTTTAATTATAAAAATTCGTTATAACGAGAAAACTGAAGCGGCACAAATGAAACTTTTGGCGGCACAAACCAGCACAAACGTAGCACAAACGAATGCCGTGAAAATTTTTTGATTCTGTTGATGGGGCGGGGCTGCGTTTCACTGGCCCCGCCCCATTGCGTTCGTTATAACGAGAGAACGGAAGTGGCACAAACGAAAATTTTTGCGGCACAAACCAGCACTAACATACCAATATAGGATTAAGTATTTTAATTACTGATTTGTACTAATTTACTATTTTCGTATGAGATTTTCTTTATTTGAACTTGAATTATAAAAATTTGTTATAACGAGAGAACGGAAGCAGCACAAACGAAAGTTTTTGCGGCACAAACCAGCACTAACATACCAATATAGGATTAAGTATTTTAATTACTGATTTGTACTAATTTACTATTTTCGTATGAGATTTTCTTTATTTGACCTTGAATTATAAAAATTCATTATAACGAGAGAACGGAAGCGGCACAAACGAAACTTTTGGCGGCACAAACCATCACAAACGTAGCACAAACGAATACAATAATAAAATTTTGAATTCTTTGATGGGGCGGGGCCACTGAAATGTTCGTCCTCTGTTGAAAAATGATTAATTCGTTATATTGAGAGAACGGAAGTAGCACAAACGAAAGTTTTTGCGGCACAAACCAGCACTAACATACCAATATAGGATTAAGTACTTTAATTACTGATATGTACTCATTTATACTATTTTCGTATGGGATTTTCTTTATTTGACCTTGAATTATAAAAATTCGTTATATTGAGAGAACGGAAGTAGCACAAACGAAAGTTTTTGCAGCACAAACCAGCACTAACATACCAATATAGGATTAAGTACTTTAATTACTGATATGTACTGATTTACTATTTTCGTATGGGATTTTCTTTATTTGACCTTGAATTATAAAAATTCGTTATAACGAGAGAACGGAAGCAGCACAAACGAAACTTTTGGCGGCACAAACCAGCACAAACGTAGCACAAACGAATACAATAATAAAATTTTGAATTCTTTGATGGGGCGGGGCCACTGAAATGGTCGTCCTCTGTTGAAAAATGATTAATTACTTATATGGAGAGAACGGAAGTAGCACAAACGAAAGTTTTTGCGGCACAAACCAGCACTAACATACCAATATAGGATTAAGTATTTTAATTACTGATTTGTAATAATTTACTAATTTCGTAAGCGGTTTTCTTTATTTGACCTTGAATTATAAAAATTCGTTAAAACGAGAGAACGGAAGCAGCACAAACGAAACTTTTGTTGGCACAAACCAGCACAAACGTAGCACAAACGAATACAATAATAAAATTTTGAATTCTTTAATGGGGCGGGGCCACTGAAATGATCGTCCTCTGTTGAAAAATGATTAATTCGTTATATGGAGAGAACGGAAGTAGCACAAACGAAAGTTTTTGCGGCACAAACCAGCACTAACACACCAATATAGGATTAAGTATTTAAATCACTGATATGTACTAATTTACTATTGTCGTAAGCGGTTTTCTTTATTTGACCTTGAATTATAAAAATTCGTTATAACGAGAGAACGGAAGCAGCACAAACGAAACTTTTGTTGGCACAAACCAGCACAAACGTAGCACAAACGAATACAATAATAAAATTTTGAATTCTTTGATGGGGCGGGGCCACTGAAATGGTCGTCCTCTGTTGAAAAATGATTAATTCGTTATATGGAGAGAACGGAAGTAGCACAAACGAAAGTTTTTGCGGCACAAACCAGCACTAACATACCAATATAGGATTAAGTACTTTAATTACTGATATGTACTCATTTATACTATTTTCGTATGGGATTTTCTTTATTTGACCTTGAATTATAAAAATTCGTTATAACGAGAGAACGGAAGCAGCACAAACGAAAGTTTTTGTGGCACAAACCAGCACTAACATACCAATATAGGATTAAGTATTTTAATTACTGGTTTGTAATAATTTACTAATTTCGTAAGCGGTTTTCTTTATTTGACCTTGAATTATAAAAATTCGTTATAACGAGAGAACGGAAGCAGCACAAACGAAACTTTTGTTGGCACAAACCAGCACAAACGTAGCACAAACGAATACAATAATAAAATTTTGAATTCTTTAATGGGGCGGGGCCACTGAAATGATCGTCCTCTGTTGAAAAATGATTAATTCGTTATATGGAGAGAACGGAAGTAGCACAAACGAAAGTTTTTGCGGCACAAACCAGCACTAACACACCAATATAGGATTAAGTATTTAAATCACTGATATGTACTAATTTACTATTGTCGTAAGCGGTTTTCTTTATTTGACCTTGAATTATAAAAATTCGTTATAACGAGAGAAAGGAAGCGGCACAAACGAAACTTTTGGCGGCACAAACCAGCACAAACGTAGCACAAACGAATACAATAATAAAATTTTGAATTCTTTGATGGGGCGGGGCCACTGAAATGGTCGTCCTCTGTTGAAAAATGATTAATTCGTTATATGGAGAGAACGGAAGTAGCACAAACGAAAGTTTTTGCGGCACAAACCAGCACCAACATACCAATATAGGACTAAGTATTTTAATCACTGATATGTACTAATTTACTAATTTCGTAAGCGGTTTTCTTTATTTGACCTTGAATTATAAAAATTCGTTATAACGAGAGAACGGAAGCAGCACAAACGAAACTTTTGTTGGCACAAACCAGCACAAACGTAGCACAAACGAATACAATAATAAAATTTTGAATTCTTTGATGGGGCGAGGCCACTGAAATGGTCGTCCTCTGTTGAAAAATGATTAATTCGTTATATGGAGAGAACGGAAGTAGCACAAACGAAAGTTTTTGCGGCACAAACCAGCACTAACATACCAATATAGGATTAAGTATTTTAATTACTGATATGTACTGATTTACTATTTTCGTATGGGATTTTCTTTATTTGACCTTGAATTATAAAAATTCGTTATAACGAGCGAACAGAAGCGGCACAAACGAAACTTTTGGCCGCACAAACCAGAACAAACGTAGCACAAACGAATACAATAATACAATTTTGAATTCTTTGATGTGGAGGGGCCACTGAAATGGTCGTCCTCTGTTGAAAAATGATTAATTCGTTATATGGAGAGAACGGAAGTAGCACAAACGAAAGTTTTTGCGGCACAAACCAGCACTAACATACCAATATAGGATTAAGTATTTTAATTACTGATTTGTAATAATTTACTAATTTCGTAAGCGGTTTTCTTTATTTGACATTGAATAATAAAAATTCGTTATAACGAGAGAACGGAAGCAGCACAAACGAAACTTTTGTTGGCACAAACCAGCACAAACGTAGCACAAACGAATACAATAATAAAATTTTGAATTCTTTAATGGGGCGGGGCCACTGAAATGATCGTCCTCTGTTGAAAAATGATTAATTCGTTATATGGAGAGAACGGAAGTAGCACAAACGAAAGTTTTTGCGGCACAAACCAGCACTAACACACCAATATAGGATTAAGTATTTAAATCACTGATATGTACTAATTTACTATTGTCGTAAGCGGTTTTCTTTATTTGACCTTGAATTATAAAAATTCGTTATAACGAGAGAACGGAAGCAGCACAAACGAAACTTTTGTTGGCACAAACCAGCACAAACGTAGCACAAACGAATACAATAATAAAATTTTGAATTCTTTGATGGGGCGGGGCCACTGAAATGGTCGTCCTCTGTTGAAAAATGATTAATTCGTTATATGGAGAGAACGGAAGTAGCACAAACGAAAGTTTTTGCGGCACAAACCAGCACTAACATACCAATATAGGATTAAGTATTTTAATTACTGATATGTACTGATTTACTATTTTCGTATGGGATTTTCTTTATTTGACCTTGAATTATAAAAATTCGTTATAACGAGAGAACGGAAGCGGCACAAACGAAACTTTTGGCCGCACAAACCAGAACAAACGTAGCACAAACGAATACAATAATACAATTTTGAATTCTTTGATGTGGAGGGGCCACTGAAATGGTCGTCCTCTGTTGAAAAATGATTAATTCGTTATATGGAGAAAACGGAAGTAGCACAAACGAAAGTTTTTGCGGCACAAACCAGCACTAACATACCAATATAGGATTAAGTATTTAAATCACTGATATGTACTAATTTACTATTGTCGTAAGCGGTTTTCTTTATTTGACCTTGAATTATAAAAATTCGTTATAACGAGAGAACGGAAGCGGCACAAACGAAACTTTTGGCGGCACAAACTAGCACAAACGTAGCACAAACGAATACAATAATAAAATTTTGAATTCTTTTATGGGGCGGGGCCACTTAAATGGTCGTCCTCTGTTGAAAAATGATTAATTCGTTATATGGAGAGAACGGAAGTAGCACAAACGAAAGTTTTTGCGGCACAAACCAGCACTAACATACCAATATAGGACTAAGTATTTTAATCACTGATATGTACTAATTTACTAATTTCGTAAGCGGTTTTCTTTATTTGACCTTGAATTATATAAATTCGTTATAACGAGAGAACGGAAGCAGCACAAACGAAACTTTTGTTGGCACAAACCAGCACAAACGTAGCACAAACGAATACAATAATAAAATTTTGAATTCTTTGATGGGGCGGGGCCACTGAAATGGTCGTCCTCTGCTGAAAAATGATTAATTCGTTATATGGAGAGAACGGAAGTAGCACAAACGAAAGTTTTTGCGGCACAAACCAGCACTAACATACCAATATAGGATTAAGTATTTTAATTACTGATATGTACTGATTTACTATTTTCGTATGGGATTTTCTTTATTTGACCTTGAATTATAAAAATTCGTTATAACGAGAGAACGGAAGCGGCACAAACGAAACTTTTGGCCGCACAAACCAGAACAAACGTAGCACAAAGGAATACAATAATACAATTTTGAATTCTTTGATGTGGAGGGGCCACTGAAATGGTCGTCCTCTGTTGAAAAATGATTAATTCGTTATATGGAGAGAACGGAAGTAGCACAAACGAAAGTTTTTGCGGCACAAACCAGCACTAACATACCAATATAGGATTAAGTATTTAAATCACTGATATGTACTAATTTACTATTGTCGTAAGCGGTTTTCTTTATTTGACCTTGAATTATAAAAATTCGTTATAACGAGAGAACGGAAGCGGCACAAACGAAACTTTTGGCGGCACAAACCAGCACAAACGTAGCACAAACGAATACAATAATAAAATTTTGAATTCTTTGATGGGGCGGGGCCACTGAAATGGTCGTCCTCTGTTGAAAAATGATTAATTCGTTATATGGAGAGAACGGAAGTAGCACAAGCGAAAGTTTTTGCGGCACAAACCAGCACTAACATACCAATATAGGATTAAGTATTTTAATCACTGATATGTAGTAATTTACTATTGTCGTAAGCGGTTTTCTTTATTTGACCTTGAATTATAACAATTCGTTATAACGAGAGAACGGAAGCGGCACAAACGAAACTTTTGGCGGCACAAACCAGCACAAACGTAGCACAAACGAATGCCGTGAAAATTTTTTGATTCCATTGATGGGGAGGGGCTGCGTTTCACTGGCCTCGCCCCATTGCGTTCGTTATAACGAGAGAACGGAAGTGGCACAAACAAAAATTTTTGCGGCACAAATCAGCACAAACGTAGCACAAACGATTGCCGTGAAAATTATTTGATTCCGTTGATGGGGCGGGGCTGTCGTTTCACTGGCCCCGCCCCATTGAGTTCGTTATAACGAGAGAACGGAAGTGGCACAAACGAAAATTTTTGCGGCACAAACCAGCACAAACGTAGCACAAACGAATGGTGTTGTTGAATTTTAAAAATCCGTATGGGGCGGGGCCAGTGAAATGGACGTTAAAAATGGTCGCATAGTAACAAAAGTACAATAGTTAAAATTTAGAAATTTTGTGTCTGTGTGAAATGGCTACGAAAATCTACCGTACGCAGTGGTCTTGAAATTTGGGTGAAAATAGTCTAAGGCATGTAATTATACACCTGAGGCTAAAATATTTCATTTTTGCTAATGGATAGAGATATTAGTTAAAAACCGAAATAAAAATACTAATCACATGTACCGGAGTAGCAGGATAGAGTGAATCCCTATTCCGGAGCGTCATAACAGGGAAAAAACAAATGCTGTTTTTCATCGTAGTTTTTAAGAACACACATCGGCTAAACGTTTGAGGACACGGATAAACAGCAGAATTATTCCTACAGTCTTGTACTTTTACGTTTGAAACTTAATTTTCGGTTCAAAAAATATTAATATTAACCCTTTGAAAAAAGTTAAAGGTTCGATTTCGTGATTGTGTTTTCTCCTTTTCCTCGACACTTACGCCGGTCTCAACTAGAGAGATGTCGATTAAAAAAAACACAGTCTGTAAACTGAGACCTTCTTTCTTGAACAGTACAGTTTTACAGTTCATATACAGTACATATAAGTTTAACAGTTTTACAATACGAATTTGAACCATTTCGAAGAAATTCGCGACTGCAGGTCACTTAGCAGCGCCCGGAGACTCTATTTTTCTCCGCTAAAAGTAACTAAACGTTGTTATTTCGTCATAATCATTTTATCCCTTCTTAGCACACCTGATTTTAATCACCGATGAAAATTTCGAAACACTTGACAAGTAGGAGTGTTTTAAAAAAATAATAATAATAAAATCTGCGAAATTTTCGCTCGGAACGGTTTCGCCCACGTTCGTGGCGGTTTCGACACGGATTCGGCTCATGTTTTCACGACTAAATATGTATATTGTTTCAATAAATTTTGACGCGGTCTTTGAAAATCTGTAATCTATAAAAATTTCCGAGATTTGGGATGATAAGAAGTATCTTTATGTATGTTAAAGGCCCAGGCGTGAAAACAAACCATACAAACAAACAGACAAAAAACACAAATGAAAACGTATTTATTTCACAACTAGATATCAATATCTTTATACGGGCTACACAACCGTCATATTTATAACCGATAAAAATTTCAAAAAGTTCTGACTGTAAGAACTATATTTTTACTGTTAAACAAACCGAAGTTAAAATAAAAAAATAAGAAAATCTTTTTACGAAAATTTTAGTAATTTGAATAAATTAATTTTATAGGCAATAAAATTTTATAACCACTTAAATAAAGAATAATTTGGATCAGAATTATTTTGAAGACAAAAAATTGAGTAAAACAGACATTTTACTTACCTATCATAAGTAGCATAGGGTAAGTCTTGTAATCGTTTTGAAAATCAAAAAAAGTTTTTTTTTTACAGATTTACACGTTTCAGACGCCGGAGATTCCGAAAAACTAATTTTTAGAAAAAAAAAATTGCCGTCCGTCTGTGTGTGTCTGTAAACTCTCTATCTCACGAACAAATTGAGACAGAGACTTGAAAGTGGGTATGTACTTAGTATGTAATAATGAGAAGAAGCCTATTGAATTTCAGTAACCTCGATTATCCGGAACTATTTTTTCGGACTCCTGAAATATTCGTTCTGATAAAAGGTATATAATTTTTTCCGAAACTGTTTATTTTAAAGAGTGAATATAAAAGACAATAAAAAAACATAAATTTTGCATAAAGAATGAAGTTGATTGCATAATTAGATGCGGAGATATTTGTAATCCTATTTACCACACTCTTCGATTGTTCATGACCCTGTATTTCATTCAAATTTCAATCCAAAGATAATATTTCAATTGGAAACGAGACGCTTCATCCGATGCAGTAAACTGTTAGTTAATAGGATTAACATTTTTGGAGTTATAAGGATGTTTCTTTTACGCGATTCAGTAATGGGGCATTTAAAGCGAGGCTAACAAAAAAGAAAGGCTACCGCGGTGCTTTACGCGTATCTTTTTTTACACACCGCGGGAGTCACGTGATGCTCGAATCCACCAATGCAGGTGTACGAAAAGAGCGTCACGTTACTCTAGCGGTCTGTAAAAAAAAAAATACGTGAATGCACCATGGTAGCCTGTCTTTTTCGTTAGCCTCGATTTAAGTTTATGACGTCATCAAGCCACGATTTTATTCGAATGGAAATGCATTTAATAAATAGTTTACAAATGTTTTATTTTCATATTATTATACATATCCATGATGGGTAAGTATTACGGTGGCCCCCAACGACTACATAAAAAAAATTTAATAAAAAAAGTAAAATTCAAATGTAAATCGCGCTCCTGAAGCCACATAAATCAAGTATAAAGAATTGTCAAAAGAAAGACATTATTTAGTACATTTAAATTAATTTTGTAGCCAACACGTTTGATTCATACACATTTATGGTATCTTTTACTTTAATTATACAATGGCACATAACAACAAAATTAAAATTAAGAAGCTAATTTGTCTATGCTACTTATGACTTACATTATTATACTTTACAAATAATTTGTGTCGCAAAAATTTTAATCCAAAAGCATGTAATCAAAATTAAAAAAAAAAAAGAAGCTGATTCAAAGAATAGTGATCATGTTTTCGAGGGATGTCAACCCTCCTGTTGACTCGGTTAGCCGTGTACTACTTGCAGTCTTATGGTAAGATTGTTTCAATTTTTTATTTTAATTTCCTAATAAGGTGAAACATTTTCTCGAAAGGTAAATATAATTCACCCGAAGGACCCGTGCAAAACTTTCGCACTGCAATTTTTGAGAAAAAAACTGTTGCAGATAACGAAATTTTTAGCGATTTCTTCGGCTATTAACTTGAAGCCAATACGAAATGACCGGTTTTAATAAATTTCAACATATTATTTGAATAGCGGGCACTCTAACAAAAATTATTAAATGTAAAAAAATCTATTAGACTTTTCTATAACAGCAAAAAAAAACAAAAATAGCTTTCACTTCATACATATTCTAATCCCGGGTTGGATGCCCTAGTTTAAATAAAGCGTCGATTAGTATTTGCAATTACCCCTCACAAATTAAAAACCGCATGAATGCTGGGATTGCGTGGGATCTCGCGTGTTACTTTAACAATTTATCAAAAGTTTTCACATACCTTTCTATTCAGTTCTGGATCTTCACAACTTCTCCTAACGAGGTCATGGAATTGTGATCTTAATTCATCAGAATTCGTAGCGTTAAAATCCTCGCCAAGACTGTCTCCAACTTGTTTCAAAATCTGAAAGAGAATGACATCTGGATCAGACCCTATTACAAACTTTTATTTCACATAACTTGGATGAACGTGAAGATGGAATTTTGCAATCCATTTTAAACTCCCTTCATCATGTACAAGAATTATAAAAAAATGTGTACACAGGTGTATTTCCGATGACAATGCGACATTTTAATGTTTTTAGAAATTAAAGTAAAAAAAAATATTTTTTCACCCTCAACAACTCAAAATTTTCTGACACATTTTCAGACTCATTTTTAAAAATAAAAACATGAAACTTGGCGTCGTGATTTATGAAGAGATTTATAAGCGACCTGTGTTTTTATTTTTCGTTCTATTAATTAGAAATTGATTTACAAACAATTATTTTCACAGTACGATAATTTTCTTTTGTTTCCAGCGCTATCGCTTCGGTAAATTCGATTCAAAATGTGCACTTTGACAGCGCTTTTTGAAATATAGTCTGCCTTTATCAAAAAATCGACCCATACGGACATTATAAAGTTTCTGAATAAGAGAACCTGCCAATTGGATGCATTTTAGAGCAAAAATGAATTTACGAATGTGTCTGAAAATAAGCCGTTTGGATTTGAGTACACCCTTAATTATAAATGAATACATTCATTTTAAGGACATTTTACAGTTAGCCGGGGCACTGATGATAAGTCGCCCAAAATTATGTTCAATTACAACTGTATACTAAATAGAACAAGTTGGAAATTGTACGTCAAACGTGACAAACGAGGTGCGTTCGTACTATACACTGTTAAAAATAAATCCTCAAATTCACGGTAAAACTACTGGCAGCAAAGTTGCCGGACTTTTTCCGTTCCGTTAGTAGATTTTCCGTTTTGAAAGATAAAAGAAGGACGAACTCCGTTTGCAGAAGTGGTAACTTTCCGTTAACGCTCTCTGAAATCACGGAAATATCCCTGGCAGCACTGACAGGAAAGGAAATTTTCCGTTTTGAATAAACAGGGTTTTAAAAATTTACACCGCTATTTGTGCTTCCATCTGTCGACTACTTCGGGAGTATGTACTATATGATATACTTCAAGAACGTTTTCTGCCCGACACTGGGTTTGAACCAGGGCAGGGATGCCAACGCCTCGAATCAAGTGTCTTGCCGACTAGACCAGTGGTCGTTCGTTAGAGTAGCAGTTTGAAATGATGATATGGGATTTCTCAAAATGACGGCTTAGAACTTGCACATTTTGGGGTTTAGAAGCTTGGTAATTTTGAAGTTAATTGCGGAGGGATTTCGTTATGAGATGATGTTGATGTTTTAAAATTGTAATATTAATAGAGGATAAAAACATGAATTATATATTCTTAATTTGATTGTTAGATGTAAAATATGAATATTATATTTTGAAATAAATTCGATAAAAAAATGTTTGCTTTTTTGAGAAAATCCATTTTTTTTCAACTATTGTATATATTTCTAAATATGTTCGCTTAGAATATATTTTCAGTGCGAGTGCTTTTTATTACTTTAAAAAATAAATTTCGAATACAATTTTAAAGGAATGAGAAAATTGTTATTATTATTATTTTTTAATTCGAAAGTATTATTTTTGTTTGTTGCTTTTTTGAGTAAAATCGATTTTTTTCACTTAATTTAACTATTATATATATATATATATATATTTAATCTGTTTGTTTAGAATATATTTTAAGTGCGAACATTTTTTTATAACTTTAAAAAATAAATTGCAAATAATTTTTAAAGAATGGGAAAATCGTTATTTTTTTTAATTCGAAAGCACTATTTTGTTGTTGTTGTTGTTTTAAATAAATTCGAAATTTTAATTTAGTGAATTTTTAGTTTTTCTGTGCAGCAACATGTCAGTTTCTTAAACATTGAAAATAAATTTGCAGCAGATAACGGAATAAAAGGAATATTTCCGTTGGCCCCTTTCGTCTCCGTCCGTTCTGTTGTTTTCAGGAAATATGAGGAAAATTTCTGTTTTTTAACGGAAAATACCCTTTTGTCGCGAAAAAGGACTTTTTCTGTGAAATTCAGGAAAAAAATACCCGTGAATTTCAGATTATTTTTAACAGTGTAGCTAGTTATATAAATATTCAGATCTTGTTGATTTTTAATTCTGTGAAATGAATTATATCGTCTGCAGATTCATTTCTGTCATAAAAAAAAGTTTCTCGGTCGCTTGACGATTCAACCTCGGAAGCTCTCCTATAAGAAGAAAGCACCGATTTAAAAAAAAAAAAAAACAAATTTCTTAATAAATATTTTTATTAATATTTTCTAAAGTTTTGATTCGATTTTCATAAAATTTGAAATGTCTCGTCAAAATTCTCCAAATATAATATATCTTAAATTTCGAACCATTCGGTTGGGTAGTTTTTGCGTTGTTATATGCGGGCGGACGGACAGTCGGACGGACAGACAGACGGACGGACCAGCCGACGACAATAGGTACTACGTATTTATATAATTACGAACGCACCTAAAAACAATGGCGTTAATGATGAGGCAAAATAGACTGGCTAACTGGCTTTGAATATGCAACAATGATATATTATAACCACTAAAACAAGTTGGAAATGGCACGTCAAACGTGACAAATTAAATGCGTTCGTACTATAACTAGTTTCAGTAAAATGAATTAGGATAGGATTCATTTCCGTCATAAAATGAGTACATTTTAAGTTGGCAGCATTTTATCTTTTGTTGACATGGACTGAAAGTTCCAATGGGAAACTGAAGCCTAGCTTTGAATTTTTCAGACCTTGAAATCCATATTGAGGCTCTTTTTCCATTTAATATCTATTTCTCCGGAAACATCTATCCAAAAAACGGTCCGTAGATTATAGGATTGCTATAAATAAACAAGTTTAGTATACAAATTTGGTTTTTAAATTCAGTCATGCGGAATTAATAGGACTTCATTTTAAATAGGACGCCATAAACATGGCAACCTAGAATCATGACCTATCATGGGATATCATTGAATTAATTACGTAGATTAGGATTTAACAGAATAAAGAAAACTTTTCATATCTTTGATTCTATTTTCATAAAATTTCAAATGACTCGACAAAATTATGCAACGATTCTATATTATATTAAATTTCAAACCATTCAGTTGGGCAGTTCTTGCGATGTTGTATGCGGACAGACGGACAGCGTGCCAATCCCAAAACTTGCTTCTATCTGATACATGGTAATTCTTCAACATTCACTATTGCAGAGCCAATAAAAGTAATATTTTTCGTAATTATGTTGTACATCAGCTCTTGCGAATCACCATGTTATCGGGATCCGAAGCACCCATTGTTGAATGAGCAGCCAATGTACAACATAACGAAGGAAAATCCAGAAAATCGCTATCACGGCGCCTCTTTCGCCTTAATAAGTCAAATTTCAACTGTGACCTGCTAGCCATAGCCAAAACATAAGAAATTTTGTACAACTCAATTCAAAACTTCATACACTTTTCGATGATACAATAATAAAAATGAAACCAAAATCGCTATCCCAGCGCCTACTTGCGGCGCACTATCCCCAAATTCAACTAGGACCTGCAGACCAAAATCCAAAAAATATGGATGAAATTTGCTTAAACTTTTATGCAAAACTTCGTACACTTTTAGATAGCTTTCAATACAAAAAGTATAAAGCTACCTATTGCAGCCGTTCGGAGGAAAGCAGTTCCGGAAAATTTCGATATATTTTCACCGATCATGACCCCCAGACCCCAAAACCACCCTCCGTTCAAATGTTGATTTATATATATAGATATATCCATATATATATATATATATATATATATATATATATATATATATATATATATATATATATATATATATATATATATCTGAGCTATGTCATACGATAACGCTCGTATTTATAAATCGATTTTGATGAAACTAATTGTGTGTATTAAGGTCGCCAATGTCTCGACCGAGTTCGTTGGCCAGCTTGGTCCGCCATTTTGTTTCAAGATGGCGGCCATTTAAAAATTTAAAACAAATAAATATACAAAAAAGTTAAAAATTCAAATTTATTTTTTAATTACATGTTAGGCCTTGATACAACGATTCCAGAGCATTTTTTGGTTTACCTCTATCTTAAAAAATGGCTGAGATAGAGCAGTTTGAAATTCTAGGGTGGCTGACACTTTGAAACAAAACAGCACATTAACGTGATTACTCACAAATTATTTTCTTTCATTGTTGTAATAATTTTCCGAATCATATGCATAAAACTATATCTTCATATCCGTTAACCCCAAAATTGGCGAATTTTGTGACATTTAGCGAAATATCGCCAAATTTGGCGACCAAAATAAGTCATTATAAATGAAGCTAATTTGGCTATTGCTCAATAATTTGGCGAAATTCTTATTCAAATTCAGTATTAACGAATCTTTTGTAAACGTTTCTTTGCATTTTAACTTGCTGTTTTCGTGTAACATTAGCTAAAATTTTAAAACGAAGATATAGGAAAGCTACCTTTTCCTCCCGGTACAGGCCGGAAGGACTTTTTATTTTCTTCTATCTATATTGTAATAGAAATTTTTTTCGACTTCCTGTTTTCGACGGATTTGCACGTTTTATATAGAGATCCCGAAAAACATCTTTTTAAAAAATGCCTGTCTGCCCATGTGTCCGTATGTCTGTCATCATTGTATAGTAGAAAAGTGTATTAAGTTATGCATAGAAATGAACCAAATTTCACTTATATGTTTTTGACTATAGTCAGCAGGTCTAAGTTGAATTTGGGGTTATTGCGATGGAAAGCGGCGCTGTGATAGCGACTTTTGTTCCATCTCTATTATTGTTTCATCGAACAGTGTATGAAGTTATGCATACAATTGAATCAAATGTCTTTTATATATTTTTGGCTATGGTAAGCAGGTCCCAGATGAATTTAGGGATATTCCGCCGTAAAAGGCTGCTGTGATAGCGATTTTTGTTCTATTTGCATTATTGTTTCATCGAACAGTGTATGAAGTTATGCATACAACGGTACCAAATTTTATTTATATACTAGCTGTTTAACCGTTCTACGCACGGGAGTTCATGAATTTAATTCTAAAATGTGAATAAAAAGAATTTAATTCCCCTGTTAGTGTTGAGTTGTTCAATAACTATACGATTTACAAAAATATTTTTCTACACTGTTAAAAATTTGCAGCAAACTGTCCAGTCATTTGACCGTTTTTATAGAAAACGGTTACATAACCGTAATTTAACCCTATTTTGACCATATTATTGCCCATATTATGATCAGAATACAGTTAAATTATGGTTAGGTAACCATTTTCTATAAAAACGGTCAAATGACTGGACAGTTTGCTGCAAATTTTTAACAGTGTACTACTATGCATTTTTTTTAATGAAACTTAATTTATTATGTTGCTATGGCAGCAGACGATAATACGATATCTTTGGAATAAGGGAATAAATAGAGTAGAAAGTTGTTTTAATGTTTGTGATAAAATGTTTTTCTTTATGTTTAAGAAAAGGTAATAATTAAGCGGAATTAAATAAGCTCTAATTATTTGTATGCGAAGTAGAAGAATTATCGTAATACCCGTAACAGCTTCTTAGTATTGCAGCGTGGCGTCCGTAATATGTATATCTCACATTGCAGTAAACAGTTGGAGCGGGTTTGAACTCGCTTGATTACAGGTTGAACATAAAAAAGCAAACATTCGTCAAAACCAGAAAATAAAAATAAATCTATTTAAAAGTTTGAAATTTTTTGCCCCAATCGTTCATGGGCCCTCCTACCAGCAACCCGTGTGCCAAATTTCGTATCCCTACGCCCTGTGGTTTCCGAGTTTTTGAGGTGACATAGATAGATACGCGTACGGATTTTAATAGGGTAGATTATTCTAGCTGACACGCCCGGCGTTGCCCGGCCCGTGTAATAAACTTAAATCTCTTAAAAAACGAAATGGGAATCCCCGTACACCGGGCATGCTCGTACGCTACGGAAAATCTTTTATTTCTACCTTCCCCCACCAGGGGATCATTCTGTTCTAAACAAACCTGTTTCCGAACGAAATTCCGACAAAGGTTCCCGCTGTCTACGGCACCTTATAGTAGACGTGCTTCAAAAGTGAGCGGGTTTGGAGAAGATGGGAACATTATTAGCCGAGTTATTGAAATAAGGCACTGTTACAGAATATAACCTTGAGGGGGGGGGCTGCCGGAGGAGGGGATGTTCAAGTGTCCTTAATAAAATGACTAATTAGGAGGACCATTATGCATCTTCAAAAATTCGTTCATTTGGTTAAGCTAGGAACTTAATTACGCATTTGGCTTAAACTATTATTCGGAAATAATGGTAACTACTGCTCATAAATTTACTTTAATGTTCTAGAGGGTGACTATTAATTATAATGTTTGTAATCAGTTCCGTTGAAATCGTAAAGATAGCTGTTTAGTTATGGAAACGGGCCATAGTTAGAGAAAAAAACCTTGAAGGAGGTGGTCGGGGAGGAGAGGGTGTTCAAGTGTCCTTCTGAAAATGACTAATTAGGAGGACCCCTATGCATCTTTAAAAATTCGCTCGATTGGTTAAGCTAGGAACTTAATTAGAGATTTGTATTAGACTGTTATTCGGAAATAGTGGTACCCTCTACTCATAAATTTATTTTAATGATATAGACGTTGATTATTAAATTAAATATAATGTTTGGAATCAGTTGCGCTGAAATCGGAAAATTAGTTGCTGAGATATAGAAACACGCTACAGTTAGACAAAAGAAAAAGCCTTGAGGGAAGGGCCGGAGGCGAGCGGTTGTTCAAGTGCCTTTTAGCAAATGATAAATTAGGAGAACCACTACATGCATCTTTAAAGATTGATTCATTTGGTTAAGCTAGGAACTTAAATTGAAATTTGGCTTAGACTATTATTGGGAAATACTGGTAACTGTTTTCTAGAAATACACCCTGAAGCTATGAATGCTGATTTTTATGATAATTTAGCAAAGTGGAACTGGTTTGGAGAAGTTCGAAACATAATTATCTGAGTTCGGGAAACAAAGCACAGTTAGAGAAAAAACCTTGAGGAAAGGGCTGCGAGGAGGCGCGTGGTCAAGTTCTCAACAACAAATCACTAACTTTGACTGTTGGTATATGCATCAACTGAATATGGGCTTTGTACTTTCATTAGGAGCATAAATTTAATTTGTACAAAAATTGTTATTCTAAAATAGAGGTATTATCTATATAAAACAGTGATTAAACGTTACGGGTAAAGCAAAAAATGTTAAATGTAATTAGTTTTGTTAAAATCAGAGCAGTAGATTTGGATTTATTAATAAGGAGGGTCAATTAATGAAAAATCCGCCACCAGATGTCGCGCGGTCAAGAAAAATATATGTGATATTTAATAAAAAGTCGTTTACCACTACCCCTCCCCATTCCCGCAAATTTAATAAATAATCTGTTAAATAAAGTTTTCTGTATTAATAATCTCTATCATACTAACATATGTCATGTAAAAAAACCCTTAAAACCAGCTAATTAAAATTCATTAAGTCGATAAATCCTTTAAAATTAAGTTTTTAGCATTTAGAAACGGTTAATAATTAAGTTGATTGTAGACATTTCATATAATCTCTGATCCAACGATTTTAAATACTCGACTCGCAATTGCAATGATCCCTACCTTGATTCATTTAATTATTTAATTGCTCAACAACAAATCCACAACTTTGACTGTTGGTATGCATCAACTGAATACGGGCTCTGTACTTTTATTAGGAAAATAAATTTAATTTTTACGAAAACTGTTATTCTAAAATAGCGGTTTTATCTATATAAAACAGCAATTAAACGTTACGGGTGACACTAAAATATTAAATTTGTTAAATGTAATTACTTCAGTTCAAATCAGAGCAGTAAATTGGGATTTATTAATAAGGAGGGTCAATTAATGTAAAAGTCCGGTCAAGTAAAATAAATGTGATACTTAATAAAAAAGTCTTTTACCCCCACCCCTCCCCATCCCCGCAAATTTAACAAATAATCTGTTAAATAAAGTTTTCTGTATTAATAATCTCTATCATACTAATAATAGATCATGTAAAAAAACCCTTAAACCCAGCTACAGCGCCTAGAATAAATAGTGTGGAAACCGGCTATCCTTGTAATGCTTTAAAAAGTGCTAAAAAGTTGTAGTCTATAAATGTGCAACGGTGGATATAGAAAAAGCCACGTGCGAGAAAAAAAAATAATTGTATTTAAACTGCATTAGAAGATGACGTCATCTTCTTCGGAAAAAGCATGGGACAAAGAAAAATAAATTGAAATACACTTAAATTACAGTTTAATCTAATATAACAAATCATACATTTTATGGTACACCACTTCTTTGATCGATCAATAATAGATTTTTCTTCTAAACGTTTCAATTTTAAATTTCATTATTAATCATAAATATAAAATAAACCCGTGAGAAAACTTCACATTTTATTTCTTTTGTACTATTTATTATTTTTTTATAATCATTGTTGAGCATTCTATAATACGGTATTTTATATTTGTGGCAACATTGATTTGAAAAAAAAAAAAAGGCTTTCATTTCCTTTATGAAAACAAAACTGATTTAATTTTTAACTAAGTGCAATGTGAGTGTATTATGTCAGAAGCCTGTTCAAAATCCTTTCATAAATTATCTCATTCGTCATTCTGCATTTTGTAATTGCTTAGAAAAAGGGATGTTGACAACAGAAATAATATTTATGATTTTCTCGTGCGGAAGTTTCCTCCGAGATGTGGGGTTACTCTCGTAGCGACCTGTGTCATCGACACTGTCAAATTGGCTTGGGGGTCCGCAGTGGGGAGCGGCCCCAGGCCGATCGTAGCGCCGTGGCGAGACAAACCTACTGGTGCGATATAAGTCCTTTAGAGACTTGGGCGCGATGGTCGGAACGCTTTCCGGCGCCCCCGTGGGCGTCTGGCGTCGCTAGCTCATTTTATACCAGACATTCGGAAGATCGCCCACGGAAGATGAACTAGTCGTTCGCCCTTCCATGCGCTCGATGATCGGACGCCGTGGGAAAGCAAGAGCCGTCGAAAAAATCGGTAATATGACCTAGAGACTCAATCTCCTCATGAGGTTCCAGCGACGAAGTCGCTGAGTCTTTTCGGCGGTTCATCGAGTGTCTGTGTGGAGGTCTCCTCTGAGATGTGGGAGTCTCACATCTGGTCGCGCACCGCAACGACCTATGTCGTCGCTTACTCGGGTAAGGGCTCGGGGTTTCCGTAGGTGGCGGCCCCCGACCGGTCTCAGCGCCGGTGGGAAGCAGCTCCTACTGGCGCGCTAAATGTAATTCAGGACATGGGAGCGACGGTCGCGATGCGCCGGGCGCCACTCGGGCGCTTGGTGGCGTAGCTTAGTTTTATACCAGACATTCGGTTGACCCAGGAATGTCCAGTTCAGTCCCTTGGTACATTTAAAACAACTGTTAAATGTCAGTGCTAAGCATTACACTAGTAGATAAATGCACAGCTCTTCACATTTTGCGTCATTCAGTATTCAATTAATCGCATTTGGCGCAAAATTGTCAATGACATCCCAAATTCTAAATCGTCTAAAATTCTGATAATAAGTAATGCCACCTGAAGAAAAGAAATCCTTTCAAAAAAAAAAAATATATATGTAATTCGAAATAAGTTGGGAAATAACAAGTTGGCATACGTACATTTTCTGGCATTTCTGGGCAGTTTTCGAAATCCATTCCGTTGTCTGAAAAAAAAATAGTTGTTATGATAAAAAGAGTATTGTAAGATTAGTGCCTAAATTTCATACAAGCAACTATACAACAGAATTGAAAATTTTCTCTAAAATATATTAAAATGCCTGATACATAGTTGATTTTCATTCACTTTCACAGTAGCTCTTATTTTTTTACCTTTGAAGATTGTTTAGTTAATTGGAATTGCAGATAAATATCATTAATTGAGAAACTTTTGTACAAAACAAAGACTTGGTGAACTTTTCACTACCGTGAAACTACACTGGTGTGCAAAACTTAAGTAATAAACACAAAATGCTAATTTCTGAACACGTGAGTACTCAAAAGGAAATTCTATAAAGAGCAAGTGTAGAAAAGAGGAACTACCCTAACAGCACAGACAGTCGATGTGAAGTCTTCTTGACATCACAAATGGCCACAACTGTCACAGTCACTACAATGAACATAAATGTGATATCTTTCATTCGTCTCATTTTTACTCTCAGTTGGTCACTCCACTGAACAGTCACCATGTCGATGTGAAGTCCCTTTGACGTCATGGTTAAGTGTCACAATCGCTACGGTGAATCAAAATATAGGATATTTCACTGTCTCATTATTACTCTCAAATGATTGTTAACACTGAAAAGTCACTGTGACTGTCGCTTTGTGATGGGTCACCAGGTGACATTACAATGAAGTCACCTTGTGATTTTCAAGTCACTGTCAGTTAAAGACTGAACTTTGAAGTCATTGTGAGCATTGCATTGTGATGAGTCGCCAAATAATGCCAGAATGAAGTCGCATGGTGCTTTCCGGTGATCGACACTCTATTGTGAAGTCATCATTGCACTCCTTTGTGGAAAGTCACCAGATGATTTCAATTTCAGTCACTTGGGAACTCGTCACAGAACAGCTATCAGGATGACTTTACAATGGAGTGTCAAAATGACAGTCACATGAGAGTCACAAGATGACTTCATTGTAAAGTCACCTGGTGACTCGTCAAAAAGCAGCAGTCATGGTGACTGTTCAGTGGAGTGACCAACTGAGAATAAAAATGAGACGAATGAAAGATATCCCATTTATGTTCATTGTAGTGACTGTGACCATTTGTGATGTCAAGAAAACTTCAGATCGACTGTCTGTGCTGTTAGGGTAGTACTTATTTTCTACACTTGCTGTTTATAGATTCTTTTTGAGTACTCACGTGTTCAGAAAAGTAGCATTTTGTATTTGTTGCTTAAGTTTTGCACACTAGTGTAGTTTTTATTTATTCCTCTTAATTCAGTTATCTACAAACGACTAAGCACAAACTACATAGAATGTGATGAGTAGAATCGTATCAAATTTTGATATATTGTAGTTCATTGGATTCTGATCCAATGTCTCAATCGGCACAATCATGATAAAGAAAAGTGCCCAGTTAAACTGATGGCATTGAACTCACAGGCTATTCACACTTATTGTATATTATATACTCTTATTTCAAAGAATAATGCCCCTTGGAGAATAAAGACAATAAATTAAGGGGGGATTAGCTCCTCGTTCCACCCCCTTTATACTTAAACAATGAACCCCCAAAACCAATCAGGGAATCTATATACAAAATTTGAAGAAAATCGGATAATTCTGCTTCAAAAACCCATTTATCTAAATTAAGGGAGGTTAGCCCTCCTTCCCCCCCTTTATACTTAACCAATGAACACCCAAAACTAATCAGCGAAGCGCCTTATCACAATGAACTTAGAAACAAAATTTGAAGCAAAACGTTTATTTCTGTCAAGAGTTATCGCGTTACTTACATACATACATACATACGTACATACATACGTACATACAGAACCGGCGGGCACATTAGCTAATAAAAAAGTGTTTTCATGCTATGTCAATTGGAAGATCTTAATCCTATCAAAAACATCAACTGTAAAAAATTGTGAAATATAACATAGTTGTCTGTCTGTCAATCTGTTTGTCTGTCTGTCCTTCCGTCTGTTTATAGGCCGTCTGTCCGTGCTCTAACTTGCGTAAATAGGCTCGGGTTGCCATACAATTGATATATGTTATTGATGCTTACTGTGGCATGTTCGGTATTGAAAATGAAGTGTGTAGAACTTATACTTTGTGTACAGGGGCACTCAAAAGAATGCCGTTACAATATCGTCTATGGAGAAAAATCCTTTGCAGTGTATTTTAATGACGTTAATCTATTTCAAACATATTGAAATTGATATACAACGTTGAAGTGCACCACAAGATGCTTACTATCAAATATAGCACGTGTAGCACTTATAATTAGTTTACAGGATAACCCAAAAAATTTCCTTATTTATGGTCTATGGGGAAAAGTCGTTTGCGGTGCACTTTACTCATGTTACACTATAACAAACATGTTGAAATTGATATCATTTTCTAAAGTGCACTAAAACATGCTTTCTGTAAAATATGGAGTATAAAGCACTTATCACTCATTCACAGAGCCACGCAAAGAATTCGGTTACATAATGGTTTACGGTAGTAAACTGCTTGCAGTGTATTTTAATTATCTTACACTATTTGAAATATACCCGTAAGGCATGGTGACATCACGGCGACGTCACTGTGAAGTCACACTGTGACTTTGTGACAGTCGTCGTGACGTCACGTGACGTCGATGTGAAGTCACTGTGACGTAAATGCGAGGTCGTTATGGCCGTTTTCAAGGCTTTCTGTGACCTCACAATGTGACTACTTTGTGAAGTCACCGTGCGACTTCAATGTGAAAAATGTGACGAATCTGCATCGGATAGGGTGACCAGATTTTACCCGAATCCTATACGGATTGTTCGGATCAAAAATTTTTTATGGTTCAAGTTTGTGACGTTTGTGACGACACTGCACCGCGTCGGGTGACCAGATTTTACCCGAATACAATCCAGAAACTTCGGATCGATCTTTTTGGATTTGTTTGGCTACAGAATAGATTTGGATTAGTTGTCGTGTGACCTGATTTTCGTGAACCCGATCTGACCCGAGTCGGGTATAATGTTTTTACTGTAAGTCTTGTTCAGAATAGAATCTTGCATACGACCAAGTAGCCAGATTTTATCAGAAATTGTGTTACGATACAATTTCTGATGTCGGCTCGGATCTAGAGTCATGCACGAATCCGGTTATATACTTCTTGAACATGATTGAATGTCTACTTGAACATGAATGATGGTTGACTGAAACTATATTTACATTCAACCCGTAATCTTACGCTAACCCAACAACAACAACAACAAAAATTCTGTAGGCCCAAAACCCGACCGAACCTGATAAATGATTTCGCATAGATTCGGATAACAAGATTTCACCAAATACGGATAAGATCGACGATAAGGATTGGATCGGCAATCATTTTTTTTATGCAACTCGTATTCAAATTAAAACTTTGCATCTGATTGGGAAACCGGCTAATGTAGCCGTTAAACAAGAAAATTATAAATGTAAAAAACGCATACTAATATAAAAATAATAGATGAATCCATTAAAAATTATAATAAAATTAAATATTTTAATAATATGAAATTCTATTGTGCAAATAACCACTTTTAAAAATAACTTCGACTTCCATTTGTTTTATGTAACCACCAAAAATGTTGACAATAATTAAAACTATGCTATTTTGCTTTTAAGTATTGAAGTTTTTAAATGTGTATACTTTGCCATATTTCCCCTCGTTCAGTATCACGAAACTTTCTGACACATTTATGAAAAAAATTTTAAACGCTTGGCACTTGCATGCCTGATTATTAAAGCGATTTGGAATGAATAGCGTTTTCCATTTTTAGATAAATGAAATGCTTAAGAGCAATTTTGGTCACGTTTTTTCCGTTTCTGACGCTGCGCGTCGGAAATTCGGTTCAAAACATCGACTTTGATAGTGTTTTCTGAAACATCTTTTGTCAAAAATGGAAAATGCCATTCTATTACATATATTCTGAATAAGAACACCTGCCAATTTCATGTGTTTCCGAATAAAAATGAATTCAGAAATTAGTTATTTTGGATTTGATTACAAATTTAATGAAAATAAAAGTATAGATTTTTAAATAAGCATTGTGAAAAATTTATATTAGGAATCCATTTAAATAATAGATCTACCTATTGTGCGATATTATTAAATAATAAACATTGTATCAAGCAATAAAACATTTTTCGAAGCAAATGAAATTTAAAACTTCGGATCATAAACGCAAAGAAAAAAAAAAAAATTTTTTTTTCTTTACAAATTATTTTATTTATAGTTTTTGATAGAATACTAAATGCAGAGCTTAAATATCAATTTTTACTATAGAAAAAATTCGATAACATAACTGGAAAAATTACCTTAACTGAATAGCTGTTTTATTGTTTCATCAATATTCATTATTTTTGTGCACCTAATATTGACATATCTTGACAACTAAATTTGTAATGAGTTAAATTGTCGCAATTATTTCAAATATACCAGAAAATTATTTCTCAAAACCTCCACTAGCTAAAAAATTTTCAAATTGTAAATCAAATATTAATAGTTTTAAAAATTGCAATGTTTTTAATTACAATGAATAACTATGAAAATTGAACTGAGAAACGCAAAATATAAATACATTCCTCGTTATAAATAACACTTTACATTTAGAAAATATATTGTTAGTAAATACTTTAAGCTTTTTTCCAAACTCTCTATTTAAAACGATTTAAAACATTAAAGATAAAATTTTATACAAGTTATGAAAAAAAAAAAGATTTAAACATCTTAACATTTAAATAATGCACTATTAATGTACCATTACTAAATATGCACTATTAACAAAACTGCGAAGACATTAAAAGTTACCTGCTGATCTATAAGTAAAACCACCAGTTCTAGGGATTAAGTTTTAATGGTCGTTGACTGCTTCCTTTTCATTGAAAAATGAGACTCAAATCCACTGCTTTAATTTTCAAAGTGTCCAGCTTAGGTGTGTTCATAGATCTGAGATATCAAATATCACGCAGACCTTAATAACGCACCCAGCTAGACATAAGGATAGGTTAAAATGGATGATTCACTTTAAAACGTTAATTTACTTTCACGGTATAAATTCCACAATATACTTCCACAAACTTAAAAGAACACCACACACTCTAATCCGCCGATGAAAATAATCGTCTGCCCTCAACATCTGCGATCATGATCTGCGCAGTAATGTTTACCACAAAGTAACATCTAGTAGGTGATTCCAGAAAAAGAATAGAGAGAAAACAGTTAAATAAAGACATTTCAAATGCTTTATAGTTTATATGGCTGACAAATAACTTCTAATAAAACTATAATATTCTGTTTTTATATGAGAGAGTTTAATATTCTTGGAAATAAGCTGTGAAAATTTAAATTTTTATATATTTTTTAATCAGTTGCATTTGTTTTAGGCGTCCAAAGTAAACATAAATTTTAAATAAAAATGGATTTAATAGTCTTTATAAAATAATTACGACATAAATATAAATATTATTCTGCAATCAGATTTCCTAAATACGATTTTTTCATTTTTTACACTCTATTGAAAAGAGCAATATATTTAACAGAGGTGATATCTTATTAAGCACTGACCAGTTTTGGAATAAATTGCTATAGGAATGACATATACTTTATAACATATTTTTAATTCGTTTTTGCTCGGAAACGCATGAAATTGGCTTTTGTTTTTATTCAGAAACTCTGTAATTGAAAGACGTTTTCCATTTTTTAATAAAATCAGAAGATCTTTCAGAAAAGAATGTCAAAGTCAGCGTTTTGAACCAAATACCCGACGTAACAGGGAAAGAAAAGAGAAAAACCAGTCGTCACGTGACACGAATTGCTTATAACTCGATAATTAATTTATTTATCAAAAAATGGAAAACTCATTTCGATTCCAAATTGCTTCCATAGTCAGTCCTGCCCATTTTATGCCTTTGCGTTTAAAAATGAGTCAGAAATTATGTCAGAAAGCTTCGCGTTGTGGAGCAGGTCAGTTGAGAACCACCTTAAATATTCAGCACAATAAAAATCTTGAAAGCGTTCGACGGTCACCCCAAGCACCCCCGATGTCGAACTCGCAAAAATGGTGTCCTCACTTTTTAAACAGAAAGCTGATGATTGGGTTGAGTGGCCCCTCAAAATAATAAGAGATTGGAGATTTTAAAAATATTTTTAGTATCACAAAAATAGCAAATGAGTTCTATGCGGTGGTAGGAAAAAAAATTAAATGTTTGTATTTAAAATGCTAACAAATCTCTAAATCGCTAACAGTTTTATTAGAATGGAAGATCTATTTCTGAATTACTTTCCGCCAAAACTTTCCTACGTTACTAAATTTCTATTTAAGGATTTTTACCTGTGTATTATATAGTATATTTTGTTAAATTTCATGAAAATGGCAATGAAAATTGAAAAAAAATATCTGCCTCATATATGTAGACAAATATTTATTTATTATTTTATTTTGGAAATACAATATATTTAAATAATGTGTGACAATGTTTTTATTAATGATTTAGGTACATGACATAATTCAATTCTATATTTTATGAGTTTTTTTCCAAATTCTCTCTCCAATCACACCGTGAAGTCACAGAGTGTTGGCATTTTAGTCATAGGTTTTACGTGACTTATGTGACTTGCAGTGACGTCATTGCAACGTCACAAAATTTTTTAAAGCTGTCAAAAAGTAATTTTCTTCATGCCATAAGATGTGCTAAAGTTTATTTTAAGTTTTCTTTAGATCTTCAAGACGTTCACATTTTGATCACAGTGTGACGTTACAAAGTGGTGTCATTTTGGTCACAGATGTGACGTGATGTACGTGACTCACAGTGACGTCACTGTGACTGTGCATGCTATGCGGGTAATGAAATTGATATACATTATTGAGGTTTACTACAAGATCCTTGTTGCATAATATGATGTGCATAGAATTTATAGTCGCAAATATTATCGCGGCAACGATTTTTAATGTGCCTGATTATCTGAGATTAATAAACATCCTTTATATACCATTTTCATGAACACTTTTGATTCCATATTTAATAATCTATACTCAATCCATTAACTCCAACCGTATATAGTTCCTTAATTACACGCTTCCATCTTACAATATATAAAACATGCAACCTTGAGGATCAACATGCATTCGTGGTACAGTACATATAACATATTTTTAATGTAGGTCAATGCATGCCACAAAAAATTTTCACCAAATTAATATTATAGAGACCTCTGTATAGCTAATGAAGAAACTTCCTTTAACCGGATTCAAAATAAACTTATCAAATATGTACTACTAGCTGACATGCCCGGACCCGTGATAATAACCTTAAAAATACCTAAAATTAATGTTGAATGATTTTATATTTTTAAATGAAAATCTATCCAAACGAACTAAAGGACTGTCGTTATAGTTATTGCCGATTTAATTTCTGACATTTTGATATATTAAACTTTCAATTCTGACCAAAAGTTCCTGAAAAAACCTAAATAATATAAAGTGCTCCCCCACCTTTCCTCTTTTACACTCCAAATAATATACAGTATTGGCCAATTTATTAGTCCCATTCGAAAAAATTTCCCAAAACCTTGTTTCTAAGATGATTATTTTAAAACTAGCCGCCACTGGCGACCAGTTTGGTCTCCCTTAAATGTATGTTAAACATTGCAACACGTTACATTTATTCATAATTTAATTTCCCCTTAATCCTTCGCCAAACCGGAAGATTCTGGCAAATCATGAACTTTTGCGACCATGGTAGCATTTCGCATATTTTTTGGGCACAGGTGTCACATACGCACGTTGGGCAATTTTTTCCCCCGCCAATTTGGCAAAAAATATTTTATGCAAATTGTTGTTTATTTACTTTTATTTTTTTTTAGTTCTATAAATTATTTTTGATATGTATATCAATATTTATTTACATCAAACTATCATTTATTTATTTTTATTTCCCTTTTTAATTATGAGTATTTTTGTTAGCCGGGAGCAGATGATAAATCGCCAAATATTGTTCCCATCACCATCATTCATACTACATTAATTTAATTTTAAATTATAAACCTGTCACTCATTTCATTTAAAATACTTAACTTTAATCTAAAATGCTTATATTACATAAATTTAAAATACTTCACACTTTTCATTTAAATAGAAAATAAATAAATCTGGAGGGACGGCAGTGCCTCCGCCAAGTCGAGAGAGGACAGCCGTAAGCATACTTTTCTGGAAGCAACTCAGGGCACTTTTAACCCCCCCCCCCCATATCTCCGCGCTGGAGTATACCAAAACTTCAAAACTTCGTTTTTTAGAGTATTTGACACACGTGACCAAAATTTAAAATTACAACTTTCTGTCTTTTCTAGTTCAGACGATATATGAACTCAAACATTCGATTTTTTGTCACTCACTCACTCATTCGTTCCGCGTCATCAAAAAGATTAGGTAGATCCCGTAGCCCTAGAAACTTGACATTTGGAAAAAAGGTAGTGTTTAGGATACAAAGAGAGGAAAAATTATAAAATCCGGAAAATTCGAAAAAAAACATTCGAAAATTCAACAAATTCCATCAAAATTGAGAATTGAAAATAAGACGATCTTGTAGTCTTAGAAACTTAAGATTTGCTGTGAAGGTACTGTTTAGCATCCAGAAAAAGAAAACATCAAAAACACCAAAAAAATCGAAAGCAAAATTGAAAAAATCGAAAAAATCGAAAAAAATCGAAAATTTTCCAATAATCCGATTTTGTTACGCTAGAAACTTGGAATTCGAAATAACGGTAGTATTTAGGATACAAAATAAGAAAAAAATAAAAAATCCGGAAAATTCGAAAAAAAAATTCAAAAATTCGAAAAATTCGAAAAAAATTGAAAAAATTTAAATAATTTGATCTTTTCGCCTTAGAAATTTAAAATTCACGGTAAAGATAGTGTTTAGGATTCAGAAAATGTTAAAGTAAAAAACGCAATAAAATTAGAAAATAAAATCGAAAAATCGAAAAAAATCGGAAAAATCGAAAAATAAGGAAAATTTGAAAAAAATTCGATTTTATAGCGCTAGAAACTTGAAATTTGGAATAAAGGTAATATTTAAGATACTAAGTAAGGAAAAATTAAAAAATATGGATAATTCAAAAAATACCCATAAATTAGTGCAGACGGTATATGAACTGAAAGTTTCGATTTTTTGTCACTCACACACTCACTCACTCTCGCGTCATCAAAAAGATTGGGTAGATCCCGAAGCCATAGAAAATTAAAATTTGGAATAAAGCTAGTGTTTCGGATACAAAGAAAGGAAAAATTATAAAATCCTGAAAATTAAAGAAAAAAATACATTCGAAAATTCAACAAATTCGAACAAAATTGAAAATTGAAAATAACACGATCTTGTTGTCTTAAAAACTTAAAATTAGGTGTGAAGGTAGTGTTTAGAATTAAGAAAAAGAAAACATCAAAAACACACAAAAAAAATCGAAAATAAAATCGAAAAATCGGAAAAATCGAAAAAAACTGAAAATTTTCAAATAATCCGATTTTGTTGCTCTAGAAACTTGGAATTCGGAATAAAGGTAGTATTTAGGATACAAAATAAGGAAAAATTAAAAAATCCGGAAAATTCGAAATAAATGAAAAAATTAAAATAATTTGATCTTTTAGCCTTAGAAACCTAAAAATCGCGGTAAAGATAGTGTTTAGGATTCAGAATAAGTTAAAATAAAAACGCAATAAAATTCGAAAATAAAATTTAAAAAATCGAAAAATAAAGAAAATTTGAAAATAATTCGATTTTATAGAGCTAGAAACTTGTAATTTGGAATAAAGGTAATATTTAAGATACTAAATAAGGGAACATTAAAAAATATGGATAATTCGAAAAAAAAAATCGAAATTTTCAAAAATTAAAAATTAAGAAAGAAAGAAAGAAAAAGAAAAAAAAAGTGAGAAATTGAAAATAATATGATCTCGTAGTCTTAGAAACTGAAAATTTGGTGTAAAGGTAATATTTAGGATTCAGAAAAATAAAAAAATAAAAACACAACAAACATCGACAATAAAATCAAAAAATCGAAAAAAACGGAAATTTGAAAATAATTCGATTTTGTAGAGCTAGAAACTTAAAATTTGGAATAAAGGCAGTATTTAGGATACGAAAAAAGAAAAAATCTGTAAAATTCGAAAAAACTTATTGTTTAGGATACAGAAAAAGGAAAAATTAAAACACAATAAATTCGAAAATAGAATAAAAAAAACTCGAAAAAGATCGGAAATTTAAAAATAATTCGATTTTGTAGCGCTAGAAACTTGTAATAAAGGATACAAAATAAGAAAAAATTAAAAAATCCAGAAAATTATAAAAACAGAAATCGAAAAAATAAAAAATTGAAAATAATTTTATCTTGTATTCTTAGAAACTTAAAACTTGAAGTAAAGGTAGTATTTACTATTGAATAAAAGGAACAATTAAAAAAATCGTTAAATTCGAAAATAAAATCGAAATATCTTTAAAAAATCGAAAGTTTGAAAACAATTTTATTTTGTATTGCTACAAATATTAGTTTTAAGATAATTGTCCTATTAACTAGTACAACGCCCCTAATTGTTTTATGTTATTTCCCCCGGATTATGGTTTTCTTTTCTTTCGTTTACGAATTTTGTTATAGGAAAGTTCCACTATAGACTGGCTACGTTATAGGCGATTTCTTTATAGACAGGTTTGTTTTCTTTCACAGGTTATACTCTATTTACTTCGCATATGAAATATGGATTGTTAAATGATGTTAGCCCCACAAAAATTTTCACAGCTCCCCCTACCCTCCCGACATTACTGGCTGGTTATGGTTTGATAGTTCTTTCTAAATAAAATCATAGTGACTCTAACATTCACTTGATTTACCTCTAAATTGAACCTAAATGATCCTAAGAAGACGGATAAAAAATTACTATATTAGCATGACAATCAGGTAACTTAGAAGTAAAATCGAAAAATCAATAAATTTATAAAAAGTCAAAAATTTGAAAATAATCCGATTTTGTAGTCCTAGAAGTTTGACATTTGGCAGAAAGGTAGGGTTTATACAAAGTAAGAAAAAATTAAAAAATCCGTAAATGTAAAAAAAAAAAAAAAAAAAAAAAAAAAAAAAACATCGAAAAAATGAATATAGTTTGATTTATTAAAAATTTCCGGAAATTTTAATTTTGGCTTTCTTTTTATACTAAAAAGTTCTTTTATGCTAAGTATCAAGTATCTAGGACTGCGAGTAATATCTCAGATGGATAGCACCTATCCTGGAAGCAATTGAGAGTATTTTTGACACTCTCCCTCCCATAACTTAGTGCTAGCCTAGGAACCTGAAATCTCTTTTTATCTACAGTACTTTGCAAACGAAACTAAAGCTTAAAATTTTTGATACCTGTAAGTAATAGGGACAGAGTGTGGGCTTAGTGAAAATCAGTGGATGATCTCCAAAAAGAACCCAAAATCAAGAAAAGGAGGATTACTTACAAAAAGAAGTGAAATCTCATCAAAAACGTCACCTGTAAAAAATGCAGCCAAGTCTCGTGGCTCTTTTTCCGTAAAAAGTTCTGAGATCGTGTAAAGCCAAGTTTAGCTATCTTATTAACTCTGAAATTTCCATTCACAAATCACTCCTAGTCTCTACATCTGTAGTTAAATATTATTTTGTGACTTGGCAATTACGTAGCACGAGAATGTGAGGTATATAATTAGTCTTAATGAAATAATACCATGCCATCCCATAACATATTAAGGTGTAATATCTTCCCTGTGCGTATATAATTAGCCTTAATCATATTATCTCATCCCTTCCCACATAACATAGTAAGGTGTAATAACTTCCCTGTGCTGCGTAATTGCCAAGTCACAAAATAATATTTAACTAAAGATGTAGAGACTAGGAGTGATTTGTGAATGAAAATTTCAGAGTTAATAAGATAGCTAAACTTGGCTTTACACGATCTCAGAACTTTTTACGGAAAAAGAGTGACGAGACTTGGCTGAATTTTTTACAGGTGACGTTTTTGATGAGATAAATAAGAAATAGTATCATAAATCAAAACATTTGATTTCAAAATCAAAGTATCGTTTCTAATTTGTACACGCGATAAATAAAAGCCGTATTAGCGATTTTAAAAATGCTAAAAATTTGATTCATTAAATATTATTACATGAGTTAGTTCAATTTACGTCAAGAAAAGGTCCAGAAGGAAGTTGAGTTGTATAGCACATAATTATGGTAAATTTTGATTGTCTCACTGGTGCGAATTATTTTTTTTGACGCGAGGCAGCGGTCCAAAAATTCTGTAGTAACTCCTCTATACCGACCCGATAAAAGATGGTGAGTGGTAGCGAGATCGGATCGCTGGCACAGAGAATTTCTCGTATAAATTAGAAAATAGAATTTATTGCATACCAATATTAATTCTAATGAAAATATGTACAAGAAAGTTAATTACAGCATTTAATTATTTTTCGTGAGTCAATCGCTTATAAATTAATGACCTCTTGACTCCAAGTGTAACTGAAACAAACAAAAGTCTCTAAACATTACAGTCAGTCGTGACTACAAAACAAAGTTCATTCGGACCAAGGCTCGTCCGTTCCTTTTCTTCGGAAGATCTACTAATGCTCGTTAATTCTGAGTCTAAGAACTCTCACTCTCGCACTTGGTGTGCTTTTTCACTTCGCTGGGATTTTCAGCGGATACCTGCTGTATCAATTCTAGAGGTCGGACCTCACTAGCGCTTACACCACGCTGAGTTAGAAACTGACGTTTCCTTTTCCCTTCTCCAGAGAGTCAACACTCTCCTTTTCGATCTCTCCAAAAACTGTCCTCTCTCACTTTTTCATTCTCGCAGGAGAACTTCTTCTGGGGGCGGGGGCTTTGTCGAGGCGGGCCCCTCGAAACTCTCCAGCCTCTTAGCAGCCTTGACATCCCTCTGTTTCGTTTTCACTAAGTCCGTCATTGGACGTTCTAAGACAAAGGGCAAAGTTTCGGGCGCAAACCTAAAAATCGTGTGCAGAGATCGCTTCTCTCGCAGATGAACTCTTTCCCACGAACTCGGCAAGGATCAAAGCATAAGACCCCTTTTTGGGTAACGCCTTACCACTTCATCACTGTCCGAACTTTCCGCTCACAGTACAATAGAATTCGGCGTCTGCTAGTCTTCAAGGCAAAAATAGCGATGGAAGGTATTCAGTTAAGTGTACTCACAGGAAATGCTAGAATGACACATAGTGCAGCTGGATGTCGAAGCTCAATTCTTTACAATTCATTCGCGGAGAACTTGCTTTGCGAATGATTACCTCCATGATTTAATATTTTAAATGTTCACGACGAATCAATCTTTTTTTTGTTTGCTTTCATGGATAGAGAATTTTAACTGTGAATCTAATTTCGACTGAAGTTATTGCAGAATACATACATAATTGAACGTAAGTCATCTCTCAAATATTAATTTATTTTGAACGATCTTTCTTAAAATGTAACTTTTATGCAGTTTTATTCAAAAAATAATTTTGAATAAAAATGGCCGCCTGGCATATGAAAAAGTGAAACGGCCATCCCGGAACCGTTGATGACAGTCACATGACTTACGCTTTTATTTTAGAAGATTTAATAAAAATAAAAATCATTCACTCGTGACATCATAATTCACTTTTATATTTTAACAGAATAGTAAGCTACTATAATTTGTGACTCGTGCTACAGCCAGTATACGTCAGGGTACAAGGCCGTTATCATTATCTTTTTACGCGTGAAGATTTCGCTATGGTACTCCATTGTAAAATTTGGTCATCTTTGAAATTCAATATTTTAAAAAAGGCGTAATAGTCCAGGGGAAATGTAACAAAAAAGGCGTTACCTTGCAAAAGGTCGGGTAGAAGATTTTTTTTTCTGACTTATATGTAATAAGGCCAGCATGGAAAAACCGAATTATCCAACAAAATTTCTTAAGGGAGAATTTTCTGTGGACTAAAAACAACAACTTTTTGGGACTTTTTTTGTTGTTTTTTAAATATCTCGAGACTCGTTGTCGTAGCGTATTATTTGTTAGTTACAATGTTAAAGAAGACAAAATTTTCTACAACTTTCATATTTACAGCTTTTTAACCTTCGTACCCTGTTGAAATTTTACTCAACGTTGATAAAAACATTTCACACCAGAATTTGTTTCTGAAAATGATTTAACATATTTATTTAACGTAGTTCTCTGTACCATTTATTTAACTTACTTTATGAAAATAAATCTGGTTCCAATCGAATTAAATAAGTTATAGAAGTGGGTCGATTCGACCCATTCAGGGTAGGAAGGTTACAATACACTCAATAGCAAACGCAGTACGACATTTCAAAAATAGGACATTTTTTTTCTATTTCTTAAAAACCGTGAAAACCGTAGTTTTCTCCCGATGATTCAAATGTGCTCCACGGTTTACTCATGGATGTCAACTTATACATATTGATAGCAGTAAATTATATGTTATTTGCACGCCCTCTTTCTTAAGTGCAGTACAGCCTTTCAAAAATGAGGCTATTTTTCCAACTTACATACCCGCTCGATATAGATAGAGTGGGTATTGGAAAGAAAGGATGAGTGACAAATAACTGCAGGGAAAAAGAAAAAAAAATCTCTAGAGCAGGTGTTGGTACAAACTGTGGTACGCGAAGCTCTGGCTATTGGTACGCAGAAGTCCGATACTGGTACGTGGAATAAAATACAGAATGCAGCATATTATTATGGAATCAAAAATACAGAATGCAACATATTATTATGGAATAAAAACCGGCTTGTCTTTATTGCTTGGATTTTTTTTTTTATTTTATTTTATTTTTTTTTTTTGTTACGCGAGTTTGTTAGTGCAGACTTGCTGAAATTCGCACACACCGCTTATAATACAATCAGTTTTCCAGAATTAAAAACATAATTATTAGATTTATATTTTAAAAAATTGATTTTTTTTATATAGACCGAATTATAAAATTAATGAATAAACAATTTTTAATTAGCAGAACTTTTTTAAATATTCTTTATAAATTGAATTATTTGAAGGTGAAGTCTGGATGGTTGGAAGTAGGAGTAGCTTGTGTGAGTAGGAGCAGTTAAAACAAAATAAAATTCTAAGTGTAATTTATAACACATTGTTCTCTTTGTACTGGAAGAGCTTCTAGGAGGTGTTGAAATAAAAGTTTTATTTCAAACATATTTCACAAATTAATTCATTCTGTTGATTGAAATATTTTTCTTCTCTTGTACAAAATGTGCCTAATTTCTTTCTATTTCATGAAAATCAGTTTTTAACAGAGTAAGATTATTTAAAAATTTGGTCTGAAATCAAACAAAAACTGTGGTCATATGCAGTGCGGATTTGAGGTAAAGCTACATATAGGTACATAATAAAGAGGTAAAGCTACGTAGATACATATAGCTAGATAAAGGTACATATATGTTTTGAGGTACATGTATGAAGAAACTTGCAAGTGCTAATGCGCGATATTATTGTCGCATTTATTATTAATACAGTCGTATCGAGCCTATGTTAAATGCGCTAACTGAGCTTTGGATAAGAAATTCGTTTCTAATTTGAGACACCCTGCTACTGTATCTCACGATAGAAGAAAGAAGTGGACTTATTCAGCCCTCCTGTGATGGATTACTTGAATCCACATTCAAAAGGATAACAGATTTTTCGTTGGCGAGAATGTAAGAGTGCCGTCTTATATCGTCAAAATCTGCTTGTGTTTAGCACAACATATCTCTGTTAATGTCCCCCCCCCCCTCCTTCGTTATATCAGAAACAAATACAAGAATAAACTAAACATCGAATCTGACTTATGACTAAAACTACATAATATTGAGCCAGACGTGAGGAAGCTGTGCTTGATAAAACAAGTCCACCCTTTTCATTAGCGATAGAAGCAAATTAGTGTACTCAGCCTACTGTAACAGTATACGAATCAGTGTGCGCCAATATATCATTAAGTATTGTGGCCTTTTTTCCTATACCAAAACACTTTTTTTTTTATATTGTATACATTATTAAAATTTAATGGTGATACTGCTTTTTACTTGAATGTCATTATGAAGCAGTCTATCTTAGTACCAATTTAGTAATGTAATCATTATTTTTTATATACAATAAAACCTGCTATGACGGAAACACGAAAGAAAGGTAAAAGTATTTGTTACATAAGATATATTTATTTTTTGAGTCCCTCCTTTTATATAGAACTACAATTCAATGTTTGCTATACTTAAAACAGTAAAACATTAAAACATATGTAATCAATAATTGGTAAATAAAATATACCATTGTACTATAGAATAAAATGTTTATGGAATAAAATGAACAATATGTATGCATTATAAAAATAATTATTAAAATTAAACAAGATTTTTTTTTAAATTGAACATGCGTGTCAATAAGTTACTAAATGCTGAAATATTCTTTTAAACAATACTTTAAAATTAACAATTGTATATACTTAAAGTTACTGTCTAAATATGAAAATTGTCTCAGTCATCCACACTCTCCCCTAATTGCTAAATTATATAGATTTATTGAATATAAAATATGTCTGTTGTGATGAAAATGAAGAAGAGGGTGTGCAAATAATAGATATTTTTCTGCTGTCAATATGTAGAAGTTGACATACATCATTATATCCGTGGGGAACATTGAATCATCGGGACAAAACTACGTTTTTCACGGTTTTTAAGGAAATCGAAAAAAATGTATTATTTTTGAAATGTCGTACAGTGCTTGCTATTGAGTGTATTAAAAAGCTGTAAATAGGAAAGTTGTAGAGAATTTTGTCTTCTTTAACATTGTAATTAACAAATAATACGCAACGACAACGAGTCTCGAGATATTTAAAAAACAACAAAAAAAAAGTCCCAAAAATTTGTTGTTTTTTCGCTACAGAAAAGTCTCCCTTAAGAAATTTTGTTGGATAATTCGGTTTTTTCATGCTGGCCTCATCATATACAAGTTGGAAAAATAAAGTCTTCTACCCGACCTTTTGTAAGGTAACATGTACATTTCCCCTGGACTATAATCATTAGATTTGAAATTTATATAAAAAAATACAATTTTTTACCTTTCTAACTAAGTTTGTCTAACAATTTTCTGACAAATACTTTTCGATCTATTGATTTTTTCAGCAACCTCAAATGTTTCATTTTCCGAGATTAATCTGTGGCAACGATTATCGAAAATCCCAGTCCTCAGCAACGCATTGCTTTTTATTAAAGAGGATTAGAAAAAAATAACGGTCATTTTTCAATTCCTACTATTAGCTCACACTCTCTATAGATTTATATATCTTGTTCAAATTTTCAATCCTTAATAAAATATTTTCTATTCATCCACTCAAGTTCGAATACATATTTTTAAACTTGTAGTGGATGACACTTGATGTTAATACAGCTTTTTCAAATATTAATTCATTAATTAAATTTAATTAATTAATTTGAGTTTTATATGGGAGAAAAACATTTTTCCCATTGTTTTCATAAATGAAATGAAAGATTTTCCTCAAATGAGTGATGCCACAAAAATGAAATGCCGCAACGATGATTATAAAAAAATGTTCAATAAAGATAACGTGGGACATTCATACTGCATGGGTTTATTTTATATATTTATGATTAAAAAGTAGGAATTGATTTTAAAAAGTTTTTTTTATATTACTTGTTATACTAAATCTATGAAAAACGTTACTACTTACTATTGCACAGGGCATAGTTTGAGCATTTAGCAGGAATATCAGGAATATCAGATTCAGGACAAACATAAGTTACGCCTCCAAACACTGATACTGCAACAAAAACTATAATGCGAAATATGACTTCCATGCTAGACTTGATAGCTTGATCAGAAAACAACAATCAATTCATTTCTCCTGTCCTTTTATACGATACCTTTCGCGACTGTGCAAACGAAACAAAGTGACGCAGTGGCACGCGAGTGTCGCAATCAAGTAATCATCAAAATGTTGTTTTACGATTCAATCAATGCAAGGTAATGCTCTATCATTGCATTTATCCAAAGATGGGGTTAAAATAGAAATAAAAAGAGAAAACTGCCCAGTTAAACTGAGGGCATTGAGCTCACAGGCTATTCACACTAATTGTATATTATATTCTTATTTCAAAGAATTTGAAATAAACCCCTCGAAAAATAAAGAAATCGACAATATATTAAGGGGATCATCCCCCCCTCCTTATAATTAACCAATGAACCCCAAAACTATTCAGGGAAGCGCCTTATTTCAACGAACATATATACAAAATTTGAAGCTAATCGGATAATTCTGCATGAAAAACCCATTTATCTAAATTAAGGGGGATTAGCACCCGTATCCCCCTTCATACTTAACCAATGAACCACCAAAACTAATCAGGGAAGCGCCTTATCACAATGATTCTATATAAAAAATTAGAAGAAAATCGGGTAATTCTGCATGAAAAACCCATTTATCTAAATTAAAGGGGGTTAGCCCCCGTCCCCCCCTTTATACTTAACCAATGAACCCCAAAAACTAATCAGGGAAACGCCTTATCACAATGAACATATAAACAAAATTTGAAGCAAAATGGTTATTTCTATCAAGAGTTATCGCGATACGTACATACATACATACAGAACCGGCAGGCACATTAGCTCTCAGCCTTTGATAGCCTGTGAGCTATAAAGGGCTACTGCTGTGTACATAGTGTATTCAGCTTTGAGTGATGATTCACTTTTTCAAACAGGATTTGGTAAAAAATTTTTATTGAATGACTGGGAGAAAAAGAAAATAACGAAAAATCATGCGTCAAGCATAAATTATGGAACACTTTCCAACACGTTCAGAATACTTTATTTAATTTTTACGCGTGCGTCACTTATTGTTTATTAGTTTTTGGGATTTTTAGCTCACAGGGTATCAAAGCCTGAGAGCTAATGTGCCCGCCCGTTCTGTATGTATGTACGTATGTACGTAACGCGATAACTCTTGACAGAAATAACCGTTTTGCTTCGAATTTTGTTTATAGGTTCCTTGTGATAAGGCGCTTCCCTGATTAGTTTTGGGAGTTGATTGGTCAACTATTGATGAAATAACAAAGCAAATAAACAGGCGAGGCCTTGGATCGAACATATATATATTGAGTTACGAAAGAACATTACACAATGACAAAAACATAGTAACTAACAGAAAATAGAACATCACTTATATTTATAAATTCGTCTGGGATGCTGCAGTCATGTTTCCCGGACGTGCAAGAAAGCTTACACAAAAGTATCATCCATTAAAATTTAAGATGTAATGTTACGATTACAATTACGATACGATATACTAACACCTGCCCATAATCTAGCATTACATTAGAAAACACAGAATAAAAAATTACAATAAACAAACATTAAAAATATGACAGAGTTAAAACATTACTTATACAAACAGCAAAGAGCCAACAATTCATAAAATTTAACTTTAGGCAATGCCTTTGTAAACATATCAGCAATTTGCATATTTGTAGGAACATATTCAATTTTGATATTATTTTCTTTTACAACATTACGAACAAATTTTATTTTTATATCTATATGTTTCATTCTACCATAACTACTTTCATTACTGATACATTTTATGCAAGACTGATTATCCTCTAAAATAACTAAATCCTTAATACTTACAATTTCACAAGCAATATTTTTGAACCACAACAGGTCTTGCAAACTTTTAGTTAAGGCAATGACTTCAGCTTCAGTTGAAGATAATGCAACTGATTTTTGTTTATTACAACACCAGAGAACAGGAATGTTACAAAACATTAAAATGTAACCTGATACTGATTTTCTATCATTTGTGTTTGCACCCCAATCAGAATCAACATACATAGATAATTTAGGATCAGATTTTTGCTTTTTATACACAAGTTTTAAGGACAAAGTTCCTTTCAAATATCTTAAGATTTTCTTTAGTGCAATCCATGCAACTTCAGTAGGATTTTCCTGCATTTGACTCAAACAATTAACACTATATAAAATATCAGATCGAGAAATATATGCTAAATACAATAAACAACCTACAAGTTCACGGTATGGACCATTAAATGGTTTTCCATTTTTGAAATCAGATGGAGTGGATTTAGGAGAAATAGGAATATCACTAGGTTTATGTCATGCAACCAATATCCTTCCAACCCTTTTTTGTTTTTAAGGTAAACAGAAGTGAAGAGAAGAGAGAAGGAATGGTGGTTCGTTCGGAGTAAGTAGGATGTGGGAAGGCATCCGAGTATATTTTGGTTGTTTAAGAAGTAATGTGGTTTAGGTGGAATTTTTATGAATATTAGTGAAAGTGTACATAATGTAAATAATCATCTTGTAAATATCAGCTCTCATTTAATAAACTGTGCATTTAAATTTTAAAAAGAAGAATCGTTGTGTCATTCGTCTGTCATGATATTACAGTTTACATTCTAGCATATTAAATTTACTTAACAATTTAATTATATAAGTCTCTTGATCCATTATCAATATTACAATTGATAATCATATTATATTGATTATATTGATCATATATTATATGATTATATCATATAATTACAATTGATATTAATCCACCTAAACTAACATTTCAGGAATTCTAATAGTTATTTTTTGCGAGTGGCCATTTTTCCCCGCTATCTCTCTTAGTTTTAGAGATAGGGCTGATAACTTCAAAATTTCGCCACAACAAACGCTGGCTGTCACTTTCATAGCATACCACGTAGTTGTTTTACTATAGACACTTGTGTCACAATTTTAGCTTTAATCGTTCAGGATTTATTTCTGGATGAAAGGCCTTTCGTATGCAACCTATAGATTGTGTATAGTGGTATAAAGATACTAACTGCGTAGCAACCCGTTATGTTGCATTTAAATTGAGGTCAATTGCTTTTTTGGAGGAAGAAGAAATCTAGTTTCATTATATATTTTAAGTTTCTAGCCCTTATTCTGGTGGTAGGGATTACATTATACAAAGATTACAAACACACTCATTTCAATTTCAAATAATTCCTAATTTAGAACGTTTTTCGCTTATTTGATATCTTTATTTATTTACTTTATTTTTAGAAATCGTTCACTACTGACCATTTACATCTTATGAGTAACCACCATGCTAAATTTCAAGATTCTAATCCTAACAGTATCAAAGAAATCGCAATTTCAGAACTTTTTTCTCGTGCACCCTTTTAAACTTCTATTAATATTAAAAATAAATAAATAAAAACTGGTCTGCGCGAGCATTTACGTCTTAAAAATAACAGTCATATATATCAAATTTCAAGTTTCTAACCCTAACAGTTACAAACAAATCGTAATTTGGAGCGATTTTAGAATGCTTTCTGCTCATCTCACCCTTTTAAGTTTCGAACTTTTTTTAAACCGTTCATACACTGTTAAAAATAATCTGAAATTCACGGGTATTTTTTTCCTGAATTTCACAGAAAAAGTCCCTTTTCACGACAAAAGGGTTAAAAACAGAAAATTTCCTCATATTTCCTGAAAATAACGGAACAGACGGAGAAGAAAGTGGCCAACGGAGATATTCCGTTATCTGCTGCATATTTATTTTCAATGTTTAAAAAACTGACATGTTGCAGCACAGAAAAACTAAAATTTCGAGTTTATTCAAAAGAACAATAATTTAAATTATTATTATTATTATTTCGAATTTAAAAAAGCAACAATTAATTTTCCCATGTTTTAAAATTATTAGCAATTTATTTTTTAAAGTTATAAAAAATATTCAGAGTTAATATATATTCTAAACAAATAGCTGCTTAATATATATATATATATATATATATATAATAGTTAAGTGAAAAAAAATCGATTTTACTCTAAAAAGCAACAAACAAAAATAATGCTTTCGAATTAAAAATAACAAATAATTTTCTCATTCCTTTGAAATTATTCGCAATTTGTTTTTTAAAGTTATAAAAAACACTCACTAAAAATATATTCTAACCGAACACATTTAAAAAATCTATAATAGTTGAAAAAATTCGATTTTCTCAAAAAAGCAAACATAGTTTATCGAATTTAATTCAAAATATAATATTCATATTCTGCATCTAACAATCAAATTAAGAATATATATAATTCATGCTTTAATCCTCTATTAATAATAAAGTTTTTGGTCATAATCTTATAACAAAATATCCCCCAATTAATTTCAAAATTACCAGGTTTCTAAACCCCAGAGTGTTTAAGTTCCAAGCCGCGATTTGAAAAAAGTTTCGTATCATCGTTTCAATTTCTTATGATAGCAAGGGCCCACTGGTCTTGCGGTAAAGCACTTGGCTCGAGACGCTATCATCTCTGGTTCGAACCCCAAGATCAGCCGAAAATATTCTTGAAGTATATCGAATTATTAAATACTCCCGGTGTAGTCAACAGATGACAGCACAAACAGAAAGGTAATTTTTTTAAAACCGAGGTCATTCAAAACGGAAAGTTACCGTTTCTGCAAACGGAGTTCTTCCTTCTATGACAGCAATCTGTCATATATATAAATGTTTTCTTACATTTTACTTATTTAAATCAAACCCCTCTTAATTTTAAAAGCTTTCCATATTCATCCGTTTCCCTGTATATTAATAATCCTTTTTATCTCTGTTTTATTTTCATAATATCTCAGCAGTAATCTAAATGTTAAGTTATACGAATTCATTTCTAGTTCAATAAATAATTCTTTCCATTTAAGCATTCCTTTTTTTCCGTTACAATAATTGAATAAATAAAAGGTAAATAGTAGTTTCTACATCACAGTTAGATATCAAGATTTATTGCAAAAAGGAAATTAAGAACTTTATTTATTACTTTTAAATCTATTTTTTATAATTATCCTTATTGTTCATAAAACAATCCACATGTAATTCATTTTCACTCTTTATTCATTTAACCTTGAATTGCATCTCTGGATGTAATCAAATTATAGCAATATGTACATAAAATAAATATTCTTATTTATAGCTCCTAAAATAAAAATAATAATAATTATTCTTTTGATCTCTCATAAATAATCTAAAAATAATTTAACTTCTATTTCAGAGTCATTAATCTTGCAAATGTTGACAGTTCAAATTATAGCAATATATTATATCCAATAAATATACCTTCATCTCATTTAAAACAACGTTTTCCTTTTCTAACTGTCAAATAGATTATCCTTAATATATGCTTTTTTTTATGTTTACTTACTCAGAAAATAACGGTTGTTTTTGCTTTACTCTCAGTAGCATCTTCCAATCAAAATAATGGGTGATGATATCAATTGCTAAATTTAGATCAACATGTCCAAATATGGTAACGTTTCTGGCTCTGAGGCAAATAATTATTTTAATTTACTGGAAATTCCGCACCCAGCCAAAAGTATCTTGTCTTTTCGAATTCTAACGCCAAAATAATGTATTGAGTAAAGTGTTTTGGCACCAATTTTGTTCGCCAAGTAATGTAAATCTCTAGCAATAATGTTATGTGAATACTCACTCTCTCTTTGAATACTCACTGTGTAAGTTGCTTCTTCTGCTGGCTCCCCCTAAGAGACACCTCTCCTATATTATACTATATGATCATGGAAAAATTAATAAAAGCATTGAATGTCTATTTGTGGAGTTTTTTTAAATTGAAATTACGGAACCTGGAAAATATTTCTATAATTTAAAAGACTCTCTTCGCCCGCAACAATTCACCACGCCACAGACTTTGGTTAACGTGCCAGGATTTTTCTCCATAGTTATAAAAAAAAAAAAAAAACCTCTCAACTTCAATAAATGGGAGAGGTATCTCGCTTTCAAGCGGCTTCTTCTGTCTGGACATAAATCTTCAACCGGCTTCATCATGAAAGATTCTGCAAGTGCCTTCTTCTGCCTGTGTGAATGTCGACGGCCTGTTATCTTTGATGCTGCCACTTCTAAAAGTTCCCAGCTTGTCTGTTCCTAAATAGGAATTTTTCCAACTCATAAGTGCCTAGATTTTCCCAGCTTGTCTGTTCCTAAATAGGAATTTTTCCAAATCATCAGTGCCTAGATTTTCCCAGCTTGTCTGCCTCTAAATAGGAATTTTTCCAACTCACCAGTGCCTAAATTCTCCCGGTCTGTCTGTGCCTAATCAGAATTTTTTCTCCAGCTCATCAGTGCCTAAAGTTTTCCTGTTCGTCTGTATGTATCTGCTCCAACTGGCCCTGCGTCAACCTGTGTTAAAAATAGTATTCAAATTTCACGCGTGTATGTGACAGATATATAAAATATGAGTGCGCTGCAAGTGATAAAATACTCAGAATCGTTTATCAGTGCTCCATAAGTTAAATTTAGCCATTTCAACTTTTCAAGAAAAAGTGCTCTGAATGTTGTGAAATATATAAGTTTTTTTCCATCTGTTTCAAAATTATAGTGAATTAAACCAACATATATTTGTGATTTATTGCTCCGAAATTTTTTTCAAGTAAAAAAAATTGTGTGCATCGTTCTCAAAGGATTTTTAAAAATATATATTAATTTTCATCAAGTTGTGGGGATTATACGTGACAAATGCTAGTTTTGTCTGTTAAAGGATACGCTATTTCAAAGTTTTGGAATCGAATCTGCGCTCTTCACAAAGGTAACTCAAAAAAATTCATGTTTTCGCATGTGTAAAAAAAAATGGTGCAAAATTAAGTTTGAACAGTGAAAACTTTCTTCTTTTCAAAATTTCCAGTTTATTCATTTATTATTAAATTTCTTTCATTTATTAAATCACATTTAATATCTAATTTTATTAAAGAATATATTTTTATATTGTATAAATATACAATATAAAAAATTACCTGTTTATCTTTATTGATAAATTATGATTTAAATATTATGCATTTAAAATATAGAAATTTTATTAATGCCTTTTCATGTCTAAATTATAAATCAAGTAAGTAATTTTTTCTCCTTAATTCCAATTTTTTTACCTTTAAAATATTTTTAATTGAAGTATTAAGTGCTTTGAAACACTTATTAATTTTTCTCTCTCATGATATGCACTGATATATACACATTTGGGTTTTAAAAGTTGTGGGTACTGATTGCAAATATGCTTTAGGCATTCCTTTTTGTGCAATTTGGTACATTTTCTATTGAGCCTAAAGAGTAATAAATTTCACTGATGATTTTTTTTAATAGACAAATATTCGAATCTTTTTTCTATATATATAATAAAAAGAATACTAAGCTTAGATTTTTGTGAATTTTTTCAGATTTCATTCAAAAAATTAAGAAATAAATAGTGTTATATTACCTTTTTGTTGTCCTTAAAATAAATTTAAGTAGCATATTTTTTTTAACCCCCTCTCTTTTTCATTTGATGATTACATTCACTTTTTTGGATAAAGTTAATAATGAGGTGATGCCTTTTTAATTCCCCTCTTCTTAAAATAAATAAATAATTAAAATTCAAAAGTTTTTTTTCCCTCTATCTCTGTCTTTAAAAATGATTTGAGAAGATATTATTATTTTTTTTTTGTTTGATTAATTCCTCAAAAAGTTTAAATAATATATATAATAATACATGTATAAATATTATTTCCTTTTATTTTCAATATAACATATTTTATCTTAGTTACATTTTGTGTTGTTATTTTATACATTTTGTATTTTGTATGTTTCATATGCAGAATTTCAGTAGTTAATACCTGCGTTTACATTACTTAACTTACTGCAGTTATGGCTAATAAACACATACCCATAAATATCACTAACTTTGAAGGTGATCATGAACTTCTGCCTTTCTTTTTTGATCAAATTCGATCAGTGGCAGAAATAAACAAATATAACCAACAAACTACAATCTCGTTACTCAAAAGTAAACTAACAGGTCCTGCTCTCAAATTTTTCTGTCAAAACCCTGAATTGCTAAAAAGTAACGACTTGGATTTTATAGAAAAGGAATTTTCAGCTTTATTTTCTCCTCCTAGCAAATGTGCAGCCAGTATAGAATTATCCGGCCTAACACTTTTACCGGCAGAGACCATAAAAAATTTTGCTCTCAGACTTAATGTTTTAGCTGCTACTGTTTATGCAGATATTACTGACAAAAATGCACATGACAAAATAAAATTTATGAAATTTTTAGAAGCAATCCCTTCTAATCTTCGTATCAAAATACAGGAAGAAGGAATATATGACTATAAAACAGCAGTAGACAGAGCACAAGTCTTACATGAAATCCTGCATACAGAAAAAGTGTTACATGCGTATCCATCTACAAGCAAATCTGATATAGGGTTAGCCGAACAATTAAGAGAAATTTCTGAAAAAATAAATGTACTATCGTTTAAGTCGGACAACAAACAAGCTGAAGAAAATGTAAATGTTCGCCCAGACTTCAAACAAAAATATCGTTTAGACGCTATGCGTCACAAAAAAAATTTCAAATCTCGACACAATTTCAAGCGCTTTTCTGCTCACAAATCCTTCAAAAGAAACATCACAACATGCCAGTTGTGTTTCAAAAAGGGCCATGAGGCCCATTCGTGCTTCAAGTGGAAGCGAATGAACACACAAAGACGCGAACAATTTAGAAATTTTTCAAACAATAACCAACAGAAATCTCAGGAAAACTAAACAAGAGATGCAATTTTGCTGATGGCATTGTATCTCACTTCAGCAATTCCACATCAGCGAACTTTTATGTTGACCCTTATATGCCTAAAATTTCTAAAGAAAGATTAGTAAAATCAGTTAGCTCACAAACTTGTGATGCCATTACAATTTCAAATCACATAGCAACACAAACAACTCAAAAAATGATACACTATTTTCTCCTAACCTACTACATTTTGGTAGAGAACTTTCATTAATTTTTGACACTTATGACCAGTGTAGTAATCAACCTTTCCTAGATAAACATATTGAAGTACATAAATTACTAGATGATCTAAATAAAATTTATGACAAGGCTTATGCCAACATCAAATCAGCTCAAGATAAAAGATATCAAATATATGGTCGTAAAGCAAAATTAAGAAACATTTGTTTAAAAGATATAGTTTACTTAAAATCCGTTGATAAATTTAAACCTCGATATACCGGACCATATATTGTAAGATATAAACATTCTCCTGTTTCATTCTCAATTAAAAGATTGTATGCGCATGATGATACTGCATTTCGTGTGCATATTGATAGACTACTTATAGCACCACCTTGATATGGACATTTATTTGATCCTTCAAGTCATGCCATTAATAATAATAATACTCCTTTTCATTCTGAACCTCGTTATAATCTGAGGAAAAGATAATTTAGTTTCAACCTTCAATGATTTAGTAAATAATATGTACATTGATACTTAGTGCTCAATGGTGTACAACATTGAGTGTATGTTGCGCATAACTGATCTTTAACAACATTGTGGCTGGTCCATGATTTTACTGTTTTCAAAGATCATTTGTGAACAATATTTTGTATCTTTTTACATTTTGTTCATCTTATTTCCCTTCATTTTATAGCCGTATCATAATTGTATCACACTTATCAACACATACAAGTTCTTATAAATTTTAACATTCATAATATAGGAACATGTAAATTTCACATGCAATATTTTATAGGATTTTTTTTCCCTTTCGTTAATAACAAATAATAGCTTATAAAATGGACTTAACTTCTCAACATCACACATGACTTGAATATATTTTACTCGATTATGTCATTTAGTCTCTCACCACTCTAGGATTGTCTACCTCTTTTGGTGTATAAAATATATATCCAGTTTTTTTTAATTATTATTAATTATTGCCCTCAGAAGTTGTGGCCCGTTCAAAATTGTTGTCCTAAGGTCCCACACTTCATTGTGCTGAGAGACAACCCAGAATTGGTACGCCAATTTCTTCTTGTTACCAAATTAATTTTATATGATTTGTCGAAACGTGCCCTGTTGAACACCAGTGCGGTCTTCATGGGGAGCAAGGGGTCCATGTTGTGGTCAAGAAACTACAATATGGGCTCTCAACTCACTCCCTCTACACCTAGGACAAAGGTATTAAACTGGCGCTGTAATACTTGTATTTGTTACAAGAATAAGGGCGGACACTTTTTGTGGGCGTGCAATTGCATCCCTTTTTTTTCCTGTCCTGTGCTTCGGCACGAATCTTAACATTTTTTTTCACTGCATCTAAACTCATGCACTTCATTTTCATTTTTTTTCATGTAACATCTTTGTTACATTATGTATTTAGTAACATTGTGTATGTGTATTTTTTTTTTTTTTTGTTGCTTGCATTTGTGATTTATATAAATTTGCATAATCAGATAAAGATCCTAGCTGGATCAAAAATGCTTGAAAATGAGAAATGTTTGCATACTTTCTCATATGTTTATCGTCATGACAAATAAATTAAGTACTGGTACCAGTCACACAAGAACTCGAACAATTTTATACTATTATACAAAAAGTCAACCAATTTCAAAGCAGTCATGTAAGGCCAATTCAATCAAGGCAAACAAACTTTAGATGACTAGTTAAACAGGACGTCCTGCAAAAAAAAACAAAAAAGTAACAACTTGTGGACTGATGAACGGACTATTGAACACAAGTTATAAAGAATTGCTATGATAAAATAAGATTTAAAAAAAAAAAATCTGTGCTTTTATATCTTTCTCAATGTTTATGCTTTACTTATGAACTGAATATATGTGCTTAAGAAGAGACACGATACTTGTTTTTACAGCTGTACTGTACCATTACAGCTGTTCCTGGTTTGTGGGGTGATTATATATGACAGCAATCTGTCATATATATAAATGTTTTCTTACATTTTACTTATTTAAATCAAACCCCTCTTAATTTTAAAAGCTTTCCATATTCATCCGTTTCCCTGTATATTAATAATCCTTTTTATCTCTGTTTTATTTTCATAATATCTCAGCAGTAATCTAAATGTTAAGTTATACGAATTCATTTCTAGTTCAATAAATAATTCTTTCCATTTAAGCATTCCTTTTTTTCCGTTACAATAATTGAATAAATAAAAGGTAAATAGTAGTTTCTACATCACAGTTAGATATCAAGATTTATTGCAAAAAGGAAATTAAGAACTTTATTTATTACTTTTAAATCTATTTTTTATAATTATCCTTATTGTTCATAAAACAATCCACATGTAATTCATTTTCACTCTTTATTCATTTAACCTTGAATTGCATCTCTGGATGTAATCAAATTATAGCAATATGTACATAAAATAAATATTCTTATTTATAGCTCCTAAAATAAAAATAATAATAATTATTCTTTTGATCTCTCATAAATAATCCAAAAATAATTTAACTTCTATTTCAGAGTCATTAATCTTGCAAATGTTGACAGTTCAAATTATAGCAATAAATTATATCCAATAAATATACCTTCATCTCATTTAAAACAATGTTTTCCTTTTCTAACTGTCAAATAGATTATCCTTAATATATGCTTTTTTTTATGTTTACTTACTCAGAAAATAACGGTTGTTTTTGCTTTACTCTCAGTAGCATCTTCCAATCAAAATAATGGGTGATGATATCAATTGCTAAATTTAGATCAACATGTCCAAATATGGTAACGTTTCTGGCTCTGAGGCAAATAGTTATTTTAATTTACTGGAAATTCCGCACCCAGCCAAAAGTATCTTGTCTTTTCGAATTCTAACGCCAAAATAATGTATTGAGTAAAGTATTTTGGCACCAATTTTGTTCGCCAAGTAATGTAAATCTCTAGCAATAATGTTATGTGAATACTCACTCTCTCTTTGAATACTCACTGTGTAAGTTGCTTCTTCTGCTGGCTCCCCCTAAGAGACACCTCTCCTATATTATACTATATGATCATGGAAAAACTAATAAAAGCATTGAATGTCTATTTATGGAGTTTTTTTTAATTGAAATTACGGAACCTGGAAAATATTTCTATAATTTAAAAGACTCTCTTCGCCCGCAACAATTCACCACGTCACACCTTCTGTTATCTTTCAAAGCGGAAAATCTACTAACGGAACGGAAAATACCCGGCAACTTTGCTGCCAGTAGTTTTACCGTGAATTAACGGATTTATTTTTAACAGTGTAGTGAGAATTTATATCCTTCATGTAACCACCACACGAAATTTCAAATTTCTAGCCCCGACAATACCACAGAAATCGCAATTTTAGAACGATTTTTGCTCCTGCATCCACTTGGGGGTTGTTGTACTGACATAAAAGATAGTCTATGTTAGAGCAGAGAGGGTCACCAGCATTTTGCCACCATTGTTTTTGAAATCTGCTCGGTAGTTCCAGTCCTTTACAAGCAAACACACTCACGTTGCTTCTTTATAATATTAATATATAGATTACAAGCTTTCTATTGGCGGTTTTCTTTGGAATTAATGGTTCTGTTCAAGAAATAATTTGTCCTTATATAATGGCCTTTCTCATAAATAGTTTTTGCTGTAACTCTCTCGGAAATATGTAATTTAAGACCGTTACATTTTACATTACGTTGTACGTTTTGCATTAAAAAGAAAAAACTAAGAGTCTTAATGTGTGTATTATGAAATTTCATTCGAGATTAGCTCTCGAGATATTAACAAATGGTTGTCATACCGATATCTATAGTATTATATAAAGAAAGAACGCCTGACTGACTGATCAACGCCCAGCTGAAACGACTAAAGTCAGGATCACGAAATTGGAAGAGTAGATTACTGGTGCGACCTAGGCAAGCAATAAAAAATAATTTTTCAAAATCCCCCCACCAGAAGGGTATAAAAGGGAGGGGTCGAACGTTTTAAGCCATTTCGCCATATCTCAGTAGTAGCTTTAGGAAGGAGCATGAAATTCAGGTTAACAAATCTACTAAAAAAAAAATACTTAAACACGTATTTCAACGATTTGAGAAATTCACCCACTAAGGGGATTAAATGGCGCGGGGGGGGGGGGGAAGGTTGAACATTTTAGGTCATTTCAGTATATCTCAGCAGCAGTTTTGGGTAGGTGCATGAAACTCAGGATAACAAATCCACAAAAAAATATTTAGACAGGTATTTTAGCGATTTTAGAAATTCACCCACTAAGAGTGTTAAATTGGGGGTCGAACGTTTTAGGTGATTTCAGCATATCTCAACAGCAGTTTTAGGTAGTAACATGAAATTCAGGATAACAAATCTACTAAAAAAATAGTTAAAAACGTATTTCAGCGATTATAGATATTTACCCACTAAGGGGGTTAAACATCGAAAATGAACCCGATTATAGAAGATTAGACTACTATTGCTGATTTTTGATTAGATATTTTGCGTAAGACATTTTCGAAAGGAATTTTTTTTTTTAATCATTTATAAAGCTACTAATAGGGGTTTAGTATGATTGCACAAAAAAAAATATATGTCTTTCTCATTGTCATTTAGACAGTTTATGGACGTGAATGCTTTATTTTGAGCGGCGTATTTTTAGGATATTACATTTTTACTCATGTTACCCAAAAGGCCAAGATGAATGCGGACGAAGCCAAGTGGTTCAGCTATCTATATATTTAAAGCGCTAAGCGTTTTCTTTCGACAATACGTGAGAACAAACTATTGCATCAAATTACATCATTCTTTTTTTAAATGAAAGATATTTGGACACAGATTTGTTATCGTACATTCGTTTGTTCGAAAATTTTATTAATTAGCCGTAATTTTAAATTAAACTTTTACATCTGCTTATGACGTCATAAAGTCGGCAATCGGAATACTACGCCCACTGTTGCGAGACACATAGTTTATTCACTAAACTCTGTTTTGCGAGAATAAAAGATAAATAATAAATATTAAAAGCACGTGGCTTTTAGGTCGAATTTTTTAATTTGCAAGTTAAATTTCGGAAAAAATATTTATGCGCGTGTTTTATAAGAGAATAAAAATTCATATTTATTGTGACGTCACGGGAATATTGTCCATTGGGTTTATTTTATCATTATGCATTATAACTTTGCTGATGCCATTTTTTCATTACAAATAAATACAAAATATATTTTTATTTGTATACATGGTGTTTAAGCATAAAAGTAACGTATACAAAGTACGTGTGAAAAGTTTGCGCCGGTGAAAATGACGCTATGCTTAGCTTGAAATGCATTTTAACATTGATAAAACAAAAAAAGAAAAATTTATATGATTGTGTCAACAAGACGTAATTTTAACTGATTTTTCAATTTTTAATTTTAAAGATGAGAACTGGAGCTTTTATTGGGTGCTTCATCTTGACTACATACCTTGATTACATGCTACCATTACTTTTTTTAAATTATCTATACTAATAAAATAAAGTTTCGCTCTGTGTGTGTGTCCGTGTGTCTGTTGGCGATGGCTACCAAAATCTAGCCTATCTAGAAGCCTGCCAATTTAGATTTAGATAATCCAAACCCTCTCTTGGTGTACCTGCACGTCAGAATTTTTATATTTTAATTACTTTCTGAAATATTAATATCATCAAAAAGTCACCTGTAAAAAATGCAGCCAAGTCTCGTAACTCATTTACCGTAAAAAGTACTGAGATCGTATAAAGCCAAGTTTAACTATCTTATTAACCCTGAAATTTTCATTCACAAATCCCTCCTAGTCTCTACATCTTTAGTTAATTATTATTTTGGGACTTGGCAATTACGCAGCACAGGGAAGCTATTACACCTTACTATGTTATGGGATGGGATGGGATAATTTAATTAAGGCAAATTATATACGCACAGGGAAGTTATTACACTTTAATATGTTATAGTATTATTTGATTAAGACTAACTATATACATCACATACTCGTGCTACGTAATTGCCAAGTCACAAAATAATAATTAACTAAAGATGTAGAGACTAGGAGTGATTTGTGAATGAAAATTTCAGGGTTAATAAGATAGTTAAACTTGGCTTTATACGATCTCAGTACTTTTTACGGTAAATGAGTTACGAGACTTGGCTGCATTTTTTACAGGTGACTTTTTGATGATATTTCACTTCTTTTTGTAAGTAATCCTCCTTTTCTTGATTTTGGGTTCTTTTTGGAAATCATCCACTGATTTTCGCTAAGCCCACACTCTGTCCCTATTATTTACAGGTATAAAAAATTTGAAGCTTTAGTTTCGTTTGCAAAGTACTGTAGATAAAAAGAGATTTCAGGTTCCTAGGCAAGCACTAAGTTATGGGAGGGGGAGTGTCAAAAGTACTCTCAATTGCTTCCAGGATAGGTGCTATCCATCTGAGATATTACTCGCAGCCCTAGATACTTGATATTTAACATAAAAGAACTTTTTAGTATAAAAAGAAAGTCAAAATTAAATTTTCCAGAAATTTTCAATAAATCAAACTATATTTCTTTTTTCGATGTTTTTTTTTTTCGTTTTTTTTTAGTCTTTTTTTTTATTATTATTTACGGATTTTTTAATTTTTCCTTACTTTGTGTACTAAACCCTGCCTTTCTGCCATATGTCAAGCTTTTAAGACTACAAAATCGAATTATTTTCAAATTTTCGACTTTTTATAAATTTATTGATTTTTCGATTTTAATTCTAAGTTACCTGATTGTCATGCCAATATAGTAATTATTTTATCCGTCTTCTTAGGATCATTTAGGTTCAATTTAGAGATAAATCAAGTGAATCTTAGAGTCACCATGATTTTATTTAGAAAGGACTATCAAGCCATAACCAGCCAGTAATGTCGGGAGGGTAGGGGAGGGGAAGCTGTGAAAATTTTTGTGGGGCTAACATCATTTAACAATCCATATTTCATATGTAAGTAAATAGAGTACAACCTGTGAAAGAAAATAAACCTGTCTATAAAGAAATCGCCTATATCGTAGCCAGTCTATAGCGGAACTTTTCTATAACGAAATTCGTAAACGAAAGGAAAGAAAACCATAATCCGGGGGAAATAACATAAAACAATTAGGGGCGTTGTACTAGCTAATAGGATAATTATCTTAAAACTAATGTCTCTAGCAGTACAAAATCAAATTGTTTTCGAATTTTTGATTTCTTAAAGATATTTCGATTTTTCGATTTTATTTTCGAATTTAACGAATATTTTAATTGTTCCTTTTATTGAATAGTAAATACTACCTTTACACCAAGTTTTAAGTTTCTAAGACTAATTTTTTTCTTATTTTGTATCCTTTATTACAAATTTCAAGTTTCTAGCACTACAAAATCGAATTATTTTGAAATTTCTGATCTTTTTCGAGTTTTTTTATTCTATTTTCGAATTTATTTTGTTTTAATTTTTCTTTTTCTGTATCCTAAACAATAACTTTACGCCGAATTTTAAGTTCTAAAGCTACAAAATTCGAATTTTTTTCAATTTTTCGAATTTTCGAATTTTTTTTTTCGAATTTTAGAGATTTTTTATTTATTTCTTTTTTTGTATCCTAAATACTACCTTTATTCCAAATTTTAAGTTTCTAGCTTTACAAAATCGAATTATTTTCAAAATTTTGTTTTTTTTTTCGATTTTTTTATTTTATTTTCAATTTTTGTTGTGTTTTTATTTTTTTATTTTTCTGAATCCTAAACACTACCTTTACACCAAATACCTTTACACCAAATTTTCAGTTTCTAAGACTACGAGATCATATTATTTTCAATTTCTCTCTTTTTCTTTCTTTCTGTTTTTTTTTTTTTTTTTTTTTTTTTTTTTTTTTTTTTTTTTAGTATCTTAAATATTACCTGTATTCCAAATTTCCAGTTTCTAGCGCTATAAAATCGAATTATTTTCAAAATTTCCTTATTTTTCGATTTTTTTCGATTTTTTTATTTTATTTTCGAATTTTATTGCGTTTTTATTTTAACTTATTCTGAATCCTAAATACTATCTTTACCGCGAATTTAAAATTTCTAAGACCAAAAGATCAATTTTTTTTTTCAATTTTTTTTGAATTTTTTGAATTTTTGATTTTTTTTTTAATTTTCTGGATTTTTTAATTTTTCCTTATTTTGCATCCTAAGTACTACCTTTATTCCGAATTCCAAGTTTCTAGCGCAACAAAATTGGATTATTTGAAATTTTTCGATTTTTCGATTTTATTTTCAATTTTTTTTGTGTGTGTTCTTGATGTTTTCTTTTTCTGAATTCTAAACACTACCTTCACACCAAATTTTAAGTTTTTAAGACTACAAGATCGTGTTATTTTCAATTTTCAATTTTGTTCCATTTTTTTGAATTTTCGATTTTTTTTTTCCCGGATTTTATAATTTTTCCTTTCTTTGTATCCGAAACACTAGCTTTATTCCAAATTTTAATTTTCTATGGCTGCGGGATCTACCCAATCTTTTTGATGACGCGAGAGTGAGTGACAAAAAATCGAAACTTTGAGCTCATATACCGTCTGCACTAATTTATGGGTATTTTTTGAATTATCCATATTTTTTAATTTTTCCTTATTTAGTATCTTAAATATTACCTTTATTCCAAATTTCAGGTTTCTAGCTTTATGAAATGGAATTTTTTTTTTCAAATTTTCCTTATTTTTCGATTTTTCCGATTTTTTTAATTTTTTGATTTTATTTTCGAATTTTATTGCGTTTTTTATTTTAACTTATTCTGAATCCTAAACACTATCTTTACCGAGAATTTTAAGTTTCTAAGGCCAAAAGATCAAATTATTTTAATTTTTTTCAATTTTTTTCGAATTTTTCGAATTTTTGATTTTTTTTTTAATTTTCTGGATTTTTTAATTTTTCCTTATTTTGCATCCTAAGTACTACCTTTATTCCGAATTCCAAGTTTCTAGCGCAACAAAATTGGATTATTTGAAATTTTTCGATTTTTTTCGATTTTTCGATTTGATTTTAAATTTTTTTTGTGTTTTTGATGTTTTCTTTTTCTTAATTCTAAACACTACCTTCACACCAAATTTTAAGTTTTTCAACACTAACACAAAACAACAATTTTTCGATTTGATTTTAAATTTTTTTTGTGTTAGTATCTTAAATATTACCTTTATTCCAAATTTCAGGTTTCTAGCTTTATGAAATCGAATTTTTTTCAAATTTTCCTTATTTTTCGATTTTTCCGATTTTTTGATTTTGTCATGCCGGTGACGTCAGGTTTATGGCAACCTTTTTTTTTCTCTCGTCTACTGCAGAGTAGGAGAGACGGGGACAGTCGTTGGCGGGAGGCCAAAGGATGTAAGGCCAGTAAATGATACGCCATCGGAAAAGGGAAATGAAATTGAAAGAAAAGAGGGGGAAAGCAACCAAACAGAGGGGGATGATATAAATATTGAAAATTTATGCTGGCGAGGTGAAAATCAAAACGCGGAGAGAGAATTAACGATTAGTTGTATTGAAAGGAAAGATGATAACGGAGATTTAAATGCAGGTCAACGATCAGATGCAAGTATATACACGGAGCAACAGAAGAGTTGCGAAACGTTACAGGGTGCTTTCAAAGACGCGGAAAAAGGTAAAAGCGGGTTCGTTATAGTAGATAATTTGCTTTATCATAAAGAAAGAGTCACGGGGGATTGTGTTACGCAATTAGTTGTACCAAAGGTAAGGAGAGGGGAAATTTTAAAAATTGCACATGAATCGATTTTCGCTAATCATCTCGGCATGAAAAAAACAAAAGAAAGAATTCGTTATTCATTTTATTGGCCGAATATGTCACGGGATGTAGAGGACTATTGTAAATCTTGTAAAGACTGTCAGTTAAGGAGTAAAAGGGCTAGCGATCAGATACCCATTGTCCCAATTGAGAGACCGGAACTTCCGTTCGACGTTGTAAATATTGATATAATTGGAAAAATTGAACCACCTTCAGCGCGTCGACATCAGTATGTACTTACTTTAGTGGATCAGCATTCGCGGTGGCCGGAGGCGGTCCCGATAAGAACAATTACGGCTAAAGCTACGTGCGATGCATTATTAGAAATATTTATGCGAACAGGGATACCCCGCGTAATAGCGAGTGACCAGGGCAGAAATTTCGTATCAGGTTTAATACAAGAGTTTCATGCTAGGCTAGGAGCGGCTCCTACATTTGCAACGCCAGGACATCCGCAAAGCTCGGGATTAGTGGAGCGATATAACCAGGTTCTGAAACTAACGTTACACCATATAATTCGGAGCGATTCCAAAAATTGGGATAAACACATTCCTTATTTATTATTTGCCTATAGAGAAATTCCGAATAGTACCACGGGGGTCTCGCCATTCAAATTAATGTACGGAAGGGAAGCGAGGGGCTTATTAGCAGTATTAAAATCTACATGGTCGGGAGAAATACCACTACCCATAAATCTTGGAAAGAGCGCAACCGAATATCTTCAGGAGCTAAAAATTAATTTAGAAAGGGCGGCGGAGCAAGCAGCAATAGTAGCGGAAGTTAAGCAGGGCTCGTATGCGAAGTACGCTAATCGGAGAGCGATTTACAAGGAATTTAGACCAGGGGACCAGGTATATCTATTAATCCCGGATTCCGCGAACAAACTTTATGCTAGGTGGACGGGACCAGCCGAAATTGTAACACGCTGTAAGCCTGATTCTTACAAAGTAAAATTAATAAACGGGAATGTTAAGAATATCCATGTAAATAAAATAAGAAAATTTATTCCTAGGGTACGGGCGGTGGGAGTAATCTTCGAAAATGAAGAAGAATTAGGAGAAGTCCATCCCACCCCCAGTGTGAAAGATAACTCAAATTTATTTGACATAGAAGAAGTAGATTTGAAGCATTTAGGAAATGTAGAAAGAAAACAGATGTTCGATTTATTATACAAACATAAAGATTTATTTTCAAAAAAGGTACAAATAGCTAATGTAGGCGAGCACAAAATCAGATTAAACGGCGAAGAAATGAAAAAGCCATATGTTTATAGAATTCCCGAGGCGTTGAAGCCACAAGTAGACAAACAAATCGAAGAAATGCTAGAGTTAGGGCTGATTGAAGAGAGTGATGCGGAGGCGCCACACCCGGTAGTATGCGTGATGAAGAAAGATGGGGCCCTTCGACTGTGTGTAGACTTTAGAGCATTGAACGCGATCACAAAAACCGACGATTTTCCGATGGAAAACGCAACGGATCTTTTGTTCAATATTAGCAGGGCCAATGTAATAACTACAATCGACTTGCTGAAAGGATATTGGGCCATACCGCTGGAAGCAGAAAGCCAGGGTTTGGCATGTTTTAAGACTCACAGGGCTCAATATCGCTTCAAAGTGATGGCCTTTGGGCTCCGGAATGCAGCTGCGACCTTTCAGAGAGAAATGAATAAAGCGCTCTCAAAATACAAGAACTTTGCTAGAGCATACATCGACGATATCGCTGTTTTTTCGGAAACGTGGTCTGAACATATGACGCACCTTGACACGATATTTTCAAAATTACGAGAATTACGGTTCTCAGTGAACCTGAAGAAGTGCGCCTTTGCAAAATGCCAGATTAAATATTTAGGACATGTCATCGGGTCCGGCAGCCATCGAACCGACCCAGATAAAGTGGAAGCCATCAGAAAATTAGCCGTCCCACAAACAAAAAAACAACTTAAGAGTGTCCTCGGTTTATGTAATTATTACCGCGATTACCTGCCTAAGTATGCCGAAACAGCATACCCATTGACAGAACTTACTAAAAAGAACAGTCCTGAGAAATTGTGCTGGTTGGAGGAACATGATAAAGCGTTCAACGAACTAAAGAGGGGTCTCGTTGAGGCACCTAGTCTTTATACACCCGTTGTGGGGTTAGCATTCACCATTCAATGTGACGCATCTGCAATAGGCATCGGTGCATGTCTATCTCAAAAGAAGGATGAGAGACTATATCCAGTCAGTTATGCCAGTCAGAAGCTCACCAAAACTCAACAGGCTTGGCCGACCATTGAACGGGAGGCCTATGCAGTTATCTGGAGTTTAAAGAAGTTCGAGACTTGGATTTTTGGTACACCCGTGGAACTTATCACCGATCACAACCTACTGACTTTCGTCACCAAAAATGCTCCCCAGTCTTCCACCATTCTTCACCCAGTCTTCCCAGTCTTCCAGCGATGGGCTTTGGCTTTGCAGAAATATGACATTATTATTTCGCTTTGTCCTGGTGCTAAGTTGACGAACGCTGATGCACTGTCTAGACTGGAAACAACAGACTAATAAAACTGACTGTAGACTTTTTATGGACAATTAATGACTTTTAAGAAAGACTTTTGATAGTTCACTTTTATTTACGCGGCAGCTGTAACTCTATACCATCTATTTCATATTAATTTGTATTCTGTTTCTTATTGTTATTTGTATTGAGTATTATGAAACATTAATTGTATTTTTATATTGCAGTAGCTAGCAGGAGTTTCCAGAATTTTTCCGGAAAAAGTATAGGTATTGTTGTTTTGTATTTCTTTATATGTATATTGAGTTCCTCATGTTCATTAGTAGTTAATAGTAAAGAAGGAAGTGGTGTGACGTCACCAATCTGGATTTCAGATTTTCAAAGTGGCATACCCCTTTTTCAATCTTAGGTGGGGGGTGTCATGCCGGTGACGTCAGGTTTATGGCAACCTTTTTTTCTCTCGTCTACTGCAGAGTAGGAGAGACGGGGGAAGTCGTTGGCGGGAGGCCAAAGGATTAGGATGTATGTGTGCGGTGGGCACGGTATGAAAATAAAATATAGTTGGTAAAAGAACGAATGATAATATTGTAACTGCAGCTACTGGTATCCCTATATATTTATGTGTGTCCATGTCTGTGTGATGTTTCATCGTGTTCAATAAACTGGTTTATTGCAAATTAGTTGCATTCATCTGAGCCTATAGAAATATAAAGAACAAAAAATGGGATATTAATAAAATATCGGTTCTAAATTATAAAAAGCTACGAATGTGAAAGAACCAGAAGTAAAGGGTGTTAAAGGTCTATGACAGATTTTATTTTCGAATTTTGTTGCGTTTTCTATTTTAACTTATTCTGAATCCTAAACACTATCTTTACTGCGAATTTTAGGTTTCTAAGGCTAAAAAATCAAATTATTTTAATTTTTTCAATTTTTTTCGAATTTTTCGAATTTTCGAATTTTTTTTTCGAATTTTCCGGAATTTTTAATTTTTCCTTATTTTGCATCCTAAATACTACCTTTATTCCGAATTCCAAGTGTCTAGCGCAACAAAATCGGATTATTTGAAATTTTTCGATTTTTTTCGATTTTTCGGTTTTTTCAATTTTGCTTTCGATTTTTTTGGTGTTTTCTTTTTCTGGATACTAAACACTACCTTCACACCGAATCTTAAGTTTATAAGACTACAAGATCGTATTATTTTCAATTTTCAATTTTGATGGAATTTGTTGAATTTTCGAATGTTCTTTTTTCGAATTTTCCGGATTTTGTAATTTTTCCTTTCTTTGTATCCTAAACACTACCTTTTTACCAAATATCAAGTTTCTAGGGATACGGGATCTACCCAATCTTTTTGATGACGCGTGAACGAGTGAGTGAGTCAGTGACAAAAAATCGAATGTTTGAGTTCATATATGGTCTGAACTAGAAAAGACAGAAAATTGTAATTTTAAATTTTGGTCCTGTGTGCCAAATACTCTAGAAAAACGAAGTTTCAAATTTTTGGGATACTCCAGCGCGGAGATATGGGGGGGTCAAAAGTGCCCTGAGTTGCTTCCAGAAAAGTATGCTTACGACTGTCCTCTCTCGACTTGGCGGAGGCACTGCCGTGCCTCCAGATAAAAATGCACAAAGAACTCTCATTAAAAATATGCTTATTTTCTCCGGTTGGTTGGTTGTATAGAATATCTTCTCAGAAGACATTAAATAAATCTGAGTAACGATGCATAGATAAGGACTTATAACGAAATAGTGCCAACATGGATTGGAGTTACCTGCGTACAGCCAAGCTAATGTAGCGCCATCTACTCACGGCAAATTACACAAACGCTACCTGTTTAAGACATTTCAAGGCACCTTTTTCGTCATTATAATTATCCGGGTTTAAGGTTTTTTTAAAACATGACATATATTATTATGATAGAGACTATTAATACAGAAAACTTTATTTAACAGATTATTTGTTATATATTTGCGGGAATGGCGAGGGGTAAGGGTCTAATTACATTTAACAATTTTAACATTTTTAGCTTCACCCGTAGTATTTAATTGTTGTTTCATATGCAGAATACCGCTATTTTAAATCTCAGTTTCTCAGTAACATCTCAGTAATAATGTTCCGAACTTCCCCATTTAATTCCATTTTCACTAAATTATCGTAAAAATCAGTATTCATTGTTTCAAGGTGTATTTCTAAAAAGCAATTACCAGTATTTTCGAATAATAGCCTAAGCCAAATTTCAAATTAATTTCCTAGCTTAACGAAATGAATCAATCTTTAAAGATGTATAGTGATCCTCGTAATTAGTTATTTGCTGAAGGTCACTTGAACATCCCCCCCCACTTCCGGGGCCCTCCTTCAACGTTTTTTCAATACCTATGCGCAAGCGGTATTGCTTGCGCGATTATGCGATTTGAGCGCAAGTGATTCCAAACATTATAATTAACTTAATAGTCACCCATTATAACATTAAACTAAATTTATGAGTAGCGGTTACCACTATTTCCGAATAATATTTTAAGCCAAATTTCTAATTACGTTCCTAGCTTAACTAAACGAACGAATTTTTAAAGATGCATACTGGTTGTCCTAATTAGTCATTTGCTGAAGGTCACTTGAACATCCGCCACCCCCCCCCCCCCTCCCAACCTCCGGGGAACTCCTTCAAAGTTTTTTCTCTAACTATGTCCCGTTTCCATATCTCAGCAACTATCTTTCCGATTTGAACGCAAATGATTCCAAACATTATAATATAATTAACTTAATACTCACCTTCTATAGCTTTAAATGAAATTTTTGAGTAGAGGCTACCACTATTTCCGAATAATAGTTTAAGGCAAATTTGTAATTAAGTTCCTAGATTAACCAAACGAACAAATTTTTAAAGATGTATAGTGATCCTCCTAATTAGTCATTTGCTGAAGGTCACTTGAGCATCCGCCCCCTTCCCCCCACCTCCGGGGCTCCTCCTTCAACGTTTTTCCTCTAACTATGCTCCGTTTATGTATCTCAGCAACTATCTTTCCGATTTCAACGCAAGTGATTCCAAACATTATAATTAACTTAATAGTCACCCTTTATTACATTAAACTCAATTTATGAGTAGCGGTTACCACTATTTCCGAATAATAGTTTAAGACAAATTTTTAATTACATTCCTAGCTTAACGAAACGAACGAATTTTTAAAGATGCATACTGGTTGTCCTAATTAGTCATTTGCTGAAGGTCACTTGAACATCCGCCCCCCCCCCCATCTCTGGGGGAACTCCTTCAAAGTTTTTTCTCTAACTATGTCCTGTTTCCATATCTCAGCAACTATCTTTCCGATTTGAACGCAAGTGATTCCAAACATTATAATTAACTTAATACTCACCTTCTATAGCATTAAATTAAATTTTTGAATAGAGGCTAGCACTGTTTCCGAATAATAGTTAAGGCAAATTTGTAATTAAGTTCCTAGATTAACCAAACGAATAAATTTTTAAAGATGTATAGTGATCCTCCTAATTAGTCATTTGCTGAAGGTCACTTTGAACGCAAATGATTCCAAACATTATAATTAACTTAATAGTCACCTTCTATAACATAAAAGTAAATTAATGAGTAGCGGCTACCACTATTTCCGAATAATAGTTTAAGCCAAATTTCTAATTACGTTCCTAGCTTAACCAAACGAACGAATTTTTAAAGATGCATACTGGTTGTCCTAATTAGTCATTTGCTGAAGGTCACTTGAACATCCGCCCCCCCCCCCCCCCCATCTCCGGGGAACTCCTTCAAAGTTTTTTCTCGAACTATGCCCCGTTTCCATATCTCAGCAACTATCTTTCCGATTTGAATGCAAGCGATTCCAAACATTATAATTAACTTAATACTCACCTTCTATAGCATTAAATTAAATTTTTGAATAGAGGCTAGCACTGTTTCCGAATAATAGTTTAAGGCAAATTTGTAATTAAGTTCCTAGATTAACCAAACGAATAAATTTTTAAAGATGTATAGTGATCCTCCTAATTAGTCATTTGCTGAAGGTCACTTTGAACGCAAATGATTCCAAACATTATAATTAAAATACTAACGTCATGAGACGACAATCGCTTAGAAATCAAAATGTAATTCATTTATAGGAAAATGAAGCATGAAAAAAAAAGTTCAGTAGTATGACAACAAGCGACCAACAGCAGGTGCTAAAAAAAATTGAAATTCGTAGCAAAGATTTTTTTTTTCTTTTTGAGGAGTGGGGAGGTTATAGGTTTCATGCTACAAAGTCTTTTTTTTTACTGATTAATTTTTTTAATCAAATTCAGTGGTTTGGATGGTACAGAGAAACTGTGATTTGCAAAATGTATTAAACATTTTTTCCCAATAAAAGTTATTTAAATTTGATTATAGTCAATTGTTATCCGCTGTCCACCTTCATCGTCCTTTCTATATCCAGAAAGTCGGTTTTTAAATGCGGAAAAAAGAAAAGCCAAAAGCTCGTAAAAAAAATGTTTATTTTTAGATAACTATGTGATGCAAACATGCCATAAATTTTTTCATACTTATTTAAATAAGCAAGCAACTAAGATAAAAGATAAAAAATAATGCAGTGCACATTAAATAACATTATTTTTTCGCAGTCAGATTCATTTTATGCTGCATTTAATAAGCGAGTATGAAAGGTTTAAAACTGCATAGTATTAGAAAAGTAATTTAGTTTGTTCCAGCTAGTGACATTGGAATAATAACTATTATTCTCTTTATTTCATCTAAATTTCAAACGATAATTCTTTGACTAAATCTGCCCACACCTGGTTATCAGTAGGCAAACTATTAGTTTTTAGGGTTTCATTCATCCCACTTCTCTGTCTGTCCGTGACAGAGCCGGTTCTCAGAAACTGTATAAGTTAAGAGACTTAAAATTTTGTGTACTTACAGCTAAATACCTACTGTGAAGATGAAAATCATAAAATTTTGAAAATGTATTCATTATCGCAAGATATTAATTAAAATCTTAAAAACCCACTTATTAATGGATAAAAATATTTAACTAAAGCGCTGCATTTATTTGAATTGTTGCCAATTTGTAAAATAGCGCATATAATAATATTCCCTTTCAGTTAAAAAAATATCTTTACACGTGACTATCAAAAACAAAACTTTAAAAATATAATTGAATGATCACGTGTTAAAAGCAGTAATTGTAGAAAATTACGTAATAAAAAATATACTTGCGCGTGAATATTAAAAAGAGAAATAATTAAATTATTACGTGTTCAAATAATTAAATAGGGAAACTTATGTCTTATTTAAAATACTCAAATAACAATATTTCCAAACAGTTTCCATATAAAAATATATTTACACGAGATATTAATTTATTTCGACAAAATATTAGTGTTTATGATGTCGGTTGAAACGGATGTGTTGTGTGTAACTATGCATAGCAACTTTCAACGTTTTTTCTCTTTTAATATCATGGTGCGCCGTTTAGCTCATAATTATTTTTTTTAATTAACGAAATAACTAATAAATGGGTAAAATATTAAAAATACAGATAAATGTCGAATAAAAATTTCTCGATGACATAACAAACACATCTGATGTCAATTGAATGTGACGCCACGGTAACGTACTTTTTTCTCCCTATATTTTGGCGAGTTTTTTTTTCTTTTTAGGATAGTGGTCGACGGGATAACGGATAAATACCCAATTTTTTATAACATCATTATAAAATTTCCCGATGCAGCGACATTGTTTACTTAGCCATTTTACACAAGTTGATTTTCAAATGTTTAATTGATGTTATTTAATCAATCACGAAAACAGTTGTTAGCTCTTTTGACAGCAGTTGATACAGCCTTCAGTAAAAGGAAAATGAATGGAAACTCGATTACAGGAGATCGCCACTGGTCGCTAATTATAATTCAATCTTCCGTAATCATTTTAGAGTTAATCAAATTATCGTGTTTTTAGAATTTGCGGTGTCAGAACAGGGATTGGCGAGCGTATCTCGTAGAAAAAAGAAATAAAATGCTTATAGACAATGGTGTAATTAATAATGTAAATAGGTATTGTCAATAAAGAAGGAGAGAGGGGAACACTACTTTTTTTTAATCTCATTTAGTCCACATTTCAGATATTATTATGACAGAGTATAATAGCGGGCTTCGCCCGTTATCAGGTCGGTTCAGATATTCGAAAAAACAAAAAAAATAGACCGGTTAATTTTTACTTTAAAAAAACATTCTTTCTTTTTTTTTTTTTTTTTTTTTTTTTTTAATGAAATTTACTTGGGTTTAAAGAAAGCATAAAGTGTTTTGAAAAGAATATTAAACGAAACTCTTTGTGCGATCTTCGATCACACCCACTTGTTAGGTATTTTTCTGTTAGCCCGCCAAAGTGGATAAACAGCCCAATATTCTTTGTAAACTCCTACAATAGAATAAGAGTTGAAAAAACAATAGTTTGAATAATATGCGCCAAATGGATGTAAAACTGCAACAACAAAACATTTTAAAGACTAAAAAATCGAAAAAAAAATTTTTTTTTAATGAAAAGTGATATTTAAAAAAAAGTACATTTTCATCAATTAATAGTTTAATATTAATTGATTTGCTATTATACGTTGAGAAACCAATCTAGAAATCCTAAAAAGATAGTTTAAGTAACGTTTCATTTTTTCTTTTCCATTGCCCTATCTTAAAAAAGAAACAGAACCAAAATGATATATATTTTTTAATAAATTCTCCTCTTTGCGTTTTCTACCAAGCGTAAAAGAAGCAGTGAATATTTCATAACTGAGTTCGGAGCCTATTAACGTGTTGTAACCAAATCAATATATGAGGCCAGAGGCAGATTACATAATGACATTCATTATGGAGCCCAGAAAAAAGGAGTCCAGTGATAAAATTTTCTTATATATATATTGGACTAATATGTTATGCAAAAGATAAATGGTTCTTTGTTTCACTCATTTATTGAATCTTTTAGGTGTATTAGCATATTCCGCCCATTTCTACTCCTCTTTCAATTTCTTCTCTATTCATAAGAAGAAAATACTGAATTAATCATATTTTTCTGCTTCCAGTTTGTGATGAATTTACACAGAGGCGGATTCTGCAGCTACGGCTTTGTCAGCACCTCTACGAATGATATCATCTTTTAAAGAAGTCAAGTTTCAATCAAGCGTTTTGCATATACAGGGTGAATCTGAACTCTTGGGCAAAACCTTAAGGGGTGATAGTACACATCAAGACAAAAAATATTAAAAAGGAAACTAAGAGTCCCAAACGTCTTCCGAAGGAGATAGGCGCCATTAAAGTTTAGGGTCCATAATTTCAAATAATTATAAAAAACGGAAAAATTGGTCGATTCGTTTGCGGTTTTCGCTAAAACAATTCTTTATATCAGTATTTTCTTAGAAATAAATTTTAAAGAAAAAGTTTTTTAAAATGTCGATAGAGGGCGCTTTAGACTTTGGAGTAACGAACAACTATTTTTTACCGTTATTTTTTCTATCTGATTAAATTCTTTCAAAAGCTTAGACTTAAACTTAAATTTTGAGCTCAAAATCTGAATTGTTGGGAGTGGTTAAGTAGCGCAAACTGAACTGTGTTCAGGAGTTGAAATGTGAAACCCCCCTGAACACAGTTCAGTTATTCCCGATCTTGGTGTCGTAGACCAGGCAGAAACTACTACCCCTACACGTAAAATAAACGATAGAGAAATGACAAAATTAAATAAAAAATTTATTTTAAAAATAAATTTTAAAGATAAAGTTTAAAAATGCCGATAGAGGGCGCTTTAGACTTTGGAGTAATGAACAACTGTTTTTTACCGTCGACTCCGACGAGGACCTGGTTGCAAGGATTGCCGTCGTAGCAGGGGAGATGCCCGTGGTATTCACTAATGTTCGCAACTCCCTCCGCCGGCGGTATGAGGCCTGCATCGTTGCTGGTGGGCACTCTTTAGAGCAGTTTTTGTGATTCCTCACGAACATCATGCGTGTACCATTTTCTACGTGTCAACCTTCATTCATATTGCGCACTACATGTATACATCAAATTGTTTCTTTTTATTTTGCGTGGAGAAATTGCTCATGTCTGTTATGAATAAATTTTCCATTTAATTTTATCATTACTCTATCGTTTATTTTACGTGTAGGGGGTACTAGTTTCTGCCTGGATTAATTTTAACACAATTATTCAAATTGGTAAAGAAATCACATGAGTTGTAATTTTCCAGCTGCACGAAAAATGTCCCGGCCAGGATTCGAACCTGGGATCTCTTGGCTGAAGCTGTCATGCTCTACCAACTGAGCTATCCCGGTTGAATCTGGACGGCATGAACTGGATGAATTATGCCCTCCAGATTCAACCGGGATAGCTCAGTTGGTAGAGCATGACAACTTCAGCCAAGAGATCGCTGGTTTGAATCCTGACCCGGACATTTTTCGTCCAGTTGGAAAATTACAACTCATATTGTTTCTGCCTGGTCTACGACACCAAAATGGGAATAACTGATCTGTGTTCAGGATATGGTGGTGTTTCAAATTTCAACTCCTGAACGCAGTTCAGTTTGAGTTACTGAATCACTCCAAACTATTCAGATTTTGAGTTCAAAATTTAAGTTTAAGTCTAAACTTTTGAAAGCATTTAATCAGATACAAAAAATAACGGCAAAAAATAGTTTTTCGTTACTCCAAAGTCTAAAGCGCCCTCTATCTGCATTTTTTGAACTTTATCATTGAAATTTATTTTTAAGAAAATACTGACATAAAGAATAGTTTTAGCGAAAACCGCAAACGAATCAACCAATTTTTCCGTTTTTTATGATCATTTGAAATTTTGGACCCTAAACTTTACTGGCGCCTATCTCCTTCGGAAAACGCTTGGGACCCTTAGTTTCCTATTTAATATTGTTTGTCTTGATGTGTACTATCACTCCTTAAACTTTTGCCCAAGAGTTTAGATTCACCCTGTATTTTGCTTCTTAGTTTTTAGCGCCCTGGGACCATTTATTCTGGTAAAATTCATTGTCAAACTAAGAAAGTGCTTTTGAGGTTAGAGTCTCCATACACAGTGTCGGACTGGGCCAGGGGAAAAGGCGCAGACCTTGGATTTTAAGAGGGCGCAAAAATTTTAACGAACTCAAGTCAAATTTACTTATTTGTGCTGTATCTGACTTGACATGGTTTAACACATTCTCATAACACCAAGTAAGAAAATGGCTTAATATTATATCTTTGAGTCTAGATAAACGACTTCGCTATATTCCTCATACATGTTTGAAGTTAAATCAAATGTACACAATGCTACACAATTTTCCAAAACATGTCTTGTAATATTCAAAAACTTTAGAAAATTGAATACAGAATACCTTGTAGTAGATTGACTCTAGGCTAAGACTTTCCTACTTTGTTCTTTTGTCAGTAGATACCTCAGAAGAGTCATGAAAAAAAGTGATCACCCTCTACTAATTATCCTGCGAATAAGGTATAAAAAATACATAGGTACCAATTTATGGGGAATAATGTCTACCATTAAACTTTTTTCATGAATTTTGTTTCGGGGATTGTCTGCACATTAGAAAATGTAGGAACGTTGATTTTTCAAATGGTAACACCTATTTTTGACATTCTTTTTGAGTTCGCTGGATGAAGGCAACCAGGGAATGTGGTACTTATCTTAAATTTTCATAGAGTTATAAAGGAAAATGTGTTAGGGGCTTATCTAAAAATTTTGGAAATGAAAATTTAAATCTTACAACAAAAATTATTGAAAACACTCATTTAGTCAACAGTAAAATTATACAAGAATTTTAAATTTATTGCTACCTTTTTTTATATATATAAAAGTGAACACAACAAAATGTTTCTGGTAAGTACTTGCGATATATTTTCTGTGGATCTTTTGACAACAGAACACGGGACCTTTAGATTTGGATTGTTGGAAGGTTCTCTCTCACTCTAGAGAGAACCTTAATAATTAATTTTCGAGATATATATATCTGGAAAATTAATTATACAATGAGCTGCAAACTTAAACACCGATGTTTGGGATGATTGTCGTTATTTATACAAAAATTAATGTAGGTCATAATTCATAAATTCTAATATGAATTTATTAATAATTTTCATAATTAAAAAAATGTCTTTGAATAAAAAAAAGCCTGGAATATGTTTGGGTCTATTAAGTGTATTTCATTAAAAAAAATTCAATCAAATGTTTTTTATAAGTTTCTTAAATGGAATTTACATTAGCATCCTCAAACGTTAAACTCTTCTAACTGTATGAAGATTTAAGATAAAGTATATAAATTATACCTTTTCGCGGGCTGTCTCGATCCCAGGAACTCAAATGGGGTGTTAAAAATTTGTGTTATTATTTGAAAATTCAAACGTTGGTATAATTTTTAATATGTAGACGACCCCTGAAACATAATTTATGTATATCATTAATTAGTAGACATTATTTTCAATTGATTGGTATGGGGGGATCACTTTTTTTTGTTCAGGACTGTAACTTAACACAATAGTCTAACTTGATATATCCATAGTTGTGTCAACGCAAAAAAGAAAAGAAAAAAAACTTGCTTTACTTTCTTAGAAAATTTAGGATTTATTACAAGCTTGACGATATTTATGATATTTTTAACAGTCATCTTGCTGTGAGATGTGACTTGACTAACTCTTCCCTTTTTGATAAAATTCTTTTTTACACTCCAGAATTGTTGGGATATCATTATTCCATTATTTTCTAGCTTCGTTGGCCAACGATTGAGTTTGGCTGTCATGCGTAGTACATTGGCCAGACATTTGTGTGTTAGTTGGACCAACAGCTAATACTGCGCCTGGATCGTTGGCCTAAAGATATGAGTTGCCATTTGACCAACAGTTATGTTTACTGACAAAACTGCGCCTATCTATACTAATATTATAAAGTAGTAAAGATTGTTTTTTTATTTGTTTGTTTGTTTGTAGGGGGTAATCTCTGGAACTACTGAAGCTATTTCAAAAGTAATGGTGGCAAATTGATGGTGACACTCCCTGCACCAACATAGGCTATATTTTATGTAGGTGCCACTACACCCAGTGGGGTGCTGGAGCGAAAAACGTTCTAAAATTTCGATTTTTTTTATATTGAAGGTGCTAGAAACATGAAATTTGGCATGGTAGTTACTTATAAGATGTAAATGCTCTCTAAGTACAAATTAAAAAAATAATAATAATAAAAGGTGTCAGATGAGCGAACAGTGTTCTAAAAACGCTCTAAATTACAATTTCTATGGAATCTTTGGAACTACAGAACCGTTTTCAAAAGTGATGGTGGCAAATTGATGGTGACAGTCCCTGCTCCAACATAGGCTATATTTTATGTCAGTGCCATTACTCCCAGTGGGGTGCAAGAGGCGAAAAACGTTCTAAAATTTCAAATTTTTTTATACTGAAGGTGCTAGAAACAGGAAATTTGGCATGGTAGTTACTTATAAGATGTAAATGCTCTCTAAGAACAAATTCTAAAAAAATTCGAAATTTAAAAGGTGTCAGATGAGCAAAAAGCGTTCTAAAAACATTCTAAATTACAATTTCAATGGAATCTCTGGAACTACAGAATCATTTTCAAAAGTAATGGTGGCAAATTGATGGTAACAGTCTCTGCTGTAACATAGACTATATTTTATGTCGGTGCCACTACCATAGGGTGGTGCAAGAGCGAAAAACGTTCTAAAATTTTGTTTTTTTTATACTGAAGGAGCTAGAAATTTGAAATTTGGCATGGTAATTATTTGTAAGATGTAAATGTTCTCGAAGAACAAATTCTAACAAAATATGAAAATTAAAAGGATGAGATGAGCGAAACGCGTTCTAAACACATTCTAAATTACAATTTCTATGGAATCTCTGGAACTACAGAATCATTTTCAAAAGTGATGGTGGCAAATTGATGCTAACAGTCTCTGCTGTAACATAGGCTATGTTTTATATCGGTGCCACTACTACAGGAAACTAGTCGTTGGGGGCCACAGTAATACTTACCCATCATGGATATGCATAATGTAAAATATTAAAATAAAAAATGTGTAAACTACTTATAAAATGCATTGCAATTCAAATAAAATCGAGGCTTGATGACGTCACAAACTTTAAATGCTCGATTACTGAATTGCTTGAAAGAAACATCCTTATAACTCCAAAAATAATAATCCTATTAACTAGCGGTTTATTGCATCTGATTAAGCGTCAAATTTCCAATTAAAATATATCTTTGAAGTGAAATTTGGATGAAATTAAACTAGGGAAAATCAAAAAAGGAATAGAAGAAAGGAATAGAAAATCAAAAAAGGGTCATGAAAAATCGAAGAGTGTGGTAAATAGGATTCCAAATATCTCGGCAAAAAATTATCCGATCGACTTCATGCTTTATGCAAAATTTATGTTATTTTATTGTCTTTTATGTTTATTTCTTAAAATAACCAATTTCGGTAATTTTTATATATCAGAACGAATATTTCGAGAGTCCAAAATAAATAGTTCCGGTTAATCGAGGTTATTGAAAAGAAATAGGCTTTTTCCCATTATTGCATACTAAGTACATACCAAATTGCAAGTCTCTATCTCAATTTTTTCGGGAGACAGAGCGTTTACAGACACACAGACGGACGGCAAAATTTTTTTTTTCTAAAAATATGTTTTTCGGAATCTCCAGTGTCTGAAACGTGTAAATCCGTCAAAAAAATTTCGATTTTCAAAACGATTACAAGTCTTACCCTATACTACGTATGATGGGTAAGTAAAAGGGGTAAAAGAGCTAAAAACATTCTAAAATTTCGATTTTTTTATACTGAAGGACCTAGAAACATGAAATTTGTCATGGTAGTTACTTATAAGTTGTAAATGCTCTCTAACAAAATTTTTTTACAAATTCGAAATTTAAAAGGATGAGATGAGCGAAACGCGTTCTAAAAACATTCCAAATTACAACTTCTATAGAATTTCTGGAACTACAGAACTGTTTTCAAAAGTGATGGTGGCAAATTGATGGTGACAGTTCCTGCTGTAACATAGGCTATATTTCATGCCGGTGCCACTAATCCCAGGGTGGTGCATAAGTGAAAAACGTTCTAAAATTGCATTTTTTTTATACTAAAGGCGCTAGAAATTTGAAATTTGGCATTGTAGCTACTTATAAGATGTAAATGCTCTCTAAGAACAAAATAAAAAAAAAATCGAAATTTAAAAGGGTGAAATGAGCGAAACGCGTTCTAAACACTTTCTAAATTACAATTTCTATGAAATCTCTGGAACTACAGAACCATTTTCAAAAGCGATGGGGGCAAACTCATGCTAACAGTCCCTGCTGTAACATAGGCTATATTTTATGTAGGTGCCACTAATCGCAGGGGGGTGCACGAATGAAAAATGTTCGAAAATTGCCACTTTTTTTATACTGAAGGAGCTAGAAACTTGAAATTTGGCATGGTAGTTACTTATAAAGTGTAAATGCTCTCTAAGAATATATTTTTAAAAAAATCGAAATTTAAAAGGGTGAAATGAGCGAAAAGCATTCTAAAATCATTCTAAATTACAATTTCTATGGAATCCCTGGAACTAAAGAACCGATTTCAAAAGTGATGGCGCCAATCCCTGCTCCAACATCCTCTTTAATATAAAGCTATGCGTTGCTGACGACTGGGTTTTTCACTAATCTTTGCCACAGGTTAATCTCGGAAAATGAAACATTTGAAGTTACTGAAAAAAATAATAGCTCGAAAAGTATTTGTCAGAAAATTGTTAGACAAACTGCGTTTGAAAGGTAAAAAATTGTATATTTCTTATTATAAATTTCAAATCTAATGATTATGCCATTTTTCAAATATTGAATTTTAAAAATTACCAAATTTCACAATGGAGTACCATAGCGAAAAGATAATGATAAGGGCGACGTTTCCTGGCATGTATTTTGGCTATAGCACGAGTCACAAATTATAGTAGCCTTATTATTCTGTTAAAATATAAAAGTGAACTATGAAATGTCAATATTTTGTTTGATTAAAGATTCGTTAAGAGAAATTGACGAGCGTAGCGGGCGTAGCTTGCTAGTAATAATGATAAAATATGCTAATAATTGATCCTATTTTAATTAGAAGAAACTTGAACTAATTTGTTGATTTTTAGGCAAAAATTAATTATGCTTCTAGAATTACTGATTAACCCTTTCCAGCTCAAGGGAAATATTTTTCCCTTCTACAAAAATCGTTATCGATTGTTCAATTATTATTGAATCGATATTTTTTTTTACTGAATGTCAAAATAAAACGTATGCCCAAAGCGGCAAATGTGTTTCTGAACGAATAAAAAAAAAGAACTGTCAAACTTTATTGCGCCAAAACCAAAACATTCGCGGGATGAACTAATAATATCTTGAAAGTGTTTTGGAGAAAATTAGAATACCATAACTAACTATTTATTTTACTTTTCTGATAATTTTTATTATGTCTTTTGTATTACAAAGCAATAAATAAAATACCGATATAATAAACCTAACTCTTCGTTTATTTACTTTTATGGTCCATAGGGAAAAATGTTTCCCATGAAATTATAGGAAACCTATACACCCTGCTATGTTTTTCTGGTGATATTCTCTTACTTTACACCCACAATAACTAAAATATTGTGTTGTATTGGCATATTTAGTCTTGGACATCTTATAGTCCTGTAAGGGTTAAAATTGCTTATAATTTGGCTACCTTAGTTTCAGAAATGTTTCACCATTTACCATTTCTATTGGGTTGTCCAGAAAATTCATGCCGTTTGGGAAGATTAATTCATACCGGAAAATTCTGCCCGTTAATTATTAGATATTAGGTATCGGAATTAATGTCTACTAATTAAATGATAGAATTTTCCGGTACTAAATAATTTTTCCAAACGGCACCAATTTTCCGGACAACCCAATGCTTTAACGGATATCGCTAAAATTATTATGGAAATAAATTTAATCTTTATGACTATTAAGTATTAAGATGCAAGAATATCAGCGTTAAGAGCTGAAACCTCTTTTTTTAAAAATATATTTCTTTAACGTAACTCATCAAGTCAGTTATGAACGTAGTATAGATGCAATTTCTGATATAATTTGGCAGAAAATGCTTATTTAGAAAAGTAGCATCTTTAAATGGTATCTCTGAACGTATCTGACTCATCACACACACGCACAAAAAAAGATTCAGTATGCAAATTGCTTTCAAAAAATATTTATATCGAGAACAAAAATGTACTTTCAGTATGTGGAAATAGAAATTTTGAAACTAAAACTCATGTTTGATTTTTTCTTTTGAAAGAGTAACCACACATAATAGCAGTATTTGAATGTCCAAATATACAGAGGTATTCGAATGGGTAAATAACAGTTGCATGTGAAAATAATAGTACACTTCCAGCATTTGGGATAAGGAGAGGCAGGAGGAGGAAGAGGGGTTTTGTATGCTTAAAAATGACTTTATGAATCCTTAAAATGCTGAATTGATATCGCACTATAAAAAGGTTTCAAAAATAGTGATTAGTTACTTTAAATCACTAAAATAATTAATAAATTTACTTTTCTCAGCACACTCTTTCCATGATTTGCAAATTTCTTATAATTAGAGATCAAGGGAAAAATTTAAGTTTCTATAATTGAACGAAATCCACCGGGGATTGTAATTTTGCTATGTACAGAAATTTGCAGCCAGAATTTTTTAATTAAAAAAACCTACAAAAATTTCTCAATAGTAACCATCGCTTTATTTAATGATCGATTTTTCTGTGGTTAAAAAAAAAAAAAAAAACATTTTTTCAATGAACATTTTTTTCAGTTAAATTTTTTTCATAAAACATTCTTTTTATCTCTTTCTTTTATCAAGTTGTTTTTCTAAAAGCATGGTTTCAATTATAGGTGCAGGTGCAGGGTGCATTTAGGGCCGGCATTTAGGGGGCGCAATATCGGGCGACCGCCCTGGGTACTAGCAGCTAAAGGACAGTATGTTACGCAAAATATTTGATCTAAGATTAAGACTAAAATATATCATTTTAAGAACCAACGAAAGAAATTTTTCTCAGGGCACGGGAATAGTAATTGAGCGTAGTAGTAGAGCTTTAGTAGCCACGACCCACAAAGACTGTTAAAACTTTCGCTTAGTGCACGGTTTCTCCCTCAATCGTATGCAAACACGCACGCTTTGGTTCCCGATTCTACAAATTCCTTCGATGTATCTTCAATATCTTTATAATAAAAATCCATCTCTTTTGCTGTCTGACTGTTAATTGATCATTATCCCTAACCAAAAATTCTAAATTTAGTACACTAATCAGAATGTATGCGTATAGCCGGGGGGAAATATTGGAGTGGCTTAAGGGCGCGAAATTTTCCCTGGTTGAAGGCACACCGGCCCTCGGGCCGATGGGCCGGCGCGCCAGTCCGAGCCTGTCCATACATACGTCTACATGGAAATGTGTTAACTTATAAAATTACTTAACTGTAAATCCATTCTGAAAGAAAATTTATGCAAAAAATTAAAAAATGTTCTTATCATTTTATTATACCGGGTGATTCAAAATAAATGTCGCCTTGATTAACCCTTAAACGGCTGATGATAGAAGAATGCTTATAATTGCAAAAATTATGTAAACCAAGGACAGCTGTTAGATATAGCATTTGTTTTATAAAAAGCTGTGTACACATTAAAATATGAAATTTTATTTTTTGATAGGGTGCTAATTGCTTATTTTTTAGAAAAATGCTGTTCTCTGTCTAGGAAGAGCATTTAAAAAATTCCATTCTCTTACGACCAAAACTTACCGAATTATGATACTTTGAATTTTGTAAAATTTCAACGTTTACCTACACTTCTTTCCGTTTTTAGAGCCAGGAAACTCGGAAATTTCCTAAAATTCTAAGTATCATAATTAAAGTAAATTTTGGTCGAAAAAATAATAGGTTTTCTTTATGTCCTTCTTAAACAAGGGACATATTTCCAAAGAAAAAAAAAATTACGCTCCAAATAACATGACCCTACTATCTCTCTGTCTGGTAAACATGACTTTTATCTCAGTTTAATATTTTCAAACTTTATTTGATTTATAATTTTTTTTCCCATGAAACTCTATAACGGGACCCTGTGTGTTTCGCGCCTCATAAATCATTACAGCGATAATCATTTTAACAGAGCCCTGTGGTTTTCACTCCTAAAAAATAATCATACGGCAATCACTATAGCGAAGCCTTGATCATACTTGCACCTTAGATATGGCGATCAGTATTAAAGGTGAGAAATCTGCAGCAAAATTGTTTCAGAGCTATGGGATCATGCATAAAGAAAGTTTTTTCAAAGGGAGTGAAAGGATATTTTGCAGTAAATCACCAAAATAATAAAAAAAATGTTGATACTCACATTGGATGTCACACCCTATACATTGTCAGAAATGGATACTCAAATTCCAGGAAATTTTCTTCGTTTTTGACGAAATTGTTTCCTGGGAAATGCTTCGAGCGAATATTTCATCAAATCGAGTAAATTTGTATCTTCAAAAAAGGTAAGGAAATTAATTTCGTCAAATTGCTTGTTCAAAAGTGTAAAAAAAGGCCGGTGGCGCCATCTATTGGCAATTTTAGAAGCATCTATAATTGACAGAGTGATAAATTACATCGCTTTTCTCAAATAGATTCGAACGTGCAACTTTTGGCGCGGGAGAACAACGCGCTGCCTGTATCGCCAGCGAGGCCTTGCGTGAATTCCATTTTAAATGTATATACGGGATGTTGGTGTGTGTTTTTATTTTTAAAAGGTAGATTGTATTTTTATCGGTGCTGTTATAATTTCTGCATGTTTTAATTAATAAGGCTAGATTATTATTATGATTTTTTATGGTTAATAAATAATTAGAATATGGCTTGATAAATATAATTCATTAGAAATACTTTCTTTGTTCAATGACTAATTAGAATATGGTCTAGTTAATTTGTCGGTCAGAAATAATAAATTTTGAAGTGCAGGAGAGTTTATCAGTTTTAGATTATGGTTAAGATTTTAACATGTTACTGTTTATAGATGGGAAAGGGATCAGTTATGCATATTTTAAATTTGATTGTTATATAAATATATATTTCTTAAATAAAACAAAGCTCCTGATTTTTTTTTTTTTTGAACGATTTTGTAACAACAAAAATAATCTGCCCCTGAATGGGGAAATAGTTTCGTCAAATATTTGAGCTTCCATTTCATTAAAAATCACTTAATTTTGAGACGAAATGACTGCTAAAAATGATGAAATATAGCTCAAGAATTGCTGAATCCTCAAAAGTGAGAGTTTTATTTTTGACAGTGAGGAAACAGTTTCGTCAGATATTGGAGGTTTCGCGTTTCTTCAAAAACCATGTGACTCTGTGACGAAATGACTGTCAAAAATAACGAAGTACCGCGTAAGGATTACCGAATCGTCAAAATTGAGTGTTTTATTTCTGAGAGTGTATATTGAGAGATTATAGGCATCTCAAAATGCCGTGATAAAAAACAGAACGGCACTGTTCGTCATTATTTATAATACTATGTCATAGAGTTCATATGGTGACATTTGTATTTTTAAAAAAATGTTCAATGCAAAGCTAAGAGACATATCGATTTCATGTTTTATTTTATTTTTTTATTGCATAATATTTATTTTTTCTATTTTTATAATTACATATTTGTATCGATATAATAAAATAGTTCGTAAAAGTCAGTAATTTTGAAATGTTATATTTTTTTATTGATTGGTCTTTTACCAACAATGTTATTATTTATTTCAAATGTTTCATTTTGCGCCAACTATTACGCTTGGCGACAATGGTGTTGGTATAACGGAAAAGTCCCAACTTTTCTTTGGAAAAATGTCTTGCGCATATCTAATGAAAAACCAACAATAGTTGTCTTATTAGTCCAATCTTCCATAATTGGGTTCATAACCAAGGTTGGCAACAAATATGAGCAATAGGGTGGAACGAAAAAAAAAATATTTTTTTTACAAAAAACGGGTAGGTGCCAAAAGTTGCCTTTCAAATATCTATATAATCCAACTTCAAATATCTGAAATTTTACCACTGAAAAAAAATGGCTTGAGTCTGCGCTTTTGGTCCAAATGTCGAAATTTTGGGTTAAATTTGACAATTTTTAAAATAAAATAAAAAATTTCTGTAGAGTTGATTATGATTTAAAAGTGTCATTTGAACCTTTATTGATAAAGGTTTAAAATATTGAAACGATATCTTTATTCTGTATAACTGGAGCAAAACTGACAAATTTCGGTAAAAAAGAAGAGTTGCCATTCTGGTACAGCATACAACGAATCGTTGTTTTGAATGCAGCTCTTTGCTAATTGATTTTACAACTACCCAGGACATACCACTTGGAGGTGGGTGCATATCATGTCACACCTGTACCCAGCACAACCACCCTACCATCTGAGCACAATGTTTTATTTATACAATGAATTGTGATTTTTTATCGGACTGGCACAAGTTTTCTGTATAACAACCTAGTCTTGGTGTATTCATCTCTTTTTTCGTATCCACAGACTTTGGATGATGCTGGCTGTGACTTCCTTCACGTATCTTTCTACTGCTTGAGTATGAGAAGACATGCAAAATAACTCATTGGGGATGTTATTAATGGAATCTATACAGCCGTCTATTATCTTCAACCAAATTACATCCGATAAATGCATAGTGATTAGGGGTCCTGTTACCGCAAGAGTTTTCCAATCAATTGCATTTATATAATCATCTGCTTCAATGTTGACTGTCAATATTTCAAATTTGCGTATGTCATCATTTATTCTACCTCATGCATTTATTATTTGATGAGCAGCTAGTTGTTTAATGTGATTGCAATCAGAATTAGTTCTGAGTGTGCAAAGTAACCATTGTCCTGAATAACATTTTTGTCTATTCGTTTTATGCCCTTTGCTGTGTTGTTTAGTAGCCGAGTAGTTTTCCATAAGGTTTTAGATACATTCTTTAGGTGTGGATTACATTTGAGGGTAAACCATTCAGGGCCATAAACTTAGATCACATACTTTGTGAGTAAAAATAGAGACTCTGACGCGCACTGAATGCAAATAATTAAGGCGAAGAATTATTTTCGCCGTTGTGAACCATCTTGCGTGAGACAATTTTCCTGGGCTCCTATTCGGTAATTCTTTTGAACAATATCCTGCTGAAATAGCTTTGCAAATGTCCAGCAAGTATTTCTGGTCTGTGCTGAGTGCCTTTTCATCGATTTCAGGAAATATGTTTTTTAAATTACTCTTTATGGGTTCAAAAACTGCAATAGAGATTGAAGGGCACGTGGACAAGGATTTTCCTATTAGTCCGGTGAATACATGTGGGCAAGAAGTTTTGCCATCGATCATGCCTAACAAATGACAAAGAGGCAATTCATTTAACTGGAGCTGGCATATGATCCATTGCAATGGTATTGCAAGCTTCTCTTCCATTCGATGGATTACTCCAGTATGCTTCCCCGTATACACCGGACACCGATCACAACCCAAGTATGAGAGGCTGGACAAAACAAAATTTCCATCTTCTAAAAACTTAGAAATGCATTTAAAAGTATATTTTGATGCTCCAGATGAGGAAATGTTAGGCAGAATTAGTCCTCAAATATTTGGACCCAGGCTCTTCTAAGATAGTAACACGTTCTTCTTTCATAATTCTACGGTACCCATGTTTATCACTTCTCTTTTTATACACATTGTGTCATCTTTTCGGGAGTCGAAACATAAGGCTCTTACTTCTGTTTTAGGATTCTGTTCTTTACGTTGAGACGAACAAGCCGATTGGCGTTCACGCTTTACCTTGCTTCTATCTGTAACGGGTACGGGTACATTATGTTTTCCAGTGTCATTTGCTGTACGTGCACAATCCTGGAGAACCGCTGAAGTAAGAACTGCAGCAGACCGATCAAAAATTCTATAGCTATCACATGCTCTGGAAAAAGTTTCAAACTTCATTCGAGTTTCGGTATAGGAGGATGAAGATGGGAATTCAATTGTATCTGTTATTGAATCGTTGCATACTGATTCGTTTTCTTCAATTTCACATGCAGCATCTTCTAATTGCGGTGCTTCTTTATTTAATTTTCTTTCTATTAATTTTTTTTCAACGATTCGGGGAATGCTGTACCAGAATGGCAACGCCCCTTTTTTACCGAAATTTGTCAGTTTTGCTCCAGTTATACAGAATAAAGATATCGTTTTATCGTTTCAATATTTTAAATCTTTATCAATAAAGGTTCAAATGACACTTTTAAATCATAACCAATTCTACAGAAAATTTTATTTTTTTTGAAAAATTGTCAAATTTTAAAAGTATTGCCGATGTGAGGATATGGCATATATTCTTCTGGGACAAGCACTACCGAAGGAATATTCAGTGCACATTGCCGATGAGAAAGTTACGTTATATATTCTTGTAGCGCAAGTGTCAGAAAAGAAATATTTGGTGCACATTGCCGACGAGAATATCAAGCTTTTATTTTTGTTGCGTAAGTGTCTCCAAAGGAATATTTTGCTCCACATTGCCGATAAAAAATCCATGCCAATTAATCATTGAACGCAATCCCTACTGAAGGAATTTTCGGTGCGCATTACTGATGTTAAAGGTATGGCATATACTGTTGTGCGGCAAGCTCTACCGAAGGAATATTCTGGGCACATTGCCGATGAGAAAGCTATGTCATAAGTTGTTGCAGTGCAAGTGTCACCAAAGGAATATTTGATGTACATTGCCGAGGAGAATGTCAAGCTTTTTTTTCTTGTAGCTTAAGTGTCTCCAAAGGAATGATTGGACCACATTGCCGATAAAAAATCCGTGTCATTTAGTCATTTAACACAAGCTCTACGGAAGGATTATTTGGTCCTCATTGCCGATAAAAAATCCATGTCATTTAGTCATGGAACGCAAGTTTCACCAAAGGAATATTAGGTGAGCATTGCCGATGATAAAAGTATGGCATATATTCTGCTGGGGCAGGGTCTAACGAAGGAATATTCGGTGCACAGTGCCGATGGGAAAGCTATAGCATAAATTCTTGTAGCGCAAGTGTCATCAAAGAAATATTTAGTGCACATTGCCGATGAAAATATCAAGCTTTTTTTTGTTGCGTAAGTGTCTCCAAAGGAATATTTGCTCCACATTGCCGATAAAAAATCCATGCCATTTAGTCACTGAGCGCAATCTCTACTGAAGGAATTTTCGGTGAGCATTGCTGATGTTAAAGGTATGGCATATACTGTTGTGGGGCAAGCTCTACCGAAGGAATATTATGTGCACATTGCCGATGAGAAAGCTATGTCATAAGTTGTTGCAGTGCAAATGTCACCAAAGGAATATTTGATGCACATTGCCAAGGAGAATGTCAAGCTTCTTTTTCTTGTAGCGTAAGTGTCTCCAAAGGAATGTTTGATTCACATTGCCGATAAAAAATCCGTGTCATTTAGTCAATGAACACGAGCTCTACGGAAAGAATATTCGGTGAGCAATGCCGATGTAGAAACTATGACGTATATCCTTGTAGCGCAAGCTCTACCGAAGGAATATTCGGTGAGCATTGCCGATGTTGAAGGTATGGCATATAGTCTGCTGGGGCAGGGTCTAACGAAGGAATATTCGGAGCACAGTGCCGATGAGAAACCTATATCCTAAATTCTTGTAGTGCAAGTGTCATCAAAGGAATATTTGGTTCACATTGCCGATGAGAATATCAAGCTTTTATTCTTGTTGCGTAAGTGTCTCCAAAGGAATGTTTGCTCCACATTACCGATAAAAAATCCATGCAATTAGTCACTGAACGCAAGCTCTACCGAAGGAATGATCGGTGCACATTGCCAATGAGATATCTATGTCATAATTTTTGTAGCGCAAGTGTCACCAAAGAAATATTTGATGTACATTGCCGATGAGAATGCCAAGCTCTTATTCTTGTAGCGTGTCTCCAAAGGAATGTTTGGTCCACATTACCGATAAAAAGTCCGTGTCATTTAGTCAATGAACACGAGCTCTACGGAAAAAATATTCGGTGAGCAATGCCGAACTATGACATATATTCTTGTAGCGCAAGCTCTACCGAAGGAATATTCGGTGAGCATTGCCAATATTGAAGGTATGGCATATACTGTGCTGGGGCAAGCTCTAATGAAGCAATATTCGGTGCACATTGCCGATGAGAAAGCTGTGTCATAAATTCTTGTAGCGCAAGTTTCACCAAAGGAATATTTGGTCCACATTGCCGATGAGAATGTCAAGCTTTTTTCCTTGTAGCGTAAGTGTCTCTAAAGAAATGCTTGGTGTACATGACGATAAAAAATCCGTGTCAATTAGTCATTGAACACGAGCTCTACGGTAGTAATATTTGGTGAGCAATGCCGATGTAGAAACTATGGCATATATTCTTATAGCGCAAGCTCTATCGAAGGAATATTCGGTGAGCATAACTGATGTGGAAAGTATGGCTCCATTGGGGCAAGCTCTATCGAAGGAATATTCGGTGCACATTGCCGATAAGAAAGCTATGTCATAAGTTGTTGTAGCGCATGTGTCACCAAAGAAATGTTTGATGCATATTGCCGAGGAGAATGTCAAGCTTTTATTCTTTTATCGTAATGTCTGCAAAGGAATGTTTGGACAACATTGCCGATAAAAAATCCGTGTCATTTAGTCATTGAAAACAAGCTCTACGGAAGGAGTATTCGGTGAGCAATGCCGATGTAGAAACTATAGCATATATTCTTGTAGTGCGAGCTCTACCGAAGGAATATTCGGTGAGCATTGCCGATGTTGAAGGTAAGGCATATACTCTTGTGGGACAAGCTCCAACGAAGAAATTTTTGGTGCGCATTGCCGATGAGAAAGCTATATCATAAAAACCTGTAGCGCAAGTGTCATCAAAGGAATATTTGGTTCACATTGCCGATGAGAATTTCAAGCTTTTATTCTTGTAGCGAAAGTGTATCCAAAGGAATGTTCGGTCCAAATTGCTGTTAAAAAATCCACGTCATTTAGTCATTGAACGCAAGCTCTACGGAAGGAATATTCGGTGAGCATTGCGGATGTAGAAACTATGGCATATATTCTTGCAGCGCAAGCTCTATCGAAGGAATATTCGGTGAGCATATTCCATGTTGAATGTATGGCATATATTCTTGTGGGGCAAGCTCTAACGAAGGAATATTTGGTGCACATTGCCTATGAGAAAGCTATGTCATAAGTTCTTTTAGCGTAAGTGTCTCCAAAGGAATATATTGTACACATTGCCGATGAGAATGTCAAGCTTTTTGTCTTTTAGCGCAAGTGTCTCCAAAGAAATATTTGGTCCACATTGTCAATAAAAAATCCATGTTATTTAGTCATTGAACGCAAGCTCTACGGAGCGAATATTCGGTGAGTATTGCCAATGTAGAAACTATGGCGTATAATCTTGTGGCGCAAGCTCTACGGAAGGAATATATGGTGAACATTGCCGATGTAGAAACTATGGCATATATTTTTGTATCGCAAGCTCTACCGAAAGAATATTCTGTGAGCATTACCGATGTTGAAGGTGTGGCATATATTCTTGTGGGGTAATCTCTACCGAAGGAATATTCGGTTCACATTGCCGATGAGAAAGCTGTGTCATAAATTGTTGTAGCGCAAATGTCACTAAAGGAGTATTTGGTGTACATTGCCGATGAGAATGTCAAGCTTTTTTCTTGTAGCGTAAGTGTCTCCAAAGAAATGTTTGGTCTACATTGCCAATAAAATATCCATGTTATTTAGTCATTGAACGCAAGCTCTACGAAAAAAATATTCGGTGAGCATTGCCGATGTCAAAACTATGGCATACATTCTTGTAGCGCAAGCTCTACGGAAGGAATATTCGGTGAGCATATTCGATGCTGAATGTATGGCATATATTCTTGTGGGGCAAGCTCTAACGAAGGAATATTCGGTTCACATTCCCGATGAGAAAGCTGTGTCATAAATTCGTGTAGCGTAAGTGTCACTAATGGAATATTTGTTCACTTTGCCGATGAGAATGTCGCGCTTTTTTTCTTGTAGCGTAAGTGTCTCCAAAGAAATTTTCTATCCACATTGCCAATAAAAAATCCATGTTATTTAGTCATTGAACGCAAGGTCTACGGGAGGAATATTCTGTGAGTATTGCCGATGTAGAAACTATGGCGTTATCTTGTGGCGCAAGCTCTACAGAAGGAATATACGGTGAATATATCCGATGTAGAAACTATGGCATATATTTTTGTATCGCAAGCTCTACCGAAGGAATATTCGGTGAGCGTTACCGATGTTGAAGGTGGGGCATATATTCTTGTGGGGTAATCTCTACCGAAGGAATATTCGGTTCACATTGCCGATGAGAAAGCTGTGTCATAAATTCTTGTAGCGCAAGTGTCACTAAAGGAATATTTGGTGCACATTGCCGAGGAGAATGTCAAGCTTTTATTCTTGTAGCGTAATGTCTCCAAAGGAATGTTTGGACAACATTGCCGATAAGAAATCTGTGTCATTTAGTCATTGAAAACAAGCTCTATGGAAGGAATATTCGGTGAGCAACGCCGATGTAGAAACTTTAGTATATATTCTTGTAGCGCAAGCTCTACCGAAGGAATATCCGGTGCGCATTGCCAATGTTGAAGGTATGGCATATACTCTTGTGGGGCAAGCTCTAACGAAGGAATATTCGGTGCGCATTGCCGATGAGAAAGCTATATCATAAAATCTTGTTTCGCAAGTGTCATCAAAGGAATATTTTGTTCACCTTGCCGATGAGAATTTCAAGCTTTTATTCTTGTTGCGTAAGTGTCTGCAAAGGAATATTTTCTCCACATTGCCGATAAAAAATCCATGTCATTTAGTCATTGAACGCAAGATCTACCGAATGAATATTTTGTGCACATTGCCAATGAGATATCTATGTCATAAATTCTTGTATCGCAAGTGTCACCACCGAAATATTTGATGTACATTGCCGATGAGAATTCGAAGCTTTTATTCTTGTAGCGTGTCTCCAAAGGAATGTTCGGTCCACGTTGCTGATTAAAAATCCATGCCATTTATTCATGGGATGAAGAACTGCCCCCCGATATTACAAAGACGTGGGAACAATGGAGTTCCGAGTTACCCCAATTAGCACAACTAAAGATTCCAAGAAAAATTTGTCAGTTCCCGGAAGACTCTGATTATGAAATAATACTGCACACCTTTGCCGATGCCACTCCCAAGGCATACGGTACTGTAGTTTACGTACAAATATATACAAAGAACCAATCTTCCATTAATTTGATCACATCCAAAAGCAGAGTGGCACCCTTGAAAAAAATGTCACTACCCAGGTTGGAACTCTTAGGTGCTTTACTCGCAGCGCACTTAACTTGTGAAGTAAAAAAGGTACTATACCGCAAGGGACCATCGTCTATGTATTTGTGGACAGATTCGCAGATTGTCATGTACTGGATCAAAGTCTCCGCAACTAGGTGGAAATCGTTTGTGTCTAATAGAGCGCGAGAAATTCAATTACTCACACGCCCATCCAGGTGGTTTCACTGTGCAAGGTCTGAGAATCCTGCAGATTTGCTGACACGAGGTATTAAATGTGAGAATCTTATTCATAATCCTATATGGTGGACTGGTCCGAAGTTTCTGAAAGACATAGATATGTGCAATAACAGACAATCCCTAGTGATTCCAGATCGGAATATCTATATAAAGGAAATAAAAAGGGACTCCGTGAACATTATTAAAGAGGACTTTACCCCGTTAACTATTTCCAACGAAAATCCAATAATTGACCATATTTGTGCATGTACTAATAATTTTGTAAAATTAACTCGTATAATGAGTTTTATTTTTAGATTCACCTTTAACTGTCATAGTAGATTGAAGAGAAGTGGACCACTATCCCTCGTCGAGGTGAGAGAGGACGAATCGTTTCTAATTCGGTCAGCACAAAGGGGGGAATTTAGGGAAGAATTAAAATGTCTTGAAAAAGGTAAGCCTGTTCACAATAAAAGTAGATTATCTTCCTTAAACGTATTTGTAGGAGAGGATGGATTAATTAGAGTTGATGGTCGTTTAACACATGCAGATTTTCCGCTTAATTCAAAGTTTCATATTGTTTTGCCGGCCAATCATAAGTTAACGGATATTATCTTAAATTACTTCCATCTCAAATACTTTTATTTAGGCCCACAAGCGTTTCTTTTCCATGTAAGACAAAAACTTTGACCACTTAATGGCAGGAATAATTGCCGAAACATTGTTCACAAATGTGTGACATGCTTCAAGAATGAACCTGTTGTCAGCTCCCAATTGATGGTCGATCTGCCAGGGGAACCTGTGACACCAAATTTTGTATTTTCGGTGACAGGTCTGGATTACTGTGGCCCATTTTCTATTAAATTTAAAAATCAAAGGAAGGGTGTATTGAATAAAATGTATGTTGTAGTTTATGTATGTTTATGCACCAAAGAAATACACCTGGACTTTGTTTCAGTTCTCACAACTCAGGCTTTTATAGCTAGTCTAAAACGTTTCTTTGGCAGAAGGGGGAAATGTTCAAAAATGCTATCGGATAATGCAAAAACTTTCATCGGAACTGACATCGAGTTGAAAAAATTGCATAAACTGATTAGTTTCCCAGATGAGGAATTGTGTAATTTTTTAACCCATGAAGGTATCAAATGGGAATTTATTCCCCCCAAATCTCCGAATTTTGGTGGCCTCTGGGAGACGGCTGTAAAACCATTCAAGTTTCATTTAAAACGGGTAATAGGGGATCAAAAATTAACCTTAGAAGAGTTTCTTATTATACTAGCGGAAATTAAGGGAGTTTTGAACTCCCGCCCCCTTACCCCGCTGTCATTAGATTTCGAAAATTTTGAAACCTTGACACCCTCTCATTTTTTAATCGGTAGGCCTATCACTTAGATCTCCGAACCACCATTAGATAACATTAATGAAAATAGATTAGCAAAATGGCAGAGAATCACCAAATTTAGTAATTTGGAAGGTATGGAAGTGCGGTTATTTAAATAATCTCCAACAGAGGGGGAAATGGAAGTTTAAAAAGGAGGATGTACAGAAAGGACATTTGGTACTAATAAAGCAGGAAAATTTACCTTCCACCAAATGGCAGGTTGGAAGGATAGTTGAAATTTTTAAAGGAAGGGACAATATAATACGAACGGTAAATTTACGGTTACCAGACGGGCGAATTTTTAAGAGAATTGTCAGAGATGTCTGTATATTACCAGTTCAGTAGCAGATTTCCTTTCTTTTCTTAAGCAATCTCTAAAGTATATATTATTTTTGTATTTAATCTAGAATTATAGTGCATTTATTATTGTATCATTATTATGTATGTAAATTGTTATCTAAACTAATAAAAGAAAGTTTCGCTCTGTGTGTCTGTGTGTCTGTGTGTCTGTGTGTGTGTCTGTTGGCGATGGCTAGGAAAATCTGGCCCACCTAGAAGGTTGGAAATTTAGATTTAGGTAGTCCAAACCCTCTCCTGGTGCAACGTTACTTCAGAATTTTAATATTTTAATTACTTTCTGAAATATTAATTAAAATGCACAAAGAACTCTCATTAAAAATACGCTTTTATTCTCTTGGGTTGGTTGGTTCACTGGTTGGTTGCATCGATTCTTCACAGAAGTAATTAAATAAACCAGAGTAGCGATGCACAAATAAGGATTTGTAACTAAATAGTGTCAACATGGATTGAAGTTATTAGCGTAGAGGAGCCATGTACATGAAAAATTACACATACGTCCCACTGATTGAAATATTTTGCAGGCATATTTTTCTTCATGACAATTAGTCGGGTTTAAGTTTTTTTTTACATGACATTTATTATTATGATGGAGATTGTTAATACAGAAAACTTTATTTAACAGGTTCTTTTTTATATTTGCGGGAATTAAGAGGGACAAGGGTCTAATTACATTTAAGCTTCAAGGTGTATTTCTAGAAAGCAGTTACCAGAATTTCCGAATAGTAGTGTAAAAGTAGTAAGCCAAATTTCAAATTAAGTTCCTAGCTTAACCAAATGAATCAATCATTAAAGATGTATTGTGATCCTCCTAATTAGTTATTTGCTGAAGGCCACTTAAACAACCCCCCCCCCCCCCCCCCATCCATCCCGGACCGTCCTTCAAGGTTTTTTCTCTAACTCTGCTCCGTTTCCATATCTCAGCAACTATATTTCCAATTTCAACGCAAGTGATTTAAAACATTATAATTAATTTAATAGTCACCATTTATAACATTAAACTAAATTTATGAGTAGCGGTTACCACTATTTACGAATAACAGTTTAAGCCAAATTTGTAATTAAATTCAAAGCTTAAGGAAACGAACGAACTTTGAAAGATGCATAGTGGTCCTCCTAATTAGTTATTTGCTGAAGGCCACTTGAACAACCCCCCCCCCACCCCTCCCGGCCCGTCCTTCAAGGTTTTTTCTCTAACTATGCTCCGTTTCCATATCTCAGCAACTATCTTTCCGATTTCAACACAAGTGATTCCAAACATTATAATTAACTTACTTGTCACTCTTTATAGCATTAAACTAAAATTATGAGTTGCGGTTACCACTATTTACGAATAATAGTTTAAGCCAAATTTGCAATTAAGTTCAAAGCTTAAGCAAACGAACGATTTTTGAAAGATGCATAGTGGTCCTCCTAATTAGTCATTTGCTGAAGGGTACTTGAACAACCCTCCCCCCGGCCCCTCATTCAAGGTTTTTCTCTAACTATGCCCCGTTTCTATATATCAGCAACTAGCTTTCCGATTTCAACGCAAGTGATTCCAAACATTATATTTAACTTATCTTCACTTAACTTGTGTATCAACCACTGCCAGCCCCTGTTCTCCTTGTAAATAAAAATAATTTGTTAAGTTTTAATTATCAATTCTCTATTGAGTAAGAAGTAATCATTTTAGTTTTTTAACTAACTATACTGTCTAAATTTAGAGAGTACCCGAGCTATCATGGACAGGGATAATTAATAACTCGCCTTTCCCTTTAAAAATCATGATATTCCACCTGTAAAGATTTATCAACTCTCTCCAAGCTAAAAAGAGGAAAAAAACTGAAGATTCTGAGCTTAACTGATGTCGAAATGGAAGCAACCCCCGAACCAATCAAGCATTCTATGCAAAATTTATTAGTGTCGAAGGAAAAAAATCGCCAAAAATTCAAAAATCGCTATACGAATTCCGAATAAACTTTATTGAAAAGAGGATAAAATTTACTATATTGGGCTAAAAGATTGGAACCGGATTCTTGTTACTATTGCAGAAAATTTGCAGCAAAACGTGAAAAACCGCTAAAAAACACGAAAAATTGCATAAAAATTTAAATAAAAAAATATTAAAAAATTCCAAAATCGGGCTTTGAGGTGCAAAACTACATGCTTAGAAGTATCTTCCCACCAAATTTTGTAGCTCAGCGTACAGCAGTCTTTTCAGAACACAGCGCACAAACACAAATTTACTTCCTTATTATAGTTAGGGATAATTTAATTTTTATTTTGAAAACATCCACTGATTGCAAAATAAATTGTCCTATTTTTTAGCTAATTTATTTGTAATAGCTTTATTGTATGTGATCCACTCATACGAATGAATATATTTAAGTACATTTTCCATTCTTTTTTAAGAAACTGCAATTTAAAAGAAAAAAATCTAGATGTTTGATGCTTCAAGACAACACTTGAAAGAAAATCAGCTATTTGAAATACTTCAGAGCAATTTCATATTGAAAACACTTATCTGAAACTTTTCAACAATTACTTAGAAATCCCAGAATCCAAGCGAATACTCTTATCATCTATATACCAATCCAAGAGCCAAGGGGAAGTTTAATGACATTCCTCATTGCATATTCCCTCTTTATTTAAAATTAATCATGCACCCTCTAATTAAAAAAAAATATTTAAATTATTTCATTTTTCCTATTTTTTAGCAACCGTTAAAAAATATTTTTGTTCTAACGTTCAACATTTTTTTAGCCTATCACTTTTTAACATCAGCTTTAATGCAGTTACACTTTATTTTCCCACTAGCAAGCTACGCTGGTCAATTTCTTATAACGAACTTTTAATCAAACAAAATATTGACATTTCATAATTCACTTTTATATTTTAACAGAATAGTAAGGCTACTATAATTTGTGACTCGTGCTATAGCCAAAATACACGCCAGGAAACGTCGCCCTTATCAACATCTTTTTACGCATGAAGGTTTTGCTATGGTACTCCATTGTGAGATTTGGTAATTTTTCAAATTCAATATTTGAAAAATGGACAATCATTAGATTTGAAATTTATATCAAGAAAAATACAATTTTTTAAAATTCAAACGCAGTTTGCCTAACAATTTTCTGACAAATACTTTTCGAGCTATTATTTTTTTTCAGTAACTTCAAATGTTTCATTTTCCGAGATTAATCTGTGGCAACAATTAGTGAAAAACCCAGTCGTCACCAACGCATAGTTTTTTTATAAAAGAGGCTGTTGGAGCAAGGATTGTCACCACCAATTTGCCACCATCACTTTTGAAATCGGTTCTGTAGTTCCAAAGAATCCATAGAAATTGTAATTTAGAATGATTTTAGAACGCTTTTCTCTTATTTCACCCTTTTAAATTTCGATTTTTTTTAAAATTTGTTCTTAAAGAGCATTTACATAATATAAGTAACTATAATGCCAAATTTCAAATTTCTAGCTTCTTCAGTATAAACAAAATCGCAATTTTAGAACGTTTTTCACTCCTGCACCCCCCTGGGGTTAGTGGCACCGACCAAAAAATATAGCCTATGTTGGAGCAGGGGTTGTCACCATCAATTGCGACCATCAATTTTGATATCGGTTCGGTAGTTCCAGAGATTCCATAGAAATTGTAATTTAGAATGTTTTTAGAACGCTTTTCGCTGATTTCACCCTTTTAAATTTCGATTTTTTTTTTTATTCTTAGAGAGCATTTACATCTTATAAGTAACTACAATGCCAAATTTCTAATTTCTAGCTCCTTAAGTATGAAAAAAGCGCAATTTTAGAACATTTTTCACTCCTGCACCCCCCTGAGGTTAGTGACACCGACATAAAATACAGTCTATGTTGGAGCAGGCGTTGTCACCATCAATTTGCCACCATCACTTTTGAAATCGGTTAAGTAGTTCTAAAAATTCCATAAAAATTGTAATTTAGAATGTTTTTAGAACGCTTTTCGCTCATTTCACCCTTTTAAATTTCTAATTTTTTTTAATTTTGTTTTTAGAGAGCATTTACATCTTATAAGTAACTACAATGCTAAATTTCAAATTTCTAGCTCCTTCAATATAAAAAAGATCGCAATTTTAGAACGTTTTTCTCTCCTGCACCCCCCTGTGGTTAGTGACACCGACTTAAAATATAGCCTATGTTGCAGCAGGGGTTGTCACCATCAATTTGCCACCATCACTTTTGAAATCGGTTCTGTAGTTCAAGAGATTCCATAGAAATTGTAATTTAGAATGATTTTAGAACGCTTTTCTCTGATTTCACCCTTTGAAATTTCGATTTTTTTAAATTTTATTCATAGAGAGCATTTACATCTTATAAGTAACTACAATGCCGAATTTCAAATTTCTAGCTCCTTCAGTATGAAATATTCGCAATTTTAGAACGTTTTTCGCTCCTGCAACCCCCTGGGGTTAGTGACACCGATATAAAATATAGCCTATGTTGGAGCAAGGGTTGTCACCATCAATTTGCCACCATCACTTTTGAAATCGGTTCGGTAGTTCCAGAGATTCCATAGAAATTGTAATTTAGAATGATTTTAGAACGATTTTCTCTGATTTCACCCTTTGAAATTTCGATTTTTTTAAATTTTATTCATAGAGAGCATTTACATCTTATAAGTAACTACAATGCCGAATTTCAAATTTCTAGTTCTTTCATTATGAAAATAATCGCAATTTTAGAACGTTTTTCGCTCCTGCAACCCCCTGGGGTTAGTGAAACCGACATAAAATATAGCCTATGTTGGAGCAAGGGTTGGCACCATCAATTTGCCACCATCACTTTTGAAGTCGGTTCGGTACTTCCAGAGATTCCATAGAAATTGTAATTTAGAATGTTTTTAGAGCGGTTTTCGCTCATTTCACACTTTTAAATTTCGATTATTTTTATTTTGTCCTTAGAGAACACTTACATCTTATAAGTAAATACAATGCCAAATTTCAAATTTCTAGATCCTTCAGTATTAAAAAAAATTGCAATTTTAGAACCATTTTCGCTATTGCACCCCCCTGGGGTTAGTGGCACCGACATAAAATATAGCCTATGTTGGAGCGGGGGTTGTCACCATCAATTTGCCACCATCACTTTTGAAATCGGTTCGGTAGTTCCAGAGATTCCATAGAAATTGTAATTTAGAATGTTTTTAGAACGCTTTTCGCTGATTTCACCCTTTTAAATTTCGATTTTTTTAAATTTTATTCTTAGAGAGCATTTACATCTTATAAGTAACTACAACGCCAAATTTCAAATTTCTAGCTCCTTCAGTATAGAAAAGATCGCAATTTTAGAACGTTTTTCGCTCATGCACTGCCCTGGGATTAGTGACACCAACATAAAATATAGCCTATGTTGGAGCAGGGGTTGTCAGCATCAATTTGCCACCATCACTTTTGAAATCGGTTCGTTAGTTCCAGAGATTCCATAGAAATTGTAATTTAGAATGTTTCTAGAACGCTTTTCGCTCATTTCCCCCTTTTAAATTTCGATTTTTTTTTATTTTGTTCTTAGAGAGCATTTACATCTTATAAGTAACTACAATGCCAAATTTCAAATTTCGAGCTCCTTCAGTATAAAAAAATCGCAATTTTAGAACGTTTTTCGCTCCTGCACACCCCTGGGGTTAGTGACACCGACATAAAATATAGCCTATGTTGGAGCAGGGGTTGTCACCATCAATTTGCAACCATCACTTTCGAAATCGGTTCGGTAGTTCCAGAGATTACCCCCTACAAGCAAACAAACAAACAAACAAAAAAACAATCTTTACTCCTTTATAATATTAGTATAGATTTACGCATTTTTCTCATTTCAATTTCATTTCTTAGCCTCCATATAAAAGAAGAATGTAATCACACCGTACACTTCGATGTTCTTTGTCTCTTTTTGCACGCCAGCCGACATTCATAATGACAAAAAAAATAATAGCTCCATATCTATTGTATATTATATACTTAAATTAAAGTAATTGAAGCAACATCATTATTGATTACTCGAGGTGGACTTTAAATACGTTTAATTTACATAATCACAAACACGTACATCAAACAACACACGTAACAGATACATTCTACATCTAACAGTAAACAAACCTTAATACCGGTATGTGACGTAGTTCGCTGTGGTGCTGCCATCTATTAATTACATTTCTAACTAAACACCACATACTCTACCCTCCTTAATTTGGGAATTTACATGGGGCTTTTCTTTTCCTGGTGGATCTTCTAGGTACCTGTTGGGAAGAAGAAGAGTTAATTAAAGTATATTTAGCATCATCAATAGAAGTATTGGACACCATGGTTTTTGGAACTGAAGGGATCACTTTAGAGTCCACTGGAGCAGAACTTGGAGTATTTGGGAGGACAAAGTCATCTGGTTTAGGATTTGGAGCAGATGGGACAACAGAGTCAGCTGGTGTAGGATTTGGAGTAGATGGAACAACAGAGTCCGCTGGTTGAAGATCTGAGACACTAGGAAGCATTAGCTGAGAATCACTTTGATTAACAACTGCATTATCACTTTTGTGACTTTCTGTTCCACTCTCTTCAGAATTTGAATCATTAGTTAGATGTATTTTCGAACCAACATTAGTTATCTGATCAACATGCCTTTTCCAAATATTCGAACCAACTTGAATTCTATAATGCAACTTGCCCTCTCTTGCAATAATGCGACCAATTTTCCACTTGGCTTCAGGAGTATAATTTCTTACAGCCACTTTCTGATTAATTTGAAATTCTTTTACTTTAGAAATGGCCTTTCTCGCATTTTGTTTATCCTGCACAAAATTTGTAATATTTGGAATTATCAAATCTATTTCGTTCTTATATTTCTTTCTAGAAATAGAGATACAGGACTTTCCCCCGCAGTAACATGAGGCATCTTTCTATATTGTAAAAGAAAGTTATTTATTTTCATCTGTAAAGTACCAGATTCTGAAGATAAGGCTTTTAAAATTCTTTTGAGAATTTGTACATATCTCTCTGCCTGACCATTTGTAGCTGGATGGTATGGAGCACTGAACCTATGTTTAACCCCATGATTCTTCAAGAATGTCTCAAATTCTTCAGAAGTAAATTATTTTGCGTTATCAGATACCAGAAATATAGGATACCCGTATCCGGCAAAAAGAGAAGAAAGACAAGTAATTGTATGTTCTGATGTAGTATTAGGAACAATAAAAACTTCAGGCCATTTGCTATGAGCATCAACCACAAGTAAAAGCATTTTACCCATCACAGGACCAAAAGAATCTATGTGAATTCTTTGCCATGGAGCTGTAGGCCAATCCCAATGATGAGTATCTACCTTAGGAGGATTATTTTTTAAATTGACACAAGTAGTGCAATTTCGTGCAAGATCTTCAATATCTTGGTCAATCCCTGGCCACCAAACAAAACTGCGAGCTAAGGACTTCATTTTCACTATACCGAAATGTCCAAAGTGCAAATCACGTAAAATTTGTTTGCGGTGAACTTCTGGGATAATTACTCTACATCCTTTTAAAATACAACTATGTTGAAGAGTAAATTCGTCTTGTTTGCCACCCAAAATAAATTTTTAGGAATTGGAGAACCAGAAATTAGATGATGAAAAATTTGACGTAATAAAGGATCAGATTTTGCAGCTACAGCAATTGATTTGGCGTTTAAAGGCAATGTAGAAATTTGGTTAATTTGAAAAAATTTAGATTCATCAATTACATTACTTGAATTTAATTGTGGGGGTAAATCTTCACTACGTAATGGAAGTCGTGAAAGAGCATCGACATTTTCATGTTCGGATGTTTTCTTATAGCGAATATCATATTTAAACCCTTCTAAGTATAATGCATATCTTTGCATCCGAGCAGCTGAAAGAACAGGAATACTTTTATCTTTTATTTGGAGAAAATATGGACACGAGTGGTTTGCTATCTGTAAATAAAGTAAACCTATTACCATATAAATATTGAAAAAAATTCTTTACTCCAAAAATAATAGCTAGTGCTTCCTTATTCACCTGGATATACTTTTTTTTGCATTCGTAAGTGTTCTGGACACAAAACCAATTGGTTTTTCCACGTTATCTGGCATCACATGCGAAAGAACTGCAGAGATACCATATGGAGAAGCATCTGTTGCTAACACTAAAGGCAATTAAGGGTTGAAATGAGTAAGAACTCTTTCTGAAATAATTTCATTTTTTTATATTTTTAAATGCTCGTTCACAAACAGGAGACCAATTAAATTTTACATTCTTTTTGAGCAATTGATTTAAAGGATGAGCAATTGTAGATAAATTTGGTACAAATTTAGAATAATATGTGACTAAGCCTAAAAAAGCTTTAATTTGTGACACATTAATTGGTCTAGGAGCATTGACAATAGCTTCAATTTTATCTTGCGTTTTATGAATACCTTGCTTATCAATTTTATAACCACAATATGTAATATGGTCAGCCAGAAAAATTGATTTATCTTTATTTATCCTAATATTATATTTACGTAATCTTTCTAAAACTTGTTTTAGCCTTTTTAAATGAATTTCATCCGTTTCCCCTGTAACACCAATATCATCAATGAACACAGTGACACCATCAATACCACTTAATATTTGTTCAATAGATCTCTGCCAAATTGCTGGAGAGCTAGTAAGACCCATTGGTAACTTTAAAAATTGAAATAAGCCCTTCGGAGTATTTATAGTTAACAATTCCTGTGACTTTTCGTGTACAGTTAACTGAAGATAAGCTTGATTTAAATCAATTTTAGTAAAATGTAAACCACCACCTAAAGTAGCTAACATGTCCTCTACCCTAGGTAAAGGATATTTTTCCACCTTCAAAAATTTATTTACTGTAATTTTAAAATCTCCGCATAAAAGAATTTTACCATTTGGTTTTACCACTGGAACTATAGGAGTTGCTCACTTACTACTGGTGACAGGTTTAATAATACCCTCATCATGTAACCTTTGAATTTCATCATTTACTGCATTACGTAGAGCATACGTGACAGTTCTAGCCTTACAAAATATGGGCGTAGAACCTTTTTCTAGATAAAGTTCTGCTTTCAAACCTTTTATTTCCCCTACTTTATCCGAAAATAAATCAGAAAAATCATTTAATAAGGTTTTCAATTTATCAGTAGAATTTGCAATTTCATTGACATACACAGATTTAAAATTAGTGGGAAACAAATTAAATGCAGCTACCCAGTCTCTGCCAAATAAAAGTGGGAAATTATCTTCTTTAATCAAATACAATTTAAGACTTTTAGTAATATTTGAATAAGAAACATCTACTGTTACATACCCCACAGGTGTAAACATCTCACCCGTTGCCGTTCTCAATTGAACGTCTGGTGGAAAAATTTTATTATTCGGAAATATTCTCCGAAAACGATTTACAGGTGCCGCAGAAATTCCGGAGCCCGTGTCTACCTCCATTTCAGCTTTAGCTTTGTTAATTAAAACCCACACTTTTATAGGTGTAGAACTTTTATCATGGCTCACAGATAAAATGTCGACAGTTTGCAATACATTTGTTTGTTTTTGAGAATTACTTTTACATACTTTACCAAGATGGTCTCTTTTTTTTTTTTTTTACAAATTTTACAAATAGTATTGATATGCTTACACTCATTGGCAAGATGTGATGGATTTCCACATCTATAACATTGTAATTTATTTTTATTTACATCAAAATTCCCTTTATTTACACTGTTAATTTTCGGTTTCTGGAAATTATTTGAAATTTTATTCGGTTGAACATTTTTAGAATATGCCAATTTATTAACATTTACATTTTTGTGTTTCAATTCAGAAATGTCACGTTCATTATTTTGCAAAATAATTGCTTTTTCAATAGCTTTCTCAAAAGTTTACTCATCTATTTGTGAAAGTAATTTACTTTGGATGCTTTCATTTTTTAAACCTCGTAAAAATTGTTCTAACAAATTTTCATTAAGTGTTTCACCAGCAAAAGCACAGAATGTAGTTAACTTCTTTAATTTTGAAACAAAATCTTGTATGGATTCGTTTTCATTTTGATAAGAATTACGGAATTTAATTCTAGAACAAAATTTATTAGGGGCGGGGCTTAAGTGCTTTAACAGAATTTCAACTATTTCCTCATATTTCAGTGCTTCAGGATTTTTCGGAAATGTTAAATCTGACAGCAAATTATACAATTTAGGACCCATACATGAAATAATTGCAGGTACCTTTTTTTTTCTTCAACATCATGTAATAAAAAACTCTGTTCCAATCTCTTAACATATCACTGAAACGATTCAATGGAATCATTATATTCCTTAAAATTAGCAAACATTATTACTTTTTATTTATTGCAGAGAAGAAAAAAAAATGTCAGCACTTACCACCCTCGAAATGATGTACGTATTTAGAACATTAATGCAGCATATACTCTTGTAGATGTAAAACCCGAAGTATCGCCATTTTGCGAATCAGTTGGAATTTCTTGTAATTTGAATTCCGGTAAGAAACTTGACCTGCGTCGCCATATTATTGTATATTATATACTTAAATTAAAGTAATTGAAGCAACATCATTATTGATTCCATAGAAATTGTAATTTAGAATGTTTTTAGAACGCTTTTCTCTCATTTCCCCCTTTTAAATTTCGATTTTTTTTATTTTGTTCTTAGAGAGATAATTTACAACTTATAAGTAACTACAACGCTAAATTTCAAATTTCTAGCTCCTTCAGTATAGAAAAGATCGCAATTTTAGAACGTTTTTCTCTCCTGCACCCCCCTGGGGTTAGTGACACCGACATAAAATATAGCCTATGTTGGAGGAGGGGTTGTCAACATCAATTTGCCACCATTACTTTTGAAATCGGTTCGGTAGTTCTAGAGATTCCATAGAAATTGTAATTTAGAATGTTTTTAGGACGCTTTTTGCTCATTTCACCCTTTCAAATTTGGAATTTTTTTTTATTTTGTTCTTAGACAGCATTTACATCTTATAAGTAACTACAATGCCAAATTTCAAATTTCTAGCTCCTTCAGTATAAAAAAAATCGCAATTTTAGAACGTTTTTCGCTCCTACACCCCCCCTGGGGTTAGTGACACCGACATAAAATATAGCCTATGTTGGAGCAGGGGTTGTCACCATCAATTTGCCACCATCACTTTTGAAATCGGTTCGGTAGTTCCAGAGATTACCCCCTACAAGCAAACAAACAAACAAACAAAAAAACAATCTTTACTCCTTTATAATATTAGTATAGATTTACGCATTTTTCTCATTTCAATTTCATTTCTCAGCCTCCAAATATAAAAGAAGAATGTAATCACACCCGTGCACTTCGATGTTCTTTGTGTCTGTTTGCACGCCAGCCGACCTTCATAATGATAAAAAAAAAATAATAGCTCCATATCCATACTTAAATCCAGGCTGCATTTTCCTTAACGAATTTCATCTAAATTTAGCACGTATTATTGTCTATGTACGAACGTACCAGAACGTACATGCATTCCAGTTCAATTATCCAGGTTCCTAACTGCACCTCGTTAACCATAAAAAATGTGCACAACCCCCGTTTCCCATGATATCTTTGCTGGGACTTGCACTTTTACAGATAAATCAGTTTATTCACCAAAATGCTTTTTTTTTTCATGACTCTCGGTAAATTCACAAAGCATTGGCGGTAAATAAAGAAATCGCACGCCCAAAATAAAAATTGTAAAATGTGTTTAGAGAATTTTTGCACCAGTCTCTCCTCTGCTCTCACTGCAATCATCTCTTTAAACTTGCGAACCTCCTCTCCAGTGATAATGCGTTTAATTACGAACCTGGTCAACGAATCTAATGCTTAATAAAAAGTGGTTTGGATATTTTAATAATGAAGCGTGCATTCTTTGACGCATCTACTTTTGTTCTAGCTTACCAAAATTCTCTCTACAATATATATTTTTCCTGTGAAGTCGGAGTTATGCATAATTCACACAACAAGTAAAATTGCTACACCATATCTGGTGCTTCTCGGGTACAGGCTTTTTCTTTTTTGTCACTGTAGGGGAGGATAAAGAGAAAATACTTAAAAAACATTTTAAAAAAAGTTTTTAGATATTTTTGGCAAAAAAAACTGTATGTATTATTTAACCATGGGCTCATGCGAAATATTTTCAACACAAGATATGTAGAATAAAAAGGTCCGCTAGTCTCCGTGTATTGGTTGATAGCAACTCACCCCTCTGATGTCAGAGGTGCGAAGTAAATGTTTGTCGCACTTCTATTTAGCAAGGTAATATTTGGGAAATAAAATGTAACCTTCGATTGATTAATGGTTAATATATATTTTATATCAGACTATATCACTTTTATCCTTTGAACTTAACACATTGTATTTCAGACAAGAATTGATAATAATAATAGATAAAATATGTAACTGACACTGTTTTATAAGTATTAAAGCATAAAACATATGGGATTTCCCTTCTTATCTTTACTTTTAAAACAGCATAATTTTTATTTATCATGTACTTTTTTACATTTTCTTTTAAAATCCATGTAAAATTAAATTTTTTTTTACTTTTTCAAACGATGCATTATTTACATACAATTAAATTTTTTTAATATATATATATAATAGTTTATATTCTGATAATATTCATTATTATCATCTATGCATTAAAAAATAAAATTATTGATTAAAGGTGTGAGAAATTATTAACTATTATAATATTTTCTTTTAATTAAGAAAATAGAATCTATACAATTATAAACAGGGTACGCCAATTTCAAAATCAAAATTGAAATTTTATTCTTTTGGAATATGTAGTTTTACCTTAATTTAGAATATAATAAAATTTAAACAACATACATGTTATTTATTTAGATCAAACGACCCCCCCCCCCCCATACACACACAAAAAAACGCCTTAAAAAAAACCTCTGTCTTTCTGAAACACCTCTTTAAAATTCTTAATTTTCAATTTTATAATCACAATTTGTACATATTGTTTTTTGTTTCCTTCTAACTAAAGAGGTAACAATAGATTCATGATCAAAAATGTATCCTGATGGAATTTTCAGAACAAATGCGGCCCATAATTCATTTGGTCATATTTATATGATTATATGATTATTACAAAGGCCATTATTACCATTATATGCATCACTTAGATGCTATTTAATATGACATTGTTGAAATTTGTTTGATAAATTAATATTTTTATTTATTTTTAAATATCTTGCAATCGGTTGTGTCACTGGCTGTAAGAGCATAGAAAAGCAGAATGCATATAATGAATAGTGTCAGTCTAAATTAATAGTGTCAGTCTGAATAGTGTCAGTCTACAGATGTTTATAGCTGATCAATTTTTGAATAAATTTTGAATGTTTTTCTCTTGAAAAACAGCTTGTTAATTCTTGTGGTAACAAATAGATAACATTTCTCATGTAATTGATTTTATTCATTATGAATTTAAAATATGATGCATCTAATACGTCCTGGTTACATTCCACTTACTTACCTGCAGAGAAATTGGAGGTATGCGCTTAGATCATATTTATAAGCAGGAAAAAGGGGAAAAAATTGCAAAGTGCTTGAAGGCCAGACAGTCTGCTTGAGTTTAGATGGTTGGCGAAATGTCCACTATGAGTGCATTATTTGTGCAATTGTTATTGTCACCAAATGCAGCGGGGATTGGTATATTGTGGATTTCATTGACGCATGAGAAAATTCACACACAACCGAATATACCTTATAAAAATTTCTCATGAAGTAATAAAAAGGGCAAAGCTAAACGTAACTGTTTCATTGGTAGCCTTGTCGCAGATATTGCAGCTAATGTCAAGAGTATGCATGATGAATTAAAAAATATGCGATTTGACTGAGATCGAAAAAAAAAAAACTTTAGATTTTGCTAAGAATAAATGCACTGGTAGTTTTATAGCTTTACTCATGAGATTCCTGGCGAAGGCAGATCCTTCTTATGATTTTCTTTTTGAGCAAAATACTGTATCCCAAATGTCTCCTTCGGAATGGTGGAGAGCTCATTTCAATTAATTTTTTTTTATGAAACGTCATGAAAAAGCAATAAAGCAACTGCTCACTTAGCATCTGTAGATACTACAAACTATTTGCTTCTTATGGGGTTTAGTACATTAAAAACTTACAAACAAACTGGGGAATGAAAAAGCAGGAAAACTGTTTTTTTTTTTTTTTTTTTTTTCACACAAAGCTTTGAATTCCAAGCCCTAAGTGTTTTGAAAAAATTATAATACATTTTTCATATCTTCTAAAATATTCGTCTATTTTTCATTTCAATATTTCTACTTACTAAAAGTCACCAAGGCAGTTCCAAATTTTTTGTTTTCCATTTACTTTAAATATCAGGTATTAATAAAATTAGAAATGAAAATGGTGGTGATTCTAAAATGCTATTAATTATATATTTTTAAACTATAATCTTTTGAGGGAAACCTTGAACATTTATGTCATCTATTTAAAATAGATTGTATTAACCAATGTGTATAAATGCATATTTTTATGAAAACGTTATTTCAAAAGTTTTAGATCTTATATATTTTATTTATTACACATTTAAAGAAATTGTTTTTGAAAAATAGGATATATCTTATATACTCTGGCAAATGCTATCTATTATAAAAAGAAATAAAAGTCTGTTTTTATTTTTTTTATACATTTTCATGCAATTTAAAAGTTAATTTCTTATATTTATTAGTTTCCATATGGTAGTACCTGCATTTAAAATTTTTAAAAATCATCAAGCGTTCTTGCTGAATCATATGTTTAATGTGTAGAAAAATTAATTTTCCAAAATAATTAATTTAAATAAAAAAAATCCGATTCAAATAAAAAAAATTGATTTAAATAAAAAAAATCCGATTTTTTATATATTTTTTAGAAAAATAATGATTTTTGTGTACCCTGATTATAAATATAGAAAATAGTTAATATAGTTTATAATATAGAAAATGGATAAAAACCTATATTAGTTTTTACCAATATTTTTAAAGGTGTATTTAAAATATATTAATTAATACATAGAAATAAATAACACACAATAAAATGGCATACAAAAATTAATCATATAAAAACTAAATAATCATGCTTAAACGTTCGCAAGAAAATTGTTAAATACTGACACATGAATGACATGCATAAAATGGCTGTTCTCAAATCCAATCTCGCTACTTTCTAACGCATTCACAATTTTATTTTCGTTCGTAAATTCGTGAAATATGTAAATCTTATTATTCAGATACCAATAAATGAAATAGCATTTTAAACTTTTCTAAAAAGACAAATTAGCTTTCAAAGAATATTGTAACATTTAGCAGTTAGTTGTTTTAAGCAGATTTTTGGTGTTGTGACCAGCCGGGAAAGATCGTCCTTAGGGAGTAATCGATTATGATTCACGATTTATTCCATTTATGAACTAGTCGGATATGCCAATACTAAACTTTCTTCTATCTCATACATGTTAATACTTCCAAATTCGCTATCACACCGCTGAAAAAATCAATATTTTTCACCATTCTGTTATCCGTCAGCTGCTTGCGAATCGCCGGGTTACCTGGATGCAAGTAGCCGATGTATTATACTAAACTACGAAAAGTCCTTCTGTCTTGTGCCGGCAGGAAAAGATAGCCTCCTTATTGCTTGGTTTTAAGATTTTAGCTAATTTTACTGAAAAACACGGAGTTGAAATGCGTGAAACCCGGTTACAGAAGAGTCATTCCCAGTTCTCGTCAATATTGAACTTGAATGAGAATATCGCCAAATTAGACAGAGATAGCCAAGTTGGCTTCATAGATAGCATCGTATGTTTATCGCCAAATTTGGTGGTATTTTGCCAAATGTCGTCAAGCTAGGCGAGAATTTGACGTTGGCGAATATAAATATATAGTGTTAAGCATGCAAGAGTCGAAACGATGGTTACAACAATGAAAGGAAATTTACCGGAACCATGTTGACTAAAATTCGTAAATTAAACCCGTTTATGGAGGAATCCTGCTGTGTTGTTTCAAAATGTCAGCCATCCTAAAATTTCAAAGTAGTATATGTCAGCAATTTTTTTAAGATAGATGCAAAATAAAAAATGTCCGGAATCCTTGGATCAAGGCCGAACATTTAACGAAAATATTTTTAAACATTTTTAATTTTTTTGTACATCTTTTTGAATTTGAAATCTTTAAATGGTTATTACAGCGCCTTCTCCAGACGCAGTATCCATAAATTCAACTGGGACCTGCAGACCATAGTCAAAAACATATGAAAAAAATTTGGTTCAATTAGTTGCATAAGTCGTACACTTTTCGATGATACAATAGTGAAAATAGAACAGAAATCGCTATCACAGCGCCTCCTTCCGTTGTAATATCCCCAAATTCAAGTGAAACCTGCTGGACGAAACCAAAAACCTATAAATGAAATTTGGTTCAATTTGAAGCATAATTTCATATAATTTTTTATGATACAATAAGGACACACGGACACACATGGACAAACGGAAAGACAGACATTTTGTAAAAAAAACAAACAAAAAAAAAACATGTTTTTTGGAATCTCTACCCCTAAAACGTGTAAATCCGTCGAAAACCTGAAGTAAAAAAAAATTCAAATGCTGTACTTTCTTCTGTTATAGATAGAAGAAAGTAAAAAATGATGAACATTACTCGATTCTTAAAATATTTCATGCAAATACTCCATTATTTTAGATGCAAATGCATGAAAATTTCATACATTTATATCCAAAAATGAGTTTGTGTATATGTAAAAAAAAATTCCCGTTTCTGAGCGGGGGGAAAAAAAAATAAAAAACCCTTAAAAGAAACGCTTTTGAATAAATACGTTACCTTAGAATTAGAGAGTGCTTTTCGCGTAATGCAAGTTTTTTTACTCACAATTTCCTTCATTTCATAATCTTTATATTTAAGTCTTTAATGCAGTTTTTAATGTTACGCTATTTCAAACACATTGTAATGGATATATATCACGAAGGTGCATTACGAAAAGCTTAATATGGAATAGGGTGTGCATAGCACTTATAGTTACTTTACAGGGACAAAAGAATTCCGTTACATTACGTCTATGGAGAAAAATCGTCTGCGGTTTAATTAAATAATGTTTCACTATTTTAAACGCATTGAAATTTATATATATATCACTAAGGTGCATTACAAGAGGCTTACTACAGAATAGTGTGTGTATAGCAGTCACCGTTCATTTACAGGGACACACAAAAGAATTCTCTACTGTCTGTTAACAATAATTCCTGGAAGTGCGTTTTAAGTTACTGAACGCAATTTTAAATTTAACTCACTTTTTGTTTATTACGTGGTGTGTATAAATTCTGTAGATCCTATACAGGGAAGCACAAAAGTTCGCGAACACATTTCCGTTTATTGACAGAAACTCCAGAAGGAGAATTCTAAACTGTACTACGCGTTTCTTAACGGAACTAAAATTTAGCATCCTATGTAGTATATATACAAATCTATAGATCCTATACAGGACTCAATAAAAGTATTTTTCCGAATAATGTATATGTTGGAAATTCCTGAAATTATGTTTTTAAATATGTTATGCATTTTTCAAATTGTTTACTTAGATGTTATCTTTCAGCTTATTAAACGGTATGATTTGTAAAATTATTTTGGAAGCGTTGGAAAGTGTTACATAATATATGCTTGACGCATGATTTTTCGTTCTTGTTTAATATAATAGTGAGAAAATAATCCACAATAGTGTTTCTAATATCAATTTTATTTTTTATGTTGAAAAAATATATATACTCATACATTTTTTAATTCATGTTTTTCACGAGAAGAAATATCTGGACTTTCTTTTGAAAAATCGGTTTAACTCGAACCTGAAATAGTTGGACTCAATCTGACCTGAACCCGACCCACAACGAAAGAAAAATAGAGCCCACCTTCTCATCTTGATATTTTTAACGCACTCAGAGTAGAGGTCTACACTAGAGATGTGACGGGCTCAGCCCGAGTCCGAAAGCCCGAGCCCGAGCCCGGGCCCGACACGTGCTTGGGCTCGATTTTTATACCATCCTTCTGGCCCGGGCGGGCTCGGGCTCAATCTTTCGGAAACTAACAATTTTATTTAGTCTCATATAGGAAAAACAAAAATAACCTTTTTTGCCCTAAAAAAATTACATATTCCATTTCAAGTCGTTTTAATGCTATTTTGATCAGAATAAATAAAAGAGGAAACAGATTTTTTTTTTACTTTTCTAGTATTAGAATGCTACTTTAAAAAGAAAATTTACAATATTTGTGACGCGACTGGCGACAGGGTGATATGGCGCTATTGGAGCAGTAGGATATTTTTTAATTGGAACGTTTATTTTATTTATTTATTTATTTATTTATTTATTAGAGATCTAACGCGAAATGAATATTTTTTTTGTTTGTTTTTAGTCAATCAGCAATAGCTTAGGTTTTCAAATTTTTAGTCTTCTATTGTGTGCTAGTCATAATCGCTCTTCATATGAAAATAACGTTAGTGATTCCATTTTTAATTATGAACTCTGCCCATGCTGTAGCTCTGCTCTGCACGGCACATTTGCGAAGTCACTTTCATTCGTAAGTGATTTAAAATCGTCGAGCTCGGGCGGGCCCGGGCTCCGAAAAGAAGGCCTGAACTCATCTCTAGTCTACACTAGAGCCCATCAGATGCAAACTGAGCCCGAAAATTTTATTTCAAGTCAACCCGAACTCGATAATAATATTTTAGTATTTACAACCCGAGTCCTAAATGAAAGAAAATTAATCCTTATTTGAACGCAATTATTGAAGAGTAGTCTACAATTATCTTTCGTATTAATTTGATCTTTTTTGCAGAAAAATGGGCGTACCACTATTTAAATATACACTTTTTTTCATCAGAAAAATAGTATACGTGATTGATTTTTTTAAACATCGGGTTAATACGGCCCCGAACCCGATCGCGAGTGTCAAAACCACAACAAAGACCACTCGACCCGCTGTGAAAAGAATCAGCGCCAACCCTACCGGATTTGGGTAAAATCGGGTTACAGAACCCAATGCAGGACTCTGCTCTGGACGAGCGCAACCCGGAAGAAAGCTATCTTGGATCAGTCTTGTATAAAATAAAATGTTCAGCACGATCCCACCCCATGCACAAAGTAAATGAAATCGGGATCAGTCCAGCCAAACTCAATTTGAACCAAAAAGAAAAAAAAAATGCTTGATATATTTGACCAATGCTACAACCACAAAAATACTAATCACTTTCAATTAAAATTTTGTGAAAGGAATATTTTATAACTTTTAATGAAGATAATTATGAATTTTATTTTATTTATTGAGTTTTTTCTTAAATCATGTATTTAATCATACTCATGAAAATTAAATGGTAGTGAAAATGAGGCTTTAAATAAGGATTAATGCAATAAAAATGAGAAGAATGGAGGAAGTACTATTTTTAAAGAAAAGCTTTATGAAAGCAATAGTGTGAATGCAAATAGGTATTGGTTCATTTATCTATATTTTGGCTTAAATAAAATAGAAATTATATTGTATGAGCAAACATATATAAATACTTTGATTCAAGTACTTTGATTCATTGCTTTCTACTCTGTTTTGTATTTACATTTTTGCTAGTATATATCATTTGTCTTTGGAAAATAGCAACTATCCTTATTTTCCCATTAGTATCGCGATATAGTATCACCAATATTAACATTCACTTGTTGATAGAGTGCGATATTAAATTTCTGATATCTGTTTCCTAATCACAACACGGTAGAATTATCTTAGATAAAATAAACAAATTGCAATATTTATATATTTAAACTAAAATATAAATAAAGAGCAAGCGCGTTATAGCTGAGTAGCATACTAAGTAATAGCACTCCTACAGCACATAGCACCAATGACATCACAACCTTTACCCTTACTCCTTCAGATAGAATAACTATCTTGGACGGACCTACCTTCCTATCTTGTTTTCAACCTATGAGTTATGATTTTTGACTTTTGACTTTTCTTACCTGCTCTTTGACCTACCACTGTAAGTAGAACGAATACACTGTAGGGTTAACGCTCAAGTTTTGTTTCTACCTCTGACGCCACTGGCACACTTATGTGTGCACACATAGATAAAGCGCTTTTCGATTTGTATAAAGCATTCCTTTTCACAGAAAGATATTATACATTTATTTAATATAATGTATATAATATTACAGAGGTATGTGACACTTTGAACATCTACTAGCTGAACATTTTTCAAATGCCAGTTATTATAAGTATAATTCTTTACTTTTTAGAATTTTTTAAAGACGTAATCTTCCGTTTACATTTGGTTTTTTGAAAGTAAACTTTCGCCACAGTTACCATTATTTTATTTAGACACATCTGCGCAAAAAGCAAAAATTTTCCTATTTTTTCTGTTGTATTTCAGTATTTTAGATACATTCTTTTCAAAATAATATTTTTGCAATTTAGCTTTCATTCAAAATATTTTGAGAAAAATAAGACTAATAATAATTTTCAGTATTTAGAGAGATAACACGAAAAATATGCATAAAGTTGAATTAAAACAGAGAAAAGAATTCATGCATAATTTATACCTGTTCCTGAAAATATCTAAAACTTGATAAAAATATAAAATATAAGAGTAAATTTTGTAAACGCAGTGTGGTTCTGAATGTTATTCCCAAGCAGACGAATTTATCTTGCCTCGAAACCAAAATAAGAATAGCATTTGTAGCTTCGTTTAAAAAATCCGGGATGCAGCGACATTTTTAATTAAACATTTTATACAAGCTGATTTTGAAATGTGTAATTGACCGTCAAATATGTAATTGATCGTCAAATGTGTAACTGACCGTTGAATGTGAAAACAACCGTCAGCTGTCGCAACGATGGATGCGGGTTTGGGAACCGACAAATTCTCCAGTCAAAAGGAAATGAATAACATCCCAATTATGGAATCATTTAATTTTCCGTAAACGGGCAAACTTTTTAAAACAGAACAAATTAGCGTGTTTTAACCACAGACCGGAAATAGCATAGACTGCTCTTTCCCATTCAGAGGACACTTAAAAAGAGCGGCAGACATGTGTCACGTATGTTAGGAAATTAGCAAAATGGCAATTTTTCGTTACTCTTGGCGTTACTCATAATTCAAATTAAAAGAAATTCTCATAACATATTTTTTTATTAGATTTTGTAATCTCTATTTTCATTTGAATATATGCTTACATCCTCAGTTTATCGGGAGTTTTTATAAAAATATAATTTTGTATTTTAGGATATTTGGATTTTTATAGAAGTCTAGTTGGCTGTGAAACAAACATTAATTTTGTTATGTTCAAACTGAGAAAAAAAATTCTACTGTAGACAAAAATCAAACTTAGAAAACTTAAAGATCAAATGCGTTCTTATTTTTATTCTCATTCTTATTTTAAGCCCTATTTAAAGTTGAAATCGGTGAAAATAGTTCTGTTACAAAAGTTTTATTAAAAAACTTTATAGAAAAGTCAAAAACTATACTTAGCAAATTAACCCTCTTTTACAGACACATATTGGACTGATTCCGGTGTGCAGTGTCCTCTCATTTTTTTAATTTGTCTAATTTTTTAAGATTTTTTTTAAATTTTTTATTCAACTTTTTTTATTTGGATAGACATTTTTTTTTATATTTAGTAAAAATCTCTTTTTTTCTTTACTTTGTTGTCAGAGAGAAAGATAACTTTAAAATAATTCCATTGTTACGAGTGAAAAGTAATTAAGTATATAAACATTCCGTTATATCTAAAACAATATACTTAAAACAATTTTTTTATAGCATCTAAAATAAAACTTTTCTTCTAGAGTCTAGACATTATTATAAAAGTCCAAGAGGCAGTGACATTTTTTACTTAACCATTTTGTTTAAGCTGATTTTCAAATGAGTGATAGACAACAGCCGTCAGTTGCCGCGACTGCAGTGGATGCGACCTTGTGAACGGAAAAAACCACCAGTCAAAAGGAAATGAATGGTAACCCCATTACAGAATATCGCAAACAGTCCAGATAATATAATTCAATCTTCCGTAATCACGTAATCTTTTTTTTAAAACAGAGGAAATTAGCGTGCTTTTAAAGTCTGCCAAGTGTGGACGGGTCTTTGCGAGCACACTCATAGGGGTCAGAGCACCCAACATAAAACAAGAAAACGTTCTGTAATACACATGCAAAATGCTTTTTTTAACACTTTCCAACCTAGTTGAAAAGTGTTTATGACTTCGGTTTGTCTGCCGTCTGCCGTCTGGCCGTCTGTCCGTCTGTCCGTGCTCTAACTCCCGTAAATATGCTAGGATTACTCTGCAATTTTTATATGTTATTGTCGTTATCTATAGCATATTCCCTATTTCAACGGAAGTGTGTAGCACTTATAGTTTTTTTTACAGAGACACTCAAAAGAATTTCGTTACATTGCGGTCTATGGGGAAAAATCATTTGCGGTTTATTTAAATACTGTTTCACTATTTTAAACGCATTGAAATTTATATATATCACTAAGGTGCATTACAAGAGGCTTACTACAGAATATTGTGTGTATAGCAGTCATCGTTCATTGACAGGGACACGCAAAAGAATTCTCTACTGTCTGTTAATTCCTGGAAGTGCGTTTTAAGTTACTGAACGCGATTTTAAATTTAACTCGATTTTTGTCTATTGCGTGGTGTGTATAAATTCTGTAGATCCTATACAGGGCAGCACAAAAGTTCGCGAACACATTTCCGTTTATTGACAGAAACTCCAGAAGGAGAATTTTAAACTGTGCTACGCGTTTCATAACTGAACTAAAAAATTTAGCATCCTATGTAGTATATATGCAAATCTATAGATCATATACAGGGCTGAATAAAAGTATTCGGATATTTTTCCGATTATTGTATATGTTGGAAATTCCTGAAATTATGTTTTTAAATACGTTTTCCAAATTGTTTACTTAGATGTTATCTTTCAGCTTATTAAACGTTATTATTTGAAAAATTATTTTGGAAGCGTTGGAAAGTGTTACATAAACTATGCTTGATGCATGATTTTTCGTTCTTGTTCTTCCTTAATTTAAAATCTTTACATTTCAAAATTAGGATAGAGCATAGGTAGTGTGATCTTTGTATGATCTTAATACTACGAATGAAAATTTTTAATTTACGTTAATATTTTAAATATTTTTTTTTATTATTAGCCTCAGCATTAACTCCTTCAGCACCAGACGTACACCGCGTACGTCACGTTTTCATCGTACACCTCTACCAGACGTACTATCCGTACATCATGTATAATATTTTAAGTGTGTGGTGTTGTTTTATCTTGTGGTAAATAGTTGCTAAAAATTGAAAAAAATAAACATTTAAAAAAATTGAGACTTTTTTTAAATTTACACACTTAGAATAGAATAATCTGGTCCTAATATTTTTTGTGTATAACTTATTTTATTTTATTTTTTTATTTTTATTTTTTAGAATAAACTAAATAATTGTTGTTTAATGAAAAAAAAAAAAAAAAAAAATTGGCTAATTTATAACATTCATGATGTATTGAATCTATTTTCTCAGGTCAATTACCTTTATTTACTAATTCAGTAACTTTTTTTTTATTGTGTTAAGATGTATTGTGAATACAGAATGTATTGTGTTAGTAGCAAACCAGTGGATTTTCTGAACTTATCTAACAAAACATTAAATGAAAAAGAAATAAATGTACTAGAACATGGACTTAAATATATTTTTCCGGCGGAACCTAATCTAAAATCTGTTATTACTGAACTTGAAACTGTTGTACAAACTTCACATAGTGAATATAAAGAAGAAATCTGCAACATTATGTACCATGAACTTAACAAATTAATAAAACGACATACAAAGCTATCCAGTGATGAATTAAACACCAGAAGACCCTAAAACTTGATCCAGAAATTATCTTGATTCAGACAGATAAATTCAATAAATTAGCTATATTAAATACAAATGACTATAAAAATAAAATGATTTAATATATTAATAATATGAACTGTATAGAAGTCAAGAAGAACCCTCTTAACACAATTAACAAAAAAGTTACTGAATTAGTAAATAAAGGTAATTGGCCTGATGATATGAAAGTTGTTGCTAGAGTGAATAAATTAGCCGTAATCCCAACAATTGTAGGTAGACTTAAAGATCACAAAGCAAATATGCCAATAAGACCAATAGTAACAAAATGCTCGGATCCTACTTATTACATAGAAAAAGCATTTGTGATTTTATTGAAAAATATATTACCTCCTTCAGATCATGCAATTAATTCAACGAATGAATTTATTCAACGTTTGGATAGCATCCTGTTTCCGAAGAAATATTTAATAGCTAGTCTAGATGCCATCTCTCTATACCCATCCGTTGACACCCAACAAGTCACTATAAGAATAAATAACTGTATTGACAACCTAAGAACATTAATGACAATATGAAAACAACATTAAAGAGTGCTCTTAATCTTATAGTTAATAATAACTATTTTACGTTTGACAATAAAATCTATAAGCAAAATAATGGGGCCCCGATGGGTTCCCCTATATCTGGACTTTTAGCTGAATTTATATTAAGACCTTTAGAAACTAATATTTATAATAAATTAGATTATACCCCTCATACATGGCTCAGATACATAGACGATATTTTCATAATTTGGCAACACATGGGTATCTCACTTAATAGCTTTCTTGATCAGATCAATAGCCTTGATTCTATGATTAAATTCACTTTGGAAATTGAACAAAATAATACACTCCCTTATCTGTATGTGCTGTTAATCAAAACCCACCATGGCATAGAACGTACGGTATATAGAAAACCAATAACTAATCAATCCACTATTCCTAATAACGCTCAAGCACCTTTTTCCTATAAAGTTTCTGGCTTTAGACATTTTATTAGAAGAGTCTTTACTGTCTGTACCCCTAATCCATTAAATAATGAAATAAATAAAATACGTGACATCGCAAGAAGTAACGGATACAAAGACAGCACCAACAATAAATTAATTACGAACATGGATAATAAAAAGAAGAAAATTTTTAATGAACGAAACTCAAAAGTATCAACTTTACAATATTTTCCAGGATTCCTTGAAAGATTAAAATAAAAATTTAGAAAATTTAATATCTGCCTTTTTGCAAAACCTTCCACAAAATTAAAACTAGTCGTTGGGGGCCACCGTATTACTTACCCATCATGGATATGTATAATGTAAAATATTAAAATAAAAATGTGTAAACTACTTATAAAATGCATTGATATTCAAATAAAATCGTGGCTTGATGACGTCATAAAAAGGCTCGATTACTGAATTGCTTGAAAGAGGTTTTTCCTTATAACTCCAAAAATAATACTCCTATTAACTAGCGGTTTATTGCATCTGATTAAGCGTCAAATTTCCAATTAAAATATATATTTGAAGTGAAATTTGGATGAAATACAGGGTCATGAAAAATCGAAGACTGTGGAAAATAGGATTACAAATATCTCAGCAACTAATTATCCGATCGACTTCATGTTTTATGCAAAATTTATGTTTTTTTATTGTCTTTTATATTTACTCCTTAAAATAAACAATTTCGAAAATTTTTATATACCTTTCATCAGAACGAATATTTCGAGAGTCCGAAAAAAAATGTTCCGGTTAATCGAGGTTATTGAAATGAAATAGGCTTCTTCCCATTATTACATACTAAGTACATACCAAATTGCAAGTCTCTATCTCAATTTGTTCGGGAGTTAGAGCGTTTACAGACACACACACAGACACACACACAGACACACAGACGGACGGCAAATTTTTTTTTCTAAAAATATGTTTTTCGGAATCTGCAGTGTCTGAAACGTGTAAATCCGTCAAAAAAAATTTTTCGATTTTCAAAACGATTACAAGACTTACCCTATACTACGTATGATGGGTAAGTAAAAAACGTAGTAAGTAGAAAAACAGATTCAATATAACCTGATCAACTTTCCGGTGTTTATGAAATCCTATTCACCAAGGTAGATGGAACAGTACAATACTATATAGGAATGACGAACAGAAAATTTAAAACAAGAATAAAAGAACATATGGCAGACATAACATATGGCAGACATAACATATGACAGAAGAACTACTGCTTTAGCCAGGCAATATAGAAAGGAGCCGTTGCAGATTGATTTCAAGAATAGTAAAATAATTTTTCAATCAAGAGCTTATTTTCCATCCATTATCCGTGAATCAATAGAAATATATTTGCAAAAAGATAACATTTGCAACGAAGCCGCTTCTTTTAAAAATAGCTAAAATTTGGCACGCAATGATCGACAGATTGAAAAAGTAATAAAAATAAAAACAAATAAAAATTTTCACATTTCCCTGTCTGACCAATTTAAGCACCTGCTTGCCTTGGACATGCGATCTCGTGGTTTATGTTTAACATTTTCAAAAATATGCAAGAATATTGTATTTATCATTTAGATCTGAAGATGTCGCCGATAGAGCGAACGAAACATATGTAATCTACATTAAAAAGGTATTTTTAAATATTCCATGTTATGTTTTTATCACTTTAAGCATTATTAGACATTAATTTAAAGTTAACAAGTGATTGTATTATATTATTTGTAACACATTTTTTTTTTTTTTTTTACATTTAATTTGATATATAAAAGTTCATCATTTATTGCCAATAATATGATTTAATTTTGAATTATAATAATTCTGTTATGCATATTAAAACTTAAACAATTATTCTAATATCGAATTGTGCAACAATCAGTTAGAAAATTTGAAAGAAAAATCTCATGTTTTAAATAAAAACCTTCTTTTACGTATGTATGAAACACATTTACCATACTTAATTAAGCAGTAATGTACGAATGGTAATATAGCCTCAGTAAATGATCATATCTTACTGTCTAAACTTATAACATGCATTGAGAACAATTAACTGAATCGAATTTATGACTGTAATTCTTGCATTTTAAACCAACAAAGTGAAAGTCTTCACCGATGTTTTCATTTTTAGGTGCGTTCGTAATTATACAAATACGTAGCACCTATAGTCGTCATCTGGTCTGTCCGTCGGTCTGTCTGTCCATCTGGCCACATATAACAGCGCAAAATCTACCCAACCAATTGGTTTGAAATTTAATATATAGAATCGTTGCATAATTTTGTCGAGTCATTTAAAATTTTATGAAAATCGCATCAAAACTTAAAAAGATATTAATATAAGTTTTCTTTATTCTATTAAATCCTATCATACGTAATCTACATAATAAAAGCGCAAGTCATGTGACTGAGGAAAACAAATGCGAGCTAACCACGTATTTTTCCATATGGAAAAGCGACCATTTTTATTCAAAATTATTTTTTTCGAATAAAATTGCATGAAAGAACACATTTAGAAAGATCGTTCAAAAAAAATTGTTTGCATGAGAGATGAGTTACATTAAAAAATGTATAGATTCTGAGATAACATCAGTGGAAATTAGGTTAACAGCCGAATATCTCAATCTATTAAAGTAAATAAACAAAATATTCGTTCATCGTGAGTCATAGAAATATTAACCATGGAGGTAATCATTCGCAAAGCAAGATCTCCATGGCGAATTTACAGCGCTGTCTGTTGTCGAAAAAAAAATTCGCATCTGTAAAGTTGGATACGTAATAAAAAAAATAAAGGTATCCTCATTTCGTTCATAGCAGACGATATAATTTATGTCACTGAAATAATAATGAAGATAAACTAGTTATAGCACGAAACGGACGCACCTTATTTGTCACGTTTAACTTACAATTTCCAACTTGTTATAATAAGGGAACTAAACTGGGCTCTGATTGACCTCAGAAATGTTTACGTCAAAAGAGTCACGATACTTTGGCTACTTTTTAACATGAGATGTTTTTGATGGAATTTCGCTTCTTATTGGACATCATCCACTGGTTTCAGTCAAGCCTACTCCCTTATTTAAAGGTACCAAAAATTTGGGGCTTTAGTTCCGTTTACAAAGTTCTCTAGATAAGAAAAAGTTTCTAGTGACTCAGCAAGCAATACGTTGTGTGTATGTGTGTGCGTGTGTGTGGGGGGGGGGGATCAAAAGTACTCTAACAATGAAAGTCTCCTTAAAGTGCATACTCAGAATATTTTGACAAAACATATTAATGAAACTACTCATATATGTAGCAAAGGATCAGTCAAATTTCGCGGCAGAATTCCAGTAGAAAATCTGTAAAAAATTAAGATAATTTTGAGCATTTTTTGAAGAAAAGACTATTTGGCGAGCAACACTTTTTCCTCGCCAAATGCAAACGATTTTAAAGCATTTGGAAATTGCTTGTTAAATGAGTGTTTAAATGCTCAGTACTTGATGAATTTAACCTTAAACAGTTTATTATTACTTCTGTAAGCTTATACAATATACATAAGTTGCGTGTTTCTGCAGTTATTTAATTTTACACGATTTCAACGGCTGGATAAGTTTTAAACGTATTTTAAAAGAAACTGCCTGATTAAGAACGCTGCTGTTATACATATCGATGTACTGAATAAGTCGTTGTTTCCATGGCAACAATACTGTTCTCGTGTACCCGACACTAACAATATCAAAGATCAAAGCCGAATCGAAAGTGCTCAGAATCTGATCTTCATTTTGAGTTTGAAACTATTTAAATCATTTTTTTTAAATTTGTTCTAAACCGTATAATACAATCATTCATTTTCATTATATATATATACATAAAAAATGTCTATACAAAACTGTAGTTATGAAAGTGTATTTATTTAAGTTAAATTTACTTTAGTTCAGTATAAAGAGTAGAAAAAGTGTTTTCGTAAAGTGTATTGATCATAAAAGCGGATTTTAAAAAAATTCAATGAGTCGCCAACCAACGATAAATCGCCAACAAAATGAAATTTTCATTATTTTTTTCCGGATGCTATATCGTAGTTCTGTAAGAATATTTTTATGTACATATATATATATCCTCATGAGAAGAACATTTTGTAACTTTTTCAATTTTTTCTGAGTATGCGCTTATGGAGACTTCCCTTGTCAGTTGCTTCCAGGTAAGCTGCTGTCGATCCGATGTACTACTCTTAGCCTTGATACTTGACATTTGGCATAAAAGTAGTGTTTAGAATACAAAGAAAGACAAAATTAAAAAATTCCAACAAATCTATTTTTTTTTTTTTTTTTTTTTTTTTTAAGAATTTCCTGATATCTCTAACTTTATGCCAAATTTCAGGTTTCTGAGGCTACATGATCAAATTATTTTCCGGATTATTTAAAAAAAATTGTATCCTAAAAGCTGCCTTTATGTAAAATTTCAAACACATTTCACCACAGTTTTTTGATGATCGGTGAACGATAAGTGAGTGAGTCAGTGAGTGTTAAAAAGTCGAAAGTTTCAGTTCATATATCTTCTGAACTAAAAAAGGTAGAAATGTAAAATTTGACCATTTGGTCCCGTTTGCTAAGTACTCTAGATAAATGAAGTTTCAGGTGTTTGGGAATCGTAAAGATATGAGGGGGGGGGGGTCAAAAGTACCTTGACTTGCTTCCTGAAAAGGATGCTTACAGCTGTGGTTTCTCTACAGTGTCTCCAGATATATGAAGCATTGCGAGCCACACTGGACTATCGCAAAACTTTCTGGAAAATGAGTTGGATGTGAAAAAGCATTGTATGTCATGACATCTATTAGCTGTATAATTATTTTTAATAATTTTGAAACTGTCCATGTGATAGAGCGAGTTTAACAGATGATCGAACGTAACTTAGATACCATGTTGTCAGTGCAAGAGTGGATCAAGTGGCTTAGTCAACTCTGGTACTGACAACTTAATCACCATATGCTTGCTTAAGTAGCTTGGTCTCCTCTGGCACTGACAAGAACTGGCCTTAAAAGAGTGTGACAAAAAAGTGTGCAAATTTTGGAAAGCATTTTTTTTTTTAAATCGCAGTTGGCGAAGTTGGTTCCTTCTGGTTCTCAACACCTCATATCTGCATATATGTATTTGAAATAGCCATTATTTCAGTTATTCAAAAATATTTTTTTTTTGTCTTTTTTAGGTAAATTATCCAGTATCTTAAAACGTCAAGATTATGTGACAAGTGCCTCAAAAGCTTAAACGTAGAACTGGAAAACTCAAGGGCTAAATTCAAGATGCTAGAGGTGAAAAAAGAAAGAACAAGAACTTGAATATCTAAGAATTAAAAACGAAAAACTTGCCCTACTATTAGAAAATGAAATTGATGAAAAAGTCCGTAAAATGAAGAAAGAGATATTCACATTTGAAAAAGTACAAGGAGACGTTAGATAATCTTTTGTTTTTGTATAAGACCGATTTGGCAAAGTATTTGTATGAAATTAAATTTTTCTTGTATTTGTTGAATATGCATGCTTTGATGTAACATGTTTTAATAACAAAATTGTAAAAAAAAAAAAAAAAAAAATATATATATATATATGAATTGTTTGTTTTGTTTTATTCTAAAAAGTATCTGTTCTGGATCAAACTTTTCCCATAGTTTTCACTACGATTTGTGTGTGTGTGTGCGCGTGCTCTATTACAAGATTATAGCTGCTATATTTAATGCCTTATTCTTACCACTAATTTTTAATAAAAATTTAATTTTTGCTATATTTAAATCATTGAAATTATACTATTAAAAAAGGCAAAAAATGACTATTAAAAAATAAAGTGTACTTCAAAATGAGGCGTCTGAAATTCAGTCACTTAAATGTACTGTAAACTACTCATTTTAAACAGTAATGTGTACATTTTTAGTATTATGAGTATAAAATAATGTGTTTGAACACTTTAATTTGTCAAATAATATTTTTTTTAATGATTATATTGGTAAATATTTTTGAGGAAATTTGTTAATTAACATGTCATTTTAGATATGACTTTTATTTGAATAGAATAATATAAAAATCAACATAAATTATGTTTTTTTTTTCAAAACAATTCAGATCTTGAAAAAAAATTGAAATTATATGATATTTAAAAAAAGTAATTAAAAAGTGGTGGAGCATAGAAGTTTAAAACTAAATAATATAAATAGAAAAAATACCTTTAACCCTCATATATTTATTTTATTTTTATTTCACAGTGCCCCACCTTTAACAAATGTAGATCTATCAACAATATCAAAATGTTTAGCACGCTTCAAAGACTTTCACAAGCCTAAATGCTTATTTGTTAAGCAATAGAGTTGCTTATTTATTTCAATGACGAAAAATATCTGAAAAAAGCATCTCAATTATGGATAAACATTGTAATATTTATTGATGTGTTGTGTTGTGTTGTGCTGTAGTTTAGGATTATGGGAGTTTCGATTTTTCCTTGACAGGAATATATTCCAATAAGAAATAAAATTACTCTACAAACATATTTTTAACTATAGATTTAGATATTTTAAAATTATAAGGAATTATATGATTATCAGAGAAATTTAACTGATAATACCTTAATTTTTAATTGGCTTTAATGGAATTTAATTTTCTTACACTTTTCCACAATCATGATGCTTTTAAAAAATAGGAGTGAGAAGGGGGGGGGGGGTTCTTCTCTAATTAGTGGCATTCTTCTTCACACTCTTCTTTGAATTTCACGTGAACTATGTCAAAGTCAAATGTTTTTTTCCTATGAAAATTACATATGCTAATAACTTTGGCATAGACTTTAATATATTTATTAAATTTTATCGAAATTTAATATTCATATTGTAGAAGATTGTACGGTAAAAAGATGTTTTGGCAACCAATACATTCTGTGGCAACTACGCTACTTTCTGTAATTACTATAAAATATCAATATTTGCTGAATGCAAACGCGATTTAAAATATGACGACGCTTTCACCGGGATAGTTTTTCCTATGCACTGATGCTTGTCTAGTTAAAAAAAAAAATATTTCCTTTATGAATCATGTACAAATATGCATTTTTATTTATAGATAATGTGCATGTTTGTCAACAAATTGGTTTGTTGCGTGTCTATTCAAATTAACATTGAGTTAAATTACTTGAAATTTCGCTAAATTTCTCGTAATTTTCAAGTAGTTAAAATACATTATATTATGTGTAGAAAATAATACATTATGAATTGCTAGCTCTACAAAAATTGTTACTTTTCGCCTACAATTAGTTGAGAAATACACCTTTACGTGACGTCACATGCGTGTGTGACGTCACATGCATATTATCTATTTAAAACATAGAAGCGCTTAAAGAAGTCCAATATTATTGTACTCATATAAAAAATTTAAATATTAATATTATTAAATACTAAATTTGAATAAGAAATTATATTTACAATGTAATTTAAGCAGAATTTGCTAAAATTGCGTTTTGAAATTATGTGATTTTTATTGCAAAATATTATTTCTCAAAAATATATTGTTCTTTTAAGAATTGGACAATAATTTTGAAGCTGGTGAAATAAAAATGACGCCACTTTGTCGAACTTATAAATATTAGTTTTTAAATTTAAAATAAATGTTTTACATGGACAAAATTACGAAAATTTTTTTCGATAATCAATTTTACTTTTAATCCCTTCTGCTTTAACAACCATCTTTAAAGAGTAATTAATGAAAAATACTATACTTGTCCAACAAATAAAATTAATTATGCCAGCCAGGATATCATTGGATTATCTCAGTAGAAAGAGCGTTGACACGGCAAGCCAAAGTATCTAGGTTCGAGTCTTGGTCCCGGCATTTTTCGCTCTGTTGGAAAAAATCTTAACTATGATACTCCAACCTTTGAATATAATGCTATACTGTTTTCGATAAATCCAATTATTATGCAATTATTGTCCATATAAATCCAAGGAGCTCAAATATAGCTCACTGGTTGAAGCTAAAGCTGAAAAAAGTTACGATCTGTAATGATTTCTAAATGACAATATTTGGCAGACGATTTTTGGTTATGTAGAATAAATTGAATCATGAAGTTAGAATACGCAAAAATATGTTTCCATATCTAGGAATATTTACTTTAATATTAACAAACCAGTGGAAACACCTTAACCTTTGTAATTATCTTTACAATTAACTTTTGTAAAATTAGGAGCTAAGTGAAGCTTATTTATTTTTATCTCCAAACCACGGCCAAACTCGATTCTCCCTCCCCTCATATAAAGGGAAGGAGAAAAATCGAGTTATGCCGTATTCAAACATATTTAAATGAATGTTCTATTTCATTTAAACACACTTATAGTAATCTTTTTAATAAACGAAAATATCACTTTATCTTCTCAAAATGACGTCAGTTTCGAATTTCAAATTATAGAATATTTAATTATCTGAATTATAATTATCTGAATTTTTATTGGTTTATAAAAATGTTGTCCATACGCATTTTCTGTTAATAGCAACGGGAAAGAAAATGCATTAGAAATTGAAAAAAAAAGTAGATTTTTGTAATGATAAACTATGGGAGATGTTTGAAAAAAGTGGTAAGAATGGTCTGAGAATTTTTTTAAGTTGACAGTAATTTTACACGAGCTCTAAAGCATATGTACATCAAGTTTCGTTCAAATCGAAAAAAAAAACTGTAAATTTGTATAAGGAACGTGCATACATACCAAGGACGTCTTTTATATAGAGAGATATAGATTTAAAGGAATAAATATATTCATCTGCTTAAAATTATTTTGCATAAACATATTTCATTTCCGTAGTGTTTATATTATTTATAATCATATATTTTTTAGAAGTGAGGTACACTAATTACAGGTAAATTAACTAAAATATGGTATTAGTGAATATGTTATGTTTTAAATGTCTTTCAGAAAACCTGTGTTTTCATTGTATTTTGATATTGTTTTCCTCGGCATAGGTGTTTGTGCATTTTAGTATTATTTTTATAAATATAAGTGATGCAACGAATTTATCTTAGTTATGTATTTTTGTTTTTTAGTATTAATGACATTTATCTAGCCTAATAGTTAAAAAAATACAAAATTATAATTATTAGTGATATAATGAGGATTTGGGCAAATATCTTGCTTCTACTAATTAAAACTTGAGCCCCAATGTTTTTTATGAAATTTTCTTAAAGCTGATATTTTAAATTTGTTTTGACCTTGTAATGATTTTCAATATTTTGAACTTATAGAGTATGATGAGGTTTAAGAGCAAATATAGATTTATCGAAATATGTATTCATATGTCCATATATGTATATTAGGACATCGAATGTTTAATTTTTAATGATAATATATGCAGCAGGTTGGGGATCAATGAATTCCAGACTCTGGGCTTTGAATTTATTTTAGGTCAATTTCTTGTACTATCAATAAAAAAAAAAAAAAAAAAAAAAAAAAAAAAAAAAAAAAAAATCAATGTCTTAGAATACACACATATATATATATATATATATATATTACTTCTTTCCTACTCTAAAAGTAAAAAATGTTGATTATAATTAGTATAAGGTCGAAACAGATTAAAAATATCACTTTATGACAAATTCATACCAAATCTGGGAGCTACTAAAATCAGGAGGCCTTAAAAAAAGCAGTCAAAAATGCCTGTCTATTACCGGTAAACAATGGCGGTAATTCACACATTTCAAGTGTCTGCAATTCAGATGCAAAAAAGTGTCTGAAAAAATAAAACGTTTTAAAGTGTCTCCTTTCTTAACACATTTCAAAGAAATATCACGGCAGCTTTTTTCCCTACTTTTATTTTGTGAAATTAGCGTAATTGCACAAATCTAAATTTACACATGGGTTTGCCGTGAACCAAAAATAATACGGAAATCAATTACATCTGTTAATTCATACATATACACAGAGTAAATATAATTATAACAAGAAAGAGAAATCATGCGTTTAGCATAGATTATGAAACACTTCAAGAATACTTTAACAAAACTTTTCTATTTGATAAGGTAAAAAAAATACATAAGTAAACATTTTAGAAAAACATAACAAATTTGAAAACCAGATTTCAGCAATTACTGCCCATAGCCGTAAAGACACTCCAATTCTTTTGTGCAGCTCTGTATATGATCTCTAGATTTATATATATTCTACATAGTATGCTAAAATTAGGTTATTAAGAAAACACATAACCCTGTTGAAAATTTACCTTGAGCAATTTCTACCAATAAGAGAAACGTATTTGAATTATTTTGTATAACCCTGTATATTACCTACATATTTTTACATATGCCACATATTAAGCTTAAATTTATTTTTGGCAAGCACTCTTAAAACTACTGAAGTCACACTTCCAGAGATGTATCCAGATCCTTGTGAGGCCCTGTATATGATTTTATTTTTATTTTACAAACTAGGGGGCTCCGCAATATATTTTGTATTTAATTGTAATGAAAAAATTGTATCAACAAATGAATAATCATAAAATAAACCTAATGGAAAATACTCCCGTGACGTCACAATAAATTTTAATTTTTATCTATACTAATATTATAAAGGAGTAAAGATTGTTTTTTTTGTTTGTTTGTTTGTTTGTAGGGGGTAATCTCTGGAACTACCGAACCGATTTCAAAAGTGATGGTGGCAAATTGATGGTGACAACCCCTGCTCCAACATAGGCTATATTTTATGTCGGTGCGACTAGCCCCAGGGGGGGTGCAGGAGCGAAAAACGTTCTAAAATTTCGATATTTTTATACTGAAGGAGCTAGAAATTTGAAATTTGGCATTGTAGTTACTTATAAGATGTAAATGCTCTTTCAGAACAATTTTTTTTTTAAATTCGAAATTTAAAAGGGTGAAATAAGCGAAAAGCGTTCTAAAATCATTCTAAATTACAATTTCTATGGAATCTTTGGAACTACAGAACCGATTTCAAAAGTGATGGTAGCATATTGATGGTGACAATCACTGCTCCAACAGCCTCTTTTAATAAAAAGCTATGCGTTGCTGACGACTGGGTTTTTCGCTAATTGTTGCCACAGATTAATCTCGGAAAATGAAACATTTGAAGTTACTGAAAAAAATAATAGCTCGAAAAGTATTTGTCAGAAAATTGTTAGACAAACTGCGTTTGAAAGGTAAAACATTGTATTTTTCTTGATATAAATTTCAAATCTAATGATTATGCCATTTTTCAAATATTGAATTTGAAAAATTATCAAATTTCACAATGGAGTACCATAGCGAAACCTTCATGCGTAAAAAGATAATGATAAGGGTGACGTGTCCTGGCGTGCATATTGGCTATAGTACGAGTCACAAATTATAGTAGCCTTATTTTTCTGTTAAAATATAAAAGTGAATTATGAAATGTCAATATTTTGTTTGATTAAAAGTTCGTTAAAAGAAATTGACCAGCGTAGCGGGCGTAGCTTGCTAGTTCGCTTATAAAAATAAAGTGCACGCGGACAAATATTTTTACCGAAATTTAACTTGCAAATAAAAAAATTCGGCCTAAAATCCACGTGCCTTTAATATTTATTATTTCTCTTTTATCCTCGCAACAATCTCTATAATAAAACCGTCAGTCATGTGACTGTCATCAACAGTTCCGGGATGCCCGCTTCACTTTTTCATATGCCAGGCGGTCATTTTTATTCAAAATTATTTTTTCGAATAAAACTGCATAAAAGTTACATTTTTAGAAAGATCGTTCAAAAAAAAATTAATATTTGAGAGATGATTTACGTTCAATTATGTATACATTCTGCAATAACTTCAGTTTAAATTAGGTTCGCAGTTCAAATTCTCTATCAATGATAGTAACCAAAAAAAAAAAAAAAAAAAAAAAAAAAAAAAATCATTCGTTGTGAACGTTTAAAATATTAAAACATGAATTTTTGGACCGCTGCCTGGTGTAAAAAAAATAATCCACACCAGTGAGATAGTCAATGTTTACCATAATTCTGTTCTATACAACTCAACTTCCTTCCGGATCTTTTCTTGACGTAAGTTGAACTCATGTAATAATATTTAACGGATCAAATTTTGAAATGAATTGACAGCTTTTCTTTTTCGCGTGTGCAAATTAGAAACGATACTTTAATTTTGAAGTCAAATGTTTTGATTTATGATATTTTTTCTTATTTATCTATTTTCTATTTTAAAGAAAAATGTGAACGTCATGTATTTTAAATTGGAACAACTGTCACGGACGCACCGGGGTTGGCGCTATTTTTGTTTTGTGCCATTTTGGCGAGAAAATCTCATTTTCAGGTACCTATTAGAGATTACTAAAACAGCATGTACTTTTATTTTATTATGAAATAGTTTATTTTATATTAAAAAACACACAATTTTATTATAAAACACACACAATGATTAATTTATTATAAAGTGGGTTACGCGGTTTTTGTCAAGAAAGATGAAATGCTACCACGAAAAATATGCGAAATGCTACCACGATCGCAAAAGTTCTTGATTTGTCTATTAGATTTTTCCGGTTTGGCGAAGGATTAAGGAAAAAAATAAATTATGACTAAAAATAATTTGTTACAATGCTTAACATACATTTAAGGGCGACCAAACTGGTCGCCAGTGGTGCCTAGTGGAAAGAAATAAAAGATCTACGCAGATTTTCATTGGTCCATTTCCAAATCGTTTGACACATTTCCAAATCGTTACATTTTTTTTTATTATAGAGGGTTATCTTTTAGTATACTAAATGTAGTTAAGCTTGAAAATGCGTAACTCAAATTTAAAAAAATACCTTTAAGCAAATTACTCTCATCCCCGGTAATGTTTACTAATTATTTTGTAAATTAAAAGATATATTGAATATTTGATGAGATTTCGGCATTTGAAAGAAATAATTTTTAACTGCACATGCGCGATCTATACCACAGATTATTTTCCATAATTTGGTAGTCAATTTTATAGAGCAACTCATATAGAAAGACCAATCAAATATCGTCAAAACTCGGAAAGATATCGGCGATACAGTGAGCTGATTGAAAAATGTGGGGAAAATGCCTTATCATGCAGCTATTTTTAGGAAACAACTCGCTATATCGCCAAATCAAATATTCAATATATTCAACTTTTAATTGCAGTAAGTATACTGTTTCTACTGTTCTTTGTCAAGTTATCGGAAAGTGACGTTAAATTCGGTTGATGACTCTGTATGCTATAAAGAAAATACATTTGAATTTTTCACAGAAACATTAACATCTTCACGAATATGCGTACTATGCTTACGTGACACAAATGCACACAAGCGTTGAACAGGACCTACATAGTCATTTGTTACAGTGACAGACCATTTTCAGCATTTTCTATTTCTTGGATGATCGCAAATATTATTTTATTGTTAAATTTATTATTGGCCCCCTAATTGTCCTCGCGACTAAATCTTCATTGAAAAAGATGCAGTCAAACATGTTCTTTACATCCTCGAAGTTCAAGGAGACTTTCTCAAGAATTTCGTAGGTATTCGACAAAACGTTTAAAATCGAAGGCGTCCAGTCACTGCCCCTTCATTTTTGGACAGCAGTGGAAAATATAAAATTTGTATTAGTGATACAATTTTATATTACTTTTCATAACTGCATTAAAAGAGGAATTAATTACTTTTCACTTGGTGTTTGGGTTGAAACATTTGGGTTCGGGTAGAGATGCGAGTCGACAGAAATTATTTTGTCGGATTCGGATTGGGTAGTGGTTCTATTATGTATAGTTAATAAATAAATTTGATATAGCCCTTAACTCAGTAGCGTAGCTAAAGAGAGGTAAGGGGGAGGCCACCTCGGGCGCGGCTGCTAAGTGGCGCCAAATCGAGAGAGGTTTTTATATATTTCACATATTTTTACAATAAATAAAAATTGTTGACCTTATTTTTTTTTGTGTGTGTGTGATTTTTTTCTTTAGTGGAAATATTTTATTGTATCCAAATAATGAAAGAGGAAGCTTCTGTAAATGTTTATAGGGATGGCTTAATACACTTTGTACCTTGCCTGATTGCGTACCTGAAAGGAGGTACAAAATGATTAAATGGGTGTGGGACATCAACTTGAAAGATGCTTTAAACAGAAATTATCTCGCATATTTTGACTATAAATACGGATTGTTGATCATTTTGTGTGTGTGTGAAGAAATGTTTTGAAGAAATTCGGCGAAGGAGGGGGAGTGGAGAGATCCATTAAGTGGCAATCATGGATGGAGTCTCCAGCTTATATACAAAGGGCCATGTGGCTTCACATTTTGATATTAAAAGAGCATTTATTTATTTCTCTACTAGTTTTCGCGTTGATTTTTGTGTTCTTGGCATTTCATCTGTATATTTCCGTGTAATGGTGGCCTCTCTGAACTAGTGCAAAATGGATTTAGTTGGAGGAACTGCAAGTAAATATATTATTTATTCTCTACTCTAAATTAAATTTTTCCGTGGAAGTGTCATTGAAAAAAAAACAAAATAATATAATGTGGGCGACATACCCCCAATTTTTCCCTTCTTCAAACGTAAAAAAATTGAAGCGAACTTTTCAGTCTTACAAGTACGGCCAGTACAGATGGCTTCTTGGAAATGGAGTAAAATCAAAATTATTCTATTGGCTTTGTTTACTGTTAAATGCAAGTAAAAGTGTGTGATCTTTGGAGGAAAAAAAAAGTTAGGTAAAAAAAAAGTAGCAAAATGTAAAAAAAAAAAATTGAACTGAGAAAAAAATATTTTTAAAATTGAAACTCTGAATCATTAAAGGGAAATATATGGATGCAGTAAAAAACCTTTTTCATACATTTAAAATCATCGGATCTTTAGGTAACTTATTTGAATATACTAGGGATGTCTAAATACATTTCTAAACAAAAAATTATAAAATTGATATTTTTGTCATTTTTGCAAAGAAGAGTACTCAAGCCCCTTAAAGAGGAAATGTGCATTTTTATATTTCAAAGGGCGATTTTTTTCTGTTATTTGAGTGACAAACAGTGTTGTTTTCATGATTAATCAGTCTTCTAATTCAAATTAATTAACGATAATAAAAATAAAATTTATATATATATTTTTTAATTTCACGTTTATAAACATTCCATATCTTAAAAATCACCCTTTGAATGATTTCAATTCATATAGTTCCAAAAACTTTTATGTTACAATCTGTTAATTCTGCATGGGAAACGACAATTGAAAATTCGCGGATTTCATTTACGCTTGGTAGAAAGTGCGAACTGGTGATATTATTATTATTTTTTTTTAATTATAATGTTTGCTATGTTTATTTATTTATTTATTATTTTCTAAAGCTATGCAAAAGAAAATAACAGCATTATATCAATTATCTATTCAGAATTTCTAAACTATTTTCACAACGTATAGTCATAATTTATTTAATATTGATTTAATGACAAAAGAGAGTTTTTAGGGTTTCGTTCATCTCACGAAACCCTATTACCCCCGCTCCGTTGTCTGTCCGTCACAGAGCCATTCTCAAAAAGTATGTCACTTACAGAGTTGAAACTTAGTATATAAATCTGAATAGCAGCTGTAAAGAGCTCAAAATATTAAAATTTGAAAAATTCGTATTATTTTAATAAATAGAGATAAAAAACCAAAATTCTAACAGCCTTTTCCTATTAAATTGAAACATTTTTCATTATAGCAGATGCCAAAAATTTAAAATCCACAATAAAATTCTTTCTAAAATAATTAATTTTCTATCAGACGATTTTCACGTGAAAAATGAAAATGAAATAAAAACTTTCACCCATTGAAAAAAGATAAATATGAAATAAAATTGATTGACGTCATAGTCGTAATAAAACGAAAAATGTCTAAGATTTCTGAATAATACAAGGAGTATGAGTATGTGTAAGTGGACAAAGCAGATGAATTTCACCTCATTAGAGAATTAAAAAGAAAATCTGACGTCATATAGGAAGTTTAACTAATTTTTCAAATGTTTGAGAATAATACAAAGCTAGTATCAATATAAATAATAGAGAATAGTAAATAGATGAGTTTGAAAAACATATTGAATCGTGATAAAATTCCAATTATGGAAATATTCGCCTATTTTAACATTTTGAAGGTGTACAATTTGTTTAATTTTGAAATGATTTTTTTAAATATTGCATTTAGTCCGTATGACGGATATTATTATGACAGAATATAATAGCGGGCTTGGATCGCTATCCGGCATGTTTAGATATTCGAAAAAAGGAAAAAATAGACCGGTAAATTTTTACTTTATAAAAAACATGACTTTTTTTTTTTGTTGTTGCTAAATGAAATTTGTTTGAATTTATTAAAGAAAGGATAAAGTGTTTTGAAAGGAAAATATTAAACGAAACCCTTTGAGCGCTTACCCACTTGTTTATTATTACTTACACCTTTTATTTTTTATTTACATTTTCAACATTTTAATGCTTAAAATATTTCATTGTTGCATTTTCCCAGCCAAATGGGATATTTTGGTTATATTTGGAATATATTGGTTTAGAGCATAATTAACTCGATTGTATTATTCGTAATCATTGTAACCATGAAGATTATTTGGCAATTTATCATCTGTGTCTCGCTAAATACATGATTTTTTCTTTTAGAATTGTGTTTTTTTTTCTACTTCTTTATTTAGTAGCATATTTTATGCTACTAATTTTATATTATATTTTATATTGCTACTAATTTTATGCTATTATATTTTAGCATAATTTATGTGCTTTATACAGGATTCACATTTCTATATAAATATAGTGGTTGCGAAGAGGTTGATTTATTTATTAAAAGTTAAATAAAAAATTTTGCAAATTTGATACACTATGCATTTAAGGGTTAAAATTGCTTTAGTTTATAATTAAATTTTTAAAATTTTAAAATGATATATTGTCATAGGAAATTTACCTGCATACATAACTTTTTTATCGTAGCCTATCAGTAAATTAGTGAAAAATCAATTAGTTAATGTCACCTTTTCGTATAATGACGATTTTGTTGTACGTCACCTGCTTGCGAATAGTCGGGTTGTCTGGATGCGATCAGCCAATGTATAATACTAAACTACGAAAAATCCTTCTGGCCAGTACCGCCAGGAATGGTTCGCCTCCTTATTCCTTGGTTTTAAGATTTTAGCTAATTTTACTGGAAAACACGAAGCTAAAATGCGCGGAACCCGATTAAAGGAGATTCATTCCCAGTTCTCGTCAATATTGAATTTGAATGAGAATATCGCCAAATTAGTCCTCTACAGCAAAGTTGGCTTCATTTATGGCAATATTTTTTGTTGCCAAATTTGGCAATAGTTCGCCAAGTGTCGTCAAGCTTGGCGAGGACTTAATGTTGGCGAATATAAATATATAGTGTTAAGCATATAAGAATTGGAACAATGGTTACAACAATGAAAGGAAATTTGCCGAAACCATGTTGACTAAAACTCATAAATTAAACTCGTTTATGGATGAATTCTGCTGTCTTGTTTGAAAATATCAGCCACCCTAAACTTTCAAACTGCTATATCTCAGCCATTTTTTAAGATAGTGGCAAAACAAAAATTGCTCCGGAATCCCCGGATCAAGGCCGAACATTTAATGGAAAAACTTTTAGGATTTCTAATTTTTTTGTACACCTTTTTAAATTTGAAATCTTTAAATGGTTATCACAGTGCCCCCTTCCGGTGGAATATCCCTAAATTCAACTCGGACATGCAGGCCGTAGTCAGAAACAATTGATTTGACATTGATATTGATATTGATATTGATATTGATATGATAAAAAATTTGATTCAGTTATCTGCATAACTTCATAAACTTTTCGATGATACAATAATGAAATTGGAACAAAAGACGCTATCGCCGCGCCCCCTTTCGTCGGCATATCCCGAAATTCAAGTGGGACCTGCTGGCCATAGCCAAAGAAAAAAATGGTTCAATTATCTGCATAACTTCATACACTTTTCGATGTACAATGAAGACAGACAGACAGAGATACGGACGGACGGGCAGACAGACATTTTGGAAAAACATGTTCTTCAGAATCTCTGACCACTTAAACGTGTAAATCCTTCAAAAACCTGTAGTCGAAAAAAAATTTCGATTGCAATACTTTCTTCTATTATAGATAGAAGAAAGTAATAACTTAATATATTATGAATGAAATTTTTATTTATTAAATAAAGACACAAGTATAAAGATGCATTCCAAAGGTAAAAATAATGGTAATCATATATAATTTTATAACTAAAATATTTTTTTAGATTTTCAGAAATTTTTTTTGAAATAGAGAAAGTTTTATAAAATGAACAAAAATAAAAATTCATTAATGCTACCAGAAAAACGGGCAGAGTAATATAACAAACTTTTGGAGGTTTACTCTATTGGAAATCAAATTCCTCGCTCGTTATATCCGGGATTTATTATATGTCAGGTATGCTACTGCAGAGATCCTCTGCATACTTCTCTGGCTACGCCGAAATATTATATTTTTATAGCCACAATATTATAAGTTTCGAGACGCAACGAAAGATACACCGCTACTTAACAACAAACTCATAAAGATCGTAAATAATTTTTAGATTGTTTTCAAACCAGGATTAACGATCACGAATAAAAAAATGCCAAAAAGACAGAAAATAACGAGATTTCATCTGAATGGACAAAGATATGTATCCCTCTTTCTCTTTGGGATAATCAAAGTAAAAATTTAGTATAATTAAATTTTTCAAACAGGTTGCACCGCGGAAAAATTTTAAGATGCAGTTTTTATTGTTATTATTATGAAAGTTTTTATGAAAGTTGATGCTGTGAAAGTTTATGAAAGTTTTATGAAAGTTATTTTATGAAAGTTTTATTATTTAATAAAGCAAAAATTCAATTATTGTGATTAAATTAATCTCGTGTTGATTGGAAATCTTTTAAAGAAAATTTTAAAAGTACACGTTTCTTACAATTTTTAACTTTTCGCAACTTTTTTCTTCCATACTTTCCTTACAAATGTGCTTGCTCTATGACTGTAATGACCAGATTTTCAAAAAGTTAATTAGTTACAATGTCATTACATATTTTAAAATGCAGAAAAATTAACTTTTACTTAATATTTTATTTTTAGGAAATAAAGTATTTGTATTGCTGAAAATTCTATTTTTAATTTTATGAAATGCATCTTAAGAAGTGTAAAAGAAAAAAAAAACAGCGCGTTAATTGAAAAATGAAAATTCGAAAAGTGTATATAGATGTATGACGGGGTATTTAGCTAAATATCATGAAATTGGGCGATAAAAGTAGGTTGCTTTTTATGAAGTTATCTTGGCTAAGCGTTCACCTAATTCAGTATTGACGAAAACTAGGAATCTTCTATAATCGGGTTCACGCGATTTAGCTTCGTGTGCTTGAGTAAGATTTACTGAATTCTGAAAAACTAAGAAGAGGAAACCACCTTTTCCTGTCGGTACAAACCAGAAGTACTTTTATAGCATTTAGAAAAAAAAATGTGGTTATTTTTTTTATTTGGAGGGTTGGGGGGTGGGGGGGGGGGGGTGCAAAGTTTGTTCTTGCCCCGGGCGCCAAAAAACTTAGCTAGGAACTTGCTTAGGAATTTTAAAGTAAGATTTAAAAAAAAAAACCCTACCTTACAACCATATCAATAATTATACGCTTCATGGTTATTTGCTTCAGCCAAACCGCTCCTGGCGCTGCATATTGATTATGTCAATATATTATAATAAAATCAAGGTTACAACATACCTACCTGTCTGCTTGCAATAAAGAAAAATAAAAAATATAAAAATAATATTTTAGTATCTTGAATCTGGTTTTTCTTAGCTACATCGTTAGAATACAACGCATCCTGTTTATATAAGTCGCAGAACCATGACATTGAACAGATTTTTCACGAAGCTCTGATAAATGCCGAGAAAATAACCGAGGTTCTAATAAGGAAGGTACGTAATTATTTTCATAATATTTATTTTATACTTTTCTGTACCTTAAACGCGTTTTAAAGCTGAATGGATTCAGGAATTTTAAATAGATTGACTACGTTTGGCGTAGTGCTGTCAGGTGCAATATGGATAATAACATGACAGCAATATTAAAGATAGTGGTACACGGCTACACACGGCTGGATTTTTGTTTTACGCCCGTATGGGAGTAATCGAATGCGCTACCCCCTTCTATCGCCTTCATTTCTTCTAAAGCAGCCACACTCAACCTTCGGGCCTCATGTGGCCCGGTAAGCTTTTATGTGCGGACCGAGACACATAATCATTAATCGAAATTGAGATGTGCACAAAATGTATTTAAGACCTTCACTGTTTTGTATATTCTCATAAGAAAACAAAATCTGTCTTGTTATTTATAATTAATTTAAAATTAAGTTAAAACATCTTAAAAGCCGCTTTCTTACTCAAAAGTTCTTTTTCCATGTAGTCCTATTTGCTGTACAGTCTTAATCTTCAACAATCAACATCAATCATTCATTTTTCCATATTAATTAAATTTGCACTATATATTTCTACAATTAAAAAAAAAAGTTTTTGCCGTACACAGAATAAAATAAAACCCAATTTGGGTTGAAAGATTCTTAGATATGTGCCCAACACATACCGTTCAATTTTTTTTTTTTTGAAAATGGGTATTTAACAGTGCCCAAAATGAATACACAGTGGTAACCAAAACAGGCATGACCCAATTTGGGCACATACCTAAAAATCCATCGATCCAAATTGGGTTCTATTTTTTTCTGTGTAAGAAAAAAACTGATTTATAAGAGAAAATCACCTGATTTTTTTTCTTTAGAATTTGGGAATTCTGTATTGTTATATTATTGCGTTTTATACGTATTACATGGCGAATACTGTTTTTTAGAGTTAAATGTTTCTCTCCGATAAAAATTGGCACAAACAAACTTTACACAGTTATTTGCCAACAATAAAACTTTGCAGCATATTTCTACAAAATTTGCAACAGAAATCTTCCACGAAGATTATTGTTTGGGAATAGCGGTGTTAAAATTCTATGTAATATTTCTTCCGTAACAAACTTTGAGCTGATACTGATAATAGTAACTTTGTTATATTGCTTTGTTATACTATTTATGTTATCGTACTATTTTAATTGCTTTTCGTTTACCCTTCTAAAGTGTGTTGCGGCTCTACTAATGTCGCAAATATATATTTTCGGCCGGCGAGAATAAAAAAAGGTTGGGTTTGTCTCTTGAAAGCATAAAAATGCAATCCAGAAGGCTGATAAAGAAGCACTAGTTTCTGTAGCTCATATTTAAAGTAATATCAAATTCTTCAGTAATGCTAAAGGATATCATAAAATACACATATATCAAACATTTAATTTTCGTTTGACCTTGTGGCAACAGTTGTTTTCTTTGCATTTCTTTGTTCTTTTTAAAAACTAATTTAATATTTAAATTATTCCTCTGTTTGCAAACAGTAAAGGCGAAAATGTTGCATTAAATTTTTTTCTCTTAGTTTATTAGAAATAAATGCTTTCAAAATTTTGCTTGCCGTGTGTAAATGTTTGCTGCGTCGGGCTAGGGTGCATGCGGCCCATGCGTAAATCCAGCTTTGCAGTTATATCTCAATTGAGACAATATTCTAAATGACACTGTGTTATTTAAATTTATGCGATAGAATAAATTTTGAAATTAGTTGCCTAAATATTGCTGTTGAAGGAATGGTTAACAAGATTTTAAAGTCACTATTGAAACACATACAATTTTGCGTTAATTAATATAATACTCTGGTACCTGCTAAGCAAAAAAAACTATTTCAAAATGAAAAAATAAAAAAATAAGAAAATTGCAAAATGCAATAATATTTTTCTTTACACATCGTGACATCCCTTTCTACTAATTAATACTTTATCTATACTAATAAGAAATTTCGAAGTTTCGCGCTGTGTATGTGTGTGCATCTGTTGGCGATGACTAGGAAAATCTAGCCCACCTAGAAGCCTGAAAATTTAGATTTAGGTAGTCTAAACCCTCTCCTGGTCCACCTGAGCCTCAGAATTTTAATATTTTGAAAATTAGAGTAGTTATTAATTAAAAACTGATCAAAGATCGCAAATAAAAAATCACTCTTCCAAAATCTGCGCGCGCATGCTCAGAAACCCTTTATCCGCTCCTCCGTAAATAGAAGTTTTTAATACAATCTGCATTATACAACATTAGACACTGAATGCTGCATTAGCTTCTGACAAATCAGTGTTAAATTAATACCTAGGCAGCTTGGAAATATATATATATTTTTTAATTTTGGCATTGAATTTATTAATTACACTACCAAGGTTTGTTAATAAGGAAGTTAAAAAAAAAAAAAGATTAAGTGAAGCAGTTTAGAAAATTGTTTGTGATGTTGTGCAGATTTAAATTCAGAACTGAAAGTGTATTTAGCTTCTACGTTTATCGGAACACTTTGTATCTAAATAGTGCAGAAAACAAAATATCCTGAGTAGGAAATAATGATATTGATTATTATTTTATTTTTTTACGATTGGCAATATTTTTCAATCTATACTAATAAAATAAAGTTTCTCTCTGTGTGTGTGTGTGCGTCTGTTGGCGATGGCTAGGAAAATCTAGCCCATCTAGAAGCCTGAAAATTTAGATTTAGGCAGTCCAAACCTTCTCCTGTTGCACCTGAGCCTCGGAATTTTAATATTTTGAAAATTAGAGTAGTTATTAAATAAAAACAGATCAAAGATCGCAAATAAGAAATCACTCTTACGAAATCCGTGCACGCATGCTCAGAAGCCCTTTTTCCTTTCCTCCGTAAATAGAACAAACAAAGCATGAGTCATCCCATTTCTTTTTAAGTTTTTCTAAATTCGCCATGGGCGAACGGCTGGACATACGGAAAAATCGCCTACATATTCTCAAAGATCATACTTTTACGTCTCGAACGATCTGGTTGGTTCGAAAAGATTTTACATTTAGCCCTTGCAAAAAAATAATCAAGGAGCATCGAATTCAGGTTTTTTATTTTTTTCCATTTTCTGAGTCTTGCACACACCGGACTGCAAAACGTACAAGACTTTGTACTCTTCAAAGCCACCTTTGGTTTTAAAAAATACGAAAGTTAACCCTTCGAAGAAGTATATTTTCTGTATGCCGTTTCGCGATTATTGCGATATCGGTGATTTTTAAAAATTCACATCGGCGGTTCAGAGCAAGGTACGAAAAAGTAAAAATATCAGACAATATCTACATTTTTTTTTTTCGACATCTGTATTTGTTTTTGAAAAATTAGAATATTAACCCTTCGAAAAAAATTCGCGCGCAGGACTCACTTTTGCGAATTCCGATTTTCTGCGATATATAAAATCTGGCATCGGCTCTATAAAAAAAAAAAAAAACTGAAAACAAACACACCTAAATAGATCTACGTTTTATTTGGTTCAGGTAGAAACCTTTAGTTTAAAAAAAAATCACGTTAACCCTTTCGAAAATGCTTTTTACCGTAAATCAATTTTGGATTTTTAACGATTTCTCCTATGTTTAACAATTTGAATCGGCGTTTATAAACAAGATACTAAAAACTAAAAATACCGCGCGTAATCACATCCCTTTGCTATTTAAAATCTGGTATTCGTTTTGAAAAATTTTAATTTTAACCTTCCGAAAGAAAATCCTTTCCAGAACTCCCTCACGCAATTTTAGTTTTTAGGCCCAGGTTTAAAAATCAGCTTCGACTCGGGAAATGCGAATACGGACAAACAGTAGACTCCAGATCATAGACACGTTCATTTTCTTCAAAACGTACCGTTGGGTTTTTAAAAATATCTACATTAAAAGCCTTTCGAAACCGATCGTTTACGTAACCCACTTTCGGGATTTCCGCTTTTTTGGCAATGTTTATCCGTGGTTAAATTTCAATTCTACTAGGAAATTTGGTTAGGTCGGGTGTTCTGAAAAGGCATCATCCAAAACATATTGTGCCCCCTGGCGGTGGAAGGTGGAACTACACGAATATCTCTGGTTCTGTAGGCCCGATTATGACGGGGTTTGGCTCATTCGACTTAATATCTATAACATTAAATATTTTAGATGCACTTTCAACCGTCAGGGTGCGCTTTCGATCTCGGGTTCTATGAGCCCGATTGCGGCGGGGTTTGCCTCATTCGACTTGATTTCGATAGCCTTACAGATTTCAGTCGTATTAGTATGGAACTGATTGTTATTATCTCGGGCCCGGGCGACGCCGGGCAGGTTAGCTAGTAGTAAATAAAACTCTATAATCTTATTTGAATTTAAACGATAAAATATGATCTTGAATGTTTTCCTAAGACTTAACGATCTAATCATTAGGATTTCGATCTTCACACGAAACCCTATTAGTCTCGCTACGTTGTCTGTCCGTCACAGAGCCGGTGCTCAGAAACTATATAACTTACAGGCATGAAACTTTGTGTACTTATTTCTGAATACCTACTATGAAGCTCAAAATTATAAAATTTGAAAAAATCGTATTATTTTATTATAGAGAGATAAAAAAACAAAAATCTAACAGCTTTTTTCTATTAAATTTAAATATTTTTCGTTATAGCAGTTGCCAACAATTAAAAATCCACAATAAAATTCTTCCTACAATAATTAATTATCTATAAAAAGATTTCCACGTGAAAAATGAAAATGAAATAAAAAGTGTCACCAATTGAAAAAAAGATTAATATGACGTCCTATTGGTAATAAAACGGAAATTTTCAAACATTTCTCAATAATACAAGGAATATGAGTATGTGTAAATACAGAAAGAAGCTTAATATGACGTCATTAGAGAATTAAAAAGAAAATTAATCTGACGTCATATTGGAGGTTTAATGGACTTTATCAAATGTTTGAGAATAATACAAAGAGACTATCAATATGAGTAATAGAGAAAGTAAGTAGACATGACGTCAGCAAGTGTCACATTATAACGTCATATGAGTTTGAGGAACGTATTGAATCATGATAGAAACACGATTATGGAAATATTGGTATATTTTAATATTTTGAACGTCTCTATACAACATGTTTAATTTTGAAATCGATTTTTTTTAATATCGCATTTAGTCCACATGACAGATATTATTATGATAGAGTATAATAGCGGTCTTCGCCCGCTATCGGGCCGGTTCATATATTCGAAAAAACGAGAAAAATAGACCGGTAAATTTTTACTTTATAAAAAACATAATTTTTTTTTTGAAAATGCAATTTATTTGGATTTATTAAAGAAAGGATAAAGTGTTTTGAAAGGAATATTAAACGAAACCCTTTGTGTGATCTTTGATCACACTTACCCACTTGTTTTTATTTCTTTTTCGCAAATATAATCTTAAACAATACGATGTCATGCAAATTTTGCACCAAACCATCCAGGGCGTTCCAGACTTTTTAAGCTGAAGATCCTTACATATGTCTCCTAGTATTTATATACAGGGTGATTATAAAAAACGTATCCCGATATATGAGCCCTTAACTATCACACCGTTTACAGAAACTGACTGAAATTTTGGTTTTAAGTATTTTGAAGTATGCGCTTAAGAATCGTATGAAATATAACAGTTAAACTCTAACAGTTACGGTTACAGTGACAAAATTATGAAAATTTCAAATGGCAACATCTATTTTTTTTAATTGGAATGTGATCTTCATAGTGAAAAACATAAAAAGCGTTGGAACGGTACAAGTAGCACGAAAATTGCCGGCGCTAGACAGACTAAGAAGAAAAGTGAAAACAACGAATAAGGCCAGAGAATCAACAGAAAACAAAACATTTTATTGTGTTTCACAAATTTTCCACGTCACACACGAAGACACGTTGCATGCGACAGATGGTGGATAGCACTGAACAATAAAATGTTTTACTTTCTGTTGCTTCTCTGTCCTTTATGGGTTGTTTTCACTTTTCTTCTTAGTCTCTCTAGCGCCGGCAATTTTCGTGTTACAGGTACCGTTTCAACGCTTTTTATGTTTTTTCTTTATGAAGATCACATTCCAATAAAAAAAATAGGTGTTGTCATTTGAAATTTTCAAAATTTTGTCACTGTAACCGTAACTGTTAGAGTTTAAATGTTGTTTTTCACACGAATCTTGAGCGCATACCTCAAAATACTTAAAACCAAAATTTCAGTCAGTTTCTGTGAACGGTGTGATAGTTAAGGACTCATATATCGGGATAGTTTTTTTATAATTACCCTGTACTTTAGAGAATTAAGGGCAAAAGACTGAACTGGATGAAATTCACGAAATTTTAAAAGAATGTGCACATTAGGAAAATGGTGTCCCGCATTGCTTGGAATCTCTGACATTTCTGTTTACCCGGCAACACAAATCTAGATTCTCTTTTTAAGAACTCGATACCATTTGAATTGCTTTTTTATTTGAGTAACTTTTAGCATATATTATTAAACGGTTTTGTAAAGGAAAATAATGTAATCAAGAAAACATGCCATATATTATGGTAAATTTTAGATAACTTTATTTTAAAAAATAGCATAAACTAAAAACTACACTTCTACAATTTTGAGCTTTTTGCAACATTTTTTTATATACTTTTCTTATAATTGGGCTCTATTACTGTCCGGACCAGATTCCCAAAAAGTTAATTAAAAAATATAATAAATTATAACAACTTGTAATAATATATTTCTTTTAAATGGTAAAAGGTGTAAAGTAAAAACATAATATGTAGTAAAATAACTTTTATTAGATTGTTGACATGTTTCTGCTCACTCTAAGCCATTTTCAAAAACAAATGAGAATATTCTATAGTTGAAGTTATTGATAGCATTTCAAATAATAACTTCAAAGACCGTGCAGTTATAGAATATTCTCATTTGTTTTTGATAATGGCTCTCAGTGAGCTGAAACATGTCAACAATCTTATAAAAGTTATTTTATTGTATATTATGTTTTCAGTTCACACCTTTTAGAATTTAAAAGAAAAAGTTAATAAGTTTAAGGTATTTGACAACGTTTAAAAAGTAGTTTTCGACCAAAATTGTCAAAACGATTTTATTGCATTTTATTAAAGCCGAACTTTTTACCTTTCCAAAACTGTATTTATTTTTACTGTACGATAAATAGAACCGGTGTTGTAGTGGTTTTTACACTACTCAACAGCTGTTACTCAAACAGGAAGTACTGTTTAAAGGACCGGAAGTACTATTTAAAGTTAATAACTGGGAGGGGGGAAGCAAAACTATGGCCTTCTAGAAATAAACAAAGGCTCAATACTTGAAAAAAAAAGTATCCTATATATTATTTCTCCTGTCAACATCCCTTTTTCTAAGAAAATACGAAACGCAGAACGACGAATGAGATAGCATATGAAAGGATTTTGACATTTGAACAGGCTTCTGACATAGCACACTTAACATTTCGTTAAAACATGTTTTTGATTAAAATTTGCTGATAATTGAAAATTAAATCGGCATTGTTTTCATAAAAGAAATGAAAGGTTTTCCTCAAAATATTGTTGCCAAAAAAATAAAATACCACATTATAGGATGCTCAGCAATTATTATAAAAAACACCGCACGGGTTTAATTTATATTTATGATTAAAAAGCGAAATTGAAATTTAAATGTTTAGATTTATATTTCTATGTCCCATGTTTTTCCCGAAGCGGATGACGTCATCCTCTAATGCAGTTAAAATACGATTGTCAGTTTTTTTCTCTAGCGTGCCTTTAGCAATCTTGGATCAGTTTTTACTCTAACTTTGATGGAAAAAATTAGATGATATTCTGGCTTGACTAACAACTAAATTTTGTTTGCAGATATTTTTATCCTTGCTTTTTCTTTAGAAGTTTAAACCTGCATCTAATAAATATTACATATTGATAAAAAATGGTACTTCTCTATTATCCCGTCGACCACTTTTCATAACAAAAAACTATCGCCCAATAAACGGGAGAACGTTGCCACTGGAATATCAAAATAAATAAATAAATAAAATATAAGAATTTAAGGACACAATTGTTATTTTAATGAATGAAATAACTCATAAATCAATAAAACATAATTAAAAATACACGCAAATGTCGACTATAATACCACTAGATGACGTAACAAACACGTATAAGGCTTCTGACATCAAGTAAATGGGACTGCATTTTTGGCGTTTAATCTTACAATTTGGCGATAGTTTTTTGTTATGAAAAGTGGTCGACAGCATAATAGAGAAGTACCTAAAAAATATTAGATTTCAGTGCGAAATTCTCGCACGGGCCCTCTGGTGGATCATAAAAACAGTGAAGTTTAGATACATATTACTGTGTACGGAGTACTTGTAGTAAAACATAAATCTACACTTTAAATGAATTTTTTGGAAAATGTTATTTTTGGTAAAAATTTCATACGCAAAACATGATTTCTCAAAAGGTTATTAGAATATCACTATGAAATTTATATTGCAAGTTGTTTATACTATTGTGAAAGCAATGAACTAAAGATTAAATTTTAGAATAAATATTTTTTGTTTTATGGATGTTTACGTGGAATGACTTCGATAAATTTTATGAAAATCAGCCTGTAAAAAGGTGCGATATGCTATAAGTTTTAAAATATTTAAAATATCTCTTACGTTTTAGTTCATTGCCTTCAGTAATGTCATAAGTATGAAGTGTATAAAGGAAATTGAGATACATACAATAGAATTTTCTGTAGAGCGTTTAGCGTATTGGGCCAAATTTCACCAAATTTTATCACAAAATCCCCAATTTATCAAACTTTTATCAATGAATGAAATATGTTTTGCTTTTTTTTCACAGTTTCTAGTCATAATCTTAATAAAAATAAGTTAAAAAATAATTAAAAAGCTTTTTTGAAAAAAAAAATGCTTCGTACATAGTCGGGCACCTTAGGAAAAATAATAAAATGCCATGACGTGTAAAAATACAGTAAAAATGACTATTTACTCAGCTTTTTTATTTAAAAAATATATAAACTATATTACTAAAAATTCTAGTTTTAATTTTATTAAATGCATTTTAAAGATCGTCGATTTAAACAAATCTAATCAAATGAAAAATATATATTCAAGTTTCAGCATTTTGATCGTACTAATATATTGAAATAACAAAAAATTGAGAAAAATGAATTTAAAGATTGCAACTCTGACTAATTTAAAGGAAAATAGATGCAGTAAAAAGCATTTTTGCATATTTTTTATGGATGTCTAAATTCATTTCACGTAAAAAATTGGAAAATTGATATTTTCGTCGTTTTACGTAAAATGAAGAGTACCAGGCCCCTTTAAAATAATTCATTAACAAAATATATTAAATTATATTTGAATTCCGAGATAAAACAATGGAAATAAAATTTTATTCACATTTTACCCTAACTGGGAAGAAACTTTGAACTGGAAGAAACCTGAGACCACAGCCCGGAGGGCTGTGGACTCAGGTTCGATTCCTGGCACTGGCTAAATTTTCACTCCATGTTGGATTATTGTATATAATGTATGTATGTCTGTATAATAATTGTATATCTTTAAATACATAATAAATGAAAAAATATGGATTTCTAGTTCTCAAATTTTCAAAACTAGGCTTAAGTTTACAATTGAAATTTTCAGTAAATGTCAACAAAAGATAAAATGTTGCCAACTTAAAATGTACTTATTTTATTACAGAAATTAATCATATCTATATTATAAAAACCAAACGTGTCCGTGCTTAACGCTGACGTCATTTTGCGAATGGCAACACGTGACGATGAAATTTCGATTTTGAGATTTTTCTGCTGCAATTTTTTTAATTTCTAAACTTTGTACAATTTCAATTTTTACACCGTTGTATAGGGGAAAAAAATCTACTTTCAAATGAAATTTGTTTTAAAACTGTATCTTAATTGACTGAATTATTATGGCTTTAAAAATAATTTTCAAGCATGAATTAACAGGCTATTAATTTATGGCACGGGACCAATATCGCTTTTAATACATTTCAAATACATAATTGCTATTTTTCATATAAAAATGAATTTTTATATTGTTAGTGGGCAATCTAAAAAATATATTAAATGTAAAAAAAAATGTTAGAGTTTTCCATTAAAATAATGGTTTTTATTTATATTTTGTAACCCGGGATGGCCGGGTCTCTAGTCATAATAATAGATGATATAATTCATTTCACTGAAAACAATAACTTCATTTGTCACGTTTGACGTAGTTTCCAACTTGTTTTAAATATACAGTGCTGGGGGAAAAATGGAAAACTAATTATGCCAAGTGACTTAATGAATTATTCTGATGTCCGAATGAATCATTCGGGTATGCAAAAAAAAAAAAACTATAGCTACAAACCGTCGTATTATTTTTAATAAATTAAAACCAAACATTTTGTAAATAATAATAATATTAACAATTTTTTTTATTATGAGCCACATAAATCTCTCGTTTTATACATACATCTTTTTTAGGTGCGTTCGTAATTATATAAATACGTAGCACCTATTGTAGTCGCTTGGTCCGTCCGTCTGTCTGTCCGTCTGTCCGTCTGTCTGTCCGTCCGTCCGTCTTTCTGTCCGTCCGTCCGCATATAAAACGCAAAAACTACCCAACCGAATGGTTTGAAATTTAAGATATATTATCTTTGCAGAATTTTGTCGAGACATTTCAAATGTTATTAAAATCGAATCAAAACTTTAGGAGATATTAATAAAAATATTTATTAAGAAATTTGATTTTTTTTTTAAATCGGTGCTTTCTTGTTATAGGAGCTTCCGAAGTTTAATAGTCAAGCGACCGAGATACTTATTCTATTACAGAAATTAATTTGCAGACGATATCATTCATTTCACAGAATTAAAAATCATCAAGATCTAAATATTTATATAGCTAGCTACAGTACGAACGCACCTCATTTGTCACGTTTGACGTACAATTTCCAGCTTGTTTTTTGTTGAAGAGAATACGAAAGCTGGCTGTCATGCTGCTATGTTTTATGCTGTACCGGGTGCTGAATTTAAGCATGAGCCATATTGATCGCGGATCTAGGACGGAAAAAAATAGGGAGAGGCAACTGAAATTTTAAAAGTAATTTTCTCAGTTTTCAAAACATGTTTCATTTTTAACATGGGAATTGATAAACATATACTATCGCATACAGGGAAAAAGTTAAGCAACGCAAAAGTGTTTCTCAGAAAGTACCCGATGCTCATTAATCAGTTATCGTCATATCATCACACGAAAATTAAAATGTTCCCAAATACTGAAAATTTTATGACATATCTTAGAATTCATTGTAAAATCGGACTCTTTTTAAAATGGCACTTAGATATGAATGGAAAACCTTTCTAAAATGAGATGCCTTGGTTTTCTTCTGCCACGTTCTAAGAGCTAACAAATTAACTTGGAACTATTTTATTAATCCCATTCAATAGAAAATATTTTTTGTACTTTTAGATTCTACATCTCGATATCACAAAGTAACGATCATTAGACTTTTGAGCTACGTAGAAAAAGAGACGGCAATCCTGAAGATGGTTTTTAGAAAATTCTAAAATAAAACTAACACAGTTCAGTTAATTCTATAAAATTTAAAAGTTTATGATATACATAAAAATCCCTTATAATTTTGAGTTGTGGACTTTATTTACTATGTTATTTTATTTACTGAATATGATGTGGACGTAGGAATATACTATTTGTATGATAATTCATAGGCCCATGAAATTTTCTTTCTAGCAGTGGTGAATATGGCGGTAATGTCGAACTGATTTGCATTACACAGTTGTTTACGGATTGTTTGTTTGCAGTTTGCATCGAAAATAGTACTGTATTTCACTGGGAAAAAAAAACTCTTTAAATAAAATTTTTGAAACACTGTTTCATACTTTCCCCCTCTTAAATGATAAAGAAGCTTATTTTACTCATATTGTTATAGTAATATTTTTCCATCTAGGTTTCACGGGTTCCATCCAGTTATTAATAATCTTCTTTCCAAGTTCCATGTCTTGCGGACATATGAATCTGAAAAACGCTATAAAAAAACCCTATAACAATGCACGCATTCGTTTAAATGTAGTTGAATTGCAGGATATCGTTAAATAAATTAATTTAGATCAAATGGCAGAAATTACAATTGAAAGCAAGAAAAATCTCTCTATATTAAAAAAAAGTAACCACCGCGGCCGCCGCAGCCACTGTCAATGAAGATTTTGTGCCTTGAAGTCTTTCTGGTCGAAAATTTTAGAGCATTACAAAATACAGAAAACTATTGCATATAAAAACTTTAAAAAATTTAGTTGTATAAAGAAATGTTCGATAAATGCACTGAAGTAGACAGTTTTTAAATCGAAGAATTATTTTAAGATATATTTATTATTAAGTTATTATTTATAATTAAGTTATTATTTATGATAGTTTTATTAAAAAAGTTTTATAGGAATGAAAACTGTGCACAGGAATTTAACCATAATTTATAAGGATATTGTTGACAAGCTTCCGGTGTACAGACTGCAATTATTTTTTTAATTTGAGTAATTTTTTGAGGTTATATTTCAAATTTTTATTCAAAATTTTCAATATTTTGATGAAGATTTATTTCATATTACATAAAATCCATTATTTGAATTGTTGCCAGTTTGTAAAATATCGCACATAAGAATATTCCCTTTCAATTGAAAAAATGTATTTACACATGACTATTAAAAACAGAAATAAAACTTTAAAATAATAATTAAATGATCACATGTTAAAAGCAGTAAATGTAGAAAATTACGTAATAAAAATATACTTGAATATTAAAAAAGGAAATAATTAAATCATTACGCATTTTCAAAGCATTAAGTAGGGAAACTTGCGTCATATTTAAAATGCTCAAATAACAATATTTCCTAACTATTTCAATAAAAAATTATATTTACACGGGAGATTAATTTTTTTCTACAAATCTTTTACCTATTATTGCAAATTTTAAAACAGCGTAAATAATAATATTTCCTCTCAATTAAAAACTATATTTTTAAGTTTAACAATTACCTTTAAAATACCGAAATCTATACTGTAATATTATAAAGAAGTAACGATTGTTTTTTTGTTTGTTTGTTTGTTTGTAGGGGGTAATCTCTGGAACTACCGAACCGATTTCAAAAGTGATGGTGGCAAATTGATGGTAACAATACCTGCTCCAACATAGGCTATATTTTATGTCGGTTCCACTACCCCCAGGGGGGTGCAGGAGAGAAAAACGTTCTAAAATTGTGATTTTTTTATATTGTAGAAACTAGAAACTTGAAATTTGGCATGATAGTTACTTACAAGATGTAAATGTACTCTAAGAACAAATTCTAAAAAAAATTCGAAATTTAAAAGGATTAAATGAGCGAAAACCGTTCTAAAAACATTCTAAATTACAATTTCTATGGAATCTCTTGAACTACAGAATCCTTTTCAAAAGTGGTGGCGGCATAATGATGACGACAGTCCCTGCTGTAATATAGGCTATATTTTTTGTCGGTGCCACTACCCCCAGGGGGTGCAGGAGTGAAAAACGTTCTAAAATTACTATTTTTGAGATACTTAAGAGCTTGAAACTTGAAATTTGGCATGGTAGCTACTTACAAGATGTAAATACTCTCTAAGAACAAATTGTAAAAAATTCGAAATTTAAAAAGATGAAATGAGTGAAAAGTGTTCTAAAAACATTCTAAATTTTAATTTCTATGGAATCTCTTGAACTACAGAAACGTTTTCAAAAGTGACGGTGGCAAATTGATGGTGACAGTCCCTGCTGTAACATTGGCTATAACTTATGTCGGTGCCACTAACCCCAGGGGGTGCAGGAGCGAAAAGCGTTCTAAAATTACGATTTTTGCGATACTGAAGGAGCTAGAAACTTGAAATTTGGCATGGTAGTTACTTATAAGATGTAATGCTCTTTAAGAACAAATAAAAAAAAATCGAAATTTAAAAGGGTAAAATGAGCGAAAAGCGTTCTAAAAACATTCTAAATTACAATTTCTATTGAATCTCTGGAAATACCGAACCGATTTCGAACATAATGTTGCAAATTGATGGTGACAGTACCTGCTTTAACATAGGCTATATTTCATGTCGGTTTCAATATCCCAGAGGGGTGTGGTAGCGAAAAACATTCTAAAATTGAAATTTTTGCAATACTGAAGGGCCCCAAAGCAGAATATTTTGTGATGTTCTGCAACGCAGATTCATTTGACCAAAATTGTTCTGCAAGATAAATTCATACATTATAAACTTCTCTTCAGAATGTTATCAAAAAAACATTTTCTTTATTATGTGAATAATGCAAAGCAAAGTAGAATTTAATGAAATGCAATCAAATTTTAAAACAGGAATGGATTATATTTCAATATATACATCTTCATTCCTTTATGCACACAAAGTCTAGTATTTAGTATTTAATACCACGGTATTGATATAGAATTCGTTGTTTTATGAATTACTTTTGATGCAAAATATTTTGACATATTTCCTCTATGCACAAAATGTTTATTGAAAAATGGTCCATACATGGATACTAATCCAGCCTTTAAAAGTTTTCTCAAAGAATTGTGTCCAGATGGAGGGCCATTACAAGAAATGAACATTCGTTGGTCTGTTGTACCAATATTAATTTCATTACCATCATTCGTATTGGGTCGTTTTGAAAATATTTTGTCAATTCCAGATCCCCATGTCTCACAGATTGCTTCTGAAATGGGAATTGAAAATATATGAACAAAGAAATTAAGAAAATTGGGGATATGTGATTTCAACTCCAATATTGACTTTTTTAATATTATCTTTTCTTGAAAAAGATTTCCAGTTTGTTTGCATTCGTTAATGCTTTTTATCATCCAGTCAACAAAGATTTTATATTGAAAAAAAAGTTCGTTATTTTCCTCTTCAGATGGAGGAACACATGAAAAGGCTTTTATTGTTTCTAGAAAATTGGAATGATTAATGGAATTATTTTCAACATTAGAACGTGGGAATATCAAATGTTCAAAGTTAAAAAGTAACTTTGCTGCAGAAATTATTGAGTGTATCTTTTCACTCTGCTCAAAATACAAACTACATTGGAGTAGTAATGAATCTATGTATTTTATTATTTCTTTGACATCATGCAAAAAATATGAAATAGTTGAAGAATCATGGGTTTATCTCAACTTTTTGGAACTGATTGGGAGGTCTGGCATTGGTATACCCTGAAATGTATTTTCTTTTGAGAACATCGAAGAGGAAAGCTTTGTATATAGGAAAAATACATTAGGTAATGTTTCAATATATTTTTTCAAACTTTCTGAGTCAATACAATTGGAAAGGTTTGTTAAATGATATTTCATTGTAAGTAAATATTGCTGCAAAATATCTATAAAATTTATATAGTCACAAGGAAGATGGTCAATCTGTTGAACACGTTTGGAAGTAGCTGTAGCTGCAAGCACACAAATAACATCAGCAATTATTAATATATCAAAAATGTTTCTTTTTGAAAGGAGTTTATCTCTAAAACTTTCATCTTCAAGTTTTTCACTGGCTGCGACTAATGCTGCATAATCTTTCACAAATGTTTGGATAACATTCACAGAGTGGGGAAAAATTTCATAGTTTTAAAGGTTTTTGGTTTATATAAAAACATATCCAATTCTTGAGCACACTTATTAAGGAATTAAGGCATTCATAGGATGTTCCCCACATGAATTCTTTCATGCATGAATTTATAAGTGTGAGGCAATCTTGTACTAATCTATTGCTGGAATGAACCTGCACTAATTCAAGTCTATGCATGGGATCCCAGGATACTGGGATATCTTGGCGAACAAGAACTTCTTTTAAGTGATTTATCACTCCTAGTCGAATATACTGACCGTCTACGGCAAGCCCAACTAGATGTTCTCTAATGTAAGGAAGACTTAGACCAAATTTTTTAAGTGTATCAATGATGCTGCAACTCAAACCTTTTCCACTTACATCATTGCAAAAATGGTGCTCTAAATAAATATTTTCAAATAATTTAGGATTATTTAAATCAAAAATTGGGACTCTAAGTCCGATAATATGTCGTGTTCTATGATTTACGGTCATCTTATTTGCTACTATGCCAATTGGCACTCCTTCGTTCATAATGTAACAAGATATAGTTTTTGCCAAAGAAGAATACACGTGTGGTACAAATAATCTAGGAAATTCTTTAGAATGACTTTTTTGTCCCACGGAAGCTCCACTATTATAGAACTCAGTGATAATATTTTCGTAACTAGAATTCTTAAGAAGGTTAGAAGAGCTGGCCGGCCGCAACTACATTTTCCTCCAATCATCAGAGAGTTCTGAGATATTGCTGATCAAAGCGTATTGCATTAGAAGCGGCACGGTGTTTTCTCTCAGAATAACAGCACATTGCTCAACTTTTACGTTTTCAGAAAAGCGCGGTAGCTTCGGCGATTTTGTTTTGATTTATTTTCTCCACATTTGAACAGAATTGTTCTGCAGCTCATGTGTCTGTTCTGCGACGTACGTCGCAAATTTCGTAGTATTCTGCTTTCGGGCTGAAGGGGCTAGAAATTTGAAATTTAGCATGAAAGTTATTTATAAGATTTATATGCCCTGTAAGAACAGTTTCTAAAAAATTCGAAATTTAAAAGGTGATATGAGCTAAACGTGTTTTAAAAACATTCTAAATTACAATTTCTATGGAATCTCTGAAACTGCCGAAACGATCTTAAACGTAATGGTTGCAAATTTATGGTGACAGTCTTTGCTCCAATATAGACTA